>CM023621.1:14853158-15503158 GCA_013358685.1 Antennarius maculatus | reverse complement strand
TTTAGATAGTTCACAACTTTGTCTTTAAAAATCTGTCAGTTTTAAAGGCCTAAATTTTTTATGATTGTCAAGTAATATGAAAGGGGGAGGGGTTTATCTGGATGTGACCCCTGCTCTCAAAGCTAATCCTAGCATGATGCTCTATTGTTTGGAAGTCAAACAATGAGGGGAAAGGAGAACAGATGGGATTCTGCAAGTGGCATTTTGATACATGGTCTGTAGGCATCTCTGAGGGTGGGGGTAGCTGGCTTATTGTTCCTCCATCACAGTCCCTCCTCCTCACAAAGCACCAGGTCTGCAGCCCCCTGACCCATCCCCATCTGCTGGTCTCCACGCCAAGCATTAGAGCATATCTGCAACCTAAATTAGTCAATACCAAGACACGGGTCAATTCAATGGCAGGCATCTGGGTAGAGTTAGGAACTCAGACAATACACAGTATATTAACACGCACGAGCTGATGCTGAACCATCATTAAACCATTTTGGTGAAACTTCCCTTTCGTGATTTATTCTGCTGCATCACGTCCACGCCTCCACATTCAGATCACAAGTTCAAAGACCACAACGGGAAGCAAATCCTCGACTTTTAACATATGGTGTCTGTAAATTATGTGGAAAATAGACCAAGTACAGTATTTTCCGCACTGTAAGGCACACCCAAAAGCATTTAATTTTTTCAAAAAACCAACAGTGCGCCTTATAATTTCAGTGCGCCTTATATATGAAAACTTTTAAAATACGCCATTCATTGAAGGTGCGCCTTATAATCCCGTGTGTTTTATAGTAGAGAAAATACTATACATGAACAGAAATACGTACCATTGCATTTATACAACCGTGTGACACAGGAACCCATTTACTGTCCTGTTCCAGAGACATCTCAATAAAGGAAAATACTGACAACCTGTCACTGCACTGTTTCTGTAAATATCCCATTAAAGCCAGCACAATCATGTAATAAGACACTATGCTAAGTGTGATGTTAAACAAACACTCCTGTCAAAGCTTCATTATTCCAGCAGGGTCAATTTAAGTCAATGCTGTTATGCGACGAACAACATCCTTGTGAATCCTGTGTTTGAGTCTCTTTCTCACATTCAGGATCAACCCTGCATTTCTTTAAGCTGATTAGCTAAGAATAACGCTGCCGGTTGGTGCCTGCGGAAAAAAAAAGCTCATCCGAGAACACTAAGTGATAAAGATGGCATGTATTTCAGAGCACTGCCGGTCTGAGCTTTTTACCTCACGCTTCCTGGGAACAGCTGAGTCATAGTTTTCGTCCAGGTTCGTCTCTTCCACCAGATTCATATTTCCAACATCAGACAAGTCCTGTACAGCCTCCGTAAACTCCGGCGTCGAGCGGCGTCCATAGCGTTTACTGCCCTTCACAAACTTTGGTTGAATCTCAGGAGATTCTGTCGAGATATGATGAAAAACTATCAAGTAAAAAAAAGTCTTTCATAATTATTTTCTCTACTTCAATAAAACAGACATTAAACTAAACAACTGGAACCATTTTTGATGCAAAGCATGCGTCCCCTGAGGTGAACGCTGTATAATAATATTAACCAGGAGCCTGACATAAATCAACACAACATCCCACGAATGCTGTATTTTAACAACATCAGTCCTGCACATTTGGCTCTTAATACAGACTTAAAGCTGAATGTGTTCTGAAGTTGCTCCACTTCTGGCTACAAATAAAAGAGGTATCATGGTTTTGTTACCTATGATTCAAAATAAATTAAGTTTTTTGTGTGTCTGGCTGACTGTTAGCAGGGTTACACAAAAGCTGCTTCACAGATTGCCATGAGATTTCCTTTAAAAAATGGATTCCAGACTTTACCTGTATTTGTTTCATGGCCTGCTTCTGGTTGCTCACTAGATGATGATAGCACTAGAATCAGTGCGTTCTTGAATTGCTCAAAGTCAACCTGAAACAAGGGTTAGGGTTACATTTTTAACTGAAGACCATACATATGAGAAAATGTCAGCAATGCAGAGTATGTTCAAAAAAAGTTTAAACAAAACAAAAGTGAAGGAAATTCCTTAGACTAGATGGAACTCTGCATGACCAGGGTGGAGGAGGGAGGTCACACTTGATTCAACAGCTGCTAACCATGAATATGGTGATTCACATTGTTGAGGCCGGCGGCTGCCACCTTTTTGTGGGTGGATTCTGTTTTTTGACTTCATTGTTGAATAGCATAGCTCAACATTCAGTTCACTTGTCTTCTCCAAACACACACAAACACACACGAAACAAAAGCCATCCATATGTCCACACGCTTATGGTTGTATACAAATGCAACCTGATTGAAAAGTGTGGCGTAAACCCTTCTACTTCAGGCTGAAACCATACCCACTAGAGATCCTGTGAATATGCAGAACAACTGCACAGATTAAACCAGTGCCCTTCAAATTTCATACATTCAAGCCACAAAGAAAGGCATCTGTGAATGTTGACAAGCTGCCTTGGTCGTCCTGACGACAGACACCTTCAATCAGGGCTGATGGGGGAACATTTTCACCTCAACAAAATGCCTAGCTAAGCACCAATAAGCCTCGAGACACAAAAGACCCGAGAGCCGAAGCAGCTTTACAGAAGCACCTGCAAAAAGGCTACAACACAAAAAATACACAGATGACATAAAAAAAGTTGCTTTCAGACTAAAATGTGTCGTTACCCAAAGGTATTGAACTAACCCTGGCAGTGAGGCAGTCCTGGTTCTCCAGCAACATGTGTAGAAGAGCTGGTGTAGCGTCTTCCAGCTGCAGGGATTGGCAGAGGTCAGAGAGTTCCTCTGGACACAGCGAGCCAGACCCACTGACATCAAAACTGTTAAAAACATCTTTTAGACGTTCTTCATAGCAGCCCTGCTCTTGGGTGTCACCCATTCCACGGGACAGCACCCTGTCCTGAAGGAAAAGGAAAGAAGAATCTCCATTTTTCCACATCGTCACAAAAAAAATATTTAATCAAGTTGAACAAGATGTCAAAATCCCTTCATTGGAAATTTACAGCATAAAAGATCCTATCATTGTTAAAAGACTCTCACAAATAGTGGAAACATTAATCAACACTAGCTGTTCCTATCAGCACTTTTATCTGAGTGACTGAGCCGCAAACATACCAACCCAGCGTCACTTCTGGCCAAAGCTTTGGCTAATCTAATTAGGATGATTACACAACCAGGTAAAATGATAGACGTGGTCATGACTCTGCGTTAACGCCTTTATCTGCATGAAAGGGAAATGTCACACTGAAGACACTTGCATGTAATTATGATGTCAGTATTGGTACAAATAAATAAAAATGTTGTTGCACGTGAAATGTCTACTAGTGATGAACATTAAAATGGTAAATTTTCATATGTGAAACTAAATGTTCTTTATACTACAAACATTTTATACTCAATATAAAGAAACTAAAGGCCAATGTGGCATTGAACCACATGGAAAATGCAGCTTGAATTAATTACAAAGGTTAAAACCTATAAAAAGAATATGCTGGTGGGAAGCATCAGTCCCAGACACAAGGACAAAGTTGTCAAACTTTTTAGTCAGATGCATCATTGCTGGAATTGGAAAACAACGAGAAACATTAAACCTTTTTGTGGATCCAAACAAATCAAGTCCGGTTCAGCCTCATGTCAGAAACACACCCAATGTAAAAGTAGAAAAGCGAGCACTGACTCATGTAAGATGTTTTCACTTGAAAATGACTTTCAGAATCCAGCAGGCATGACTGTCGTAATTCAGTTTAGTCTTCTTAACTGCATAATCTGCATGCTAATTGCTGCAAATTTTCCTTTGGTACAATATAAAACCTTTTGCTGAATAACACCTGAAGAACTTCTTCATGCAAACAAGCTCATTTCATACATCCTGAGTTTAAGACCTTTGAAAATGAGAATACACCATTAAATCTAATGAGTTGAAACTTCTCTGCTTGGGCCTAACACACAAAGAGTCCCCTCCTGACCCCAGCTGCTTGTGACATCATCAACTGGTTGGGCAGGTGTCCCCCTCAATCCCAGACCTGGAGTCCCCATTCACCACAAACAATAGAAACAGAAACCAAATCAGTCTTCTGCATCTGCACATTTCAGCTGCTTATGAAATGCAAGAAGAAACATCACTCAGCATCGTACTGCCTCTCTACAGCACATGGTGCAGACATTTAAAAAATATGTTTTTGTACAATTGCTGTAGTCTGACCTTAACTTGATGTTTTTCCCTACACACTTTAATTTAGTTGTCACACTGATTCAGTTTACATCCTCTGAGAAGTTTCAGAGTCAATTATCCCGTTGGCCCTCCTGCTCAGCTTGGTCACTGAGGACGTTTGGCATCTGTTGCAGTCAAAGAATCATTCCAGCACTGGTTACAGAGAGGTTAATCCTTCACACTATTCACTGTTACTAACTGTTGAATCTATGATAAATTTGAGCAAATATTTTTGGACATCATCTACATACCTTTCAGAAATGTTGTACTTAATCTCATATCTTAATTCTGTAATAAAATCTTCTGAGATGTAGCGGGGAGAACCCAACACAAATAATCAAGCAGAAACTCGAATGTTGCTCTTAAAAATCCAGTTTTTGAGTATTTGCATCATATTTGGAGTCTTGGAACCAGTGCTGCAGGATTATTTAAGCAAAGTAAGTAAATCCAATGTATAGGCAGTTGTAGTTTACTTGAGTTTTTCTACTCCAAAATGTTTTTACATTTAAAACACAGCCCAATCGATTCAAATAATTATAATTTGTAGAATCAGAATTTGTTTAGAATCAGAAATCCAGTAGAAGCAGGATTTTTACTTCTGCATTGTTACTGCAAAGCATTTTTGTGCTTTCTTTGAAGTAGGTCTTTTCTTACAGTATTTGAACATTTTGCAAAGGCAACATCACCCATGTGCCATTTGAAAAATTTAAAAAAAAAACATTAACATGGACATTTTAACATTTGAAAGTAAACGGTCTCATACCGACAGTGAGTATTGAAGACATAGTCGACAGTTCCAAGAGTAACACATGAGCTAATCAGGAGTTCACTTTTAAGTTAGTTATGTGACGATAAAAACAGTAACTACATGTGGAATGGTAAGCCAGTTAAAATAGTTTAAAAGAAGGAAATGATGGGTTATGCTCACCGAGCTAACGGTCAGCTTCAACTTGCTGACATCATCCTACAATTTAAAACTGCGTTAGAACACTGAAGAAGACGTATTAATGTTAGCTAAATACACTCACCAAAGTCTCAAAATGTGGACGACAGCTGGCTCCTCTTCCAAATTTACACCAAACTAATAAAATATTCTCTAAAACATGTCTGTCTTTGTGACGTAGGGGTTTCCTCGTAGCTGGAAGTAGTTTTATTCCCAAACTTCGGGCGCTGGCTCAAGCTTTGTGTCCTCGGCGGTGTTTCATCCTCCTCTCGTCCGTAGCGGATTTTGAAAAGCGGCTGGAGGAGGAAGGGGCGGTGACTGGCAGCCTGACCGGCCGCCGCGCGCCGCTGGGGGGCGCGTGCATGCCGAAAACTGCGCGCATCCAGCGAGAGCGCGCACAGTCAAAACGGAAGTTGTGAATCGTCGAAGGCGTCCCTTACACCGGAAACTAGTGATCATCAGTAAGTTTGAATCAATAAAAATAGAGGGTTTCAAAAGGAAGACAGACATCATATGTAAATAAAAAGATGTATTATTATTTTTCTTAGAAGTGTTGTATATGTAAATATAATCGTTTTTACGAATTATATTGGATTTAATGGATTGATGTAAGGCTTGTTCAGTTTTGTTCTTTCAGTTAAGGTATTTCCAGCAGAGATATTGAGGAAGATGGATGGATGGATGGATGGATGGATAGTTAGAACTATGAAACTGTAACTGCTAAAAGGAAATGGCTCAAAATCAGATCCACTAGCAGTGGTTTGGTTATAAAATTTTGAAAGGAAAAGTAATGTATGCATGTAAGCGACAATAAAAATAAATAAATGAATAGAAAATAATAATAATAATTGTAATAACAAGCAATTGAATAGCGAGTGTGTCAAGTCCAAAGAACTTCAATGCCCACAATGCCTTGCTGTTTTCTGAGGTTACCTGTCAGTTGGGTGTGTTCTGTTTTGATTGTACTGTAGAAGAATAATTTAAAGCGAGAGTGGCATTTTCACGTGTTCTTACACAAGGTATCGTTTACATTTATATCGTCGTTGTCAGGCTACGTGTCACTGAAAGATATGGATTCTTGGATACGCTTCACACTAATAATACTGACACAAGTTCTCCTTTAAATGTTTGAGTCACTGTATTTAATGTAAACCAGTAGCAACAGCGAACGAGATTCGTTGCAGTTGAACTTTGACCTCCTTTCATAATTCTGATGTTATCAGGAAGAAAAGCCGTACCGGAACGGGGAAAAAGGATTCCGTCCACCACCCCAGTTTTTATCCCTTCAAAAGTCTTGGAGCTGGAATGAAGCGACCTGTGTTCGTTCTGATCACTGCTTATGTCTCAGTGCCTGTCGTTCTTTATCTGTTTCCATGGATTCTGGGACATGCGATATTTTCTCATCTGTGTAAGTAGCATATGGTTCAATATTTGACAAGTAAGGCAATATTCGTGCTACATAAACGTCCCTATCGACCCCTGTTTGCTTAAAATACAGTATAATCAGTCATGCGCGGCAGTGGTGCGCGTGCGCAGTCAAAGTAAACAATGAGGCGTGTAATAGAACCAACACCACTGGTCACAAAGTCAAGACAAGTGCTGAAATAACTTCTTAATAACGCACATCTGTGCACCTATAGGAGTCTTGGCCTAAAAGGAGATGTGAAAAGCAGCACTGTAGGTGGCTTATTTATTCCACGCAAGTCATCTAGGACAAGACAAGTTTTGACAAAATATGTTATGGTTCAGTATGAAATCAGAAGGGCATCCATCAAAGTGCATACATTTGTCAATCAATTTTTATATACAGTACATTAATTTCTAACACAAATTCTAACATATGAATAGTGTAGTCACATTAATATGTCCACCATGTCCCAGGCTGCAATCGTCCTCTATGTCCAAGTTTTGCAAAAATCAATCTGGTAATTTTTATGTAATTGATAAAACTAAATGTTTTTACATAGAATAATAATTCTGACTCTACCCCATTTATATGAATGCACTCTAAAATTGAGTGCATTCTTTCTTGCTGCAGGCTAATTCAATCCAACATGTTTCATCAAAATCTGTGAGATAACTCAGGTACTGTATAATTAATATCAAAAACATCTCTTCTGATATGTTAAGGAAAGAAGGAAACTTACATCATTTGTCATTTTTTCTTAATCCACTTAAAAATGCAAGTGGATTTTCCTGTCCTATATCTGGACCCTTCTATGTTTCAGGAAAATCCATCTTTTTGAAAGTTTTTTGCATAATCCAAAACAGGGGATTATGGAAGGGGAAACATTCCCTTCCTGGTCAACATACTCATGCAGTATGATATGAGACAATACTGTACATGCTGCAATACATATAATGTATACAGTTTTATAAAAATCTCTATGATACGGTGTAACACAATATAGTATAGTGTGATTATGGGATATGCTGAAATGCAAGACAGAGAAATCAAACTGACCTTGACTTCTCTGATCCGCAGTGAGGTTTCCATTCTTTGTGGATCTCAGCAGACCTGAAGATGTACTGAATCACACATGCAACTTCTACCTCAACACAGAGGAGGGGATCTCAGTGGGTGTCTGGTAAGTCTTTTGTGAGTTCCTATTTGGTGTCTTCAGCTACATCGGTGGATGATGAACACATATTTGAGACATGTGGCTCCTGAGTGCTGAACCAACCTTACTGGATAAAATAGGACCATATTTGTTTGCTTTGAATGTTCTGTCATTTTTTCTCAAAGGCATACACTACCTGCCAGCCAATGGGAAGAGGCCACTGGGAGAAGATCTGAGTGGTACTGGGAGACGCTTGGAGACGGCAGTCCTGTTATTATCTATCTCCACGGCAACTTAGGGACCAGGTGGGATGAGATCACCAGACAGAATCATTTGACTTGGTCCTAATGGAGTCTCATGGGTATTAGAGACCCGTGGGTTAATTCACAGCCGCAATGTGGGTGGGGGTTTGTGGGCAAATGAGGAAATGCTGCTTTGTGTTCACAAATATTTTCATGTTTTTTCTGCAGGGCTATACACCACAGAGTGGAACTGGTTAAGGTGAAAGATTTAGTTCCATATTATTATTAGTTCTGTTTCAGTTCTCACTTTGAAATAATTTAGATTTTTTAATTTAGATTTAGATTTTCTCATTTTTGTGTTTTTCAGATTTTAAGTGCTGCAGGGTATCATGTCTTATCTCTAGACTACAGAGGTAAGATGCTTATTATTATTCCATTTCAAGTGGCCGCTGCAACTCTCAGTTCCCATTTTAACAACTAAAAAACAAATTTTTAATGTATTGCATGATTTGTCCAAAGCTGTTGAAGATAATAAATACTGTATGTTTTTAAACCGATATAGTTCAGCCTTTCTAAGATTTTGGAGACTCTGGCTGTGAATCAGGAACTGGAATCAAATTTTCCCCAAAACATTATATTTTTGTGATGAAACAATCCAGAAATGTAGTTTATATGTTGTTGTAATCTGTTGTGTAATCTACAGTATGTTGTTGCACACACAACAGTGAGGAAGTGAAACAATTTTCAGCAAAAGACACAGATTAAGTTTGTTCAGCTCGTAAATAGTTTTTGTATGATGTCATCATTGCTCTATTCCATCATCCATTATTGTGGAGCTTCATGCATATTTTCTCATGAGGTTTTGGAGATTCTAGCGGAGAGCCAAGTGAAGCAGGATTGACCAGTGATGCCCTCTACCTGTACCAGTGGGTAAAGAAGCAAACCAGTGGCAGTGTTGTGTGTCTGTGGGGACACTCGCTTGGCACGGGGTCAGTATCTGTAGACACGGTCAGAAGCCATGATGGACACTACTAAAAAACTTTAAAAATGCATTCATTTGTTCTTCTTTTAGAGTAGCAACCAATACTGCAATGAAAGTACAAGAGCAAGGTTTGTTCACCTTATTATAAAACAAGGCCATAAATATTAATTGATTAAAATGTACCAATCCCATGCTGAGGGAAAGTTGGGAGAAGTTTGGTAGTCAGCAAAATGTTTTTGTAGATTCCTCAGAGTTTGAGTCAGAAGCAACATCTTATCCAAGACGAAGCTCGTTCAATTCAGGCTTGAGAAACATCTTGGATGAGAAAGAAATATCTTCACACCGTAGATAGAAGTTTGTTTGCTTCTGGTTAAAACTTCAAGGATTATATGGCCTTATATGACTCATATGAATTATCTGACTCTACTTTTGCTGAGCCAGTTGAAATTTTAATTCAGTACCCCATTCATTATTTTTTTCTATTCATATCTCTATATTCAGGGTCTATCGTTGATGCTTTAATCCTTGAAGCTCCTTATACAAGAATTGGAAAAGTTGTAACAGATCATCCACTTGCTAAGGTGAGGTCAGTTTTGTAAATTTGCATCCCTTGGGGTGCTTACACGGATGTTGTTTTTGTTCTTGCTTTTACTGCTAATGGCCTTATTTATGGGAAATGAATAAGGATTGAAAGTAACAGTGAAATATTCATTACACCAGCAGTGGATTTAAACCACCAGACAATTCATGTTTAAGTCACATCTTCCAGTGAAGCTCAACTTCTTCAATTCTATTATGTCTTTTAATTTAATTAAAAGGTTGTTTTTTCTTTTTTCCGTAGTATAATCAAAATACACTGTTTATAATCTACATTTATTGTATAGGAGGAACACATTGTATATAAAAATTGTTTTCCAGATGTACACATTCCTTCCAGGATTTGAAAGCTTGGTTTGGTCGATATTGGAGATGAACAACATTGTCTTTGCAAATGATAAAAAGTAAGTATACTTTTTTAGCATTTGTTGCTCTTAATATAAGATTAATATTGTAGAATTTAGCATCCCTCAATAACTTCTATTCCTTTACCGACAGAAGTTTATAAATGAATGGAATTTTATTAATTAAATTAAATTAATTTCTGACAGAATATACTGTATGTTTCATCTTAATATCTCCAAAGTGTAAAGGCATTGGCCAGTTCACTTCTTATCCTGCATGCAGAGGACGATAACATCGTACCGTATCACATGGGTCTGGAGGTACAGTAGCTTTTTGTCTATGCACCTTTTAACCTTTGCTCCTTCATCTCTAAATTACGGATATTTTTGTCTCTAGCTGTACGACATAGCACTCCAGGCTAAGAAGGAATACAACACAGATGCTCATGTTGAAATGATCTCCTACAGTGCAAATCTTGGATTATCTCACAATGACATCTACTTAGATCCCAAACTGTCCAACGTGGTTCGGTGAGTTTTCTGGGTATTATAACAAACACTTATGAATGTGCTACAAAAAGAATGTCCTTGTTTGATTATTTAATGTTTAGCAAAGCGAACAGCAAAAGGCGAGAACACATTAATTACAGGAGGGGGAGGAAGCTAATAAATGTCATATAAACAAATGTCATAGTGATTTATTAACCAAATCTTTAATGCAAACAGATATCATATACAGTATTTCCCACACTATAAGGCGCACCAAAAAGCTTTTAATTTTCTCAAAAACCAGCAATGCACCTTATAATCCACTGTGCCTTAAATATGGAAAAAGTTTTAAAATAGGCCATTCAATGAAGGTGCGCCTTATAGTCCAGAAAATAGTGTATTGTTTTATTGGTAAACTATTTAATATAAAAACATATATAATGTTTTAGTGATAAATTATTCATCACAAACACACAGGTCTTAGTATTTTATGAATGAACTATTCATTCATTGTCTACCACTTCATCCGCCGTGGCGGTTTGCGGGGGGCTGGAGCCTATCCCAGCTGACTGAGGGTGTGAGGTGGGGGACTATTTATTACTTATTTTGCTTTTTTAGGAATTTTAAATCTTTAATTTTGGCTTTAATTTTGGAGACACGACTGTTATACTCTGTTAGTCTATCACTAAAGAAAGATTAATTACTGTATATTCAACAATGGGATATTATTGAAAGACTTCTTTAAGTAATTGAAACAAAATATTGTAAAAATGTAATATTTCCTCTGTTTTGATTTCAGGGAATTTCTACAACACCTGACACGGTAGATGGCATCTCTTTCCTCTGGTGAAGTGGGTTTCCCATTCTACAGCGTTGCATTTAATATTTTGTGAAGTGACTCCCAGTAGACCATGTTTACAAGTTTACTTGTTTAATGCATGATCACCTGATTATGTTGTTGATCTTTGAATTGGTTCATTTGAATGAAAACAGCCAGTTTGAACAGTTTGCTCAGAAGTTGGAATTCATGTAACCTTTTCGGCTCCCCTGTTGTCGCGTCATCGGCAGAAAACATGTTAGAGATTTTCTCATTGGACTCAATGGAATTTATATTCTCTAAACTCTTTTAGCAGCAAAGAGATGTCTGAGACCTCACTATCAGGTTTTTTTTTGAATGATGGCAAATTTGTCATCTCCAAACACCACACACTCATCCTCATCTATTGGCCAGCTTAAGGGGTTTAGCATAGCAATGAGTCCCTTGTCATCAAGATTGCGCTCTATATCGCCCGCCAGAGAGGTAAAAAAAGTGATCACAAATCGCACTAGCACTCTGTTGATCATTATCGCTGCACTGGCACTGGCACCCCTTGAACGTGTGCATGTCCAGTTCCTCTTTGAGGCTTTTTGTGGTCCCGTTGCCAGTAAGCCTCAGGGCTCTCACAGCGATGTTCACCTCTGAACTGGCTTTAATACTAGTGGCATCTCGCCTCTGCAGGAACAGGGACAAGACTTTCAGGGTTTGTGGTTCCTTCACCAGAGCCAGTTCAATGCGAAAAATCCACTGAGTCACAGTGTACAATATGTACTGCACAATAAGTTTTTATTTCAACACAAGGACAAAATACTAGCTCAAAAATGCACTCTTTCCTTAAAGTAATATTGATATACCGATGCAAACCTTGAGTGTAAACTCTCAGTACAGACAGACAAAGGAACATGAGGAAACATGCTGTGGAAGCAGCTGCTCTGTTTCCTTAATGCAAAAGCCCACTCAGGTCTTCACTCTGACTCTGAATTTACTGCACGTGTTGACGCTAAAGGACTGTAACAGACGATTTCAAACGTGCTTTGACTTCCATGCATTGACAACAAATGAAATCAGGTGCAAATACCGACACACCTCAAAGACGTTTGGTGAGGCGTGCCACGCAAAGGTTGAAACCATGTTTGTAAAAGTGAGGGCAGCCCTCGTTCGTGGGGCAGATTCACATTTTCTTCACAGCCCGGGCAGTTTCTACGATGGCCTCCCTCGGCTCACTCGGAGGTGGGATCTTCAAGTCAGTTGGTTCAACGCCCCACACCTCAGTTGCGTACTCTGTGATGGTTCTGTCACTAGAGAACTTTCCTGTGGCAGCAATGTTCTTTATCACCATTTTCGTCCAGGCATTTGGATCCTTCAAGAGGAAAGCACAACAAAGTTAATACAGATTCAGAATAAACTTTTATGTTTTGGGAATCTAAATGTTTGTTGGACAGTTCCTTTCATAATTTTTCTAAACTAAAGTATGCCCTCTTGTGGTCATATGAAGCTTATTTAATTTTACGATAACAATCAGAAATAATTGGGCAAGTTTGATGTTTTTTTGTTATTACGGAAACATAGAATAGAGTTAAACATGAGGACAAATATCTAAAGCGAAGTCAAATCTATAGATTATATAACTGTTTCACAAACTGGAAATATTTTTTACCTAACTTCAACCAAAGTGCTTTTAGGATTAAACTTTGGGTTCTGGTGATGTTTACAATGCAGTTAAACACTGCATTTTAGCTTCTAAACTAAAAGTATTCTTGTATGCCACGTTGGACACAAGCTTCCAGTGTTACCTGATAAAGGTTGCTGACTTTGTGTTGGCTTTTCATGTAATCCTCAAAGTCTGCAAATACTTTGAAACTGGAGAGAGACGGAAGGTAACTTAATTCTGACAACTCAAGCAAAACAAAATGTGCAGGTGTTTGAAACCATGAGAAAAAGGACAGACTAATTTGTATTGGTAATAATGCATTTTGATGATCATTATCAAATGGAATTGGGCTGCAAAATAAAACATAATTCTCACCGGTCATGTTTGAAGAGCATGTTAGTGAGGTCTTTAAAAAGATCTGGATTTTTTGGACTGAAAAATCCACTTGTTATCTGGTCCATCACTTGTTTCAGCTCTGGTATCTTCTTGTAGTATGACATGGCATCATATCTTTAAAAAAATATGCCAAAGTTCATTTTAACAACTCGAAACAATCAAAAAATAACCACCAGAAGCAATACAATTATTTGGTACCCCTTCTTGTCCAGTTTAGCCACTTCCTCCACTCTCATGCCAAAGATGAAGAGGTTCTCCTCTCCGGCCTCCTCGGCCATCTCCACGTTGGCGCCATCCATGGTACCGATGGTCAGAGCTCCGTTCAGCATGAACTTCATGTTCCCTGTTCCTGAAGCTTCAGTGCCAGCGGTTGAGATCTGCTCTGACAGATCTGTGGCAGGTATGACTGCAAGAGAAAGAGAGAAAAAAATCATTATGAGACCTGCGGGGCAAGTAGACTTTTCTATAGAGCATATTGTGAATTTAGAAGCTTCCAATGACTATTTTCTACACATAGTTGTGCTTTTGCGCTTTATAGTCTTTCATAAAAGGGTCTACTTGTGCTTATGTTGATAAAAGTTGTCTAGATGATACCTTTCTCTGCTAGAGAGACCCTGTAGTTCTCCAGGAAGATGACCTTCAGCTTGTTTCCCACCACTGGGTCATTGTTCACGACATCGGCCACTGAGGTGATCAACCTGATGATCAACTTTGCCATGTGATACCCAGGAGCAGCCTGCAGAGGGCGACAGTGGATACATGACAAAAATACTGCAGCACTCATGGCCAGTTTATTTTCAATTTGTCCACCTTCAGCTCTTCCTACCTTTCCCCCAATGATGACAGTTCGTGGTACAAAAGGTGCAGTTGGGTTCATTCTGATGCCTTATGAGACAAAAAAAGAGACAGAAACCTATTAAAATGAAGCAGTTTCAGAAGAGCTGGTTCCCTACAAATAAAAATTCAGATTGCAATTGGCATAAACAAATTGCCTCTTTGTTTATTCCAGAGAATAGTGTGTCACCACTTTAGTGTGTAGCTCCGGAAAAGTTTTGTTGACTGAGGAACACGCCTTTCCTAACACAGGAAATAGGACCACAGCTCTGGCTGTACGTAGATACATATTTTATGATAGATAGGCTGAGTCTTCCTAATGTAACTTTTATGTTTCATGCAGGTCAAGGATGCTGAATTGGTATTCTGTTTTTTTCTACAAGTACAGAATATTACATTTTATGTGAAAAGTAATGGGTTTGTATGCTGGGAAAATAACTATTTGAGTAATTTGTATGTTGGACAAAACAAAAAAATGATTTCCTGTTTATGAAAATATCCACATGAAGACACTTCCAGTTGCGTTATGTTGGCTAAGTTGTGGTGGCTTGTGAAATGTTCTGACACTTAACTAATAAATGCTTTCACATACGGTTGTACATAGTGATGATGTGCAGGCAGTTCAGCAGCTGCCTCTTGTACTCATGGATTCTTTTCACATGGACGTCAAACATGGATGATGGGTTTATTTTCACCCTGTACTCCTTCTCCAGGTACTGGGCAAATTTCACTTTGTTGTCCTGTGAGAAAAAGAGAAAAACATGGTGGGAAGGAGTTATTCATGCAGATAAGAGTGCTGTCAGTACAACCTGCCCGGACTCGTACTCAAAATGCAATTATGTAATACACGCACCCATTAATCAGATTGGAATGTGCCTGAAATGGGCATCACAAATGAAAGACATGGGTTCAAGATGTAACAAGACATCTACCCCTTCACTGTGCATGAATGGTTACATTGTGCAATCAATGCATAATAAAAACACAAACTAACAGCACTCAGAACATTTTGTTTCTCTATTCTTTGTAAAAAAGAAAAATGTCAGTGTTAAAACAATATTTAATAACTGGAATAACTGGACTGATATGCTCATTTTCAGTGTTACATCCTATTTCCATTTTAATTGAATTTTATCAGAAATGGCTTGACATGCAAATCATCTGAGTAACTGGGGTTAACGGACTCTGTTACTTTACCTGTTTGACTTTGGACACATCTCGGATGAGGGCAGCATCATCAACAAAGTCATTTAGTTTCTGAAGCTGGCTGAGGTCCTTCACATAATCCTCCCCAATGACCTACAGAGAAATTAAAGATTCCAATAAACTGAGTGGAACACTGACTGTTTACTCCATCTGATATTTATTTGGGCTGGAAAAGAATTCGATCGTGCAACAGTTGGAGAAATACGATTGAGGATTCTAGGGTCTTAACTGTGACAATATCTCTTGTTTATTTGTTTCTTGGGCGACTCAAACAGACCTCAGCGATGAGCTCAGCCAGTCCGGGGTTGCAGAGCAGCAGCCAGCGCCTGGGCGTGATGCCATTGGTCTTGTTCTGAAACTTCTTTGGTTCTAGATCGCTGAAATTACGGAATCTGTTGAGGACATAGCACAACAAGTAGGTCTGCTGAATGATAATTTGTGGGAGGGTTGAGATTTCAACAAGAGAGATCCCATTGAATTTTGAAGTGGATCCAAATAAATGGGCAGATCCAAGAATTTTCACATTTTTGGCCATTTCTTACTTGGTGGTTGTTTGATACTTGGTTGATGTACAGCAGGTTTAACAAACATTAGATGTCAAGTTGACATTTTTTCTTAAGTAGTTAAGAACACTTCAAAATGAGGCTACTATATATTAAGGCTTGTCTTGTATTTTACTTAATACTTCCAGGGTGGAACCAGTTTACAATTCACATATAAGTGTAAGATAACTGTAATGCTTCATGATAATAATTTAGTAATTACAAACAAACTTAATTTCTGTGGTTACTTTCAGAACTCTCAAAAACAAAAAAACATGTAGTTCTGCTTTGAACTCATTGCTTAGAATAATCTTTTCAGTTTCTGTTTCCAGATTGTGTCCGACTTCCTCTGTAACAGCCGTGCCATTGAAGCTTTCGTTGCACCTTTCTCCATGTTTATAGTTGTGTTACATCAAAATATGTCTGAAGTCTGTTTCTTGACAAGTGATGCTACAGATTTTACTGCGTTTCTCTGTGTTTTCATCATCTTACACTTGAGTCTTGATGATGTTGGAGTGTATCTCAGCAACTCCATTGACAGCATGAGATCCCACGATGCACAAGTGTGCCATGTTCACTCTCTTGCATCCGTCTTCTTCAATCAGAGACATTTTCCTCAGTTTGTCCATGTTGTCTGGAAACAGAGCTGCGATCCTCTGCAGTGACAACACAGACATGTTTTAACACACAGTGGTTTGTTCTTAACTTGTAATGAAAATAGCAAAAATCCAATATTGTGGAGAGTGACATGACCCTGGATTTTACTTTAATTAAGGTAGGAAAAAAGCTTTTACGCCTCAGCTCTGTCTTTGGAAACCTTCAGATGTCCGACCACCATCATTAGTTAGTATTTGAAGAAGTATTTTAGTATTTTCCATCTTAAAAACAATTTGCCCATGCTAGTTATAATCTATTCTAATGATTGTGCGTCATCTCAAGTTGTAACTCAAACACAAACTTTTATTTTTTTACGTTTTACCCAAGCTCTACTTTGATATGCATTTTTTTTTTACTTCTCTTTGCTTTTTAGGCTTATTGGAACCTAATAAATATAAGAACGAAGGAATACCCATTTTCCCACCCAAAAATGCGATGGCCACACACGTGAATACCTGATCCTAAGGTGTTAAACTATCCAAGTATGGACAAATATTGATGTTTTACCATTTTGCACAATGATGGGGAAGGATTTGGTTTCAGGTTATGCTATGCTTTGTGTGTGGGTGTAATGGAAAACTAGTTTTTTATTTGCTTATTAGCAGATTACATAAGGGGTGGGGCATGAGTTTGTGTTTGTGCTTATTCTCTGCACGTACATCGAGGTGGATCTGGTTGATCTGGTAGATTATTTGCAGGTGTCTGGGCAGGAGGGTCTCCAGCAGATCCACAGGCCAGCGCTCCAGAGCCTCTGGGAGGACCGTATGGTTGGTGTAGGCAAAGGTGCGCCGAGTGAGGTCCCAGGCCTGCAGCACAGGATGCATCACATTTAATAGTTAGTTATTTTTGAATAATGGCAGGCTTAATATGTCCTTTTCTATGAATATTGTTAACAAACTACTGATGCAGTCTGAATTTTAACTTGGACGTTTATGATCACCGTGTCATACAGATATTTCCGTTTTATTTGTCAAGCTTTGTGCTGTTTTTTGACCTCCTCTGGGCTTTATGTAAACTACCTACAGAGTATGGTCTAAAGTCCATGGTGCAAGTGCATTTATGGCATGTCCAGCTTTCGTTTGCTTCAAGTGGTGACGTGATTAAACCAATCAGTGTGTCCTCTACCATTCCCTTGAGAAGTCAGGTGGGCCTGTCCCTGATGCATTGCTATTCAAACGGCACTAGTTGTGTTGATGAAGGATCATGTTTCACCTATATCCTGTCAACAACTCCATTTTGATTAATAATTGATGGACTGCAGGTGGATGAAATGAAATTACTTGGAATAATGGATAATAAAGTGTAGATTACATCACTGCAGCGGTCCTCTAATAGCAGATGTCACAAGTGCATCTCTGCAGTCAGTGCCAAACTACACCTATTTATTAAATTACGTCAAATCCAGTTCTCACCCACCGTGTCCCAGTCGAGTTTCTCTATGTCCACAAAGATTCTCATGAGCTCCGGGATGGCCATTGCTGGGTGAGTGTCATTCAATTGGATGGCAACCTGGAAAAATTGTTGTTCTTTAGGAGAAACTGTTCATGTTTATTCTGATTTCCCTAAAACATCTGTTTCTCATTATCAGGAGAGACCGGATCCGTCCCAGAGCAAAACTGTAATCAATTTGTCTTTTACGTTTATCAGTAAATAAGAGGATCAATGCTCACTTTGTCGGGGAAGCTCTCAAAGGAGGTACGGCTGGCGTCGCCCTTCTTAGCAGTCTTGAAGCGGCGGATGATGTCTTGGAGTGTTGCCGCCACAACGAAGTACTCCTGTTTCAGACGAAGTTCTTTTCCCTCAAAGAACTACAGAACAGAGAACTTCATTTTAGATGTGCTTTTTTTTTTTGCATGAATCACCTGAGAAGACTCATGAATTTCACACATCGAATTGTGTGTCGTTCAGCTCACATTGTCGTTCGGGTAGAGGACGCGGGAGATGTTCTCCGCCAGATTTCTGTCCAGAACAGCCTGAATATAATCTCCAACATTAACTACGAGCAGGTGAAGCACACTTTAGTTATATTTTTGCACACTGCATCCATATTACACATTATACAGCTTCCTTGAACTTTGTAGGAGAACCAACAACAGCAATCGAGATGTTTTGCAAGGCCAACATCTTTTTGCAAGCTGCCACTGTTGCAGCCGTTTCCTTCTTTCTTGCTAAAGTTTTGTGCTGAAACCTAAACGAAAATGTAGAGGACGTGTTGCAAAAGTAGGTTTACAATAGAAATTACACTCACAATCGCTCAGATTAAAATCATTGGGGGCACGTGCAGACCACAGCCTCATGGTGTTCACTGTGTTGTTCATGTAACCGGGGATGGGTGTGTCATAAGGCATTGCCAAAACCACCTGGAATGATAAAAGAGAACCTCATACTAAGAATCTATGTATGTATGCAATGCTAACAGCTACTTACCTCATTGTCATGATCAAACTTTAAGTTCGCCTTATTGTCATCAGTTGTAGTAATCTTATTTGTCCTCGTACCTGAGTGTCGACCCATTTGGAGCCATCTCTAGTTTCTTCCACTCTTCCATAGAAATGAACCGGCAACATGTATTCTGGACGTGCTTTCTCCCATGGGTTTCCATGTCTCAGCCAATCATCTGCCTCCTCCACCTTGTAAAGATAAAAATCCTTACTTCAATAAATACTAAATACAGCCAGGTCCAAAAATAAAAGAATATCTTATCTGGCTTTGCAAACAGTAGATTTAGGATAAAAATACTTCCCTCCAACATTATAGTGATTAGAGTGATATTTGAAGCTCAATCACATCCATGAAGAGATTAGATGTAGTGAAAGTCATTAAGTAAATTTGCAAACTCTCACCACATTTGCTGTGTAACAGCAGCAGGGATTTGACGAGTAGCCCAGGTTAATCTATCCCAGAGAGACAACTCTGAGCTTAACTCCAGTTCAGTGTTCAGAGGTACATATTTACACTGAGGGTTTGAAAAGCAGATAGCCATCTTCAGCTCAGAAGGTCTCTTATCATACATATATGAAGGTTTATTTGGCTTTTTAATCTAAAATCAACCGACGCAAGGAGCTTGAACCATTTCAATGCAGATCACAAACCGAGTAGCTGTTAATGATTAGCTTGTGATGTGTTCTGACCTAATTCATTTCTACTTTGTCCCTTTGTCCAAACAGCTGCATGACATAATCATGCACTAGAGGCAGTGTGTTTCTAGGGATATAGCTCATGATTGTGCATTAAAGCTAATTTTGGAAGACAGGTAGCAGCTGGAAATGTTATGGTGAGGTAAAATCTGTCTAAATCATGGTTTACCTGCCAGCCATCTCTTATCTTCTGGTTAAAGATTCCATATTCATATCGAATTCCATAACCATACGCTGCCAGACCCAAAGTGGCCATAGAATCCAGGAAACATGCTGCAACAGGATGTAAGATAAAATCATAACTCTGCAGAGCTGAACTGACAAAAGAAAATGACTGTCATTGTGGGAAGTGCAGATGAGGGTGCATTTGGTCATTTAAACATTGTGTTACAACATTCCTGTGGCTTCAAGTTCCCTCACAATAGTGTTTAACGGACGGCTGACGAAATGGCATAATAGAGCATTGTTATGATGTAGAGATATTCACATGCTGGCCCTTTGTCCATTTACAAGATTTTAATTCCTGTTTAATTTCTTACCCGCTAGTCTCCCCAGTCCTCCATTTCCTAAACCAGCATCCTCCTCCATGTCCTCCAGCTCCTCCATGTCCAAGCCGAGCTACAACAGGAAGAAGCCTTTAAGCCACCTGTTGGAATCTTTATTTTACTGGTTAAAAACCAGCCCATCCATCAAAGCATTTTGTTGCCTGACTGATCTGTCATCTGACCTGGTAAATGGCTTCATCACAGGCATTCTGCAGCCCCAGGTTGATCATGGTGTTTTGGAGTGTCCTGCCCATGTAGAACTCCAGAGAGAGATAATACACCCTCTGGATATGGGAAATAAAGAAATAAATCATACATAGAGACTTCTGTTGGAAGTAAATATCTAAGATAACTGCTGTTTCATTATGGTGCAGATTCAGAGAGCTGCAGGAAATTAATGCAACAGGAATCAGCAAACATTTTCCTGCACAAACTACAGTGTGAAGATACAGATTTGACTTTAATGCAACTGAAACAGGCCGAAGAATAAGATATTTGGAGTAAATGTACATTAGACGAAAAGCAGTTAACCCTCTGAGGTACATGGATTTTTTTAGGGTTTTGTTTCGTGTGTGTGATAAACCAGAGTAGAAATGAATTCTGAATGTTCTGTAAACTCTCCTCTTCCTCATCATTACTGTCCTGACATACCATAAGACGTACAGCAACCAATAGGATGCTGAGAAAAGAGCTCATCGTCTACCTCCTTGTATGGTTTGGTGAGTTTGACTTGAACACAGGAGGTGAAATATTCATACTTTCTGTAATTTAATCGTTTGAAAAATGCCTTTTTTTAAAAAAATGTCACCGCTACCTCAGTCCATCAAATGATATTAGAAACATGTTTCTGAAATTCTTAAATGATGTATTGTCATCTAAGAGGAATATAAAGAATGAAGTGTAGCTGACACTAAGGTGTCTGCTCCTTTACCTTTGGGTCTACTTCATAGTAAAACTGCTGTGTTCTGATCCATCTCCCCACCAGGTGATCTCTCACAGTGTGAGCCAGGGCAAAGTAATAATCCCTGGGTGTTGCAATGTTTCTATCTTTCACCAGAGTGAAGTGCAGGTGACGGTTGAAGCCCTTCTTCAGCTCTGCTACATTCTCCACTCCCACGATTCCCCTGATGCTGATCTGCTTGCGCTTTTCCTGGTCTGTGAGAGGTTTGGCCATGATGGCTGGGTAGGTCAGTCCTGAATAGCGGTAGATGTCCTGCCTGGAAGTGGAGCTGAAAGGTAAGATGGTGTCAGCTTTTCCTGCAGCAGTCTCCTCCCTCAGCTGTTTGTTATTGGTGAGTGCAGAGGGAGGGTGTCTCTCTGCCGGCCCCTGAGCTGAGCAACAGGAAAAGACTACAGATATGAAGAACTCAAAGTTTTTTGTAGTTCAGTAGTGTAATTTAATGATAAATTACATTTTGTCATCTCAAAATGATGATATGAAATGAAGGAGAAAGTTTTTTAGACACTTTTTGGACCTATATCTTTTTTGTGTTAGTGTGATTAATACTTTATGGCTTTTCATGAAGCTTGGAGGATGAAACTGACCTCAAAGAAGGAGTTCTACATATACAATTGCATCAGAGTGGATTTTTTATTTTTTGTTTGAACACATAATTTAAGCAATTTGCATTTGGGAGTAATTTAAATTAAAATAGACTGATTGTTATCACAGTTGACCAATAGTTTGTTGTTCTAAAAGGTTTACATTGAATTACATTATGAATTACAATGAACATGCAACTCTGTCTCTATCAAAGAGGTGGTTTTTGCTGGCAAGTTTTTAACTGGAATGATTACCCACAATATTTGGATTAAGAGGATTCTTGAGTCACTAAAAGAATGAACAAGTTAGATCCTGAGGAAAACCACCATTAGTGAAATATTGGGGTTTTTTTGTGTGCTATTTTTGTTTTTTTCCCAATATAACTATCAAACTAATAATGATCCAGATTCTAAGGGCATGTTTTCATGGTCAAAGTACATGAAATGCCTTGGTGGAGGTTTAGGATCCCTGATTGTGTCTAAAACTTACATACATACATACATACAAGTTGAGTTAAATTAACTAGCCTTTAAAACTTTTCCTAATTTTAATCTTCAGTTCCTTATAGAATTTTAGAAGCACTGGTGAAGCCGAAGACATAATTTCATCTTTCTTTTGCATATGTGTAAGTTCACATTAGTCTAATTGGACTAAATCAGATGCAAAAAGTACATCTAATTTTGCACCTACTTTGAATTTTCATGATATGTTCTTTAGTATTGGTTTCATGCTCACTGCCATTAAACAAAGATATCAAATATGTTCATTTTATAAACACAGCAGCTGATTATATATTCAGGAAAATCTGTCTTGGGTCTTTTGTACAGTGCAATATATCGAACATATGCCCGTTTGGCCCCTAGCCCAAGATTCTTGTTATTAAATTAGATCAAGCTGATTAAAATCCTGTCATGAAAAACTGAATTTAAACTACATACATTTTAGGACATTCATAAAATGACTCCTTTAAGAAAATAAAGCAGAAATATTCCAAGAAGACTTTATTCACATCTATTTATTGAATATTCACACATACAAAAACAATCATATTACACTTGAGATCATAATTATAGCATTAATATGATAATGATTGACATATAATAATAACAATTATAACAATCATACAGTAAAAATCATAATAGTAATAACAAAAATGCTCTTTTTATATTCATAAATTTCTCCATGATATTTTAATATTGCTGTAAATAATAATAATAATATCAGGTAATGACATTCAACCTCAGATAAAACAGGGAATTAGAATCTATTCAAATGAAGTTATAATGCAGGACACACACACTCACACATTTGTATGTACATTTAGAGATATAATCCAGTGTCGCCCAGCGACTGTGTGCACTCTTTTAATAATTCATAATGTTTGATGAGGCTGTATGGCAGGCTTTAAATCATCCTCGGGTCGAGTTTAAAGTAGAGTAAGAAATAATAAATGTTACAATCACAAGTTTTTAATGTCACCGTCTTCCTGTTCATGTCTTTGTGTGTTGAAAAGTGTTTGTCTTCTCCTCCTGGATGTGAGGAAACTCCTGCCAATGAACTGTTTCACTGAATTCAAGCTATTTTGTTCCTTTGTCCTGGAGTCTGAGTTTGTGTAACGCTGAGATAAAGGCTGGTCTTGTCTCTCACTGCTCAGTGACCCACTGCTGAATTTGAACTCACTGACTTGTGCTCTTTGTTTACAGACGGACTATTGAATGAGTTTTAAACACCATCAGTTAAAAGTTGCATTACTCAACGCTTGTTTTGGTTGCACAGAACAAGCAGATGAAATGTCCTCTAGCTTCTGAGCCACTCAGACTATAAACATGAAGGAGGTCATGTCAGAATGAAAAACACTCTGAAATTTCCAACTGTGCCAGTTTCCAGCTGAAGAGGGGACAACGAGTCTGAAACGCTGTAAAATTTGAAGAGATTTGTTAGTTACAGTACAATATTAATAACAAAATTCATCTAAATCTCAACACTCCCAAGTTCTGAGTGGTCAAAGTCATTTCTGACATGGCATATTTAGGCATCTGTGATGTAAACTATGTTTGAAAGACATTTACATGGACGCGATTTCTGTAAACAAACCTCTCCCCGTTTGTGACCATGTTTGTTGAAGGGATGTGACGTAAGCAGGCGAGACTGGGAAAAAAGTCTCAAGATGTGTGGAGTTCATGAGGTTGAATCCAGCCGCGCAGAAAAGTCTGCTTTAGTTTAAAAATGAGATATTTTGCTGTGTGCAGCTATTTAAGCACACATGTGAGGACGTGATTTACAATCAATATCGACCCGAGGCTAATAGAAACTAAAGTTCAAAAAGTCACCTTTTTTTTATACCTGACTTATTCTTTTTCAGTGCTGTGGTTGTTAAATCAATAACAAACATGACCATGGTTGAGATTGCCCTTTTGCTGATAGAAAAATACGTATAGCAGCAGGTGAAGTCAGGCATCACAGATGTTACAGTTGACTCTGCTGAGGCAATTAATCTAGTTTTGAGGAAAGTTTCATGGATCTTTTAAATATTGCAGAGCGGAGAAGGCACACCCATGAAGCTCGAACACAGGATAGCACCTCATGTAAATGCTAGACATGTACGGTTTGTCTCGTAGCCGCGATGCACTGGGAACATTGTTGGGCAACGTGAAGTTCAACAGTTTCCTCAAAGTGACGCCTCACCTTGGACTTTTGTTATTCTCGTAGCATGACTTAACAAAGTTGTGTTGATGGATACGAAGCATTCTTTACTAACAACTATTGATGATTTGCTAAGATGTTTTGTGCAGACGTTCATGGTATCCAGAGGATGAACCACAATGAATTTGCTGTTCTTCTGATGTTTACTTTAGAGTCACCATAATCATTTGTATAGAAAATAGTAACAAACTATCATGTAATACTTAACATTTTCATTCATGGAAGCTAGAGAATGTATTATAATAATTATTCCTCCCAAAGTCACCATGAGGTTAACAGTTGTACATTTTAGTGAAATGTCTCAAACACTGTGGTATGAATAAACATGAACTTTTGATCTGAAATTCATGATCCTCAGAGGTTGATCCAAGGGGCATCATAATGTGTGTATTCTTGAGTTAAATGGCTCAATTGCTCAAAGTGTTTTGGCAAGAAAATTTAAGGTCCAACAGGATGAATTAGAAATAATTTTGTGTTTATGTATTTACTTATTTATATATCAGTGATTTGAGTTGGACATCGGATTTTGGTTTATAACTAAATATGTACCAAAATAAAAGGAACCACTGTTGTTGCTCTTTGCTTTTTAGCATACTAAAATGCATAAAGTGCTATTTGAACACCTGCTAAACATCACAAATTTTGGCAATACTACCTTCAGACTGCTGGATTGTGTGTAAACAAGTAAATCCTACAATGAACTGTCACCTGTTGAGGAGGCTGTTGTCCAAAAACGTCTCAGTGCATCGGAACCTTTCTTGTTGCTTTAGTCAGACATAAACTTGTTCTCACCATAACTGTAAAACCTCTCCAGTTCAGGAACAAATTACATTTTTAAAGCCATAAAAAGACTTGGTTTCTTTCCTTCTGTAATAACTATACATCAAATAAATGCACATCTTTGAAAAAAAAATGTGAACATCAATAACTTATTTAACTATACACTTCTTTGCAATAAATAATTTCAATAACAATATTACAAAACTACCAGGGTTCAGTCACCTACAGTAAAAAAAAGCCAGAATGAAGCGAGCTGCTGTTTCACCTTTTTCAAGCAGCTTCACAGTATTTTCAACACTCAATCAATGCACAGAATTGCTTGCTTGTATCAGACGTTAGGCTAGAATCTGTCCCTCCTGTTCTGAGAGTTGCTTTGCAGAGAAAGGCTGCATGAAGGCCTCACTTCCTGTAGCATCTAACACGTCAATGCTGCACGTTTACAGACAATACAGAAGGCTCACATGAGTGAAGCCACTAAGTAAAGCATCTCATGTACATGGACGAGCATACGACAGTGACGCGGCTGAGAGTCCGACTATTGCTCACATACAGGGATCCTAGCAGCTGTTCACCAGCCCTGACGCGTTCACACACATTTACACACCCCTCATGCTCCCCCTCTGTCATGACGGCCATGACGGACGGCAAAAAAAGAAATGTACAGGATATTTATAAATGTATGTTTTTCCACAGACAGAAAGACTAGAATGTAGAATAAGATACCCTGAACCAAGAGTTGATAATATTCATTTGCAGCATAATGTGCCTTCATTTAAGAAACACACTCATTTTCTTTACTACCAACAAATGAGAGAAATGATTCCTTCATGCTAAATATGAAGCTACAGCCAACAGGTGGTTGGGTTAGTTTAGCTTAAATGAGCGGAATTGAGGAAAAAGTGGCTGAAAAGTTTTTTTTATCTTATATATTCTTCTTATTTGTGCTCATAAAACCACAAAATGTGTTTATATTTCTTTTTCATACACACAACAAAAACAAGATGTAATGGAGTAAAAAGAGAACTCGCGCTAAGCTAACAGTAGCTTCATGTTTAGCCTACAGATCCCTGGTTTCAACGGCATGGCAGGAAATCAAATATTTTCAAAATGTCTATCTAACTTAACAAAGAACAAAGAAAACCAGTCATTTTACACACCACTAAATCGATGGAAAGTTAGGGTCTGTTTCTTAGTCTGTATAAAAAAAATAACAAAAGCTAATATAAAATGAATCCACGCAGCTCATACAGCATAATCCCAGATTGCAAAATCGCTCTTTAAAATACATTATTTACACCTTTTTCAAAAGCTTTAATTTTCACCTTCCGCTAAGCTTTAAGAGTTAGAATGCACCCCATCTCAGAAAGGTATATGACCTTGTATGGAAACTTCCCTGCATTCGTCAGTATGTAAATGTCGGTTTTCCTGCAGCACTTCATTTGTTTAGCAGAATGTAGCTAGGATGTTTCACTGTGAAGCTCCTGAAATGTTTTGAGGACTAAGAAACATCACCTGACTTTCCATCCATATGGAGGAGTACTTGACAACTGAATGAAAAATTAAGTAAGTGTTCCTTTTGTTCTGAATGTAATCCCATCATTTCAGCGGGATTTTATCTGTGCATTTATACCCCGTCCTGCAGACGAGCTGTATTCTCAGGTTTAGGCTTTATAAAGGCATGGCTCATCGCTAATGGAGAGTGATGACATCAGTCGGTCAGAGAGGGGGAGCTCATAGTTACTGACTGACAGGATGCATCCTGGGTAATCCTGGAGAGGTGGTGTGGAGTCTTTAGCACACAGAGCCAGTAGGATCTGCCTCCCCCGGGGTGTAGAAATCAGGGATGGCCAGGCCGGTATGCAGTGTGACCTAAAGAAGAAGTTTTTTGCGTTAACATACGGTGTCAGAGATGATTTTCTTCTTACAGGTCAAACTGTTGAACCTCAGTGAGGGTTTTGTCATTTAGAGAAAAAATGATTTTAAAGCTGCTAACTGTAGATTTCTCTTTTAAAATGTAATCCATATTTGTAAAAGCTTTTTTCTGAAGAACTCCCATCATGTGACGTTATCATGCCTGTCTGTTTAGTCTCTTTATATGGCCAGCTATATGACCAGCACCCCATGGATTAGGTGCTGTTATTTCAAAGCGAAAGTAACTAAAATTAAATTACATTTATTTTCATGATCGCTTTTAAATCAGTCATATTGCAAATCATGTTTCCCAAATAATAATATAAATTTTAATGATAATAATAAAATTTTTCTCAGTGATAACATTTGTTTATATCCTCTCTACTTTTGGAGACAGCATGACTGTAAATTTGGGAACTCTGGCTTGAGATTAAAAGGGTATTTAGCTGCTAATGCTATTGATAGTTTTTGTTTTGTTCCATGTCCTATTGTATGGAATCTTTAGTGTATAAAGTCAATTTTTACCACTTCTGCTATCATATTTATCACTGAGGAACAATAAAAGTCTGAACTGATTTGAAGTACAGACCAAAAATAAGGACATGAGGACATAAATGCACGACTAAACCAGAGGCCAAACAGTCTCAGTTCCAATTTATTTACCCTCCTCCTCACTTGGACAGATTGTGAATTGTACTCAGCCTAACTAACAAATTTCATGAAAATTTGTCAAGTTGTTTTCATGAAAGCAAACAAAGCAGTTCGTATCGCTCTCACTGAAATGTCAAACTAATATTCTGAAACTGCTGGAGAGACAATAAACACAAAAATCTGAATGAAAAGGGATTAGAATCTTCAAATCTAAACAAAACGCAGTGTGATCCACGTAAGCAGTATCGTTGTGCACCTGGACATTTCTGTTGATGCTGATAGCGGGGTAATAAACGCCCTCCAGGCCTTCAAAGGCCACTGGACCCTGCTGTTCATCGTTGAGGAGGAAGATGATGATCCCGCGTGAGAAGTCCAGCAGGACTCCAATTGTAGATCCTTTACTGATTCCACCATCAGTCCTGCACAATGAAGAAAACCACAAGCATGATGGGAAACATCTACTGAAGAGGGTGTGATGTCTGCTCCTGTAGAAATATTAGAGACACACTGAGTGTCAGTTATTCACCAACCTGTTGGTGTGTGAGTTGTTGTGCATGAACCAGGATCGGTTGTTGTCCACATACATGGCCCAGGCCTTGTCGTCCTTCCCCAGCATCACATCCTTCAGGACGTCACCCCGAGCGATCCCGAAAGCTGGGTCTGGATGATTGTCGTAGCGATCAATGGTCATCTCCCAGTAATGGACCCCACGCGAGAAGGCAGAATTACCCATGACCACCCTGTCATCGTAACTGTTGCAAGTCACAGTCAGGTTGTCGTTGGAGAGGATGATGTCTGGGTGAGCGGAGGCCGGGTCAAAGGTGAACCAAGCAACTGTAAAGAAAGAGTTGGACACGATGTTTAGCATCAATGTAGTAACTATGACAACGGTGACATGAATTTAGGGACTGGAGGTTAGATGAGGTGAAGTAACTGAATGAGAGGAATTACAATCATGTGGGAGAAGATGAGACATCAGTAATAATTTTTATTAATTCATCTTAAATTGCTGAACTCACATCTGTGTCAGACAGTCTGCAAAGGATAATAGTTGTTTGCTTTCGCAAACCCATATACAGTAATGAAAAGTTAAGGGTGCAGTATTTACTTTATGCCACTAGGGGTCTCACAAAAATTATAAGACCTTCAGGAAGAAAGAAGAAAGAAAGAAAGTCAACTTTAATGATCCCCTATGAGGAAATTATCTTTTGCACTCTTTTACACCTCTTCAGTGGGAAGAGGAAGCTTAGCTACAGGGCAAATCTTCAAAACTCATCAATCTACATTTCAATTCTCACCTATCGTCGTGACCTACGACCTGTCACTGAAAGAATGAAGATCACACACACATCAGTGTTTGAGTGGGTTAGTTTTTACAGATGTTGGTTGGTTTGTCCAACTTTAGCAGGATTGTTCAAAAAGATTAAGAACGGATTTTAATGGCCATCATTTGGAAAGCAGCTGTAGGGTATGTCCTGAGGTACAATCTGTTTTCATGTAGACTCTACAGATGACCCAGATCATCACAGGTTCATGATGACTGCCTGTGTACATCTGTTAGATGACTGAAAGCGAGGTGCACCTGCAGTCTAGCTGCTGTCCTGGATTTCCAAATCTTTTTTGAAGCAGAGATTTTCTGTGATCAAGGCTTTGGGAGGTTTGAACTGTAACCTTAAAGTGTGTTGCATAAATTTCCTCCATAATAAAAAAAAATGTTAATGCATTATAGTTTGACATGAATGCTGTCATTATGTTACGTAAAATTATGCCAAACCAAATTCAATTATATTTAGTGAATTTGGTTGTTGGTGAATTAAAACATCATCACATTAATCCACATCCATTTGCATGGATTAATGCTGCTCGTAGTTATTTTTGCAGGTTAAATGTTAATGCTATTGCAAACTGTTTGACTCAGGGCTGTAAATGTAGTAACATGGCTATGCACTGTATATTTTAGATATGTGGGAGTTCAACAGATGGATGTTTGTGCTTTGTATGGGCTCCACTGGACAAGCTTGTCTCGCGCTTTCACTGGAGTCATCCCGTGCAGTAAGGTTTCATTACAGAGCTTTATTTCCCAAAAGTGAAGACGGTTATTAGATGTCTGTATTGAGAGTTTAATAAGTGCAGCCCACAGAGCAACAAACTGCCCTCCTGCTGGTTTGAGAGTGAAGACTGTACTGATGAAAAATGGCCAGCAGGGGATTAAAGGGGAAACAGTCAGCGATGAGAGCCGTCCATACCTGTGCTTATCGACTGAATATCACATGGAGGGAGTCCAGCTGAAATGTGGAATGAAGGGAGAGAGAGGGAGGGAAAAAGAAAAGAAGGGAGGAGGAAGGGTAGAGCATAGCGAAGCGGTGAAGCAGACAGTGGAGAGGGGTCGGGAGGGTGGAGGGTAGAAAAGCAGGTTTGATCAGGGAAGCTAATCCAAAACACCACAGAGGAGAAACCAGAAACAAAGGCTACGTTAGCATCACAAGCCTCATCGCTCAATTCAGATGTTTTTGCTCCGATCAGATTTGGTTATCTGGATGATTCAACACTCAAGATTACATGTAACCTTGATCTGGATCTCATGTGAAAACAGCTGTCCTCTGAAACAGGCATGTGCACACTGATATGGTTTTGCACGCATCATCCGCGTCACCACCATCGAAAGTCCCATTTGCAGAGTTCACACTGATATTAATTCACTGGTATCAGACGTCTGGATGACATTTTACTCCAGAGGACGGCTTAGTCAGCTGTTCACAAGCAGATGGCGAACAGCTGATGATCTGCATTGTTGTCATCGTCTCTCATCTTTGGTTGTTCAGTGACCCTTCTCATTCATGCCACATGGCCAAATCCAGTCAATCTGAAGAGCATCTGAATGGTTGGATCATGTACAACGGCTGCTGAGAGAGGAACACGGCGACCGTCTGGTCCTTTCACGTGATTGGATGACAAGCTTCCCCATCTACGCAGAGCAGCATTTAACTCACGGGAAAGCAAGCGGGTGAGTGGATTATAAAAGAATCAACTCAAACACACCCTCAAACAGAATTCACATCCTGATTAAAACCTCCATTTTTAACAATATTATTTGTATGTTACATAAAAGACTAAGAAGAAGTTGGATTCCTTCGGAAAAGAATTTAAAACTAGATGTGAAATCGTCTTTCTGAAGACGCGAGTCTGGAACTCGGTCAAGTCAGTAGTAGCAGTTTGGTTGTTTTAGAAGAGGAAGACAGAAACTGAAATAAATATGAGATAAATAATAGAAACAATAATAATAGAATAATAATAGAAACAATAATAGTAGAAACAATAATAACTTTTTGAACATCTGAAAGAAAAAAAACCTTTTAAATTCAATCATGACAAATTAAACTAAATTAAAATACATGTGCAAATCAACATGGGAATAATAAATACATGACAGGTATGATGGGAAACAAAAGAGGCTTATTAAGAGATTTCAAATCTGTCTAAATCTGGAGGCAGGTCTGGTTCATAATAGAACTCCAGGTTCAGCGAATTAATTTGCCTTGAGTCACATGTGAAGTGACTCATTGTCGTGACATCACTGTAGTGCCTGCTCGGCTTTGTGTTCACTAACACAACAAAAAGTGACGTCTTCATAAAACATAAAACAACATAAAAAACATGCATCGTGCATCTTCTTGCATTGTGCCCTCATCATATTATGACTTTGGGATTTACATGCTGTGTTGACTTTGAGTACATCGTATTCATCTCCTAAATTTCCTCTCTTTGCTAAGGATGTTTGCTTCATTTCGCTGTATGGACTGCACCATTCAAGGAGAATAAATGAATGCAGGAATTCTGTTTTAAGAGAGCATTTTGTCTTAAAGACGTCCTGACATCTAAGTGGAAGTGGTAGGTGGTGATGCTTAACGTACTCTCAGAGGTCTGCATGATCAGCGTCTTGCTGTACTGGCCCACTCCGCTGGCATTGAAAGCCTTCACTCTGGACTTGTACGTGCTGTTGAAGTGAAGCCCATCCACGGTGCAGATAGTCTCCGTTCCCACGTACACTTCCTGTAAAGACACGCAGTGACTCCAGGTTAACATGGGTGATACATCAATGTGTAGCTATGACACAGAGCAGATAGAACGCCCCTACTTCTGAAAGAAAGTGTGTTTTGATTCGTTGGCAGGTGTAATAAGTGTTTACGACTGAGTGTGGGTGAGGCAGCCCACGCAGAAACATATTTAGTAATGAGAACCCAACTCGCCTAACTCAACGAGGCACTGTGTCGGCGAGCCTCAATGAGTCAGAGGGCGGAAGAGGAAGTGAAAAATCATGACAACTTTGGAAAATAGCGGTGGAACTACAGGTATGACACAAAAATCGTTGAAGAGACGGATCGACTTAATAAAAAACATTTAAAAGAATTCTCTGGAAGTTGAAACAGTTCGGTTTTGGCTGCCTACCAGTTAACAGTTAGTGGTTGCTGTGAATCTGTTGACAGATTGGATGTAAATGATCACCCTCTTACGAGATGGTTGTAATTAACACTGAAGGATGAAGGCGCGCACAAACAGTCAGCTACACAACACAGAACCAACTGGAAGGAACGACCAGCTGGAGTCGGAGGGAAGAGGAAACTGACTGGAGGTCAGCGGTTGTCTTTGCTAATTTAAAATACAGAATGCCTTAACAAACAGCTGCTGCACTTGTCACATTACACAAAGAGTGAGCTCCGGGAGAGGGTTAGCAACTGTTTCAGCCTCTTTGTGAGGGGCTAGAGTTGACAGGGTCGCCTATAATAAGGGTGAAAGTCAACGAGATGGATAATAAATTAAACTGGGATATTAAGTAAGGGATGTTATGTAAGGAGTGTTTCAATGAAAGGTCATGGAAACCAAATCAACCCGCATTAATTAGCTGTTTAGAGGAATCAGAGGGACATGCTGTGCTTTGTGTGACTTAAAAAATGACAATAGTGCGAGAGAAGCCTGACATTTAAAAATAGTTTGGATTTCATGGCTCCATTAACCCTTTAACCCTTAAAGGTTCACGGCACTAAACATGCTTGTTATTTTTCTATTACTGTATTCCGTCTATTTTTATTTGCTGTGAATACATTACAGATGTTGTTTTTGAGGTCTTTCGTTGTATAAACCACAAACAGTATTCCCACAACATGCGATCAATGATAAGGTAAGGGGTGTGAAAGAAACTATTAAATTTGTAGTGGGTCTGGAAAAAGTACTGACAGAAGCAAGAACAAAAAAAGTTATAAAATTATCAAATTTATCATTTCATGCATGTACAGCAGGTTTCGGGGCTGCATTCATAAATCACTGCTATTGTACTGAGCGCATACTTAAGGAGATTTAAATTGCCATTATAACAAAGCAGGCGCCTAAAGGTAGGGGGGAGTGGGTGGGGGGGGTCTTAGGTGGATGGATTACATGGTGGACACTGCTTGGAGAGCAAACTTCCTATGTGCTCGTCCCAGCTGGCAGCTGCGTTTCAGTGTCATTTAATGCCTCGCTACAGAACATCAGCCGACCTGCTCTTTTGTGACTCAAAGGACATCGGCTGCATCGCTTTCACTTTTTCTGAGCTTCTGTCTCATGTTCTGTAGAGCTGAATTATCACTCTGGCAACTTCTTCTTTTCATTTCTGTCTATAATCTAAATGTAAATCCAAACACTCCCCCTGTTGGGGCTTCGCAGGTAAAAGTAATTCTATTAAAGTCCAGACAAAAGAAGGAGGGAAACCCACCCTGAAAGGCCCCCCGTTCCCATCGTCCAGCTCCAGGATGTAGCCGTCCACGGCGATGGTAGAAAGTGGTGGCTGTTTCCATGACAACGTAGCACTGTTGTTCTGAGTGCAACATTCCTCCAGTTGGAGCATAGGAGCAGCTGGGACTGAGGAGGGGAAAAACCGAGCCAGATTACACCCCACTGAGATATGAGGCCGGAAAACTGTTCACATTTATCATTCATGAATGAAATTATGAAAACTTCAAAGGCTTCCAAAGCACAAATATAAACACAACCAAACTTCACTGATTTATCAGTAGGTTACCTACAGCGTGTGTGTGTGTGTGTGTGGGGGGGGGGGGTGTGATACCAGACTCTATAAAGCAAACACAAAAAGTCCATGTACAGTACACATCCAGTGAGTTCAGCAAACAAACTACAGCTCATACTCTAAAGGCTGAGGCACAGGTGCGTTTAAGTTATGTCCAAATCTATTTCAGTGATCAGACACGATTACAAAATAATGCATAAGGTGCAAAGTTGTTGTTTTATTATTATTAACTCGCTAATGAGTTTAATATGTCAGTACGCCCACAGGATTTAATGTTCTAATGTTCGGTTATTCAGACATGGACATTGGTTGGTTGGCATCAAAATTACTTAAAAAATTATGAGGTGGATGTTCAATGGATGTTTTTTGATTCAGGTTAAAAATTCTGAGATTTCCCAAATTTGACCCAAATTACTAAAATGACTTAGTGAATTGAGTTTGTTGACATTTTAAGGAGAGGTGGCGCTTAGGCAAGAACGCATTAGACTCTGGTACAGACACACAGCCAAGGTTCATACAGTGAAACAATCTGGTGCAAAGCAGCCATCTTCTCCATAAGCATAAATGTAACCCTAAACATAACATTTAAAAACAGTTCAGGAAAGAAGACAGTAGCTTCTAGTTCACTCATTATCCCATCCGGTTACCTTTCATCTGGACAAAGTCCAGCTGGTGGATGGTCTGTAGGAGTGGCCCGCTGTCCAGAGTGAGGTCAAAGTCGCTGGTCATCCTGGGGGTGAGGGTTCCCTTCCCCCACTGACCCTCCGTCATGTGGACCCTCCGGATCAGCGCGTCAGAAATCTGAGGACCAATTAGTCATTTGTCTTATTACTCATCAAGAAACACAAGAAATGAAACGTCACTGACTGAATAGGATGCAACACCCTCTAACGGGGAGGAAACACACCCTGGGTCTAAAGGCAGGTGGGTGGAAACCCAGATATCTGCATTAAATTAAACCCACATAAAGACCTAGAAGCAGAAATACCCCTATGACCCTAAAAATAAGAATCCTTAAACAGAACAAAAAAATTATGCTGCAGTAATAACAACTTTTTTCTTGTTCTCGTTCAGTTTCCGTGTTATTTTCAGATACTGCATTTTGTGTCTTTTTTCATGAATTATTAGGAACTGGTTATCTTACTGACAAAAAAAAATCTATAAATATTTTACCATGATGAGTGAAAAAAATTGTCCTGCACTTAAAAGATATGGTTAATAATTTAAATAACATTCCTGATTGAACGCTTGAGTTTCCAATATCAGTCCCAGACATTAAAACACTGTAATACTCATCATATCACCATTACAACTAAACATTTATAGATGCTTTCAAACCTGGGAGACTTTACAAATGATAACAAAATAAATCAGATGGGTCACAATAATGTAATAAAGGCTCCTTACGTAAGATATGAAAGCTAATATATAAAGACATAAAGTAAGTCAGGAGATTATAGACTATTATTTAATATGGATATTAATAATAGTATATTTAAAATTATGCAGCTATTTTACAAATTTCTTGACTGTTTTATGTTCTCAAATGTCAGACAAACATTTTATTTTATTGCCTCAAATTACAATAATTTGGGAAAATTCAATCTCTGCACTGCTTCACATAAATCTGTGCGGTGTCTTCAAATAGAAGGCATTTCAATGTTTTATATATACTGAACATGCAGATGCTGAATAGAGAGAATGGAATGTCTGAAATTCCTTTCGTATGTGTGCAGGATTCCATCAATCTCAGAAATGTATTGAATGTGCTGAAGCAAGGAAGATCGGTCTTGTTTTGCCTCCTGCTCCACTTCCGTGTTTGTAACCCAGTGCTTCTCACCTGCAGGAAACCACTGGGGTCGTTCTCCTTGATGACCTCCAGACAGTACTCCATCAGCCCCGTGGTCTGACGCAGCTTCACCGTGCAGTGGGAGATCTGATCCCGAACCACCTGCATCAAAGAGGCAGAAATAGAAAGGACGTTTGGGTGGAGGAGAAAAGAGGGAGTGGAAAGACCAAACAACCAGAGGGTAATGAAGTTTTGCAAGTATAATACAATTACACAACTACATCAAGCGCACCAAAGATAATCATATGTTCATAATCACCCCTTTCCTGTAATCACTCCGGAGTGGAACATGATTAAAATGCACAAAGATGGTTTAATAAAATGTGCGAGTGCTGGGGAGAAATTAAAATTGAACAAACAGGCAGAAGGTAGAAAAAATGTTGATAAATGAGGAAGAGGGAAGACATGGATGCTACAAACAGACATCAAAATGATGGGAAAGGGCGAACGAAAAGAAAGGGGTTGGAAAGAAACCGTTTAAACAAGGCCGTTAATGGGCGAAGAATAAGACAATGGGGAGAAATGAGATCAGGACCTGACTTTTTTTTTGAGACTTGTACACAGCTTGGAGGAGGAAGAGGAGGCTGGAGGGACATGATCCTGCGACTGACGTTAGTGTTATTTTGTTTTCACGCACCAGACTTGCAAACAGTCATCAGTCATCGCCGGTTACATCAGAGATGAGGCTGCTCTGTCTGGCTTTCAAATTGATTAAAAGACCGTAGGCGGTTATAAAAACCCCAATAGCACAAATTTTATTGCTGCTCAAAACGCATCTTTATCGAGATGCATTAAATCGGTAAAAGACGTCCTCCCTTATTGCACTTGCAACAAGATATTTGGTAGATGTGATTTGGGAGATTCCCTCTGACATGACTGATGTCCACTGAGCCACATACAGCAGTGTGAAATAAATGGAGGTTGCTAGGTAACAAAAACTGCTGCTCTCTGAGGGGGTGAGCAGAAAGGAAAATCCTTTGTGCAGTGACCAACAAAATGCATGAACATTTACTGCTGAGAGCATCCACAAGAAAACGGTACAGCAATGACGCATCATAAAGGCAGGAATCCTGATGCAGGGCCAGCAAGAGAACGAGCTTTCACATTTCACATTTAAGGATGGGGCCTCAAAAGTTGTTGTTTTCTTATCACCGCACGTGTAACGTTTGTACCTGCGGTGCGGTTATTTTTCTGGAAAATCAACCGCTCTCTAATTTTTTGAATGAAAATCCTGTTAAAATCTACAGGGCTCACTGCCTTAATGTCATTTTTTACCATGCATAAAACATTCTTTTTCCTGAATAACTATCAAATTAGTAATGCTACCAATGTAATTCCTAATTCTAGGGGGTTGGTTGTCATGGTTACAGGGTCATAATTGGGTTAAACCCTTATCTGACTTAGTGTCAGGGTTTTTATGGCCTTGGTGGAGGTCGACACTTTTATTGTAAACCAAACATCTAGCGATAGAAGCAAATAAAAAGAACAAAGCGCTGTAAATAGTGGTTAATGTGGTGTGACAGCAGGATGACAGATCAACAGTTGTTGTAACATTGCACCCGGGGCATAGAGCACACAGTGGTGATGTCATCGTCAGCTCTCTCAGATGTCACATCTCTGATCTGTCGTTCTTGACCCTTTAAAGCCGCTGCTGGCGTGTTTCATCGTGTGTTCATCATCAGTAGTTCACCAGCCATCAAACAAAACATGATTTTCCATAATGGCGGCTCTATTTTTTGCTCCAGATATAACTTCTTGTATTTCATGAAATCCATTCGAATGGATGTGAATTATCTGAGCTATATGCTGGTTTGCCTCAGAACAGAAACAGTGATGCATCGACAGAAGGATGCATCCTTTGGTTTGTAGTCCGACCATCCTTAGGCTATCTGTATCTCAACCTCACCACCACATCCTGATCAATAACTAGTTAACATCCAGTCTTCTGTCATTTGGGATGGTGATGATAGGAGAGAGGAACTGATGAGGATAATTGTGTGTTCCAAGACAGAAAAATGTGGATTTTATTGTTCTGTGGCTCTAAAGACACCTTCATCTCCTCTTCCTCATTCGTGTCCTCGTGTGCTCTCATCTGCTGCAAACATTAGGGAATGTGCACTGAAGCAAAATCTGCAAATAAGTCAGTCATGTTTAGCTAGAGTCTGGAATCACAAGCATTTCCACCTCGTTTCTGCTGAAATATCTGAATTTTGCTTGAACTCAAATGAACCAAACAGAAAAATGCAGCTCTTCTTCTGAGATTCACATCGAATAAATCAAACTGCAGGTCAGACTTCTAAGAGGATTAAATATTATATGTAGAAAGAATATCTTTGAGTAAATATATTTACAGAGACACAGCTAATAATTTATATCATATTCCAATTGTTCCTGGTTTTCGATGCTCACGCCGTGTTCAACCTCCTGCTCAGTGAGCAGAGATTTCATTCCAGCTCTGATGATTCAGGTTATATCCCTCTGGCTGAGGGCCAATCCTGCCATGCTGTATCAAACCAGAACATCCACACCACTGCTGCAGCCTGGCACGACTCCAGAGAGAGTTCCTTACTGCTGTCGCTGCCTATAAACAATAACTTTACTTTTATTTCTTATTTATCTTATTTATCTTCTCATTGTCTTTCTGATTGAACGCTCACCGCTGCTTACTCCCTCAGTATTCCAGTCTATTCCTCACATTAGGTTCGGAATTTGATGTGAGAGCTGCCAGCGGTGACACGGCCCCCGCCAGATGATCGGCAGATCATCAGCAGAGGTTCATTTATCTGAATCTAACAGAGGTTTGGATGAAATGAAAGGCAGGCGTGGAGCTGGCTGTGTAAGTGGGCCACATCCTCTGCAGCAGCAGACGTGAACGGAGCTCAAGGGGGAAGCAAACTCTCAGACAAACAGTACGTGGTTCTCATGGTGATGAGGCCTATCGTCAGAGTCAGAGAGGCTCCACGATGCTGCTGAAACAATCCTGAGGTAAATCTGGATGGTAGGGTGAATACGTGATTACTTTTCTAGCCCTTTTTTTTCCATCTATCCTAATTTTTTTGACCTGATTTTTGAGGATCTAAGCCACTGGCCGGAATTCATCCCTGGGCTGAGTCATTACAAAAGGCCTACTGTTAATTAGTAATTTATATTATATTATAGAAACACGTGTTTAAAAAAAAAAAAAAAAAGCCAAATCCATACTTGACCTATTTTTAAAATTACATTTCAACATAGTTCAATTTTCTAATGAGAAAAACTATCCATTCCATGCTGATCATAAACCCATAAAACTAACAAGGCCTCATTTATGGATCTAAATGCTATGTTGCTTTTTAACCACACAGATTGAGGCTCTGTTTAATTAGTATTTATAGACCTGACATGCTGACATACATACTCCTTCTCAGATGGTACAACTTATCCTTGTCCACCTCTGTAACTCTCTCCCCCTTGCACCTTTACAGTCATTCACATATACATAAAAATATTATATATGAATGAATCTGGAGTTGGTCCGGCGCCTCAGGGAAAACAAAAAAATATGAGGGAAACTGAACCCACAACAGATGTGTTCAAATTCTGAAGCAGATGTGAGGGGAACGGCAGATCCATTGTTAGGATAAAAAAAATCTTTCTATCGGGCAGCAGAATCAGCTGCAGAGGTTGTAGTCGAGAATCTGCTGCTGCTTTGTATTATAAACTGCTTTATTTACTCGACCACTGCAGTAGTTCTGGTGTGACTGCAGCTTCCTGTCCCTTTAGGACAGCACAGACTGGTCTACAGTTTGTTAGAACTGAAGATGATTTAATGATACTGACAGACTAAATATTAGAGATGTGGATGTGGAAGGGGTAAGTGAGGACAGAGCTGTGGTGCAAAGAGAAAAGGGATGCGATGAGGAGAAAGTTGAAGTAGACGAAGAGAAGATAGATGGATGAAGGCAAAAGAAGAGAAGAAGTAAGAAAGAATAATGGGGGGATAAGAAGTCAAAGGCAAAAGAGGGATTGTGAGGGGGAATTGAGGTGTTTAAAACGGAATGAATGAACGAATGAAGAATGAATGGATTCAAATCTCTTCCTGTGTTGTTCTGCCTGTTCCAGTGATGTCAGTAAAAGTGACACCTGTCACTACCACTGAGCCCCGGCTGCCAGCGACGATCACGGCGCTGCCCACACAACATCAATGCGCGTCTGGATCTAGAGAGCTTTAGTGCGCTCCTTCTTTCAAGATAGCAAACAATGCGTCTGATCACACCATGAGTACAGAGATGGACTCAAGGATTTAATTCTTCAACAATGTGGCTGCTGAGCATGAAAATATGACCGCGCTGCTTGGAAACAAGCACCGATTCTTCACCCAAGAAATTCTGCAGTAAAATGGAGGAATATTGGAGAAATAAGCAACTATTTTGGAGCTTGGACATTTTTTACTTTCCTCTGACATCTTTCAAATGAAAAGATATTGACTAATTAAGACTAATTTGCAGATCAATAAGATTGATGATGAGTTTTCTATCGATCAACAGAATCATGAATATTCATGGGCACAAAGCGACAATTACTGACAACCAAAATGCTGGTGCTCAATTCAACATCAGCATTAATATTTCACACTCATCCTCTCTACGGCAATAAATCTGTTGCTCACAGAGAGATAATTAATAATTTGTTATTTGCCTCCAGTGTTCTTTCCATTGGGTCCAAACTGTTCTCCATGTTTGAGGCCCAAGGGAGGGAAGGATCCCCTATGGCGACGTGGCTGACGAGGAATCAGCGGGGAGGTCAGTAAATCACTACAGTGGAAAGTCAAACAGGAAGAGTCCGTGTTCTTCTTATTCGAAGAATTTCTACTCAACTTAGAGCTGAGATTTTATCTGACCTTGTCACTTTCAAAAGTGCGTTCACAGAACCCAACCAATAATCTTTTTTTTTTACAGTCTTTTCATTTACTTTTAGCACTACTGCTCTTTGCAGAAACTAGCAGGAGCTCAAAAGCTCATTCATTACTTATGAACTTCCTCTGCTTGGAGTCTTAATGCTAAGCAAACCTAGCTGCAGTATGTTGTTTTTATAAATTAGGGGCATCAATCTTTTGAACATACTTACTCTTGGTGCTATACCTGGCTAAACCACAGGGATTTTTCTTTCAATATACAAGTGCTTTTGGAAACCACAAACCTCTGAGCCTCCATAACTTCTGGTTGGATACACTTGCATTAATTTTGTAAACCAAAACCAGGAGTTTTTTTGCTAAATAAAATGATAATCATTTGCTTTTCTGGTAAAGCAAATGATTAGAAGTCTTGGGGGCAAGTGATTTTAACCTTTTGTCAAAACGTTGAATGAGACAGAGGCTTGACATTCTAGCTCGAAGCCAAACGTGGGTTAAAATAAATACATAAATTACACTTTCTCTACAGCTGTATTTTAAATAATTCATTAGATAAACGTGATGTGAAATAAGCAAAATAAGTTCACTAAAACACTGCACTCCTGAATGCATCATCTCTGTTTGTCAGAGCGAACTTCTAAGAAAAAAGAAACTTGTAAAGGGTTTGCAGAGATGGATTACATTCAGTGAGAAAAACAGCTGCCTAGCAGGTTAAAACCTGAAACACTGTGGCTGTTTAAGATCAAGTCGAGTATTTTCAGTCAGCTATAAACAGGACTGACGTGAGTCATGTCATCTGTGTTATGTCTTATTATGTCTGTCTGGTGAGGATTTAAAGACTCTTGTGTTAATAAAACAACTCTTTATTATTAGAAAAAAAAGAAGAAATTCTAGTCAACGAGATGACTGAATATTTAGGACAATAAGAAAAGGAGAATAGAAAAGAATACTTAAATCATGTGATATAGTGGGATCTCTCTCGCTGTGCAGAAAAAAAATTAACCTATCACTATCATTAAGGAATACTTCTTGTCCCTGCAACTTAACACATTAAGCTCAAAAGACCCTGGTGACCATGGCAACCAGGCCTCCTGATCAGGACCTTAGGAGGCAACTGCTTTGTCATCTGCATCGTCCTCTGTTCATTAAATCTCATAGAAACAGCTTCAGGTGACTGAACAAGCACAAAACAATCAGAGAACTTCATTAGCATCTTAATTGGACACCTATAAAATGCATAGCTGACATTTTGTTTTGCTTTCAACTGCAAATTTCTACCTTAGATGTGACATATAGAATTTACAAAGGCCTACAGTACCATCAGGAGAGCACCAGGACTGAGATGTCTCTGATTAAATTACAGCTACAGGATGACCTCTGCCACGGAGCTACGTGCTAATGAAGCTAGAAACATCCCAATGACTGCCCATGTCAGAGGGGATCCAATTACTGGAGGTGGATTCCAGAAAATGTCCCAGTGATCCTTTCCCTCCTCATGATATTGACATACAGTGAGCTGTGCTGCCCTGTAGGACTAAATGAGTAACACAAAACAGAGAATAAAACTATTTGAAAATGTGGGTGTAAAGCTGAGTGCTTTCTTTCTTGGTCAGAACTATAAATATGTCAAAGCTCTGAAGTGAGCTTTGAATGAGCACAGACGACGTGTTTGTATTAAAAAATAATAAAAACAAATCTCCATATTAAGTCGGCTGAAAACCTGAAATGAATATCAGGTCTGTGATGGGGAGATGTGTTCTGATTAAGTGACTAAATCTGATTTTGATTTGTTATCTGACAGGAACATTCATCGCTTAATGGAGGAGATTTTGCATTTTAATTATGAGCAGTGCAGATGAAATTAGGCTCTGCAGTGCTGTTGGTTCAAAACCTGCAGTTTTAGTCCAACCCGTTATTGTTAAAAGAAAAAAAAAACACTGAGGACAGATCAGATCTGGAGCTGTAAATATGTCACAGCGATATCCCGCTATGATTTCAATATTTCTGACACTGCAGACAGCGAGTCGACCGAACGCAGTTTCTACTCCTGCTTAGACCAAGAAGTCATTTCTTCCCACCTGCAAATCCTGTGAATGCACCAGTTTATTGACTGGAATATTTATATCTTTTGAAATACTGTACACACTTTCGTGTTTCAAATGATGATAATAGATGAATTCAAATAAAAACACTCAACAGACTAAACGTAACACACGAACAACATGGCTCATTCTGCACCGAGTTGAACGGGAATATACAAGATTGAGTTTTTTAGTTTGATTTTACAAATGCTTACATATCTCCACATCAAATGACTTCATACGTGTGGAAAGAAACGGAACATATGACCACGTATGAGCATGTAGTCGTGCACAAACTGTTTCTCAAACCACCTACATGTGTGAAGTCTCAATTCTACAGAGCATCCAAGTGTGAAATTGGATGCTTTACAGTACATGTATCCCTCCCTCCACCTCCTCTCATGTTGACTCCATCTCTCAGTCCCCCATTCAATTTGCTGCAGATGGTTGAAAAACAAGAGTAGTGTAGCTTTCATTTGTTGAAAGTCTCCCACCTACGTATAACAAATATTTTTAGGTTGTTAATTCTGTGCTGAACCTTAAAGCAGTGATGAAATATCTGAAAAATTGTGAGCTGGAGAAACATGATAAATAATTAAAGGAAGGTGCATATCAGTCAGAATTTTTTTATGAATTTTGAAAGCGCATCATTGATTTGGATTCATTTCCATCTCAACTGGCATTAATTGCTTTTGATTTGTGTCATTAGAGACAGCATGGAAGTAATCGTCTTTCCATCCGTTGTCACTGGTACTGCTATTGGACTCAAATCTATAGTATGGTGACCGTCACCGCTCCCATTACTGAAACGGTACTGTGAGAGAGCCTTGGCTGCCTCCATACTGAAGGTGGTTTACAAATTTTCCTCACTAACAGATAGTATAAATGTTATTTGGTGCAATTAATCTAAATATTAATGATCTTATGTTAAACTGCCCTCTGGGGTCTCTTTCCATTGGACAAAAAGTGGTGTTATGATGTCGCTCCAGTCGAGGAACATGATGCAGTGCCATAAAAGCTGCCTTTCCTGCAGGAAAAGCTTCTTGTTTATGTATTTTATGACAGAGGTGTAGTATTGTCATATTTAATAACAGAATACAATAATTTCAATCCGAGTCAGAATTTACAACTATTGCATAATAAACTGAATTGTGATTTTTCTTCTTTTATGCAGCGGCGCCCCACCACATACAGATGATGTCCTTTAACAGCCCCCTGCCCCTCAGACGGCTTGAACCTGCTGCTGGTTGCTTCCACTACTGCTGCATTTATTCATGTCAAGCCTGTGCTATCGATGCGGGGGTCAAAGCTGCAAGAAGGGACTCTTAGTCCAGTCTGAGTTGTTGAGATGGTTGAAATGTTTATCTGGGGAGTGTGTGAACGGTCCCCGCTTGTGTCTGATCACTCACCTTCAGTTTGTGCTCATGCTCTTTGGTGACTCGAGCCAACAGCTGGGCTTTGCGTCTGTTCAAGGCGTCGATGAGGGCGTCGCACTGCGCCACCAGACAAGCTTCAAACTCCACTCCGTTCTCCTGCAAGACACAGATAAATGGAATCCATGCATTTATAACAACTGGGCAACCAGTTGAAGCTAACTTTAGCCACTTTGGCAAGACATCTGTTTATATAAATGTCTCTGTCAAGGATGTATGGAGGTATGAAGCTGTCGGCAGATTGCTGCTGGATTCAGATTTGAACAATCCATAACATAAGTGATCTTTGATCTCTTTAAATTTGGAGAATGTTGTGGATTGACAAAGAGCAAACTCTCTAAGCAAAGGATTAATAGCGATACATGAAATAATCAATGTGTCTTGTGGACTGTCTTGGATCTCAGAAGATGATGAAACATTATTACTATTATTGAATCCTTTTACACACCTGGATGTGCTGCACCATGTTCCTCAGCTGAACCAGGAACTCCTTGGCTTCAGTGGCTCGGTCTGACAGGCCGTTGAGGGCCTGAGAGAGCTGACCCTGTGGATATAAGACAGGAAATTAGGGATACAACTGGAGCAACGCAGTTACATGTTCTATAGATCTAATTCAATCATTCATCAGTCTATCATTTTGAAGTATAAATACATCCATGTCACTGTGACAATTTGCAATGACCTCTATGACAAAGTTGCAATGACCAGCGTGAATTTAGAAACAAAGCTGCTCTTCATCGCTGATGAGAGGCTGACATTTCGAAGAGTCAAAAGTCTATTCTCACACAAGAAATGTCATTCCCAATTAAAGCTGAAGTGATTTACGCAAGAAAGTGCTTTACTGTTGCATGGATTTCTTATTGGATTAAAGCCCGTGGTCATGCAGAGCTCTGTGTGTGTGACAGGAAATACCAGTGCTTTGGATGTTTGCAGCGACACACAAATGCTTCTGTTTGGATAGAAGGGAAAAGAGATGTGGTGTTCATGTATGTGAAGAGAGGTTGTGTGAACAGGGACATGGCCTGACCCCATGGGAACGTCATTCGGTTGAGCGAGCAACTGCGGACTTGGGGTGTGTATTGTCTACTGGATGGAAAAAAGGGTATTATCTGCCAAAAAAAAAAAAAGCAAACACTTGAACTCCGGATGAGAACAATAAAACCTAGAGCTAGCTGATGCAGTGAAACCTTGTGAAAACAGCTCTGTGTCAGCCCAGCTCCTGGAATCTCACATTAGCCGGTGGGAATCTGTCTGTGGAGGCCAGCAGCTGACCTCTGACCTCAACATTTGGGAAACCATGACAGCTGTCACTAACATGAGCTTGGTGCACTAAGGGACGGTCTGAGCCTGTAACAGCTGAGCAAAGTCTAAAATGTAAACTTTCCTGGAGTGTGTAGGCTAGAAAAACTTCCTGCCTGCTAACGTGGGACTCATATTTCAATGCACAAGAGACCTGAATGAACGAGGGGACATGAAGTGTCCTTTTTCCTCTGTGTTGAAGACCTACAGACAGACAGAAGATGAATTTCAAAGCTAAAAATACATGTGCCTTTACATGTTCTCAGAGGCCGCGGAGATGCTTTCTATTATCTATTGTTTTGTTTGAACAAAAACTTTAAAATGATGGATATTCAAACTAGACTATAAGTCACAGCAAAGAGTAAATAATATCACATGATCCCACATATCTGTTTAGACTTCCCCACCCATGTCTCAACAGAACACAATTTAAATAGACTGGAAACATTAACAAAGACTGTGGGTCAACATCCCTTTGTCTTTTTTATTTTATTTTATTTTTTTGAACTTGTTCCAGTTCAAGATCTTGTTGATCTTGATCTTATTGCATTTATGTGATTTAAACAAATATAAAATGCCTATAAAAAGAACTTCTTACATTGTAATGCAAGAAGTTAAATGTGGGTTGTTTTTACTAAGATTTCTTGGAAATAACTTATAAATACTATTTAGAAGTGTTAATGTTAAAGTCATCCCAAAAGTCAGGAACTGATGCAAGAATGAATTCAGACTTTTTTATATTTATCATTGCAGCTGTTGACTGAGAAATACTGTATGATGATGGAGGTCATTTTACAGATTGACAGAGGAGAAGTGAGCACAAAACCAAAATGTAAATTCAAAACTGAACCACAATAATTCTAGAACAGAGCTTGTAATTCTACCAAGGACGAATTTCAATTGTATTGAATTACAGCCAAATATTAGTGGTACATGTAGAGTTCTAGTCGTATTTCTTACCACTGGACAACTTAAAAGGGTTTTGCCCTATGAAAACATTTTTATTTGGATCCACACCTCATTCTACACACTCATAAATAACACTTTTCTGAATATTTTTTTTTCCATTCTTTGACTCTTTCTAATTCAAAAATCAAGATCTATTTCACTTGGACTAAAGAGTCACCAACATCTTTTTGATCCCATCCATAATGGACACTCCTGCTCCAGTGGTTTCACTACAGATCCAACAGGTAACTTCCATCTACCCTTTCAACTGTCCTTTATTGTAATTTTTGCTTTTCAGCTTTCTCATTTTCCTCTCTACCCTACAGTGATGGACGCTGAATGAACGCCCACCATGCCTAATCCTTTGGGCAGTCAAAAGGCGTTCAGTGACGCGGCAGATGAAATGAAAAGCACTTGGTTGTCTTCAGGTGAATTTCTGCAGTGTCTGTTGGAGAGCCTACAGAACTCCATCCTCAAAAACAGGTCAAAACATGCCATGAATGTAGACAGTAATTCTACACGGATCAGGAAAGACAGGTGATCCAGAGCCTGAAGGAAAGACAGATATCAACAAAGAATAGGCCAAAGAGATCACTGTGGACCATTTTGATCAAATTACTGAACACAGGTTGAAAATTTGTTCTTTACAAATGAATCAAGTCCTAAATTTTCTATTTTTTTCTGGAATGGCCATAAAACAGAACAAAACAAAAAGACATACGAAATGTGTTAGCATGGAGAGATTCTTTTAACAGTCTGTAACTCTAAAAAACAAACTTGCTCTTTGCTTCACCTGACTTCTACTACAGTATACAGTATGTAGTAAACTAGCCAGCAGGAAAACATACAAATTGGTCATTTCTCATTATTTTCTTCTCCTGCCTTGGCTACTAGTGCAGCTAGTATGATAACTAGTTTTACATGCCTTTTTAGAGTTTTTGCTCAACAAGTCTCCACTTACATTGACGCAAAGGGATTTCATGTTTGTTCGACGATGCTGGAATGATTGCAAAGCATGATGGAAGATCTGTTGTGGTGGAGGTGTTGGGGGGTAGGATTATCCTGCTATATAGGAGCACTAATCATTTCAGTAATTAAGACAAGTGGGAACACTTGTATGAATAATTCACCAACGGCCCCAGGATCACTCTTCATGCTGATTTTTTTTTCTCTGTGATCGAGTGGACTGAACTAATCTGTCAGAGTAAAGTGAGAATGTCAGAAAGACATCAGAGCCAATTTGGTTAAAGCTTCCACTAGTAGGAACTGCAAAGGAAAGGGGGGGGAGGGGTAGGTGTAATGTCAATGCTCAGCTCGAAGGAAACACAGCCCTCCTGAAGCGAATCGAAATACACAAGATCGATTTTAAGTTGTTCCAACTTAGTGTCAAATGTCTTACACTTCAGAAAATGTTTTTCAGTGTCTTGCACTAATTCAAAGCTGTGGGTCTAGGTGTTCTCTTTGATGAACAGTCTCTACAGCCTAATTTAATCCTGTGTAATGTGTACAAAGTGAGGTCAACCTCCAGTGAGTGGAAACAAATGACAATTTCAGTAAAGTCCTACAATGAAAGGCAAGATTAGTGTAATTTTACACAGCTTGAGAAAAGCAGTTACCTCCTTTGGAATCAGTAATCAGAGACTCCAACATGAAAGGTTTTGGTTGTTTACTCACACTGGCACAGCCCTCAGAGAATACATTTTGAAAAATTAAGTAGGCGACCTGATATTTACCATCTTTGGAGCTTTGCTGTTGTTAAAAATTAAGCTCTTACATCCTCTAATATGCTAGAAGAGTAAAGACTTGGCCAGATAGCAATACTCATTTCTGTTTAACAAGATTCCATATGAAATCAACCTAAGTTGCTGGTTTATTATTAACCTTCTGTCATCAATCATACAGATCAAATCTTTAACAATCCACACCAAAAGAAGTCATGAAACTTGCATAATAATAACAATAATAATGAGGGTTATTGAGTTATAATGATGCATAAAAGGAAAGTCCTTATTTGATGGATGGCTGGGACAGCACAGCAGGAAATGGGACAGAAGGGATCTATTCCAGTCTGCTCTGACTTTATCTTTATCGGAGTCGAATATGTAGCATCCCTGCAGATATACAGTAGTTTGAAGGTGTCCAAGAGCGCTGATATGTCTTCCTAATCCTGTCAGTTCATTTTGTTCGAAACTGACCTAATCCAGGTCAGTTTTGCATTTCATGACTGACCTGGAACTAGTTTTCCACAAAGGTCATCATTTCCATAGCTGGAATCCTTATTTAACTTTGTTGGGATGTTTGCTAACAAGGTGAAATGAGGTTTATTTTAACTGCACAACTTTGATTCATTTAAATAAAAAAGCATTTTTTCTCTTTCCTTTTGGGCTTGAAAGGAAAAACAGAGTTTTAAGGCTTTTATCTTTCTCCCGTTTCGTGCCTCGAGCAAGTTGAAATATTCAGCCCCCGAGAAATGTTACTAAAAAAATTATGCCAAAGCGAAAACACCCTCACATATGGCACTGGACCCAATACGGAAACTTAACAGGATGCATTCTAGTAAACAATGTGGCTCTTTATCCCCTGAGAGGAGACGCTGATGTTTCACCTTTACGGCTCTGTTTCCTCTCCGGCCATTCTAGGTCATTCTGCCATTCTCTTTCCTGTTCTGTATCTTTCTCTTTTATTAACATTTACACAGCTAATCTCTTTACATATATATTAACGCATGTAATGGATCAGCTACAACAGTTTGCTATCAGGAACAATTGTAACAACTGTGGGTTATATCCTCACAGTAACACGTCTAGCAAATATGAGATGAAGGATTTGTTTTAGTTATCATTATTGGAACACGACTGAAAAAGCACACAACCTATTCTGCTGTATTAATGTCATAGAGTTAGGTGAGATATGGGATCTGGAAGAAATAACACAAGTTTACAGCACAAAACAAATTTCTCATTTAAAATTTGCAAACAGCAGAGCATCGTAAAAAGTAGAAGACATTTGAAAATCCCTCTGTAGTCTTTTACAAGTAACCAGAGCTGCATGGATAAAGCAATCTCTTAAGTCAGCATTTTCATGATGATCCCACCCAAAGTGGGGGGTACAGGGTTACCCTAGCCCGTCTGTATATTTCTTATTAGTATTGCTCCTTTCTGTAGTCGTGATTTTGTGGTTTAGCAGGTGTTCTTGTAATTGGTTGGCATGTGTGAGTGATTGTGTGAGCGGTTATCGCCCCTGGCGACAGTGTGTTGTGTGACTGGGTGAATGCTGGCTCGCGTCACGTTTGTTGAGCGGTCAGTCTGACGAGAGAGATGTTATAACCCTATGAAATGTATAAAAGTGCTGGTGCATTTTCACGTTTCTACAAATTTGAGTATATAATTTTGAGTATATGTGTGATTATTGTCGCTGGAATGTTCTGGGCCTTGACTCACATGATCAGACGTGACTCACAGGGACTCACCCATAGGAGGCTAAAGCGAGCTCGACTAGCTCGTCATCTGGATGGGTGGATTTGTACATTGGCTGAAATGATCAGTTGATTTTTTTTTTTTTTACATATTTTTCATCTTTACACTTACTATGTCATTTAGTGTTAACATTAAATCGTTATTCAGTCATATATGATCTGACTTGTACATTTGGTGAAAGTAAAATGATAGCCAACACCTCAAAACAACAATATTTAAATGTCATTTCAGACATTTATTACACATTATCTGTCAATTATATGTACCTAGAGCTTTTATAAAAATTAGAACCTGATGTTTTAGAAAACTTAGATTGTTCAATAAACTGTAATATAAAAAATGTGGGTATAATGCTCTATGCAAATAGCTTACAAAGGTGGAATTGAAGACATTTTATAGAAATGGACGCCATGAGACACCTGACTATTAAATGGTGTTAAGTTTTTGTTATCGGTGCTCGTGAATGATTCCCATTTCTGTGAGAAGGATGCTTGATGTATTCAGCGTCGCTCTGCAGTATCTGTGTGGACTGGCTTCACGCCACTCTGTGTCTGGTTGTCTGTGCATACTGTACATACAGCGGATGCAGACTGACAGTCCTTCCTTGTGACTGACAGTCACAAAGAAGAGAAGGACAGGATCCCATCACCTCTGCCTGACTCGTCGAGGCTTTCCCATTCCTCCTGCAGAGCTGCAGGTAGCTCCGTCAGACAAAAATCAGTTGCTACTGACAACATCTGCCTCGATATCGAGATGAGACTTTTGACATTCGTCCCAGCACCTGCGTTGTCAGTCCTCATTAGCCTTCTTCTTGGGGAATCTTGGCTGGGATCTGGTGGAGCTCCGTCTGTGTTATCCTTGTATCACGGTGTTCAGGACGTCTGTTCATGTCAGATGGTTTAGGATCAAACATACAATGACATTAAAGGGGGGCACATGTGCATGGTAGAAGTTAGAATTTCCTTAAATAAATAGAACTCAATTGTTGATATCTGTCTGGGTTAACTTCTCTCCAATGGCAAAAAAGGGGAAAAAACAATTTTTCTGCTACAATCTCTTCCTGCTTTTCTGAAGCCCGTGCATCTCCTTCCTAAACCTCAACGTGATGAAACGCCTTTAATTACCATGAGGCGATGGAGCTTGACCTAGTTGCATGAAGGTCCGGCATAACCTCTCCTGACACGCGTGAAGGGCTGACGACCACTCACCTCGTAGGGATTTAACACTCGTTTTAATGTGATTTACAGAGATTAACACGGGCATCCTGTCACGGCAAAAAACTTCCTGACGCAAATCTATAGAGGCGGAGGAGAGCTGGACGAGTCACGCTGTGTAACATATAAATTCCAACTATTTTTTTGTCAGTGAAATTGACTCAGGAGACATGAAATTGATTACCCTCACAGTTTAGACATGGTCACGGAGTCCAAAAGGGGAACGCAGAGACAAGATGACTGTAGAAAGAGAAGAAAGACTGGAAAGCATCTGGGATTGATTCCTCTAGAGGTCCAGTATCTAAGAGACCTCTGATGCTCCGCACTACATCAAGAGGGATTTGGTTGCCATGGTGGCAGGTGGTTCAACTCTCTATATAAAGAAATACTTTACATAGATAGACAGAGACAGTCAATGTAAAAAGACAGTGATGGCATAGATTAAAAACCTTGAAGAATATCCCAGTTGGAAAACAGAAGAGATCTTATTAATAATTACTGGAACACTTCATCCGAAAAGGAAAATTCAGTCGTAATCTGCTAACTCCCAGAGCAAGTTTTTAGTCTACAAAGCATTTCTGAAGCTTCACAGTAAAGCAGCGCTCTCTGAAACAACTGAAGATGCCGTTTAGCTGTGAAGCTCAACAAATGTTTTGCATAAGATAGAAGCCAAAACCTTAAAGCTGCATTTCCTTGTACAGATTTTTTTTTTTTTACATATTGGTTGCTTTTTTAGCAGGACATCACAAAAACCACTTCACAGATTTCTACAAAATTAAGTGGAAGGATGAGGCACTAGGATGGAAAGAACCCATTAAATTTTGTGAATCAGGGTAAAGATCCAACTGAACTTTCCATATCATCAAGAGGTAGGAGTATAAAATCTTACTGAGACGGAAAACATCAAGCGCTCCTGGTGCAGCATGTGCAAGCAGAGGTAAATACAGAAATCAAAAGGGTTTTAAAAATAGTAACTAGTCTATTTTATTCTGACTGACCACCTCAAGCACTTCACAATGAAAGTCAGCAGTGAACATTTCCATATATTCAAACAGTGGTGGCAGAGGCTGTGCCAGCAGCTCAGCTCTATGATGACCATTTATACTCACAGTCATCAGTGTGATGTTCTTGTCCAACAAAACTTTCACGTAAACAATTACAAATAATTACAGATAACGTACCGATGATTATATCACCACGAAGTAAAGATGAGATGAAAACCTACTAAAAAACACTAAATTTTTAAGATTTGTCGATCTGGATGTCAAGTCTGCAGAGTAACCAATCAGACTTTAAAGGAGGTATCGCTGTGGGTATTGTTCTTACGTTTCTGGGCATTATATGTATTATACATAAATACAAGTGAAACTCAGCAGCATGTCTGCAGGATATGGAATGCAGTGTCATGATTTCCATGATGAATTATTTAGGGAACACCCTGAAGCTCTGAAAGATGTCCATCCTCAGCTCTGCCAGCTCTGAGGTCTCGGCCATCTGCTCCAATTGCTGTGGACAGCAGCTACAGATATCAGGTCAGGAATTAGCCGTTAGACTCAGATGCCAGGTGGAATATTTTGCACCAATATCACTCGAAACATTGATTGGCTTTCATGCACATCTTTCATCCAAGAAGGATGACGCTGGAATGGCCTGACACTTCTCAAGTGATGGCAATCTGATGCGAGTGAAAAAAAAAATCAACAACCTCTGACTTTTCCATCAGCGTCACAATTGCCTCATGTATTTGAGGTGACACCCTATCTCACCCCCAATCTAAAGAAGATTGCCTGGGAGGTCTGTTAAAATGGAGAAATACACAACCAGTGCTTACTGTAAACCTTGAGCAGTGGAGGGGTGGGGGGGTCTCGCCTGTAAACCAGTGGCCACCATCCCTGTATTTTGAAGAGCATCTCTATCTAGCGCTGCATCCTCCCTCACCGCTGGAGCTGGGGGCGTGGAGGTGAGGGCTCCTGCTGCAGAGACGTAGATAAACTGCAGTCTGATTAAGCGCAGCATCTCCCTGCCCACAACAGCTTCCGAAATAACCTCTCAAAGCCAAGCATAGCTCCAGTATTAGCCCTGACTAATTATTGTGGGGCAGCACAGAGGGGTGTGGATCCAGAGTGAAGGACTCCCTTCAGAGACAAGTGGTCAACAGCTGAAAACAAATCCCAATCACTGCAACTTCATTTTAAGATGTTGACACAGACACTTTTCTGTTGATCAAGGAGGCCAAGCCCTGAATAGAATTTCAAATAGAACTCTCTCCAGTCACGACAGGTTTGTACACCAGAGAAACCAGTTTTGGGAAACCTTGTTTGCCACTTGAAGTTGACTGGAATGTGAGCTGTCTCAGAGGAGTCTCGCTCATTTAATAATGATTTGATTTGGAAAGACCTCATAATGTGACAGAGAAGACACCCCCCATTTGGTTTGTGCACTGGACTCTGACAGGGGGGAGCTCTATAAGAATCAGCGCAGACTTGTTGCTCAGCGCTGAGGGTGGCGGCTGATCGCAAATAAAGGCGACACTAAAAAGACGCACTGCTACAAAGATTTTCCAGTTTTACGCACGTACCTTGTGCAGTTTCCACATTGCGCCCAAGGCTTTGACTTCATGTGTGCCGTGTTTTCCTTCCTCCAAACACTGATAACACACAGGGGTCTTGCACTGCACACAGTACATGCTGAGATTCTCTAGTTCGTGTTCTGTACAAGTGGAGATTTTACGCGGACTCGCCCGGCGGCTTATCCGCCCCTGCGCCGGAGGCACCAAGCGATGTTTAGCCAGGGGCCCCCGGGGAGGATGGCACCTCAGGCGGCACGGGTCGCAGTAGAAGACGTCGCACTGCTCGCACATCACGGTAGCCTCTTTCGGACTCTTCTCGCAGAGCTGACACTTGAGAGCGGCCGCTTTGCTCTGCTGGTACCTATCCACCACCCCCTCCAGAACGCGGTTCTTGGGGAATCCGCGGAGCCCCCTGTCGTCCAGGATGAGGCTGCGGTGACACTGCGGGCAGGTAATGCATGAATTGCGTGGGATCGGGGGCAAAGATCCGGGCTGCGGGAGCAGATGCTGTTGCGGAGGAGGTTGAGGGACAGTCGGGGGGAAAACTCGTACCCCGTTCGGTGATTTTTGACAGGGGGTGGTCGGAACACTGATGAAACCCCCATAAGAACCGTATCCACTGTCCGCCTCACTGTACAAACTCATTTTATCCAAATCCAGGTAATCATAGTCGGAGACGCCAGACCCGGAGGCTCGGCTGCTCTGGGGGGACTCAGCATCGGGGGTCTGCACCAGGATATTTCGTGCGCAAGCCAGGCAAATGTTATGGGAGCAAGGCAGAATGATGGGTTCCCGGTAAAAAGAGCCGCAGACGGGGCATTTCAACTCTTCCTCCATTTCATCCATGGCTGATTCCTCAGAAGAGCGCAATGCAAACGGGAGTCACAGCAGAGTCAGAGCCGGTCCTGATTCTTGTGCGTAAACGGAGCTCCAGCCGCGTCCTACTGCCGGAGCAACCTAGACCAACGGAACGGCTTCAGGAAGGGAGGACGGAGACCAACCAATAAGCAAACAGCATCACACCTCACAGGGTTACCATTGGACAGCCGGAGGATTCCAAACAGCCATTGGACGAATCAGCTGTCAAAGGGTGGAAAGTTGATGATCTTCACGGCGAGATTCAAGAGAAGCAAGTGGAAACTGTAGATACAAATATCTACACGTTTATGACTGACAACAGGATGGATGTTATATGATAGTTTAAATGTAGATCTACATAAAATATGCAGCTTCTGCACGTCACAGCAGCAGGATCCTGGTTACTTGGTGGTTGGGAAATTTATCTTTTCATGAGGAAGCAATACTCTGTTGGAGGAAATTGTAATACAAAAACCTTGTGATATGAGAAAGTAAAGTAGTCGCTCAAGATAAGTTTCTTCCTCAGTTTTGGGAACTTTCTGGATTTTATTATGACCACATACCTCCGTCATCTGCGAGATATCCATGGCAACGGAGTTCTTCAGTGAGGCTGATGATCGAGAAATGAAACACCATGTAATCCTGTTTTCAGGAGTGTCTGCATGTGTCTCAGACCATCAGGGGGTGAAGCCACTCATTGTGATTACATCTGCAAATGTTATAAAGTATTTTGAGAATAGGAATTCTTTTTCTCATTGCCTGTTTGGCTTTCAGTAATGTGTCTAAAGCTAAATAAAGTAAAAGAAAATAAACATATTTAAGATCAGTGGGCTGGGTATTAATGTGCTTAAGGAAATGAAAGGGAAAGAAAATAGTCCCATTAACCACAGTGTGTAATTTTCTATCAGTACTGATAATGTTTCTGCTCATAATCTGCAATGAAGTGACAAAGCACACGAGGAATAGTGAAGTTATCTCTGCTAATATTTCCCTGGATTCAACGTTGGCTCAAACCAACTGTTTGAAACAGGACCATCAGCTATTTTTGGATGTGCGCACGCTGACGCCTCCGGCATGATGACATTGTTCTCTGTGTAATCTCCTCAGTTTGGGGCCTCGCTGCATCTTCCTGTGGGCTGTTCTCAAAACGGAGAAGAGGCCGATCCTTCTAAAACTATTTCATGTCTTTGCATCTGTGCCAGTTCTCTCCTTCTGCCAGGACACACAGCGGGCAGCTCTGAAAGGAAATCTTCACAGATTTGTCTTTAATCATTTCCCACAATGCTCCTAAATTTGTGATCGAGTGTCCAATTTTTTGGTGACCTCCTGTGCAGGAATGTAGAAGAAGATGTCATGAGCACAAATGCAAATAGCTGCTGATTAACTGGCACCCAGAAACAGTATCAGTGAACAGGAAACATCAAATCAAAAATATAGACGCACACAGAACACAAATCACCTTCAAGTTTTCCCTTTGTGTGATAATTCCTTTAACATTTCAGTTAAAACTTTATTTCACTGTTTGTGTTTTTCCACAGCAATTTCTGAACCAACACAGTTTCGGCTACAATCTCATCCCAGTTCAGTCTGCAGCCTTATTACGTGTAGTCTCAAAATAATGTATGTTCTCTTTAATTTTAAACATTCTGGATCTCCAGATCCAAAATATTATTTGGATCCAGACAGATATTATGGGGAATTCTCGTCTAACATGTAGCTAAACTCTTGTAATTTCACCTGTTCAATAACGGTAAATTCATTATAGATCATTTACAGTATTAAGAAATTATGTAAATGTCAAAATATACTACTCAGCTTCACTGTTGGTGGCTATTAAAGTTGGATTACTAAAAAATGTGTTCCACTGTGTGTCAGACTAGCATCTTATCCACTGAGGTGATGTCACATGATCACATAACTGAAGATGCAACCTTTATGGTCTTTTCTATCCATCAGGAACTACTGAGTCCTACTTTTCTTTACGTTACAGAGCTCACATCTTCACCGTTTTGTATTAAGATTCAGTCCAGCTGAGCAGGGTGACAAAAGCCCAAAGTCACTCTGACTCCTTGACATCCCGTTCTGCAGCCTCAAATTAGCTCATGTTTATGGATTCAGCACCACCTGTGTCCTCCACGGCGACCTGAAAAATGCCTTCACTTATTTCAATATTTGTACACAGTGCCTTCAGGGAGAAAACGACTCCATCTAAATGTAATAAACTCCAGATTTAATGACAAGAAACAAAACTTTGAGCTGTTTTCTCAGTGATTATTTAAGTGTCATCTCAGCCTCAAGTCTGACATATATACAGTACCAATTACCAAGCTGGCTTTGCTATATATGGTGTCTTAAGTAGAGATGATGGGTACACATCTCATTTATCAACAGTAATAAGGTAGGTAGCTGACAACAACTAAATCTTAATGTTTTTTCATCCAGCTATGATTCGTTTGAACTAGTCCAGATTACTTTCATCAACCTGACAAGGTAGTTAAACTGTGATGGCCGAGCAAAATCCAGAGCAAACTAAACTAAGCTAAAAATTTATGCCAAATAACAGTCACACGGAAGGTGAAATAAACAGGTATTCCTCAAGATATGAACATTCGACTTACGAACATTCATAGAAACTAAAAACAGCATCCAGTACTACAGTAACAGTAATACAGTATTTTAATTCATTAATGTGTTGTTTTTATGTGCTGTAATTGTTTCTGGTCAGTCTAAGGGAATAATACTTTCTTATTTAGAGTAGTAATGGTATTTAAATGACCTCAAATGGTGTTTATAGATTGAAATTTAATAAAAAAAACTTGCAACAATTCAGGTTACATCTACTTTATTTCATTTCCAGTTGATATTTTGCTTTTATTTCTGTGATTTTATTAATCAGAAATTGTGATATTGATTGAAACAACATAGCTAAAATTCTTGACATCAGAAACAGAATTTTCATTTGAAACGTCTTCTACTCCTCCTCCGCTCTTCTAGTATGTTCATTTGGAGAGCATCCAAACCTATTTTTGCTGCTCTCAAGACTGACAGATTTATTTATATAAGGCAAAGATTGATGCAGTGAAATCACTGAGCAAAAGAAAAATACTGTCAGTGCTTGTTTGCACATCTTTTCGTAAAGCATGAGTTTGAATTTTGCAAGCAGTGTGCACAGGGGAAAGCCATAATGATGTGTTTCTTGGTCACTGATTCAAATCGGTTCTTTCATTCAGCCACAAAAACTAACTTCAACTGAACTAGTTCTTCATTGTGTGCTGGATGGTTATTTCCCTGGTTGATTGTTGCACACAGCCTTTAAGAGGGGCCAGGGTCAGCATGAACAAGACAACCAATGAACAATACTCCGCTACGTTGCTAATGGAGAGGCTTCATCATTGTACAGTATGCGTGGGCTGCCTGAAAAGACATGTGAGCAGGGAAAGGCCTCCACGTGCAGCATCACTTTCCACATCTCCTGTGCAAACTGGCCAGCCTCTGCAGGGAATCTGAATGCAATTAATAGTCTGAAAATAGTTTTTTGTCAGAGTGAGTTTGGGATTTGCTACTAAACCCATCCCTCCTGTTGCACAGGGATTCACACATATTAGGAAACTAACCAAAGAAACCGGAGGATTGGACACCAAATGTCTAGTATAATGGTTTTTAGAGCTTAAACTGCTTAATAGAAAGCTTTGTTTTTGTTTATATTTGGATTTCAAGTTTTAATCTTTCTGTTTCAATGCACTTTATATCACAAGTAAAAATGTAATCAACTGGCAAAAGGATGATTCTCAACAAAGAGTTTTAGCGTCTACGCCGCTGGAGAAGACGGAACAGCGAGTTTAATCTTCTGTTTATATGTTCACAGTAAATTTTTACTATAATATTTTCCATTTACAATTCAGTAAGTCACATATTATTGGTTTCATCCAGTGTTTTCAGATATAAAGTGTTGCTTTATTGTGCCAAAAACCAAGTTAGTAAAGTATTATAAATGGAGTCAGTGGCTGATGAAGAATCAAAGAAGATAGTTACCTCATTGACACCACTAATTCTAGCACTATAAAACAATTGAATAAAAAAACAAAACCTTCTACTGACAGTTGATGGTGGGACGTGTGCAAAAACCAGAAGAATGAGAATGTCTGTTTGGATGTGACACACACATCTTGTTGGAATTTAGTTCTCCTTATTTAAATGGGATGGTTGAGGCCTTGGAGGAGGTATCTGCTCTAGTCTATTGAACGCTACTTTAGTTCATTTGCATGATATTGTCAAGTCATTCAACAAAGCTTCAATGCAGAAAGGAGAGTCTTTTTATACTTTACCATAAGGACTACATCTGAGTTAATGTTCTAATCCAGAAACAAATCATGGGGTGATGATGTTACGTACAAACGGATTCATAGATGGATGTTTTTTTTCTCTCGTCCTCGGCTTTGTCGAGTCTTTGTTCCAATACAGATGAAATGTGCTTCACAAGCCTCAATCCAGTCTTTCAGTCCTTCTCCCAGCCCCCACGGCATCCAGCAGGGACTCCCTGCTAATGCAGTCGGCTCTTGTTACTGCAGGCTTTGTTAAGAGTACGACGGTTCCTTTGTTTATCTTTGATTTGGTGGAAAACAGAGCAAGTCCAGAAAAAGTGGTTCACAAGAATACACACAAAAATGTTTACGTGATTTTACAGCCGCTGTTTGTGTTTGTTCAACGTGTGAACAGAGATTGCAGGTAAGATGGAGGTTTTAGAGAATTTAAAAATTCTAATGCGATGCATGATGGATGGTGTTATCAACGAGTGGACATAAAATATGTTAAGTGTGCTGGGAGTTGTGAAGTATAGAGCAACAGCCCTCTTGCTATCGCCTGAAGCCGAGAGATGTAAACCCATTTAACACATCTGTGAAATATGAACAGTCATTAACAGCAGTTTGTGAAATATGAGTCACCTCCACTTCCACTCGATAAGATCTCACAGATTAAAATTTATGAGGCTACGGCAGTTATTTCAAATCTGGAGAGATGGAGGAAGCAGTTTCACCATCCAGGAAATGCTAAAGGGGCTTTCGCTTGTGTCTGTTCTACTGATAGGCTGGATTTGTGGGATTATGTGGAAACTGCCGGACATGTTTACATCAAACATTTTGTAAAGGCATAGGACATGGTGGAAGACCCCCAGATCCAAATGCCCAACCCCAAATATTATTGCTGCTTGGTATTTTGGTGAAAAATTGTTTCCACGGTAAGTGCATCTGTCTATCCTGTCCTATATGATATTAATTTCTTTGTTTACTCCTTCCTTCCTAAAGTCCTTCCCCTCCCAAGGTCATCCACACCCAGGTAATGCTCCCCTGAGTGTTGACCTCCCACAGACTCTATAAAGATTGAGACGTTTGCTCGGTGACCATTGATCCACCGCTCATTGATGCCTCCCCCCATCCCAGCGGCAGCAGCTCCTCTGGGAGCAACAAGAGCCTCAGCATTGGTCTGGATGGATAAATCGGGGTGTCTGGACACAATGAATTTCCCTTGGAAAGCAAAGGAGTCTGGAACCTATTATCATCTGAGCTCAGAACAAACTTTTGGTGAAAACAACAATGTACGAACCAACAAAACAAAACCATTTTCTCAAATGAAAAAAAAAAGGTAATTACAATCCTGTCTTCTTACCAAATGTTTTCAGAGTTGGAGCAAGAGTGACATTGTGTTGGTAGGAATTCCTTGAAGATTATGGGTAGCAATTAACCAGGGAGAAAAGAATCCACGATCCTTATTCTGTACCAAAACCCTTAGTTGTTGAGCCAAAGCTAAAACGAGGCTGCTGCAGTCTCTCATTCTGATGTCCACACTGCAATCCCACTTCATCTTAGGCACAGAATTAAAAAAACGACCAGAGGATACAGTCAACAGCACGTTAGTCTCTTTTTTGATATTTTGAATTTTAAATCATTCCTTTTGTGACTTCCTGTCAGGTGATTGGTGGAACATTGGTTCGGGGGATCCCTGCTGTTGGGTGACATGTGAAGGTGTTCAGTGACAGTCAGTGAGGTTTGTGCTAAGAGGGACGTTTTCCCTGCAGACGCAGCCTTTGGCCCATTTAAGCTTCTATTTTTGAACACTGCCTCTCAGAAAAGAATAGCACCTTGTGTTTAAAGGTAAACTAGGCCTGTGGAGCTCAGAGCACTAAAACTGTAAAATTGCAGTCCAGTATTTTTCATAATAATCAGAATAATCCTCTTGGCAAAAGTTACAAACTTTCCTTTTATGAAATAATTCCCGTATTCAAATTCAAAGTATACCTAGAATGATGCCCCCGGCTCAATTTTCTTATCCTGTCTTTGTTTTATCTGCTTTAACCATTCTTGATATCTTGACACAACATCAATTTTGAAAGTACAGTCATTTTGGAAGCCCAAAGTAAAGGCTGAATGACACAGGCTTTACTTTGGGGCATTCTTCACACTCTTAAGTGAAGAAAAAATCAAATTTTCATGCAGAAAACTCTTATTTTGTCATTTCAAGAGTGCATCTTTTCATGGCAATGAATTGATAATGCCAACTATTCTTAGCGTCTTGACAGCAAAGTAGCATTAGAGGTGCATCACAGCCCGAAAGATGCCATTATTTCAAAGGACCTGTCTATTTTTAATGAATACTGTTTACTCATGCACTTTGCTGAAGGCAGGAAACTCGTTACATAAATATATATTTAAGGGTTCTGATGAGTGTGTGTCTGTCCGTGAATGATACACCATTGTTCGCCTCCCACCTTTTTGTTTTTCAGGGTGTTTGCTCACACTTGCCTGTGTTGTCCGCCCACAGCTTCCACCAATCCTTCTTCCTTCTCAAGCACCAGTGGAGGCCTGTGGGAGCATCATCCGTCACTGAGTCATGACTGATTGGACGTACATGGGCATTATGCATATTTAGAAACAAGGAAATCCACCTTATATAAGAGTCACTAGCTGTTTGAAGATGAATGTGACCAGGATTGCTGCTATTTCAGCAGAACGGGTTTGCAGGGAGTACAAATAGCTTAAGTTATTAAATGTGTGGATAACTGTCAGCAAGGGGATAGAAATCACAATCTACCCAACGGCAAGACGTCACACCTTCGTCATCAGCCCATCACCTTGTTGCTCCCTTTTTCAACATGACCCTCCATCCTTCTAGTTGTTTAATGCTACGGTTTTTCATGCCCAAGTCTTCAAATATTCACCCACATATGAATTCATCAGCTTTGCCAGGTCATCAGCCACCATCACCACCAGGGTCTGGACACCGATTGGGGATATATCTCTCGGCACTGCTCAGGAGAGACACCCTTTAATCTCTGGTTTAAACGCCACAGACCTTCTGACACCAAAGACTTTCAAACATACTAATGATCACATATCCTGTCATTTAATTAAATCACTAAGTTACTTAAGCCACAAATCTTCTCACTGAAATTCTGAGGGAAATTTAAATGTATCATAAAAAAAAAAAGTGCGAAATTGTGTGTGTAATTTCTGTTTTTTTCCAGAGGTACTCCGAGATAAGAAAGTAGGTCAACAAAAAACAGCATCTTTTTAAAATCCTAATGCAGAGGTTGCATTGAGTTTATTAGCTTCACTGCTTGTTTCAAACGTATCGCCATTAAGTACATCATTATCAGCAAATGAGTCATCAGGACATGACATTTTTTTTCACACTTTTTAATGTTGCACATGCTCAACCGCTCCATCTTTCACCTTCAGGTCTGCGTGGAGGAGTGTCAGTGTTAATGTGCACACATGCAATCATTAACGGCCTCCTCAGGGCTCTTAGCGTTAATGTATTTGATGTGGCATTTGGGTGCAGCGAGATGTGTTCCCTGAAATATAGGGAGAGCTGAATCCTGGGTATTGAATCACAAATAAAACAAACAGAACAGCGTTGCTGTTGTCATCACTGCTTTTAAATTGAGAGGAATGAAGAGGCTAACTGATGTGTCCGCTGGGAGAGGTTTCAGGTGGGCTGTGGAGAGAGGAGGTAGAGGAGATGCAGCACAATCGTTAACACCTACTTGATATCTCTGATGCGCCAGAAAGCAGCAGAGTGGTGTGTTTTTATAAAGTAATTGGATCACATGTATAGTTCTGAGCAAAACTGCTCAACCCCATTGTATATTAAGTTCATGGCAATGCAAACTTTACCCAATAAATGTCATATAATTTATCTGCTGTCTGCAAAAACCCAATCACATGAGAACAGTTTTATTTGTTCAATAGGTCAGATATTGAAAATAAAACAAAATTTTATGATGGCAATGAGGCAAAATTGTTTACTTTTGAATTTCAGGTTTTCATGGTTTCTAGCTTTCATGCATTTTTAGATTATGTGTTACGTCATTTGGATGAATTAGCATAACAAAGCAGGATTGCAGAACCAGTGTCTTACGTCACAACATAATCATTTTTTTACACTGTTTATACAAAACATTTGACTGGACTAAAGAAGGGTGCTTACAATGTGCTGCACAAGACTAAAATGATCATCCAATTCTTTACTGCATCTCATCTCCAGTGAGAAAGTCAGAAAACTGAAGGCTGGACTGTGGAAGCTGACGGCAATAAAATGTTTTTCCGTCTTTCATACATGTAAATCCAATTAGAGGAACCAGAAGAGTAATGTGTCCCCTGCTGATGCCTGACACATTTTCGGAGCCTCGTGAAGAGGCTGTATGCCGTTAACTGCAAATTTGCCTCATCTAATTGACAGTAAGGAAGCTCCAATAAAGTCTTTCCCGCTGTTTTTTAATAACCAAACAGATCATGTAAGCAAATACACTTGTGTGTTTTTCATTAAATGGATCAATGCAACCACAGATTTTCTTTAAATTTTGCTAATTCGCTCTGAACACACTGGAATACAGTACGTTGCATTTGAATCCCTCAGACCTCCTGTCCTTGTCCCTGAATTAACACGAATACATCAGCTCAGAGACATCGAGGAGGTTTTATTTAAAATGTCTGAAAATAAAAAGAACAGTGAATTTCCTCAGCATCAGCATCAACCCCTGATGAGTCCATCTTCTCACAGCTTTGGTAGAAGTCATTAAAGATCAACAATCTCAAAGCCCCCATGAGAACCCAATGCACCGGTGGTGCTCCCCGACCCAGTGACCCACTGTCCGACTGATCCAGTTTCAACCGGATCTCCTGTTTGACTGCTACTCAATGTCCCCCCACCCTCCTTTTTCTTTCCTTTGCATGTCACAGCTCCCAGGCTCCCAGTCAGATTAAACTAAAGCCACTAAGGAAACCAGCTTCAACCCTGACCTCAGATCAGCTGCTGCAGTGACCAAACAGTCTTCCTGGCTAATCTCACCATGACCAAATATACGTTTGGTCAGTCTATTGTCTTCCCCTGTGTCTAATGGATTCCTTCATTGTTGTCATTGCCTGAGTGACTGTTACGGTGTTTATTGATCGCACACACTATTGCATCTCAATTCTTGAATGAAGTGTCATAAATCAGATTTAGGATCACTTCACTTTCCGTGTGTCTGGAGTGTCTCAGAAAACAATCCTCAATGCTGCTGCTGCAAAAAGGGACTTTGATAGATTTAAAATGCTGTTTACCTTTATGTATTTATCTATGGTTTTAATAATAAACATGTGATATCAGAAGGACATTCAGTACATTTATGGTCGAGTTCAGATCACCTCTGTACATCTAGTTTAGTATGTATATGAAATTCTGACTGGTATCTATTTTGGATTGACATGTAACACAGCTTCAGAACTGAAATGTCTGGCTTATGACATCTGTGTATGTGCAAGAAAATACAAATATCTGGTTTAACCAGGTCTACAGAAATCATCTAAAACAGTGGTGCTCACATTTTTTCTGCATGCAAGCTACTTATAAAATGACTAGTCATAATAATTACCTTCACCAAAAATGTAAAATATAGTAAAATAAAAATATTTATTGATGAATATTTTGAGAATTGTTTATATGTAAAATTTATGTTGATGTACCTTGCATAAACGCATGAGCTCATATTGCACCACACATCACATTTTTTTGTCATGTCCTGAGTTTAACTTATATTTAATACTCCTTATTACCTTCTAGACTCGATGTTAATGAAAAGATGGCACAAACACTTCCTGAGCATTGATGAATTCTACTTTTTTATGCATTTGAAGAACCAGTTTCTCAGAGATAGTGCCTGCTTCAAACGTGGAGGAACGCCGTGACTGATGATGTTTGGCACACAAGTGCGCCGAAACACTAAGCGCTCCATTCACCAGGTGAAGCAGTTCAGTAGTGATCCGAAACACCGGCCGGTCACAGATGTGTTAAAATGTATGAAACAGCACGGTGCGCTGCCAATCGTGTCAATATCCTTTGAATTGATCACATTACCGTTCCGATTGCTTACAGTTTCCGTCGTAATTACCGGTACTTTACAATGAGATCTCTTTCTGACTGAGTAGAATAAAGTTATACTCAAGTCTGGGAACATTTACAACTGGTGCCGCCGAACAAAGTAGATTTTAATTGCTAATAAACTTATTTTCAGGCTCTGTTGCTCACACAGTAGAAAATAATAAACCACACACATGTCATTTTTAATTTACAGGTGAAGTGTTTGCTTTGTTCCCTCCACCTGACGTAAAGTAACAACAGACGTGAGAATGAAGCCGGTGGTGCTGCTGTGATGACGTCTCGGAATCAAGACTTTTATCTCACAACATAGACCTTGTTTTTTTCCAGTGACACTAATACATTAGCTAAATTATGGAAATTTAGTTCAAAGTCGATCGTGAAGGAGCATTAGTAATGTATGCCATCTTCGAGTGATCAACACATCTAAATGTGGGTTGGATCTTTGTCTCCTCAGATAAGCCAAGAAAACAAATGACAGTCCTACGATACCTTTGAGGTGACTGCAGGCTGGGTGAAGACAGAGGCTTGTTAAAAAGTGACCGTGGGATTTGACATCTTCACACTTCTTCTCAAGGCTCAGCTGAAGACCAGAGGTAAGGCTTGTTGTTGACTTCACAAATGAGAAAAGGCATTGTGATGCAAAATCCCTCGTGTGTTTGGAGATGCAGAGGGATTTCAAGTTTTTAGGCGAGTGGAATAGATTTTGTTGTGGTTGGTTTATTTGTTTGTCAGCAGGATTATGTAGTAAATTTAAAACTACTGTATTTCAATCGTTTTCCTTTTCTAAAACGATTGGAAGTAATATCACAAACCTGCATGGAGGGGGTGGGACATGGATCAGGTGAACTAAACATGAGTGGGATTATTCTAATCACTTAATGTCCATTAACAATGATGTTATTAATCTATAACTGCTCTCTGGTGAGCATCTTGTGCATTAATAGTATCTGATTTGTGCGGAAATATTTATATGAAAATATTTACATAATGTTGTATGATTAGAGATTTATCAATTATATTCAGGCTGTAACAGGTAGATGATAAATGATATAAATATATTGACTGACAGCTGATTGCACTCACAGAACATATGATGACAATTGGTCAGAATGATGTTCTGATGTTGTGCAGCAGCAGCAGCAGCTGGAGTGAGGCCGGGATGCTTGACGCTTTGCAACCTGTGAACAGCTGGCGGTGAATCTCTCTGGAGAGTTTGAACCATGGGAAGTCCTCATCTGTGAGAACAACTAAGATGTATGAGGGGACGCAGAGCAAAGCAAGAAATCTCACAAGGGAGGACTGCTCCAGCGACTCCAGGTGTCGATGGGGACCCTGGAACAGCCGGCATGCAGCTGAAAACCATCTTCAAAAACCATCCTGAAAAAATTGTGAGTGTCTGTTTATGTATAAAAATATGAGCATCATGCTTGTGAGAAACATGAGTCCTTTGCTGAGCAAAGGAGGAGATCAATAATTCAGCATTCATGTGTTTCCAACAGAGAACAGGTCACATGTTCTCCTCAACAGCTCATATGAATACACACCCACACAGACACACACGCACACACACACACACACACACACACACACACACACACACACACACACACACACACACACACACACACACACACACACACACACACAGACGATTACAACAATACTTACAGTTTTTTTTCGTTATGATTCATGTTTGCCGTCAAAATTTCAGCTCACATAGGAAGAAGAATGTGAACAGAAGAAGAATGAGACCACTTTCAACCACAGTGTGAACATGATCTATCTCTGTGGAAGAGTGGCTGGATTCACGGGCAACAATAAACCCACCCTGTCGCCTTCACACCAGGAGCTTTTCTTTGAAAGCTCCTAGTGTGCTTTTAAAGTTTTCTGTCTGGATGTTAGAGGTTTGGATTAATTTGTCCTCATGAGGATCAAACCCACGCCCTTCTCTGCAAGACTTTTTGGAGCACACTGAGCTGCATAGTTACTCTTTCTTCTTGAAAAATCACTCTCAGACTGGACTGAATCTCTTTATGGAGTGAAAAAAAAAAATCACTATGACTACTATCTTAAAATTCTGTTTGGTTGCACACCAATGATGTCATATGATGTTTGAACATGATTTTTCCTTTGGATGTAATTGATTAAAAATCCTTTCTTGGTCTCATTTGATTGAACTTCTTCTGTTTGTTACTTTAGTGATGATCTCCTATAATCTGATTGTTATGATGGCCTGAGCACTTATGGTTCCAAGGAATAAAGGACATAGCTTCTGTTTAGTTTAGTTTTATTTTTAATTTCTGCTTTTCTAGTGAGTTTTTGTGCAATTTAGGATACTCTAGAGAATCAGAAGTAAATTGGTTAAGCCTATCACATTGTTACTGCTTCCAACCGGCAGCAGATTGACACCAATAAACAAGAAAGAAAAGCAGCAGAGCAGCCCTCCAGGCAGTCACATATTTTTCCCAATGCCACATTAAGTATGAGGAGTTGTCCAGATCGCTATGAATCTGAAGGGAGATTCATTTTGCAGTGGAAGTGGAGCAGAGCTGATGGCTGGAGAACGGGGGCGATGTTAGGGGCACAAAAGGATGTCATCTGAAGGGTATTTTTAGCATGTGAGGTGCTCTGATAACTGCCTGCCATTGCAATCTGCCTGCAGGTTCCCAGCAATAATCTCTCAACACATTTCCTCACATCTAGAGGAGAAATGCAGGCAGGCTGATTGCTTGTCTTGTGCACAATCTTATAAATTATGAAAGGCCATACTTGACAAAACACAAAAACAAAAATGAAGTCATGATTTGATCGTGGGTTAAAGAAAAAAACTTCACCCAACTATCCATACGCGTGGGGATGCATGAATAATCATCGATTTTTGGAAAGATTCTGTTAACTGGATGAAATAGCACATCTGGAAATATCACTCTGAGCTCTGATAGCCATTGAAAATTCTCTCAAAAAAAACAGAAGGTGAGTGTGTAGGTAAAATTTATAAACAGCCATTTTCTCTCCTATGCAATAGATGCAGCAGCAAATGCTGTAATGGAAATGATTTGCACGGAAATAGCACCACCTACTGGTGAACGATGAGGCGTGCTGCCGGTGTAACCGCAGGTCAAAGTGGAGATGGAACTGATCAGGGATCAGCTCAGAGCCCCTGTTTGCAGTGGTAACTTCAGGTGACTTCTGTCTGTCTGTCTGTCTGTCTGTCTATGTATGTCTGTATGTATGTATGTATGTATGTATGTATGTATGTATGTATGTATGTATGTATGTATGTATGTATGTATGTATGTATGCATGTATGTATGTATGTATGTATCTATCTATCTATCTATCTATCTATCTATCTATCTATCTATCTATCTATCTATCTATCTATCTATCTATCTATCTATCTATCTATCTATCTATCTATCTATCTATCTATCTATCTATCTATCTATCTATCTATCTATCTATCTATCTATCTAATGCCCAATAATAGCCATAGCGCCCCCAGCTGGACAGTTATAATAGATAGATACTGTAGATAGATTTTTTTTTAATTAAAAAAAACAAAAATCTTTCTACAGTATCTATCTATCTATCTATTATAACTGTCCAGCTGGGGGCGCTATGGCTACTATTGGGCATAAACCACCTTTAAAAACCAAAGAAGAAGTCGCCAGGGCGCATACCGGAACTGAGCGGACTTCCTGAATTAGATCATACTGTACCTGGCGTGTTTCCGAGCTGTCCTCTGAGCACAGCAGGCTCAAATATGTTGTGCTTCACAGTTCGAAAGCAACACCACGTGTTGTTGCATTATTTATTTATAGTTGTGTATCTGACATCGCTGCCAGCTTCAGCAAAGCGGGACAGCCTGAAGGAAGTTACCGATGGGAACTGGGAAGAAATCCTGTCCGGAGAATGGATGATTGAGTTGTAAGTGCTAAAGGCTAGCTGGCCTCTCATGTATTTTAGCTATTCTAAGCTGAACGATATGTGCGAATAATTTGTCTCCAGATTTATTTATAATTCCTCTATCATGATTTATTATCGTGTCGACCTCTATTTTGTCTTGATAGAACATTGTATATACACGCTAACATCTGTAATCTCTGGCTAAGTGAAGCATCTGAGTTGTGTGCTAGCTTGTTTGCTAATTAACGTGCTAGAGAAGTGATGTGTTTACGAATGTTTTTTTGTGTGCACTTTGACGTGTACCGCTGTGAGTTAGCGTTTACCTGTATAAACTTCTCTCAGCTACGCACCCTGGTGCCCGGCGTGCCAGCAGCTCCAGCCGGTGTGGAAGGAGTTTGCGGACTGGGGGGAGGACATGGGGGTCAACATAGCCAAGGTGGACGTGACGGAACAGCCCGGTAGGCCTGACCGACGGGTTCTCTGTTAACTCCTACACCTCGACTTCTACAAGTAGAGACAACAAAAGCAGAGCTTTATCTAGCTGGAGAGAGTCTGGTTATCCAGCAGTGACAAAAAGTGAGATTATTTAGATTGAGTTTTGATATGTGAAATTTTGTATGCTGTACTCAGTGTTTATTCCAGTATAACGTCACTATACTGGAATAAACACTGAGAAAACTAGGTCAAGGTCAAATTTCAACTTTTGTACCCTCAGGAAGAGGGTAAGATAGAAAGACGAGGGAGAAGGCCAGTGTGAGTAAGACCATAGATCAAAGCTAGTGCTTTGATCAATGACAGTAGGTCAGAGCACTAGCTTTGATCTTTGACCTATGCAAGTAGGTCAGGGTAAAATTTTGAAGTCAGGGGTGTCGCGGGATGTTGCAGTCTGTGACTGCCTTGGTTCTAGTTACCTTTGAGGTTACATGTAGTAAGAGTCTGAATGCCAGATGCTTGAGTACAGGAGCTGAATTTTGGCAGTGCATATCTGAAAACAGGAGTAACAAAATTTTAAATATTCTGAAACATTTGGTTGACAAAAACTGTTGCATTCAGAAGAATTTAACAATCATATTTAAGTAAAATATGAGCCGTGACATGATTGGGCTTATATGTGTGATTTTACTATACTGTGCTCTTTGTTCACAACCCTGTATAAATTGTCAACATGAACAGTGAATCTTTTCACTGCCAAATGTGAAGCTCCTTTCAGTGGAGTCAAGAGTCACGCTGTTGTTTCCGATTCAGTTACCATCTCCTCTTCCTGTCAGGTCTGAGTGGACGATTCATCATCACCTCACTTCCTACTATTTACCAGTAAGTTATTATTTTTTTTGTGAGGTTTTTTTTGTGGTTTTCATTTCTTCTTCATTTGTGTGATTGATTGAATAAGTTTAGAGGGGGGGTCTTCTGGTTGAGTTCATGCTTGTCATCATTTCATTTCAGAAATTAGTGTTGTAATTCTGAAATGTTTGTGTTGCAGCTGTAAGGACGGCGTCTTCAGGAAGTACCAGGGTGCTCGCACAAAAGAGGACTTCCTAAGCTTCGTCGATGAGCAGAAATGGAAAGCTGTGGAGCCAGTTTCCTCTTGGCTGGGACCTTCTTCGATTCTGTAAGTTCATGTGTGTGACAATGTGAGAGAAGAGGATGCAGAGGACAGGGTTAAATGGAGGCAATGGTTTCGCTGTGGCGACCCCTGAAGGGAAAAACCGAAAGGAAAAGAAGATGTGTGTGACAATGTCTGATGATGAGGTTGTACCAGTCCTCTTATTAACCACATGCTGTGACCGGTCTCGGTAGTTTGTGTGTCATGGCTCCCTTTCTTGTGCTGTAGGAAATGTGGTTATTGGGCCATTTGGATCAATTCTCAGGATCTTCCTGTTGTTTTGTTTCCTTGTTGGCTCTGTTAGATGTCAGTTTGATAAATTCGTCTTAAATTACACGCTGTTTTTTCCTCTTCTGGCAGAATGAATTCAATGTCGGCTTTGTTCAAGCTCTCCATGTTCATTCGGGTAAGTTAGTCATCATACAGGTTTTCACATTTCTAGAGGTATTTAAATTCCATTACAATGCAGGATATGCTGCTCCATGAGGAACTGCATAAGCAAATCAAAATTTCCATGACACTTAGTCTGCATGCAGTTTTTCTGAAGCCTTCTGTTCTGTATTTTTGCAGCATTGTCATAACTACATGACAGACCAGCTGGGGATCCCTGTTTGGGGCTCGTATGTTATCTTTGGCTTGGTCACTCTGTTCTCTGGCCTTGCTTTGGGATTGGTGAGTGCTGCACAGCAGTTCACAAAATTTAGAAAATACACATATTAAGTTGATGCCGTTGCATTTCATTTTCTTTGCCAGTGGATTCACCAAAAGAGTTTTCCTGTTTTTGCAGTTGCTGGTGTTCATAGCAGATTTTGTGTTCCCCTCAAGACGGTTTTCCTCCCAGGATTACTACCAGAGTGAGTTTCCTTTGAGTTTATATGTCATGTTGTTCTATTAGCTGTTGACATTTTGTATGTTGGGAATGATTGCATTTTAAAAAAGAGATTTTCAAAAAGTAAGTTGTGCTTTTTAAAAAGGCAAACGGAGCACCAATGGCTTATGGTTGTATTTGTGACTGCTTTCGAAATATCAATGTTCGAAATGTCGTTCTGCAGAGAAACAGGCAATGCAACAGGCAAGGTTACTCCAGCAACAAGAGGACGATGATGAGGCTGATGGCGAGGAAGATGACGATGATGAAGAAGAGCAGGATGAAGTCTGGCGGAGGAGGAGAGGGTCCCCTGAGGGCCGACCGGAACCCAAAGGTCAGGGCTTCTCAGATGAAGCTCTGAGGAGAAGAGTGGTGGGCAACCGTGAAGAGGAGGAGGAAGACGAAGAGGACACATAGTCACCTGACCTCTTCCTATATGACGAGTGTGGAGTCAGCAGAGGAGCCTTCGGTCCCCCAGCAGCAATGTTTACAGCAGGGAGCCCTAAATCTCTCCCGTCACCCTCTCCTCCTCCGGGTTCAACTCGCTTCTCTTCTTCTTTCTGTGTTTTTAACGGGAGCAGCTGAAGGCTCCACCCGGGCAACAGGCTCCACCGTGAACAAGCAAACGCACTCCTGTCGCCAGTTTCTTCTCGTGGAAACGAATCTCCTGGCTGACGTTTGGGTATGAAGTGCAGTAGAGATTGGATTTGAAATGTTTTTTTATGCTATGCATCATTTTTTTAAAAAAAGATTTGTGTGTTTATTGCTGATTTGTTTTAGGTTTGGTTTCTTTGAGTTTATCGTGCTTCATTTTCCTTTAAAAATTTCCATATATACAGTAGTTGTTTTATGTTGAATGTATTTTACAGATGCTGATGGTTCACATAACAGTGTTCACGCATTAAATTCACAGTCAGTGGAAAATGCAGAAAAGAAAGAAATGACCTGAAAAATTGCAGTTTTCTTTTGAGTTTTGCTTCAGGCTGCTCGACCCCGTGCCCCCCGTCCCGTACTCCTGCTGATGTTGGAGTTTCGGTAGCACAATGTTCAAGCAGGTCAATGTTTAAACGTGTCTTAGCCACAGCTGGAGGTTGAAACTATTAGCAGCTAACTCAGGAAGAAAACTTACCAAAATGTGTTCAAGTTGACAACAGTTGTGTATCGGGGAAGGTAAATGTTTGCTGCTTCCATGTTGTTCTTTTTGTTTTGGAAGTAATACTGGATGTGGCTGACCAACCACAGAGCCGCCATTCACCCATTCAAACTCAGAGGTCACCTGCTGATCACAAGCAATAAGTAATCACACAATCTCACACCAGTAACAAAAAAATGTGGTTCAGTGCCATAGGAAAGGTTTTTTTTGTTTGTTTGTTTGTTTTTGCAGTAACCTCTATATAATAAGGCCCAAATAAAAATAATAGAAACTGATCAATATGTTGACAGCTTGAACAAAACTGTTCATCTGCTGGGTTGTGTGATTGGCCTCAGTGGCATCTGGGCATGTTCCACTATATTCCACTTTAATATTTAAGTGCAGGATGTCTTTGTCAAGCTGCTTTGTAGCCAAAATGTATTAACCACTATTAAAATAAATGGGAAGAGAAGTGTTGGTGCTGCAATATCTAATTTGTTCTGAATTCAGAACAGAAAGAGTTTTGTGTGGCTGCTCCACCAAAACAAATGAAAGTGAGGTATGTCTGGTTTTTAAAAACCCTTCAGTGTCTGCATTCTTCTGGATAACAAATATAATACCGCTAAAATTCTGTAGAACATCACTCAGCAGTCAGGGTTTGTGTGAATAAGTTGACTTTTTTTTTTTTTTTTACTCTTCTGCAGTGATATTAAGACGAAATCACAAACAATCAGACATTTGCTGAGTCCCCTGTGAGTGTAAAGGTAGTTGAAATCCGTGACTGGAATCAAAGCAATAGAAACTACGGTCAGCTGGAAAAAAGACCATAATATTGTGAAAATGCTGCTTTGTTTTATCTTAAACTTTTATTTAATTTTCTTTTGTTGGATGGGAGCCTTTAGAGCAGAAAATGGACCACTGATGCAGGTTTTTAAGAAAAGATAGAAAGGCCTGATTTGATTTGTAGGTACTGAACCGCTTTTAAATCACTTTTATTTCTTTTTTGCTGATGTTTACTTGTTATTCTGTAGTTTCTAAAGAAATATAATCCAATTGTTATGGTGTGTTGACCCACATGTTGGTTGGGCTACAATACAGGTTCTATAACTACAGAGTAGCTGTTTGTTGATTGTGGAGAGAGAATCTCGTCTTTCCATCCTCATGCCGTTCTGTTTTCAGAACAACAACAGGGTTCAAATGAAGCCTAGAGAAGCGTAAAAGTTACCAGATCGATCGTCAGACTGGGGGTAAATTTTCAAAGTGAGTTTTGTTTCGTGAGCATGTGTTTCTTACTGAAAGAGTGAACTCGAGACACCTTAATGGAACTAATTTCATTCTATCCATTTGAGTCTTGTGAAGCAGAAACAAATTTGAAAGTGTTTTAATTATACATTTCACTCAATTTAAGGATTCTTTTATATTTATCCTACTTTCCAAACCCTGACTGGCCATTTCATCCAAATATTGTTGTTTTTTTTTTGTAACTGACTGTTCTAACACCCCCTAGTGTTCGCACTCCAAGCCGGCTGCAATCCTCCATTGTTGGAACATTTCTTTCAATAAAGGTTTATCTGAAAACTGTCTTGTGTCTTGTTTCCAAGAGAAAGAAGACGAAGAAAGAAAGTCAACTTTTAGTATCCCCTATTGGGAAATTATCTTTACACTCTAGCTGGATGGTTTAGATCTTTTCTGCAGGATTCTGTGCAGGTGCATTCAAATCACCTCAGACTTACCAGTTTCCCACCTCTGTTAAGTCTCATGGGAAATTAATGACTTACACCTAAATATTAAATTTTCATTTAAATTTTAACATGAGAACTCTCCATAAAAAGTAAATGCAGCACGTTCATAGTTACAAGAGGTGTTTTAGAATCCATGCAAAATTACAGAACCTTAAACACCTGTGATCCTGTGATGAACTGGTGTCTGCCTCCATCTTTTCACATTTCAATGTATTTGGTTACCATTAAATTCAACACAAAACAAAAACCAGATTATCTCTATAATTTAATGGTTGGTTCCTCAAACCTTTGAAAGAGTTCACCAAAATCCACTGATAATTTTTTAAGTGACAAGAATGAATCAACTTTTTTTTGCTAGCCCTTCAGAATTCTATCCTTCACCATTGAGCATCTCCTTCCTCCAACAAGCAGGATTAAAATCTGTCAAGTAGAAGGATGCTGTTAAAAATACATGAATCATGATATAATTTCCAACCTTTCCACTGTCTTAGATAGACATCTTTCCATGCTAAGAATGAATTTTAACTTATTCCCTCTTTGCCCATTTTCCTTAAAAGTAAATATTTTTTGTGTTAATAATTCTGTGTTAAATAAATGAAATTTATGAGCTGTGATTCTCACCAGCAGAGGTCACTCAGTGTTCATGTTTATTGTGAATGTTTGAGGCCTTCTTCCAACCAGAATGTTAAAGGGACCTCATGTACAGGATTAGAAACATCAGAAAATATAAAAGGACAGATCGTTGTCAGCTAAATGAAGTAAAATGAACACGGAACTAAAAAACAAAACAAAACTGTTCTTTAAAACTACCAAGATTTCACAAGATTATATTTCATGGCACATGGGACAGAAATTGATTTGAAGAATAAAGGTTTAAATTCTTCCCCTGTGGTTTTCCATCACCTCTGCAGAGTAACATCCATCCTGTTGGTGTTAATCTGCTCAGATTAAACAAGCGGCCTGTCCGTCTCTAATCAGTGCCATCGTTACAGTTTCTGCACATGATGCTTAGCAGACTTTAGTTTGAGAGGGCTGAGGAAGAGGATTGAGTTCTGCTGCTGGAGGCCCTTCATCACAGATGGTGGACATGTAGCACTCCAAGAAAACACTGGATGGAAGCTGCCTGGCGTTGATTAATCAGGAACAGATTACTTTGCCCTGGATGGTTTTATTGTTCTGCAGCGTAAAGTGAACGCAGATGGCGCCGCTGCTGGTTTACTGCTTTCCTTTTTCATTCATTTAGCGCTCTCTGATTTGCTCTTCTGCAGTACAGGAGGATTATTGGAATCTTTGATGATAAAACAAAGACACTGAGCCTTTAGCTTTTAGATTAGCTCAATGGAACGCAAACATCTGTGTTAATCTGAATTCACTTCACAACTGTGTGACAGACAATGTTCCTAAAAGTTATTCTGGTGAAAGCTTTGCCCCAAAAATAAAAATTCAGTCATTATCTAATCATCCCTACGCTGATGGAAAGTTGTGTGTAGCTTCTTCTGAAGATTCACAACAAAACATTTTTGCAACAACTACCTGAACAACTAAAAAAGATGGAGGCTCACATGATGCAATCCAGGTCTCTGGAAACACTCTTTTTTAAAACTGACGCTAAACACATTAGCAACCGTGAGCTCTAACACATGTACACGTGACACAAGACACAACCGTGGTATCTGCACGCCTTCCTGGAAGCAACATCAGACATCAAAGTCCTTTTTATGTCGAGGTCGTACGACAGCAATGACCCTTCGCTTCACTATCTGTTTTTATTCATGCTGGATAAACCAACAGCAGCGTGTGCTATCAGATAGCATGTTGGAGTTTCAGGGCCATAGAGGTGTGACATACAGTAGAGTTTCATTACATGAGAATCATGTATCTCCTCAGTGTGCAGGATGAGGCAGAGGTGGGTTTACTTGGTGGTGGTGGTGTTTTTTTCTTCTTCTTTTGGATAAAACTCTTTGGGCCGGCAGCCAGGAGGGTTTCTGTTCAAGTCGTAAAAATCCCCAAGAAAAACCAACCAGTCTTGTGCAATCCCGCCTCGCTCACTGAGCAGCTAGATGCCAGCGAAGTTTGAGTGCGAGCCTTCAAGAAGGCAGCACATGTTTTCAAAGCTGCCAGGTTCTCTCCATGCGGTTAGACCATTACAGTCGGCAACGTAGATGAGATTGAGATTCCTGGGCTTGGAATGATTGATTAATCCATGTAAACCCTGTGGAGGAGAGTCAGGACCCACAAACAATGGGGTCTCATGTTGTTTTCTTGTTTTTCAGCTGCCTTTGCTCTTAGAAAACTACGTGGCAGATCAGTCGGGTAAGTCTTAAATTGTAGTTCCACAAATATGAGAGCATTTCTAGACTCAAATGTGGAGAGCATTCCATGCACTGCAAACACTTCTTTAACCATCCTCGCAAACCAGTCCAAGGATTTTAATCAGGGGCCAGAAATGGGGCTGCATTTAACAATGGGAGAGGGGGGGCAAGAATATGTCCAACACACATCCAATCCAATCCAATCCAATCCAGTCTTTATTTGTTGAGCACTTTACAACAACCAAAGTCGACCAAAGTGCACATTTTCTTATTGGGTTAGATGAAGAAACATTTCACATTTCATTGTTGCTTGTCGTTGGCTCAACAGCATGGAGCAGAGGCACAGATGACTCTTTAAAGTACATTGTGTATGTCAAAACAGCTTAGGGAGAAAAAAGCTCTTAATTTTCTTATTTTATATTATTTCTTATTTTCTTATTTTACTTTATTTCTTATATTTATTGGCTTTAAACTGGGACGCATAAATCTACATCATACAAGATGTTAAAATATGTAATACAGAAATACTAAAGTATAATTATAAAGTATTACAATAGATACAACAGGTAGGAGCAGAAAAATAGTTTTTCAAACCCAAAATAACAATTCATAAAGATTCATTAAAAAGTTTATTAGAAAAACAAGGTTTTATTCAAAATCTGTCACTAGAGGGTGAGTAAATGTGAACCTGTGAACTTTACCTTCATTACTAACCTGTCAAGAACACAGGCCCCATTTTTCAGCTGAAAAGCCTCTTTGTTCAGCCCACATGTGTCACTGGCGCCATTACATATCCATCAAGAGACACTTTAGTGACTAATTCTGAATCCACTGTGATTACAGTCTATGAAAATGATTTTTACTACCACAAACAACGCCCTCTGCCCACCCACATTTACATCCAGGAGTTGTGCTCACTCCCTTCAGGCCAGACGATCACATGACGGCTCAGACTTCTGAAATGGATCATTTTTCTATGCGAGTACTTTAACTTTTGTTTTCTTTTTAAATTTAGGAGTTTAACATGTAACAGGACATTTTTACAGTCTATAATGTGACCTTTTCCCCACCTAAAAATAAAGACTGAGTCATTATCCCTTGATGATGGAAAGTTCTTAGCTAAGAAAATATTTTAAGAGCGTCACAGCTTTGCAGCATTCTGGTAAAAAACTGAGAATAAATTAAATAAAAACAATGAAGCAACCGCAAAATTAATTCTTATGTGGTGAAATAGATCTAAACTGAATGAAGATGTTTTTACACATCTTTACAAACTTATCTTCACTGACACCTCGAGCTCACAATCTTACCTACTACCTGGTGGTTGAGTCACATTCAACTCTTTCACTCAGATTGCATCACACAGTCAGTCAAGAGGAGCTCCAGTAATTTGTCTCTCTAATCTGGAACCTCCTTAGCTTGATTTTCTTTTTTCAGTTGCTGCTAACTGCCTTTTGAATTTCCAGGTTGTGGAGCACAATCCATCATTCTGTCCTCCCTCCTCACCGAATCACTGCTTTCGTACAGACATCAATCTGATGCCGTCACGTCGACAGTGAAACCGTCGGTAACGGCTGCACTGAACCTTGAAGTGACCTTATTGGACAACAGCTCCATCATCAACAGAAAGTGTATAAAAATCATAAAGAGATGTAATATCAGATCCTGCTGAGGGACGTCTTGTCATAGCAACAAGAAGTACAGCCCATCAAGCTTGTGTGCCACCCTCAACTTTTATACTAGAAGGTGCAATGAAGATTTCAGCTTTAAAAAAGTTTTAAAAAATATTATCTGTTGATTTTTATAACACTTTTGAACAGGTATCTTCTTCAAGTATTTAGGAGAATGTTATGCTGTGGTTTGAAGCTTCAGAAATTTTTTTTTTTCTTTCAATGGAAAGTTACTGTTTAATGACTGCTGCTAGAGAGGATTTCAAAACTTTCCTAATCATGATTCATCCATAAACAACCCCTAATATGGTTTGATTTTGCATGCATCTTTAAAACTTTCTGCAAAATCTGCATTATGTTTAAACGCTGGGTTTTGATGCATTCCACTGTGTGTCTTGACAGAAACTTTAAACTCAATGATGCTCGCAGCGGTTTCCACGGATACAAATGTTTGTTTTGGAGCCGATGCGAAACACACATCTGGTTCATCTAAAAGTCCCCAAACTGACAAATGAAACACACCCACTGTTTAAATATCGTCATAGGTCAGCAGAAAGTTTAGAAGAGTGTTTACACATCTGCATTCCCAACTTACACATCCTGAAGGAGGAATTAAAAAGTTTTGAATGTCTTAAATCTCTTCATGGGAGCAGCACAGGAGGAAAATATTTTTTGCTGAGCCTCAAATCTGACAAGTATTAAGTGCAAGTTAATCCTTTTTGAATTTATCTGCCATGTGGTGAACTCCAGCAGTGGAGAACGGAAGTAAAATATCAACACAACCTTGTAAAAATACTGCATTATAAGTAAATGTCCTGCAGCTGCAATCACTCCATTATGGACAGAATGTACTTCAAATACTTACAGTAAAAGTACTCACAGTCGAAATGCAAGCTACTGCTACCTGTTGGTTAGTCGCTAGCATTGGCTTTATGTCTGAGAGTAACTTTAGAGCAACTTGTCCACCTGAAACAGGATAACCTTGAAGAACTTCTGTTGAGAATAATCAACCACAAACGATAACGTCATTATAACAGAAGTTTACCAAAACTTGTCCCACTTGGAGAAGTTTGTGTTTCCTTCGGTAGATGTTGTCGAAACGGAGTAAAAACCTTTATCTTTTCATTTAAAAACCTTTAATTGAGGCGAAACAAAAACAACACTGGAAATGTGAGCATTTCTCATGTAACACAACCGAACCAAACAACCAGTAATTAGTGGGTCCCCCCATCGGCATTGATTACTTCCCTAACCTCCTCTTTATGGACTGAAAGAACCTCCAGATGATGTCATCCTGTGGGATGGCGACCAGCCCTCCTGTCAGAGTTGCTGTAGCTATTTTTAAGGATGTTCATGCTTGCATTTGCTCACCCCACCATCTCTACGGGGTTTTAATGGGGTTTAGGTCGGGGCTTATTGCTGGTCCATCCAAAACTGTGACGTCATTCTTCTGCAGAAACAAGGACTCCTGTCAGTGCAGCATCTGTTGTTTATCAGTCATGATGTCCGTCACGCTGCAGATGATTTCATAACTGCTGTGTCGTCCGCTGGCAGTGTGTGCCATTGGTCTCTTTTGTAGCTGTAAGGGGTGCTGACATTCCTCTCTAACCACAAAACTGGCGTAAACACACCATTGATGACTGATTTGGTGGTCTAGCTCTCCCTCAGGATACCAACAGTGGGGTCCCGGCTCCGTTGTCCCAGCTGTGACATTCTTGCAGAAGTCGTTTTCTCACCAATGTTTGTGTCTTGCACTATCAGTGTTGCTTAATTCCATTGTGAGTCCTTGGATAAAGAAATTTTGGCTTTTTTCTCATTAAAGATTCTGTTTTATGTTTCAAGTGTAGCCAAGAATCTTGTAGCTATAGACATAAAACCTGCAGCTGTTCTACACATCAATCAAGCAGGGCTTTTGAATGAAAGAGGATGTCCACTACTGATTATCAACCGTGTCAAAGACACCCTCTGATCCCAGTAACATCAAGCCAACCTTCACAACCTGCTTCCTGGATCGGTTCTGCCTACTTCCTGTTTATTTCTGAGACAAAGTGTCAGGAAAGGAGCTCAGGGCCGGATCACGGCTCTACTGCTCCTCTGGACTTGAGCTGCTTCAGACTATTTCTGTTCACTCTTGACAGCTTTGCAGAGAGAGGATGCCTCGGTCTCCATGAGGTAATTACAAGGTTTATATGACAGAGGAATAATTACTGAAGTTCAGCAGCAGTCAGCGTGTCTCAGAGTCAGAGGCCTTTTAATCGCAGGGCTCTGCTGTTTGTCAGCATGTATTTATAGAGGAAGGCTCAGCAATAATAGAAGGGTTCAGCCTGTAGGACGTGTGGATGCATCAGGACACTGCTGTCGTCTGGCACTCGTACCTCTACAGGGATGAATTAGCAGATTGTCAGCAGATCTCAGGTCAGATCGTCTCATTAACCGCTGAGTTTCTCCTCCATGAACAGAATAAACGCTCCATCAGATGAGGTTATGGTGGATCAGACTTCAGTGTTCTGCATCTTTTCTGGTGGTTTTATTTTGCAGGATGAGGAAGATGATATTTAATATTCTTAAAAAAAAACAAAAACAACAACAGCAACAATGTGATTTCTTGGATTTTTTATTTTGTCTGGTGTCACTGAATGTATGAAGTAATAGTGGGATAAACCCTACGGCAGCATCACAGCACACTTTAACAGGAGTTACCTTAGTCTAATAAACTAAAACAACCAAATTCAGCACAATTAACGTAAATAAATAAATAAATAAATATATTAGTCAAGTAACTAAACTAAAACTAAACTATCAATTTAAACTTAACAAAATTAGTGCAACATATAAAATTACCTTTACCAAACTGAATGAAACTAAAATGTGACTCTGTTAAACTAAATTAGTTAAGTAACAAATCTAAATTAAATGTACTCAGCTCAACTGATCCTTGTTATCTAGACTCAGTTAACTAACTTAAACTTAACTCATCTAGTGCAATAAAAATAAAATATATTAATTAAATCAAACTGAAAGCAAATAACATAGGCTAAACTAAACTGAATTAGATAAAGCTAAAATAAATTTTCCAAATTAATCCTGTCACTTAACTTACTATTATCTTAACACATTAAAGGTAAAATATTTGAACTAAGTTCAAATAGCCCATATTATGTTAAAACATTTGAGTTTATCAGTTTCCCAGGGGAGGAAAGACTCCGCAGAAGAAGGAGAAGCTAACAGGAATCACTGTTCCCGTCCCTGACCACTAGGGCGGACAAATTTAATAACTTGCTGATTGGAATTCAGACAAGCACAAACTCTACAGCTAAAGAATATTAAAAAATGGACTCAGTCTCTTCTGGTATATTCATGAACCTCCACACATCAAGTATGGATCAGTAACATTATACCAGTATCTTTGTCCCTCGATGGACACCATGTCCTGGCCGTCGGATGACATCTGGAGGACAAGAACCTGCTCCATGATTCAGAAATTTATGAATAGTGAACAGAAGAAACTTCAGCTGTATGATTTTAGATGCAACTCTGTTGGATGCTGTTCAGTCTGTGGGAGGACAGAAAAAGACAAATGAGTTTTTATATATAGCTAAAGTTTGTAGGTCTGCGTCTCTCTGTTATTACTTTGCTATGTTATTTCCTTCACTGGTCTTCTTCCTCACTACGTCCTCTGCTTCCCATACATTATGGTTTCATCTCCCTAATCTTCATAGTTCGTCATTTTCGAGCTGCAGCAGCGTCGTTTCAAAGATTTCACACGCTGGTGTCATGAAGCGAGACAACAGCACGTTGTCTGGGCTGCAGGCTCGCTTGACTCTGATTCAACTGTGCAGCTCATCAAAAGAGTCCAGTTTTATCATCCTGTGTAGTTCACAGACCTTCCTCTTTAAATTCCATGCACTGTTTCGGTGAAAAGGGAGGGTGATAAAAGTCTGCCAGTGATCTCTGCAGAGAATGAAGCCCGGGGTCATTTAAAACCGACTTCTAAAAGCCTGTGTGTTACGCAATGCTACCTTTCATCCTGTCTCACTGCTTCATTCATTCACATTTGATTTATTGACATGCAATTACATTTCATGGCACTTTAAACTCTTCCACCACAGAAGAAAATATTTCCTTTGAAACTCAAGAATACTCTTTACTCTTTTCCATTCACGTTAGTGAAATAGGTCTAGGGACGGCAATGTTGCTTTAGTCCCATTGTCAGGATTTACCTGGAGGACAAATGATTTACTCCAAACTGTTTCCCTGTGTGCACCTGGACTGTCTTTGTAACTGCTTGGATGTGCAGACGAACACAGAATATGATTTAATGTGACATCCCATCAGCATGTCATCAGTTATATTCTGATATTTTTTATTATTAGAATTTGATTCTAAAAGGAGCACGGAGGGGCAGTGGGAATCGCTGTTGTTTCACAGAAGGAAGGTCCTGAGTTCAAATCAACCTGGGACTTTTCTGTGTGATTTTGCATTTTTTTCTTGTAGGTTCTTTCCAGGTTCTTCAGCTTCATCCCGCCACCAAAAACATGCAAAACAGGTGATCTGATGGCTGTAAAGTTGCCTAGACGCTTGACTGTGTGACTGGTTGTTTGTCTTTCATGTGGCTCTGTGACAAACTGGAGACAGAGTGAACCCCCGCCTCACGCCAGACGTATGTCAGCTAGGATAAGCTCCATGGACGATGGTCCAAATCTCATCATCTCTATAAATTCTTAAAATAGCGCAGTCAGATTCATTTGTCCATGGAGGTGTTGAAAACACAATAGTCTCTAAAACACTGATTACCTCTCTCGTTACCCTCTGGTTTAATCCAACAGGAACTCGTGGGACGTTTCAAACTGAAATAGGAAACTACAAACAGATGGATGAGTTTTCTTATCACTGCCGAGCGCCAAATAAATAGGGAAAACATCATGGCGGGTGACACAAACAAGACCAGGACTGAGGTTTTAAAGATAAACCTTGCTGTTCTTGGTGTTCTAGTGTCTTGTGTCTACAGACACTTAAAGACTGAAGAATTTCACAGGTGCATGAATTCCTTGGCTCCCCAGGGGCAACTCCGGCCTGTCTGGACCACGACATTCCTCCTGCGGCATATGGAAGATCCATTTCTCTTGACTGGGGGGGTGGGGGGGTGCTCCCCTCCAGCCCTGTGATACCACAATAAACTCCACAGCATGGGGCTGGGGTCAGCCAGGAGGGGAGAGGTCAAGACTCAGCCAGCTGAGGTCAAGAAGGCTCATTTCATAACCATCGACTCCTTAAACAATTCCTATTCTGTCTGCCGACGCAAGAAATTAATTTCTGGCCATCATAAAAAAATATTCATGACATGAGGACAATTGTTGCAGAACCTTTAAACATCTTCCAATAAACTACAAACAGCATGATTGCTGATTTATTGATGGTTATAAGCTCAGGCCTGAGATCTAATAAATTGAGGAATTCACACGTGGAAAAAATAGTTAGGACAAGGCATTAAACTACTTATAAAGCAATAAAGGGAAATAATTTCCTGTTCGCATAATTAAAGACACAACAGCTTGATAAAAGTGAATTGTTCTCGAGATTTCTCCTAGGATACAAAATATTTTGTTCTACTTCTGACTTTCAACTTCAGGTTTTGTCCCTGGGTGAAACAATCGGTTGAATCTGTGTTTTATGATTTAACTGCATCTTAAATAAATCAGAAAACCTCACAATGAAAAATAAAACTCTCATAAACACACGGTGAAGAGATCCAAGGAATCCCAGCCTGAATCTTTGAAAAACATCTGTTTATATTCTCTCACACACCTCCTTCACACATCTGTTCATTCTGGGAGAGGCATCCCTCATCTGTGGCTCGTCCTGTTGCTTCTTATATTTGTTTCCCCTTCCTTAAAAAAAAAGAAACTCCAGGACTCATCATCTGATCATCATTTCTGAGCACACACACAGCAGATAGCCTTGCACAGATTTCACGCTCTATATGGAGACGCATTCCTGCATGTCAGCATGGATCCTGGCCTCTAAATGCGGGACAGGCCTTAACCTGTTCACAGCTCTCCTGACATCCAGCACCCTCCCTCATAACGCCGTAACCCAATCCCTCCAACCACTCTCTTTAAGTCTGGTCACCTCATCCAACGCACACACAGAAAATGAGCGATGTTATCTTCTTTTGTCTTCAGCGCGCCACAAAATGTTTTATTTTGCCTTCATTAAAAAGCACTTGCAGGATTTGTCTATTTACAGAAGCGTTCCTTTGACAAATTCCATTGTCTGCGCTAAGCAGAGAAACAACTCTCCAAATACTTTGCAGGTTTTTTGAGAGGAGGTGGCAGCAAGAACTCTTGAAGTAAAAGCCGCCTGCAGGCCAGAACATGTTGAGCAAACACAGTGTTGTATTTGAAACAAGCATTTCAGTGGAGAGTTTCTCTGTTGGCCATCAATCATGCGTTCATCTAGCACCTAGCATCATATAGCACAAAGGTTTAAGATATTTGAAATGGCACTTTTGACAGAATTACAGAAAATTTAGAAAAATTACCTGCAACATCCTAAGAAGTTCTAGATCAGATTCCAGATTCCATCCCCTAAGTTTTAATGAGTTCCTGATTGTTCCTTCTTACTTTAACATTAAAAAAAATAAGAAACCGAGAAACAAAATTCCACCTGAAAACATGACTCTGACACTGTTTTTTCTTCACTGTCGTATGTTTCTTTGCTGATTCTCTACATTACCACAATTCATAAGCAGCGGGAAAATTCCCATTCAGTTTTAACACATCGTTGACTTTAACAGCCAGCCTATTTTAAGAAAATAAATCTGCCTCTCTGTGGGCGATTCCAGAAACTATCAAAGCCTCAGCGTGAGCGACAGATGCGCGAGATGTTTGGGTGCTAAATGACTCGTGTTATTTTTGTTCTGCGGTCCGTGCCGACTCGGTGGAATGATAATGGAGGGTTGGCCCATTTGAAGATTTTGTACACTGACTCGTTTTGCTGAACACAGAGCAATTTACATTTGTACACAGCTAATTATTTGGTATTACATTGGCATTTTGGCCGTTTAGCTTGTGGGTCTTGACTGACATGGTGGTGAACAAATTTATGACCCTCTTGATGTGGGATGATGAAGTTCCAGCCCTGCCACGGTTTACATGATGCTGCCTCATCCTTTACTGCTTCTCCAGATCGGCTAGCCTGACTCTACATTTGACACAACATCCAACAGATTATTTCCCACAGTAACAATGAGCTCACTTTTTCCTTCTCTTTCATTTATATGCTATCGAACTGGAACTGGAAATTTAAAAGATGTTGATGTCATCCACAAGTTTTTCCATATGGAAATCCCAGTACAAGTCGAGGTCAGTTTAGGTTGGGTCTAGACTAGGTCTGTTCTTTTCACGTATGAATGATTGATTAAGAAATTTGAATGATATAATTTTACTTTACTTTTTTAAGACGTGGAGACCGTATATAAAAGAAAAAAAATTGAACTATCAAAATTCAATTCAGGGGAAAACCTGTGATGCTGCCATGCTTTGTTTAGAAATCGGGACACAGGGTTTCTTTCTGTGGTGTTGATTTTGAAAAGCTACACCAGCTATTGGTTTGACATGCATTCTACAGCATTTTCATCTTGAGGATCTTATCCACAGTACTGTCAAATAGCCACTAAACTTTGTTTAAAAAAGGTCAAAAATCCCCTCGACACCCCACATTCCTTTTTTTACCGCGACCAATCCAGAAGTAACGTGATGCTGTGTGTGATTTTGAATAGCGATCCATGGTTCCTGTAAGCAAAAGAGACCCTTCAGACTTGAACTTCACAAACTTGAAGAGAGAAGAATAAATCTTGTATCTGGAATTGCTGCGCAGTCATTGGTAGGTCTGTGGATGGGTATAATAAGTACCAGCTTTACTGCATGAGTCACAAGTTTTGGCTTTCGCTAAGAATCCTCAATCATTCACTGCACCATGACAAAGCTGAGGATTTTTTTTTTTTTTCTATAACACAAATGGAATTCTGCACCACAATTAAGCAGCTTCACTTTGAATCTAATAGATCTTCTGTGGGTTTAGAGGCTGGGGTTTGACCTGTGGAAAGTGCTGTGTATGTAGCTCACATCAGCGTGCGAGAATGTTGCTCTGCAACCAACCAGTTGTGTAACAGCGGATTCGAAGCTGTGGCTCCAAGGGGAATGGACGCAGTTTCCTTCCATAGAACAAGGGTGGATCCGCTCAAGAAGTGGATGCTCACTTTAGTTCAAAACTTAATCTTGGGAACAGAAAAACAAGTCAGATTCCACCCAAGAGGAAAATATTTGTATCATCTAACATGGTGAGCCAGAAGCCATAATGCTTGTCAGATGAATAAATGACGCTGCGGAATGTGAAAATCTGTTGTTTTCAGTGAAAATAGACTTGAGCCATGGAGACTAATCCTGTAACGTTCTTGCCTATCCAAACTTCCCCAACCCAGGTTTAGAGTTACAACAAAAGCATGTTTCCTCTGCCAAGACATCCATTAAGGTTTTCATCTCAATATGTATGGACTGTTAGAGCTTTAAGTTCAATGTCGTATCAGTGATCAAGGGCCTTTTTTGCTATAGTAGACCTTTTTACCAAGACCATTCCTACTTCATCCCTATTAAATGATTTCAGTTTCAAGTGAATCCAGGTAATGATGATAGATTCATGTTAGAGGCAGGTGGTTTGGATCTGAATTAGTCATGGAATTCCCTCATTCAGGCAATCAAGACCACAAGAGGATACCATTTAAAAAAAACTTTTCTTTTTGCTGGTAGCATATAAACATAATCTTGAGGAAACAGTCGGCCCATTCTTCATCTTCATTCTCATTACCCTCTTCCTCTCCGTCAGATTCAGCCCTCTGCTCGTAATCACTTCAGCTAATTGGAGTTGTTGAAGTCCTGTTTGGTTGCTTCTGTAGAAGGTTTCTCGCTGGTTTATCCATGCTATGGAAAATCCTCCTGGAGCAGAGTTATACTGCTCTTGGTCTGTCGAGAGTAAATAACTAGAGGTCACATTAAAAAGGGTCTTTGGTGCACAATCTGTGTGTATTTGCTGTGATTTGATTGAATTTTGACCAACTTCAAGGCTGAACTGTGCCTACTTACGCACTTCTACATCAGTAACAGACCATAGAGTCACTGACTCCATTCAGTCGCTCATAACATTAATGTTCTCTGAATTAAATGCATAAATAGCGGAATAAAGGCCTACAGAATGGGAATAGTTGCTCTAGTGAGGCACAGGAAGAGACCTGTTTTGCTAAGGCCTAAAGCTGGAGCTGGTTTTCCTCGCTGACGTTGGGGATCAGCCCAACCCAGAGCGGGATCACAGTGCTCTCCGGTTCATGCCTGAAGAACATCTGGTTCTGTTTAACCACGGTGTTTATTCCACGCGCCGTTCCAGGGGCTGTTTGTAATGTGTTCCTGCATCTGTAGAGGCAGCGAGGTCCCAGCGATGAGAGTTCAGCCATGAGATAGCGGCGATGACGGCCCGCCTCGTCTTCAGGATCGTGCCTGACTTAAAATGGTTTTCCCAAGCTTTTACCGTTGAATAAGAGCTGGTCTCAATCTGAAATTTCTCCTTATTGTCTCGTGCCTGGGTTTAGCGTGAAGGCAGGTGGTTTAGATTTGGATTGAGGACGGATGTTTTGTCATTTAACCATACAACCAGCACCAGCAGTGGAAAACACCAACATTTAAAAGCAGGTCTTTGTTTTAAGGAGGAGAAAATTGCACTGTTTGAACCCCGAAATAGAAAGTGGAGGAAATGACATGTTCTCATTTCTATCGCTCCAAAAAAAACAACACAAGTTACACAACTGAATGGAGACCTCAGATCTGTAAATTTTATTTTTAAGGACAATGTTGCCACTGAAATGTGAGTGAAGAAAATTCCCTTTCTTGTGCCCATTCCCATCAACTCCACTGCCATTTCCAACTTCAACCTCCAAGGCCCCCCCTCTCAACACCCATGCTATAGCAGTTTCCTGGCCCAGTTTATCACCGCTAACATGCTGATCTTCCAGACAATTATCAGGAAGTGGATGACCTCATCCGACTTCAGATCAGGTATTGTGACCTGCAGGAGAGTTATCAGCAGGGATACCAAGCTGTAAACATATCTGCAGGCGAGAACTGTTTGCAGAACTCCATGGCCCCCAGATCTGGTGCCAATAGGGCTGCAGAAAAACAACTAGGCTCTCTAGTGCCTCCTTTAGCGTCATCTGAATCAACCAAACAACCGTCTTTTAGCATTTCAGTGACTGATCAGACAGTAGCTGGTCGTCACTGATTGTTCAAGAAAAATTAAGAACTATTTCACACCTTTCCTTAGATTTAATCCTTTGTATTTTGGTTATATATGTAGCATTAATTTTTGTATTACAATAAACTACGCTTTTCTTTGATGAAGCTGGGGTGACGCCGTGATATTTATTTGTGAATTGTCCCCCTTGTAACTTCATCTCTTTAAAAACATTAGGCAAAGATTAACTGGTGCCTGGTTTCCTCTGTGGGAGCCGCCTCACCTCCGGCTCCTCTGTGTGATCTCGTGCTGTGCGATTAGCCCGGGCTCCCCCTCCTCCCACCTTCAATATAATACTCCACTGATCAAACCCTCAACCCCACAGCAGCCGACCAGTCGGCTTCAAAGCACCTGCAGACCGACTCTTCCCTCCACACAACCACATTAGTGCGTCTGTCCCGACTGGAAACAGATTCCTATTGGCTGCCAGACTGCTTGTCCCACCAGTGTCCCTGAACGTATTCACTTTGAACAACTAATGAAATGAGATCGTGTGAACTTTGTGGTCTCTAAGCACCAGCCAGCCATTTAAAATTAGCTTTATTTATGTTCTAATTAATATTTTTATAAACGGAACTCATTAAGGTTCAAATTATTGAACCCAATCATATTTAGGGAGTAAATATGCTCATTTCTACTTCTACAAATCTCATCGGTTGTTTGATTGCCAGCATGATTACACAGAAACCACAGGATGGAAGCCTGGAAGCGTTTTTGGTTATAGGCGAGGAAAGGACATTTATATTCTGAGGTAGATCCAGGAGGAGCTTTTATTTTCTCACACTAAGATAAAAAAAATTCTATATTTTCCTCTTAATGAACAAACAGATGATTTGAATGAGTGTCGGGAAAAGAACCAGGCAAGATCAGTTTCAGTTTTGTTGCGGTTCTTAACCAGAGGTTTTTGACTGATCCTGCTGACAAACCAACAAACCAACAAACACGATGCAGAGATAATTAGAAAAGTTCCACGTCCCACAGAAGCAAGATAATAGTGACATCTTACAGCATCTCACTGCTGTTATTAACACTCATTAACTCGCCCACAAAAACCTACAACTACAATTCGGAAGCAAATCAGTATTGCTAGTAGTTAGATGGTTATTCAGGAAATGAAAATTTTACTAATTTTTCAGTACAATCCCTGCTGAATTGTTCACGTTGGACAACCTCTGAAGGAGACAGACTACAGGTATGGTTCCAAACATGAAGCTCACGAGGTGGGTGGTGCTCCTTCAGGTTACTGTTCTCCTTAATTAGCCTGTTACTAGATGACAGAGAAACAGAAGGACCTGCAAGGATTTAACAGCTCACAAAATCCCCTTTGTTGATGGTCATATCCCACCAACAACCATCCTGCCCAGAACAATTACGAAGGAGGGCTCCCCTATAAATAGCCTGGAAACACAAGACTGTAATTACAGCCAGTTACTCATTAAAAGTGGGGCTTTTTAACACGTGATGGCGGTTTAATCATTTCAGTCTGAAGTATGATTAATTCTCTGGACGAGCACCAACAGGATGAGGGTAAACATCCTTATCGATGGACTGCTGATGATAAACGTCCAGGAGAGTCAGGGCCCACATTAAGGAGAATCATCATCTCCTCATGTCTGGTCATGTTGATAAAAGTCAGAGGAAGAGGAAGCTGTGTCACCAGGACAAAAACAAGGACAGCCAATCAAAAGCCAGGAACTCATTTTTGTGTGTAACACCTGATATGAGCCCGCAGGACTGACTCAATGCCAACGTTCTGTTGAATCACGTATGGAGGAGTGTACGGGACAGTCCTTCATGTGTCTGCATTGTCCAGGTTTACCTGTTTCAGTGTGAACTGGTTTCCAGTCCATACTGGAGACTGATTGCAAGTCCTTAAGGGGTCGATTTTGTTTTCACCTAAACATTTCTGCTCTCTGCAGCAAATCTCCGACAACCTTTTTTTTTTTTTTTTTTACAATTTTCTGGAAATCATTTTATTGGCTGTTAAATGAAATTTAAAAAAATTTAGATTTTTATTTAGTATTTAGCAAATCTATCCCTGGTAAATTACTGTCATGAAAGAAGCATACTCTACAGTTATTCACCATAAAGTACTCCAAAGTATGTCGTATGATTTTGAAAAGCAACCTACAGCTATAAAGACTTGGTGATGTGCACAGACTTCTTTTAAAATGTATATCTGTGTAAAAGTTATGTTTTCAATATAAAAGCTTCAAATTTCACCTTATTTAGTTGGTGCAAATTGTACGGAATTGACCGGTCACATAGGTAGAGGCTAAAGAGGTTTAGGCTAAAGAGAGGGAAAAGTAGAATAGTCGACAGGTGTCCTGTATCTTAAAACTTTAACTGAAAACTTTTTTTTTTAAATTAAAATCAAAACTGGAATGACTCATATGTCATGAGTTCATACCTCAGGGTGTCTGTTCGTCTTGTGTGACCCACGCCCAAACTGTCCACAAAGGTTTGTTTAAACTGGTTTTGAAAAAACAAAATCCTGGATCCCCCCCATTTTGTTTGAATCAGGGCCACGTTTGAGGTCTTCCCACGACCCAACTTCCCACCAAGTGTTGCAGGAACTTATTTAGGACTTATGGTGTTGCCTAGCAACTGCAACAGAGGCAAATTGGCTTGCATTCTTGATTTGTAAATTGAATATGTAAAATTACTTGTGAAAAGAGTGAAAGATCATTTTCCTACTCAAATCAAAGTTGGAGCGAGATGACAGTGAGGCCTCCTGATGAAACCTGATAAAACCACACGCGATCGGTGTTATGGATCTTTGGATGGAGCGACGGGGAGCTGCTGTGCCGAGCGGACCTCCTTCTGAGAGATGCAGAGCAAACATTCATTCACTCAGAAAATCCTAATTCTTCACTTTACTCCTCTCATATGACGACCAGCCAGTAAACGTCCACTCATGTGTTTGTTGTCATGAACGGCTCCTCTCATGTCTCCTGAAGCCCGTGGTTCATTTGTACGAGGAACTAAATGGATTGGGTCTAAGAGCTTCCTCTGATGAGACATTCTCTTTCTTTCAAACAGGCCTTCTGGGAAATCTGAGTAAATGAGGGGAAAATGAGGTCAAGTTCTCATTCAATGGGGTGGAAAATAAAGATCAATCAAAGCCAGATTCATTCCTGGGACACTTTAAACAAACGTCAAATAATGTGTTATAAAGCAAAAAGACTGCCACAAAGTAGAGATCCAAACCAGAGATAAACCCACAAGACAGAACTGGCTCATCACAAACACTCTGCAATGAAGATGGACGGAATGCGGATGAGTCTCAGCGATTTTTCAATCACCAGCTCTAGTTTTTTGTCCAAATACATGCACACAATGTTGGAGATGCAGATTATCCAGGGAATTCTATTTGTGAGGGTAATGGCAGGTGAAACTACTGACAGTCCATCTGGAACAAGGGAACCAGCTGCTCCGCTCCCTTTGCCTCCTCAGTGCCTCCAGTGTTTTATTTTACCAAAGAGGCTTCCAAAAGCTGACTATGAAGAACTAAAAAAATAAAAGAAAATACAATTTGCTGATTCTGGTAATTCAAGGCTAAACTACCACAACAGGGCTGTGGAGGAATCATGGTGGAGGAATTATAGAGGAAAAGGGTCAGAAAATATCAATGAATGAAGAGTTCCTCCTGCTGTGGAATCACTAAGAGCAGAACGACTTCACTCCTCAATCTCGTAATCAGCCGGTGCAGCGTGTTGCCGCAATGAAAAGTTTCTAATCTGACCTCTCTTCACTATTATTGTATACAAAGTGCCCATTTATGCTGGACTCCCCCCCCCCCCCGCCTACTTGGCCTGACAAAATGCTGCAGACAGGAAAGCCATTAGCTTCTTTAATTAAAATACAAACACTGGAATATGGACTTATCTCCCTTGTGCAAACTTCCACCCAAGAGTGCAGACCACAGCTGAATCAAACCCACAAATTATAGCAGCTATAAGATAAATCGATTAATATGGATCCCAAATGTTATTTTATGTGCAATGTGGTGCCTTAAAGAAGCTCATGCCACACATACAGTATTATACCTTCACCAACAGCATTATCACTAAACCTGAAGCAGGAAATCATTTGCAGGTCATGTCAGAGATAAATCCTGTTTATCAGCCGGCGTCTGGAAGTAGAAAGGAAGAAATGTAAGTGTGCACAATCGGTGTAGGGAGATCATCAGCTGTTATTTCACTGCACACGGGGAATAGCAGAAAACCATCATGATGTCATGACGACGGTGCTTTTTAATTATGTGCCACTTCAGTCGTCATCACTACAAACCTGTTCCAAGTAATTAGATGTCATTCTCCACAGCTACCAACTGACTAAGTTACTGACTTTAGTGATCTCCTGAATTTTTCTCATCATAACCAGCGGGTTACTCAATAGTAAAACAGTCAATATGTGTAACATCTTCTAAAGATGAGATAACTGAAGATGATGCATATGAATCTTTCATACAAACAAGCATAAATATAACCCAGTACTATTGAAGATGACGATAGATATGCTTGGATCTATTGTGTCTCTGTTGTGAAGGACGTCTGAGCTCATTCAACAAGTATGTAAAACCTTAAACGTTTGTTAGATACCTTTGATATCTTATTATCTCAATCAATCATTAAATCGCTGTCTGCCATCAAGGCAGGGCCGGCAGGCAACGGGGAAATGAAGCCGAAAACTTTGACTGAACTTTGTTGAGCAATCCAGATGAATAGAGAATGCAGTAATTAAGAATGAAAGAAAGACCTGAGGATGAGGTCTTCAGTCTTTCACAATGTTCCCAGTTTAACAAACAACATGTTTGTTTGCGGTACGGACCACTGCAAGGGGGGGGGCCTGTCACGCACAGACGCTGGGATGCCTTACCTGACCCAGTGGGGGGGGATGTCGGGGGTGATGCAATCAGATGGTGATGTAATGGACGAGCAGCTCGGGATAACCACGGTTAGAATGTTACCCCCCCACACACAATTCCCTGATGTCACACATGACCTGGCACTCCGTCAGTGACAAGTCCTACAATTAGCAAACCGTCACCTCACTCGACATTTGGTGTTCATTGTGCTGAGTCAGCAGGACAAGCAGTGGTTGTACATCACAGTCACGTGTGCTGAGACAAGACAATGAATCCTATTTATGCTGCAGTGAGTGTTAATTATCTCAGATAACGACACTGTGTAACAGGAAACATGTCATTAATCACATGAATGGTGGCCCCATTCCATTTTTGTTTTATGCCGCTAACAATAGCATCAAAATAAAGCTGGTAGATCTAAAAGTGAGGAGCTTTTAACAAGTGTATTTCATTCTAACACTAATTTTGACATTCATTACAGCAGCAGTGTTTGGGACAATTCTGCAGTAAGAAAAACAAAGAAAAAAATTTAACACAGATAAGATAAAAACACAAGATGGGCACAAAAATGAGCAAATAAACTAATAAATCCAGATGTACCAAAGTTAACTAATTCCATTAATTTCAACATGGACTAAAAATCAAAATCAAGTTTTTTTGTAAGGAGGATTCTTTTGAAAAATGCTTCCCTATTTAAGCCTGACTTATTTAGTCCACTTAGTGGCAGCTGTAGGTCCCGCTCATGTATTACTTCACAAAAACCCCACAAATAATATATCTACTTTAAAAAAATGATCTCCCTTCTGACAGTTTCAAACTTGGCTTCTTACTAAATAACAGGAATAATTCACAGCTGGATAGTGATTTAAGAGTTGAAAACCAGCGTGGGGTTTCACTGGATGCTTTTTTTAGCCTCCTCTATGTTAAAACTGTTCTTTTTCTTGTTTGTTCCTTTTATATGCAACATAAAAAATCTTGCAAACCTTTAAACATTCAAGAGTGAGTCCACACAGCATAACAAATGTGCCCCTCTCACACAACCCAGAGGGTCTGGAAACATTTCATCCAGGTTGCTATTTTTAGCGTCTTGACAGTGTGGGACACATTTAGAGGGATGCATAAGATGTAAACTTTCAGTCTTTGCGTGAGCATGTGATGCTCAGCCATTCAGAGAGGAAACAACAACACTTTACTCATGTAACTCTTACAGCACAAAAGGCCTCATCTTTCAACTCCTGTCTGGTTCAGTTTCTCCAGATGGAAATTTTGCAGCAAGAAATGAATCACAAAGACCTAGAATGACAGTTATTAGAGCACATAAATTGTTCAACAATCCCATTTCTCTGAGTTGGACCCTTTACTGCCAACAATCTGCAGCTGAGGAGTAAAGCATCTAATCACATTTAATTTTGAAACTGCTACTATTTGTACCACAACACCACAGCTTTTCCTTCTGCTTCGACAAATTTGGGATCATTAAAGTATATCTATACTGTATATCTATCTAGTACTACTCAACTAATCGACTCCAGCTGTGATCAATCTTAAGCAACATGGAACTTCACTTTTTGACCTGAGCCACTCCTCCCAACAGTCACAGAAGAAAAATGGTCTGAAACTGAAACATGATTTGTGGATTTTCAAACTCTAGTTGTTATCCATTGCCAAAATGTAATGGCTGATAATGGGAAATCTGCTTTTTTGCACTTGTTTCTGAATGAATTTGGGAAGTCATTGTTTAGAATACTACAAAGACTTTCTAGTGAGGAATCTGACAGTTATTGTAAATTACATTGTAACAGAAATGCAAGTTACTTTACTTTGAAAGCATTAAAACAACAATTTATATTCCAAATATAACAAAAGGTTCCTGTGGCACTGAATACCTAAGAATAGCAATGAGTAGGTGTAAGATTTATTTCCATTTAGGTGTCATATAAAAATCTAAAGTATAGCTGTCATAAATTTTGCATGGTGGTGTTAACGCTCAGACTCAGAGTTTTCTGATATTACTACTTGTGCTGATTTATTGCCTAATCCTTGACAACTTCACAACCCTCCCACCATCTCAGCAAACTTAATCCCATGTCCTCCTCATTCCACTATCTCTCCCCACACCGGCACTATCTCTGCCTGTGGAGACACAATATGCTGGAGTGGAACATGTGGGAGGACAGTAAGTTCGTCTATATCGCTGTTCTAACAGCGTTAATGCGAAAACACTTTCTCAGCCTTGACGTTGATGTGTCAACAGGATTTATAATCCTCTGTGGAGACACTGAGAACATCCTATCGTTCCTGATTGCAGCTTCAAAAATGACACGTACACCGGGACCCAAGGTCAAACAACACCTGTCGGGTTAAAATGATGAAATGAGACTTAGGTCTGGCTCTCTGTTCTCTGCAGTTCAGTTTCGACTGAGTGACAAAGTTTGGGGAAGTGAAATGAAAATCCTTCAGGGACGGTTTTAGTTTCTGGACTTTGGACAAAGCAGCCGAAACCCAAACACCTCTTAGCGACGGTCAATATTTGCTTTTGCCCCTTTCCTTTTCGTTTTACTACACAACACATTATTCTTTCTACATCTGCCTTGTTTATTTACCAGAGAAACACGTCTGCTAGCATTGATATTGTTTTCATTCTGAAGAATTTATTTTGCTCATTATAGATAATAAAAGGAAGACTTCTCAAGGATGTTGTGCCCTTAGAATGGTATCTCCTGTCATGGTGCCCCAGTCATGACCTGTACTCTGAGATGCAATGAAAAATGTTTTCTTAAGATCATCTGCTGTAGAAGGTAACAGAAAAAAGGCTGATTCAGGACCTCCAAGAAATGTTTTAGTATTTAACAGCCTCTTGTTTTGGTTTCTGTAACATGGCTCTGACGAACTGGTTGTATTTCTCTCAGACGAGTCTACAAAGTTTTTAAGGGACCAGCTTTTGGGATAGTGTCATTAAAGAACTGATGTTTTCCTTCAGCTGGTAGATCCTTCTGAAACAGATGGGAAATTGCTCTCAAGCTTCTTTTGGGGATTCTACTGACTGGATTTTCACAAAATGTGGAGGACGGGTCAGGCACCGTCAAGCAAGAACCAAACAAATTTAATGCGGATTTGGATTAAGAATCTGAATAAAACTATTGACCCAATTTACATAAAACTTTTCAAGGGTGTTTGGCGTGGGCCAGACAAGCTAAACTCACATGTGTGGGGTTCTTCAGCCTTGGCAGACTTGTAATCGCCACTCAGTGTAGCTCTACCTGAGGAGAAAATGTAGATCTTTTAAATTCAGTTTTCACAACTCTTGCATCTGGTTTGCTTCTTGGCCACTTTGTCAGAATAGTTTTGGCCTTCATCACACTTCCTTCTCTTCCTGTGCACTCAACCCCCAACTCACCTATTCAGGGAATGTTTTTATTGCAGTCGTAACAGGGGTGGGTTATTCTTTAAAAGCCTGCAGATAACAGAGACCTACAGTCATTCAGCATGGAACTAGCTTTTAAGCTTTTAATGGTCTTCATGACAATGATGTTTATTCTTGGAAATGGTCCGTTAAATTTGAACAATTCTGATGAAAATACAGAAATTTAACAAAAGTGACCAGAACAAACGCACATGCATATTCTATTCATTCACATTCTCCAAATTTTTTTAAAAAATTCCATTCATTGTGTTTGATACATTGACAATAAAGGCTATTCTATTCTACATTCCATGCAGTAATGGTGGAGGAAGGGGTGTTTGCTATGTTCCTCTAGACTTTTCACGGCCTCTGGCTCTGTGAACTCTACAGTCAGGCAAGCATCACCGATCCCAATCACCCCTAACCCTGTTCCACACCAACACCAACAGACATTCTAATCCCACTGTGACAACCCTCAAAACCTGATCCGAGATGTAGGACAAGGGTGATTTATGAGTCAGGAACAACCAGTCACCTGTGGTGGGGCAGACAATAACCTGCTGACTGAAAGCTGCAGTTGAGGTTTCACCAAAACACCTCAATTCATGCTAATGGGCCTTGGATGCATAGAGGAAGTAACAATCTCCCCCCCTCAGAGTGCAGCTAATCATCCGTTACTTAGGAAACAATAGGTGATGGACTTGGGGAAAGGCTTTCCAAGGTGTCCTTTGTTAGTACACACGACAGTAACAACCCCTTGCTCAGCTTTTCTCTGGCACATTTTAACCTTGACATCCAGACAGCATACAGTATTAATATATGGCAGCTATTAAAAGTCAAAACCTCTGGGTAGTTGTGTGCTATTTCTATTCCAGTGCTCAATACATATTTACCACAAGAAGTACTCAGACCTTGCACAACTGTTGTTATCAATGCCAATGTGGATCCAATTGAACAGTGTCAGATTATTATGAAGTAATCCTATTTGGATATTTTGAGTTTTGAACTGCCAGGCAGGAGGCCTAGAGGAAGACCAAAGAGGAGGTTTATGGATGTAGTGAAAGAGGACATGAAGGTAGTTGGTGTGAGAGAAGAGGATGCAAAGGACAGGGTTAGATGGAGGCAATTGATTCGCTGTGGCGACCCCTGAAGGGAAAAGCCGAAAGGAAAAGAAGAGGAATCCTGTTTGGATATTTTAATTTTCATTGGCCTAATGAACAAAGAGACAAATATAGGATCTCAAGAATGCTCATTGTGGAAGGTGATTGTGACAAGGAATCACACGCTTGAAAGAAAATTTGTTGTTACACACAAAGGAATATCAATTTTATTACACATAATTTTATGACACATAATTTTATGACACATAATTTTATGACACATAATTTTATGACACATTGGTCAGCTGTGGTTGACCATTGTGAAGGACACTCAGTCATTGATGTCTGGCTTATCAGAGTAAAGCTGAACGAGAACCGACAGAGTAGATCAATGATTGTTTACAACTGTGATAAAAAATTCCATTAGGAATCTCAATAGTCTAATCTTAGTGGTCACTGGGGCAACACATGGGCAAAGCACATATAAATTTAGCATCACATAGAACCAGGATTTGCTTTCAGTCCCTGAAATTTAGCACATATACCCATATACAGCTACTTTGTGCAGTGCTCCTGTAACATATATTTAATAGTCAACAAGTTTACATGACAAATCATGTTTTATGTTTTTTTTTAATGGCAATTTTACTGATTGCACTCCTTGTTGTGCACATCCAGCTCGGCCATATCTTCTGGTTGTTCTTTGTTCCACCTCTTTCAACATCACCATATGAAATGGAATGCAACTGAAATATTCTGTGATAAAGCTTTATGTGTGAATGCTGCTGCCTGAATGGTTATCCCACCAACCAGGACCTATTTTGTGAGGGATGTGGTGTCTCCTTATCACCTGACAAAGTGCCAGCTGTCTATGTGAATGCATGGAGTTAAAGCCGGGTGTGACAAGTGATGCTGTTGACTCACTGCTACATGGACAACCTCATGTTGTGATATCAGCCATGTGGCTATCATATCTTAACAAATCACAATCCCTCTGCATACATGTAAAATGCATGCTGGTTCATTAAAGCTGCAGTAGTAGTCTATGGGATGATAGGTGACGATACGCCCATCATTTACCGCTACTTAAGTGGATTGTAGATTTGTTCTATATGATGTGGTTTGATTCAAGAACAAGGACTTATATGTCTTCTGCACATGTACCCCAATTCTTCACATCAAACAGCTCTATTTATATACATAAATAAAATCTTACACAGTTTTTACACATTTATCTGCTGTTTTATACAAATGTATCTCTGCTAATGTGAAGCTAAGACCCGGTTAGTCCCTTTTCAGGCACTGAAACTATATGCCTATAAAAGTAAAGGTGTGTTTTCACAATAAAGTGAAGAATTAAAATTAATCCAATTGAATGTTTCAAGATTTTGGTCAAAATATCTGTTTGCACATTGCTCTAGGCCCACTCTCACTTAGTAAGTAATATTGTATTGTGCACTCTTTAACTGCTTTGACTCATCAATATTATGTTGTAGGAAAGTTCCTTGTGAAATCAAGAAAATCAGATCTCAGTATTAAAGAATAAAAAAAGGTCCTAGATCTATTTGTCTTTCTTTTTTAGTTTATACAGTCCACATGTTGGTTAAGCCATAGGGCCACTGGTGCTGAATACATTTCAATATGCTCTATGCATGTATCTATAAATAAAACACTATCTTCAAGGTGTTCTGTCAGAGCCCATATTGTGATGCTATGTTCTCCATCTGACTGACCTGTACTGAAGCATCGGCTTACATAAGCACACTGAATGAAGCCAGTGTAGTATTACCATTGTGTATTCTTTTCACTGTACCATCTGGAGACTCGCCCCAACCCCCTCCATTACTCTCTCACTTTCCTTCTTTGTTTATATTTTCCATTCCTCCTTTAGCGTCCATCCTCCGCTGAAAGGGGCACAGAGATGAGTTGGTGACTATGTAGATGTGACAATGACTTCAGTGTTAAGTTTTTTTATGTCAGCCACACAGAAGCAATTGTCTCTGCTAAATAATGCAGAAAAAAAAGGCTGGCAGTGAAACACATTTGACTAACAATGACAGCAAACAATGTTCAGATCTAGGGGGAACATTCAAAGGGAATTAGTGGCATTTGTAATCAAAAGCTGCACCACAACAGTTTTGTATGTGTAATAATTGGTCAATATAACAAGCCGCCTTAGTTCTGGAAGTTCTGCTTTATTATTTCTGCTGCCACAAAGAAATTAATGGATTCTTTTGCAGCATCCCGGGGCAAAGTAATTCAGATCAATGCCCTTATCTACTTGTTTCAATCTTGGCTGGTCCATGCTGTACCTACCTTCAACTATCTTCAAGGCATTAAAAATATTACATCCAGAAGAAGTGCTTTAATCTGGATTGTGGTCTTTTCTCTATAATACATTGTTTTTGTCTAAGTACTCTCCCTTCTTCCCTTGATATTCCCGAAGGGCGTGGAATTGAATCAAGAATCTCATGAGTTGACCAACCATCTGCTGATGACCTGAGAAAGGATCAAAATTCAAACTCATTAAGAAAAGACTTCAGCACACAAAAAAAAGAAATTTAAAAAAATCCTGACCTTCAGTATCAGAGTGACAGTACAGTTTGATCTGCTGTTCAAAGCTTTCAACTCTCTTGACCTGACATCTCTCAGTGAGATCGGTATGCGCATACCAAACCTTACATAACAGAGCAGCAGATGACCGAAACATCTGCTGCACTTTGATCAAGTGCATGACTTTGTACGTTTCACGTGCAATAGAAACACATGCTTGTAATCAGGTTTAAACTGCAGCAATTTTTAAAGCATTCTTTAGTAGGAAAAAATATTAAAAAGATCAAGTTCAATTATCATGTGAATATAATTTGTGGAGTGTTATGGCAAAATTACTTTCTGAGTAAATTCTGGGAAAGCATTACCTCCAAAAACACAGAGACATTGTCCAAATATAATAATTGTTACCATGCTACAGTCATATTTGAGCAAAATAGACAGTGGTATTGCTCAATGATTGCAAGCAGAAGGTGCAACTGCTTTACATGAGTGAGTCCATCAACAGTCACATACACTACAGCATATGGTCAATGCTTTGACAGTATTTTTTTTTTTTAGTAAAGCTCCAAAAATGTTTTACATACTCAGAAACTTCACCTGACTTCCTGTCTGCATCATGGTGACTAGATAATGATCAAATTATCATTTCTGGCTGAACTGTTCTTTAATGTTGCCAATATTTTCCATCAGAACAGCTTGTTTTAACCTCAAATACAATCACTTTTGTACACATTCTCTCTGACTCTTTTTTTTTTCTTACAATTTCCCTCGATGGGGTAATGAAAGTGTTTTCTTTGCAATTTATCTGACTGTTTGGTAGTTTGTTGAAAAGTATCTCAAAAGGTTCTTAGAACAATGGTACAGTATATTGTATAAAAAGCGGCCTTGAGAACTGGGAAGGGAGATTTATCTCCAGATTTTGAGTTGGATCCAGATCAACGTGCTGGTCCAAGAGGTTTTTTTTTGGGGGGTGGGGTCACTGCTGGGGAGGAATACACTCTCTGGTTACCCTAACAGTGTATTTATTTGTTAGGTTGTTGGTTTTTGTGTTAGCAGGATTATGCAAAAGCTGTTCTATGGATATCCTTGAAGCTCTGTGGAACGGATCAGGAATAGAGACTGAAAGAACCATTGTAATCTGGTGTGGATCCAGATAATGAAACAGTTGAAAAAAATGTTTATAATATTCCCAGATATCGCAAGAGTAGTTACAAGTGATCTCACACAAAATGATAAGAGACCTCAAAGATGTAGTGAGTAGTTCCTACAGCATTTACACAGCCAGTTAAGGTCGTTCTGACATCTCACTGGGATGGCCACAGGTTTTGTCTTTGTTGGTGAAGACCCTTAGGAAAACCCTCTACTTCCTGAAGGCATTACATATTTCAAATTGCCTGTGAATGCTTTCAGATCTACCAAAAGAAACTGGTGAGAGGGAGATCTGCAACATCCTCCTTAGTCTATTTCAACAATGCAGCATCTACCAGGAGAGGCTGAAAATGCTTGTCGTCTCTCTGAGGATCCACGTTTGACCACATATTCTAGTGTGACCATTCATAGAAACTATGAAAAAATTTGATTTGGGCTTTTTAGAACTTGACCCACGATTATATTATGTAGGTATAGCTTAATATCACAAGGTTTAATGAGTATTTTGTCGGAAATATCATTTTCTGCTCTGCCTTGCACTTTGTAGTTGGAGAAGCTGCTTGTTTCTCAAGAAATTAAGAGAAAGCTAATGACTGGATTATCCTGAAGTCTAATGGGAGGTGGGCTGCTCATCTTTTCCCTGGGGAGACAGAAACACAAGGGAGGTGTTATTTCAATTAGTCACAACATAAAAGCCCAACCTGCTCCCTGCTGCACTTCCAGTATGACCTGAAACAGCTAATCAAATCAAGATAGAAGCACTCTGAGGTTTAAGAGGTATGAGGAGGAGCAGGGTGGATGTGCTGGAGAGCAAGGCAGGTGTCTTGTTTGGAGGAGGAGGGGGGGGTGTCCTGCCTTATATATGGATTGTGTGAAGTAAAGATTTTGTCTTTCCTCTGCTTCAAACAACAGAAATGTGATCACCATGGTGTCTGATCCTGAATTTGTGGGGTTTTTTTTCTTCTTTTCTTTGAGATAAGGGTGTCTGGGTAGCTTTCTTGTTTATGGGTCTTTTTCTGATGTCACTTCAAAGCAGGCTGGGCCAGAGGGGGTTCAGCATGGCTTTGACCAGACACACTTCCGCGCCCCTTTTCATGTTTGGCACTTCATTTCTCTTTCTGACAAGCAGTAGGAGCGGAGTCTGGGCCCCTGAGAACTAATTATAGGTCACCATGTCAACTAAGAGAGGCTCTCTCCACTTTTAAAGATATGACTGACATCATGAAGGGGACGGACAGCTATGTGGGAGAACACAAGGCTCTACTATATGAGTAATGTATCTTTTACTTGTGGAAGTGAAGTATGGATATCTTAAATCTTTCATATGCAGAATATAAATTGTGTTCGTCCATATTCAATAGCTGTGTGTGTTAACTCAGGGGTTGCATCTTTCAAAGTACACAATGTCCAAAGGTGTGGCTTTTACAGGCAGCCCAGGCCCCTGAGTGCTGTTAAATGAAATGGTCTGGTCGATGGAGAAATTCCTGTTTATGTCACCATCCTTGTCCTTTTATGAAAAAGTGCCTCTCTTCTCACCTAGAAACATTTATTGTTGCAGTCAAAGTTACTGACTTGAGAGCAGTAGAATTTGTAGAAGCTGCGATGCAGCATTGGTAGTAGAAGAGCTGTTGAAGCTACAACCAAAGTTCTATCAACAGTTCTGTTAGTTTATTGGTTCTAAAATTTGTTGCAATGATAATCATTGTTATCGTTCTAGTTGTAATGAAAAAGAGAACAGGAAAAGGAGGAAAAGAAGTGGAGCCAGAAATATTCTTTTTAGTACATGAAGTTGTGATGCTTTGCATTCATTTCTCAGATGAGGGGAATCAGAATACTGGTGCATGTCATTTTGGGGGGAAAAATTCACATCACAGGGACACAATGAATTTTGGGACCACCAAGTGAAGGATCTGATGTGTTCATCCTTTTCATCCTTGGAAGAAGAGCAAAGCATTTTTAGGCTGCCTTTGAAGGAGCCTTTGAGATGAAATGACCTTCATGCAACGCTGTGAGGCACAAAAATCCAGTCCCAAAATCCAGACACACATATTATCTTCTTGCCTTTTTACTTTCGTCTTTTTCTCAAATAATGACACTTTGGTTCATGTTTCAATGAAAAATATGAAAATAAAGTGTTCCTTTATGGCTTGTTTATTCCAGATCACTATTTAACACTTACTTTCTAAGACTTTAAAGCATACCTATCCTTTAATAGCGGACATTATGTCTTATTATTTTCCAAACATATATAACACTTATTGTTTTAACTTTCTATATATATATAATTATAGATAGAATTGAGTAGTTATGGTCTTTGCACTACTTAAACTCTTGTGAGATGATTTATTAGAGTCTTAGAACTCTCATAACGATGCTGGTGGCAAAATAAAAGAATATATCAGCCATTAAAGCAGCTCCGCGCGCAGTACCGTTAGCATTTCTCCACCCCGACTACCAAAATTAATGCGGCAGAGCTCCAGCCCAGCAGGAATGGAATGAGTGGAAGCCGTGGGCGATACCATTATACGCTTCATTTGGAGGGGGGGTGAATTGTGACAACTCTGCAGTCTTTGAATTTTAAATCATATACAATGATATAATTATAATATGAAATATTATATAACGGAATTTGTGATAAATAAAACTGGATATATTATCTATTATAGAAACTGATTAAATAGATAAGTATTTTATACCGGTTCCCCCTATTTCATTTCCACCATCCACACACGTATTCCGATGCCTTCTGCTCAGCACAAGCTAGAACAAAATGTGGTTCGAGACGAAGGCGGTAGAAGTCATCCAGAAACTTTCCCGAACTGTGGAATTTTTTCCTACCAGTTTTTCCGAGAACGTAAATTAACCCATTTGGATTAACTCTCTAAAAGGAATAGACTGTTCTCTCGATAAAAGGTGAGTTTGCTTTACTGCATAGATGCTTTCTGGATCTTTATCCTTTTTTATTTTTTAAGCGGGGAATCTTAACTGCTAGCCAATTCAGCGTGACGTCATTTTAGCGTTTAAAAAGAGTAACATTTGTTTAATGTCGCCTGTGTAACTGCCCATAGAAGAAATTTTGAATATCTAAAGTCGGGACTGTTCAGTCATGTTGCTTCACCAGCGATGATGCTGTCAGAATATTTTACAGGGAATCTTGCCATGAAATATGAGTCGAGTTTTTATGCTAGTTTCTTATTTACTTGATATGGTTTTATTCAACGAGTACCAGGTTAATTAACTTTTTTTTTTCCTGCTAACTTGATCATGAATTTTTTGCAACCGACCTTCTGCCTTCATGGAAAAGAGAAAATCACGTTGTGACTGAACGTTTGCTGGTCTTCATTCTGCCCTACGAATGAAGTAAAAAAAAAAAATCATTTGGACAGAAACACAAACTTCTCTCTTGTTAATATTGTTTTTAACCATATCAGAAGCATTCCATGCATCCACCTTGAACAGTAAGTGGTGATCAGTAGTGTAAAATGATGTGTAATGCATGTTAATCCACATCTTTGTTTCTGTAAATCCTTCTTTCTTCTCAACAAACTGCAATGTTGTTGTCCTGGCACTCAGGAATGCCAAAAATCCCCCCTCTGTGTAATAATAAGCCAGATGACAAAGGGACACCAATGGGAATCCTCCTGTTCTCCTGCAAAACTTGAGCTGAGTTTATTCTGTAGACAATATTTGCCCATACCTTTTTTAAACATTTGGTGACACGTGCTATTTTATCGTAATGGCTCCACTTAGAAAGCAGATTTTCCTGCTTCCAGACTTGTCAGTTAAATATTGTGCACTCCTCAAACTGTAGGGGATATCTTGCTCAAAGGCAAGGATGCTTTACCTTCTAAACTTCTCCTGCTGTCACACTCATCACTCATATATCCTTTGTCAAGACACCGTCGAGTTGTTGATTAAATATTGCACACGCCAAAGACATTGAGCAATGATGCCTGTTGCATTTCCAAGTAAAATATCTGTTGCCTCGCTCTGATCTGACAGTTAAATTCATTCAAACCATGTAGGTAAAGCAGTTACATCATGTGTCCTGTTACTTCACTACACAGGCGTGACACGCCATTCCAGTGTAGGAGAAAACACATGAAGTGATTAGGCTCAGAGTTGAAACAGATTAAATTAAATGGGAGAGCAGTGGCGCAGGTGCTATCAGAACAGGAAGGTCTCTGCATGCTTAGGAAATGAAAAGGAAATGTGGGAGCGTCATCAGTTGATGTGTAATCCAGATTAATCTGACCTGGAATGCATGACGAGATAGCACGTAATTAAATGAGACACCTCTTCCCAAATTACGCATCTATATATTTACTTGAGGTTCTTTATCGTTCTGACATGAAACCACAAAAGAGTTTCATGGTTGCAGGCACCCATTTTTTCTCTGCATTTATCAGTGATTTCCTTAGATTCAGGAGTAAAAGCACAATAAATCCACAGCCTCTGGGCCAGCTCCTCAAATAATAAAACTGTAGTGAATATATAAATTATAAGATGCATTGCCTGATCTGAAGGAGTCACCTGAGGTGTAATACACAGGTAGCTTTACCTGTTTTACACATTTTAATAATCGTCTCCCCACAGCCAAACTATCACTAAAGGCTTTTTTAATAATACTGAATTTATCACCCAACCTGCTTTCATCGTTGTTGCTTCGTGGTAAAGTTCCATTTTCATAGGAAACATATTTTGAGTGTCAGGGCAATGTAACTGAGGAACAAGGTCTTTATTGACATAAAGACAGGGAAACTTTATCCTTTAACATCCGATTACATCAGTTATCACCCGAGCATGCAGGAAATTACTTGGTATGCGGTTCTTTCAGGTGTAATCAATACATGTGTCCAGGATTTTCCCATTCAAAACTGTTTTTGGAAGAGTGAAGAACAGTATTCCACAGAGATTACCGTGTGTTATAAAAAATTATCTTCATGTGTTTTTTGACAGGATTATGGTCGTGTGAGTCCTGAAAATGCTCCAGCAAGTGCCCCATAAACCCTGATATTAAGAGGAAAAAATAAAACACGCTATCAGTGCCAAAACATTAGTCATGTATTACACGTGTTTTCTGTAACTGCAAGGATGTGGCACAATTTTTCAAATCCATTTTTCAATACACCAAAGAAGACCGAAGGAAAAAAAGAATATGTTTTCCTGCATTTGTCTCCCTCTCCCCCATTTTCCTTCGATTGTTTCTTTGTCCTATTCTATCTTGGTTGTCTTAGTGGTGTTGAGTCCTCTCAAGGAAGTGGACCAAACAGATTTCAACTTGCCAAGATCCCCTGAGGATGTTGTCGGTTCAGACCTTGATCATCCATAGTAACCGGCTTTTTAATCAGCATGCAGATGCTTCGTTTTTATAAGAGGATGAAGATGGAGCTTTGATTGTACTTAAAGAAACAATAGACTGATCTGGATTGAGAAGTATTGGATCGTAATGGTGATTAAATAGTCTCTGAATGCTCACACATAAAGACCAAGCGAGTTTCTGTAAAAAGAGCACAGAACAGCGCGGCTGCCCCTTGTTTCAACATACAACTTAATAATGAATTCATGTCTGAGGGATCTGACTTTTACTTCATAGAGCAGTGCAAGTTTTCCTGTGTGTCGGGATGCTGCTTTGCTCTCAACAGTTTCACTCTATAAACCTGGACTGTGTGTGTGTGCGCGTGTGTGTGCGCGTGTATGTGTGTGTGCATGTGAGAGAGAGAGAGAGAGAGAGAGAGAGACAGAACGTTAATTAACAGATCCGGACCATTCTGCAGTGTCCCGGGAGACTGAAATAATCTCTGATGTTCGGCTGCTCTGCCTTGTGTGTTTATTCCTGCAGCATCTCTCCTCTCTTCATTGGGAAAAGCTTTATCCTATTTCCATTATTTACGGGTATCCAAAGTTCTTTCTTTTAATAAAATGGTTTGGTAGTAGTCATCAGATGTTTGTCACCAGCCCAGCCCAGTTTGATACGACTGTCGCTCTCAGCGGCGTCATCTAATGATGATAGTTCTAATTGCAGTTTTGCTTTGTTTTATTGTAGGGTAAACAATCAGGACTTGGATAATCTTTACTCTGTCCTCTAATCAAGGTCATAATAAAGGTGTGAAGCACATCCCAGCTACAAGAAAATCTGGCAGGTTTCCAGGTGCATTGCAGAGGTGAGTTGTTGCAGCTGTGTGTTGTTACACAATCTGTCAAGCTTGGAAGAATTGACAGGTATTTTTTTTCCTATTTCAAACGATGCCCTGGTTACCTTTCAATTAAGTTTTTCCTTGGAAAGAAACAGACATTCCACGTTGAGTCTTGTGACTCTTCAGGTGTGTCAGTGTAAACAGCAGCAGCCCCTTTCCTGGCCTGAGACGAAGCACCCAGGTTTTTTGGTCCAGCTGTAATTGAGGTGGATTTTTTCTTTCAACCCACTCCCTTAAGGTTGCTTGTACTATTTCAGGCATACGTAATGGCCGGTTTGACGTCTCTGTGGTGTGTTGCACTGGGACTGCTAGTTTGTGGGGTTACTCAAACCTGACTGCTGGGCGTGGAAGGACGGGAGAGCCTGACTCTGTTCCGACATGCCAGGCAGTGCCGGCACTTTGCTTGAGCTGCTTGTTATTTTCTGTGGTCCTTCATATTTGTTGGGTCATAGTGTGATGACAAAGTGGGGCAGAGATATGCTTCTTCCTCTAACGTGTGGCTGAAATAATACAGATTTCATGTGTCTGCGAAACATCAGTTATATCTTTACCAGAAATAGTTAGGAGATTCTTATTTTTGTTTGACAAGTCAATAGCTAGCAATGAGGAACATGATTCCAACTGGTAAGATAGGTGAAAGACTTTGGGATTACTTGATTTGATATTAGTCAGATTGCAGTAATGTGAAACACACGTTGGATGCAGCCACGTAACAGCGGATATGATCTTTTCACAGCGGAATTGTGCACTTGCACAAAGTCAAAACACTGTTAATACTTTCTAGTCTGAATGTTTATTAAGGAAGCGAGAAAATCAAAAGTTTCTCCAAGTGTTTTTGTTGCATAATGATACTGCACGGTTTCTGCCCAGCATAGTTCAGATGCTGAGATGTTCATTAGTAAATATGCAGATTTTACTTTTTGCGGAAGAAAATGTGCTTAGCCGGCTGTCTGTGTGTTGGATAATTACCCTTAATAAGATCCTAATTTTCACCAACTTCAGATAAGTCTTCGACTTTTAGCCCCTGAGCTTAAAACAGATGTTTATCCTTGCTGTAACCTCCCTGGAAATAAAGGGATATTTACTCTCAGGAATAAGAGTCTTAAATTGTGCAGGGGTATTTCCCCTGACTCTCAGATTAGGTTTACAGGCTAAAAACATTCACAGAGCATCCAGTTATTTATGGTTGATCGTCTGAACATGTCTCCAGGCTCGGTTCACACCAGGAAGTGAATTAGTTACACCGTCCATGTCCTACTGAAAGCAGAGAAAGTCCAATTTATGACAGCATATCTTTTAAATGACATTTTCAGAGGCAGAACAGCTTTATTTGCCAAGTGCAATATATCTTATGCATTGCAGCAGTTTTCCATTACATAACTTTCAGAGATGTTGACAGGCCAGCCAAAAAATTAGAAATAAATCTGTTGAAATGATCTAGATTTGGGTGGTCAAGCACACGTCTATGTCTAAAGCTGCTGTTCAGCTCAGCAAAATTTCTCATCAGCTGAATAAACACATCTCTTGGTCTGGGAAAAAAAATTGTTTCCTTACTCTGACCTAGACATTGGCACTATTTATAAAAGGTGTAGCTTAAAAAGAAGCTCTTTTAAATATTTCAGCAAGGCCAGTTTGTGTCAGCATGTGCAACTGATGAAACAGGTTTCCTCCCCCAGGACCGGTGACATGAGATGAGAATGAGCTCTGTTGTGGCATACTGTACACCTGAATCATTGTTAAAAATCTGTTCCAGCTACAACATCAACATGTAACACATTTAAAAAGAAACTAAGTTAAGTCAAAAATATAAGGTTTGTGTCCATTCTTTCTTTTTTTATTTTTCATAGAAGGAAGCTGTAAAACTTGACAGGAAGTGGATTCTTTCCTTGCTTTGTAACGTTATCCACATTTCATGGAAATCCATACTAACATTTTTGCTTTCATTTCCCTGCTAACAAACATGTACACATTTAACCTCCTTCTTAAACAGTTATGAGCTCATCTTGGATCATTAAAGAGAAATGAAACAGAGCCTCAGGAGAGAGAGAGAGCCCGTTGGGTTAGAAACACTTAGAAGCAATCACAAAAAAAACTTGATTGAGATTTCCACAAATAGAAGCAAGGAGGTCTCCAACAATGGAATAACATGGCAACAAGCGGAATTTTTTTCACCTCAGTTGTGGTTTATCTTATCCTGCTTTCAGGGCAAGAGCCAGTTAGACACAAAGCGATCTGCATTCCGCGGGCAGAGGCAGCTTCTAGCATGTCGCTACATTGCCATGCCTACACTCCTCTTAGAAATAGCGTCAAAGTTTTCTGTAACAACAGTGAAAAGATCCATTTAGTGGGAACACACAAACTAGTCATGTTGTGTGGATATATAGCAAACCTTCCTTAGACATACAGTAGTACCTCGAGATCAAGCTGCTCGATATTTGAGTTATTTGAAATACAAGCCGTCAGGCTGTCCATAGTTTTGTTCGACATAGGAGCAAAATCTGAGATATGAGACATAGCATGTATTCTCATAACTTTTGCATTTCATTTCATGCCTTATCTTTACTTATGTAACTTATATATAATTAGTTTTTCACAGGAAAAGTATGCATGTCTATTGGTTGAATACAGTTTTTTTATTTTCAGAATTTAGTGTTTGGGGATTTTTTTACAAGGTTGGAATGAATTATAATGCTTGTAGTTATTTTAAATGGAGAAACCTTTTTTGATTTATGAGTTACTTGACTTACAAGTGCAGATTAAACACAGATTAAACTCATATCTACAGGTATTACTGTATTTCTTTTCACAGCAGTGCGGAGCTGAACTCCTGTAATCTTGACAGAGATCCTATCTCCCCAGTTTTCCATATTTTCAGTTCGTTTTAATTTTCTTTGAGAACTAGTGAAACCCAAAGAGCAAATCAGACGAGGCAAGTACTGCTATTGCTTGGTGTCTTTGCTTAAAAATCTTTACGCATTATTTGATTGCCAAAGCATTTGCAGATACTTCTTTTCTGAAACACATTCGGTAACCTGAATGAGGCTTGCATGCAAATCCTGTTTAAGCTCCGGTGGAAGGACAACAGTGCTGGTTTTAGGATGCTGTCAGAGGATGTGGGCTCGTGGAGACAGCGGCGGCGCAGCTCATTGTGTGTATCAGGAATCAAAGGCCGCCATTGTTTGAATGAGAAGCAGATGTTGGTGAGGAATTCTCCTGACTGCAGCAGTTTTTCAGACTTCGAACACTGCCTCGCTCTCTCTCTCTTCTGTGTGTTTTCACCATGCACTCTTTCTCTTCTATATTGACACATACTCTACTTGAAACTATCCTTAAATCAGCGCAATGACAGCGCTCTTCCTTTTCTTTCAAGTTTTTTCTTTCAGCTCCATCATCCGTCCAACTGTAGGACGTAGACTCTCTGCCTTTCTGATGTCAATGCAGGAGGAAAAGAACAAAAAAGAGAGGTGCAGTGGTGACAGAGGCCTATTCTCTGTGTGGGATTTGGTGTCGTGCCTGGCTCCGAGGTTTGCCACGTTGACAGAATCTCTTTTTGAGGCTGGAAGGCTAGAATCTCCTCTGGCTGGCTGGTCTTTTTTTTTTTTTGGGCCATTTTAGATTCACTTAAGTATTGCATCACACGGGAGTGAAAGAGGGATGGAAATCACCAGTAATTTCATTATGGTGCACTTCTCTTACACAGCGCCGTGGATGTAAGATGATCCACCCTTTCACTTAGCAATTGACAAATCAGACACAGCAGAACATACACAAATCCGTCAGTAATGACTGCTCTGGCAGCTCGGACCACAAGAGACATCCTCTTTCAGTAGAGTCCTGACAAAGTCATGGACATCAGGAATCTCATCCTAACTATCTCGACAAATGATGCAAGCATAGGGATGTTTCTGCTCATGTTTGTGCTGATGGCAATGTGGTCGGTTACATGTGATGGGCCTGTGTCTCTATTTTTGACTATATGTACGAATGTGTAATAATTTATGCGTGTGGGTGCAGAGCAGTAGTGGTGTGTTTAGTCGAGGTCACGGCTCATCAGCAGACTCTGTTACCGCACCGCTAACCCAATGAGCAGCTCTAATGAGAGCTGATGCTGAATGTCAACAGCATGAGTATTTATGGCCGCTTTCTGTCTGCGCTGCAACACGCAGGAAGGAGGTGCGTTGAATGGGTTCTCCTGCACATGTCTGCTCAAAGCTGCTTGATGTTGATATTCCAGTTAGTAATTCTAGTGTTGATTCCAAGTTGTCATTTCCTGATTTCACAGCATTTTTTTTACCACCACTTTTAGAGTGATTACTACATCTCAGAGTTGGCCATCACTTAGATTTCAATGATTTTGATTTCCAATTCTTATTGATTCGCAGAAAAAACCTCCAGCAAACCATTCTGTGTGTGTGACACAATCTGAATGACTCATCCAGGTCACATGGCTTCACTCCCACTAGCTAAGCGGAGGTAAATTGCATGAAATAAATTTGATACAGGTGTGTGCTGTGCAGACCTAGCATTTTTCAGGGCAAAATAAAACCTATATTTATATTTATACTTGTTGCAGACCATGCTTAGCTCCAAGTAGCCAGAAACTCTGGTGAAGATGACCACACTGCGGTGGCGTCATCTAGAAACATCTTGTTAGTGTACCCTCAACTCACTGGATGCTCTCCACCACTCAGCATCCGTTTTGGCACTGGTGTACCTTTTTTCCACCCATCATAAACCCATGATCTGCTAAAAATGAAAGGCTGGCCCTCCCTCCACACCAGTTGACTTAATCATTGGTTTCACCTCAATACCTCTCCTCTTAAACCTTTCCCATATTAATGACCCCCTGAGGTACAGTGATTTCATTACCCTGTCTATTCTAAAAGTCCATGCTGTCCTTGTCCCTCACTCCTTTCATTTTGCTGCAGTAAACGACTGGAACTCCCTTCAGAGCTCCCTTAAACATTCAGTTCTCCCATCACTGCATGTATTTAAAAAGAAATTTTATGTCATCCCTGTTGATTCCACTTCTTCTCTCTGCATTTATCCTATGAGTTATTTATGTTGTGTCTATTTTAATTTTCTCTTGCACATTGGTTGCATGTACTATTTGTTTTCATCTGGGTTTTGTTTTTGTTTTTTTGCCTTTATTGGGATATTTTGCCAGTTGATCATTGTAAATCAGAAGTTTTTCCTAAGTGATATTACCAGGCAAAATAAATAAAAAAAATTTTTTTTTTAATTTCTGCAAACTAAACCGAAAGTGGGTGAAATTTATTTAGTAAATGATCAGCATATGGTAAATTCTTACAGAAACAGACTTTTCTGTGCCGTGAAGAAATGTTTGATTCTCCACTAACACATGTTTAAATGCTAATTGTTTTCACGCTGTAAAGTGAACCTCCTACCAGTTAGTGTTTTTAATGACAACACCGCTTCTGGGCGAACTTTCAAAAGGAGGAAGTGATCATGCGGATTGATTGTTCTTAACATTCCTTTGTCTGATCTGACACTTTTCACACTCTCTAAAAGTCTCACACATCCTCGGGGTTGGGGTTAGTTACAGTTGACAGAAGACAAACAACACTTTGCTGACGTAAAATAGTTAGAAGTGTGAATATTTAACCTGAGGTGCACTCAGGTGCAGCATTGAAACTGTTCCTCTCACACTTTGTTTTTGTTTCTTTGTTGATGTGTGATAAAAGCATAGCAACAATATTTTTTAAGTTACAGTCAAACTCTTTCCATCAAACATTGAAAAATACAAGAAATTCAAACAGCTAGAAGGAAGTCAACAAAAATTCACTGAGCTGTCAAAGCTGTGGCTTTAATTATTCATGCATCCAGTTGATGTTTAAAGCTGTGAATTAGTCACCTTAAAGCCTTTCAGGATGAGTGTTGTTGTCGCTTTCTTCATGTTGTATTTCTGGGTGTTAAATTAACTCCTTTGCTTACATCAAATGAGAATTTCGTCGAAATAGTTTTGGATATGACTCATGCTGCCTCGGTGTGTTACTTCATGCCATTGTTACTTTTCACTGGTTCCTGTCCAGGCAGATGTTTGCATGTTCCTCAGGAGTCGCTGACATTCCCCTCAAATGATGTCACAAAGTCGTGGACATAAGCAGGAGCACAGCCCTCCTCCATCTAGTACAGTTTGCAGATTCTTCAAGCGTCCTCTTCTCGTCATTCATTCAGTTGTCATCTTTCAGAATTTTTGACTAACGTGATCCTTGCCGTCCTCTGATTTGTCTCCACAGCGCCTGATCACAACCCAGGTCCCCATGCTATTCCTTGCGAGTGCTGATTGGCCTGCTGAGCCTGTAGGCGCCGCTGTTTCTGTGCTGGGTTGCAGCTGAAGGAAAGACCCAGTGTCTGGTGGTGGAGGTCCGCGTGGTGGTGGTGGTGTCGGAGGTCATCAGAGGACCCGGAGCCCTGGCAGCTAGCTGAAGGGCCTTTCGTGTCGCAGCCACACGAAAATGAACAAATTGAACTTCCACAACAACAAAACCATGCAGGACCGCCGCTGTGTTTGTGTTTTTCTGCCCAACGATGATACGCTCAACGTCATTGTCAACGTGAGTACACACAGCGGCAACTAACCAATGAAACGTATCCGCTGTGTTAATAATGTTATGCTGTTTTATTAGCTTTATTAGCACATCTTTAGTAGCTTTAACCATCCATGTTACCCCATAGTAATGGAAGATGGTGATTTTTTCTGATTGTATTATTTACATAACAGCGAACAGTGAGCTTCCTCCTCCTCCCCCTCAGGTGAAGACCTTGTGTCAGGAACTGTTAATCCAGGTGTGTGACCTCCTGAGGCTGAAGGACTGTCACCTGTTTGGACTCAGTGTCATTCAGAGTAAGATTTATTATTGAGGGGTTTACTGGGGGGACAGTTCTCAGTGTTCTTTTGTTCAAACATCCTTTGTTTGTTGTGTCTGTCCTTCAGATTTCCACTGTGTTTTATGTTTAATTTGTCAAGACTGACTCCTCAGAACAATAACTTGGCTGATAAACAGAAATTTGACCAAATATGGTGGAATCTCTCACCTACGTGTGATGACGGCCCCTCAGTAACCGGGGCCTCTTCATTCTGACTGGCTCCCATTGTGCAGCCAGGGAAACGTTGTTTTTACGGTGACGCTAAGGCGAGGGTCACACATCCGGAGCGAGTTCCCGTGTCTGGGTCGTGGCGAGGCAGACAGAAGGTGACAGTTGCAGGCAACTGCAAAGGGAGAGTAAATTGTGAAGGCAGCGTTTTTCAGACAGCTGGCCTCCAGATGAGCCAGTGATGGCCTGGCGGGTCAGTAGAGCAGGAGCCAATGGGTCTGATTGTTGGACATTCCTGAAGTGCTCTTGTGAACAGCGTGAAATCCCCAAGGCAAACAGAGACCACCCACTTCCTTTGTGTCACCCATTGGCAGCACAGTGGTGGCTTTGGGGGCGGAAAAGGTCCTAGGCTCAAATCCCACTGCAGGTTAACTGTGTGCTACGGTACGACCAGAAAACGTATCAACTGCTAACATTTTTCATTGCTTCAAATTCTCGTTTAAAAAAAAAAAAAATCTCATTATATAACGTATTTGTCTTGGTCCTCAGTTTGTGGTTGTTTATTCCAAATCAGCGTCTGCAAGGCTAAAGGCTGCTGGAATAACAGGAGAATTGGGTAATCCCACATTAGAACACAAACAGAAAAACAACCCTCTGTCTTCTCAGAGATGGTTCAAGAAAGTCAAGAAAAAAAAACAGGAGGAATGAAGTTCTGTTGGTACCATCCAGAGTTTGATGACGGAAAGGAAGACATAACCCTCCACAGAATATTGTATTGTGTGACAAAGATCTACAATGGAGAGAGATTTTCTTAAATACAGTGTGCTTTCGCGTATTAACACTCGCAACTTCACCTCATTGCGGATTTTTGGTAGGCAGTCACGTGATACCATATGCGCATTCTATTGGCTGACGGCATCCAGAAGTGCGCTACATTCTGTGAGTCTCGGACTTCTATGAGACACGAAAGTGCTTTGAACAGTTGATAAGAGTGTGGGAAAAGGTAACAGATAGAAGGTGGTTTCATATCAGTATGGGGGGTTCATAAATGTTTAAGATAAATAGTTTGTCACTATATCACGGAATTTGTTATTCGCGTGTGGTTCCTGGAACGCATTAACCGTGAGTAACGAGGGCTCACTGTAAACATAAAGTCGTGATTAGATGACATCTGTCCCATCAGTATGTTTGTTTAATGAATACAGAAGAATTAGGGCATGACTGAAATGAGTCACGACTTCATCTGAGAATGACTCTCAAAGCTTAAATATGCTGTGAAGTTTTGCCAGAAAATCTTGGGTTCCTGCTCTTCATCTTTTTATGCTTTTCATCGGGTTTTCGTCACATTTTTCAGTCAGAAACTCATGAAAGGAGTCGACTCAGAAGCAGATTAGGATTAAATAGTGAGGTGAGGAAATGAGAGACTGGAGTACAAAGAGAAGTGAGGTGGTCTTTGAACAGGGTACAATCGGGGGGATTTCTTACAGCCCCTATACATCCACATGTACACACAAACACACAGTGGTGACACTAAATGATTACCTGTTGCTCTCGCAGATAATGAACACATCTATATGGAACTGGATCAGAAGCTTTCCAAGTATTGTCCCAAAGAGTGGAAGAGAGAAGCCAGCAAAGTGAGAATCAAACATTTAACGGTTTGACGACGTCACGTCTCATTTTACAAATGAACAAGGATTTCTTTTCCAGGGCATTGACCAGTTTGGGCCTCCGATGATCATCCACTTCAGAGCCCAGTATTACGTTGAGAATGGAAGACTAATCAGGTTGGTGTGACTCGTCATCTGGAGTACAGATCAGTTTAACATGGACAACCTGGTGAACTGGACCGTTTGTTCTCCCGACAGCGACCGAGCTGCCAGGTACTACTACTACTGGCACCTGAGGAAGCAGGTGCTGCTCTCACAGTGCATCCAAAGAGAGGAGGCCTACTTCCTCCTGGCAGCCTTCGCCCTGCAGGCCGACCTCGGCAACTTCAAACGGAACAAGCACTTTGGGAAGTACTTTGAACCTGAGGCCTACTTCCCCCCATGGGTGAGCACGTCCAATAAGTAGCGGGTTAAAATTTGACGTTGATCAAAACATGATGTCATCAAAAGAGAAGCTGTTAGGAAAACAGAGAGGGCAGAATCAAATAGGGGCAGGCAAATACCGGGAGTCACTGTTGTGACGTATTTGAACTCCCTCTGGGGTAAGGCAGTGGCGATCAGGAAGCTCAAATGTGACGCTGAAAGTGACTAACGCTGTGAAAACATTGCTGTATTAGAGTAAGTACACTCCTCCGCAGGTTAACTGTCTGACGTCCCAGTGAGTCACAGGGATCATCCTGTAAACGTCTCTGACTGTGGCGTACGGTAACGGCGTGCTGGAGACTGTCACACATGTCGTCATCTGCGGTGTGTGTAGAATGTGTTCCATTTATCACCCTGACTGAACACGTGGGACAACAAGAAGTGGGACACAAGGTTTATTTTTGTCCCTGGAAGTGGCGCACACAGAAACACACATACATACACACTGCTGTTTTTGAATTTTGAGAAATGCGCCGGCCGACTCCTGGTGCCTCCCCCCCTTCCTCACCCTCTCCAGTCCTGACAGACACACCCGTCTGATTGCTCTTCACTTCCTGTAATTAGCCTTCCTCCTGCTTGAAACCTGCAGTGGCAGGAAATTGTTTGGTGATGAGCGCCGACCCAGCAGCAGATTTAGGTGCTTAGAAAGCTCACTTAGAAAACCTCCAGTGGCGACACGCTAACTTCAGTGAGTGTTTCTCCAGGCGAACATCTCTCTGCAGCAGGAAGCTTCATCACCCTCTGTGGCGTCTGTCAACTCCAGGGCAACCAAACCTGACCTCTCCCCCCTTCTTCTATCCAGGTGATAGCCAAGCGGGGACGCGAGTACATCCTGAGGCACATCCCCAACATGCACAAAGACCAGTTTGCTCTGACGGCTTCAGAGGCACACCTCAAGTACATCAAGGAGTGTGCCCAGCTTGATGACGTCACAGTCCATTATTACAGACTGTACAAGGTGGGGCGACGATGAGTCTACGTTCATGTTTCACTGGATTGGAGTTTCTGCTGCATCCTGTTTGTCTTAATCTTTAATGTCATCTTCCATCAGGACAAAAAGGAAGTGGAGGCTTCTCTGACCCTGGGATTGACCCTACGTGGGATTCAGATATTTCAGGTATTCCTCCTGTCTGTTTGCTGCTCATGATCTTCTGAACAGTTCTGTGATTTCAGTCGAGTTATCCAGATAAAGTTTGCAGAGTAATGACCGTGCAACTCTTTGAACAAATTCCTGTTGTGAAGTTATTGATGCAAAAGATTCAGCGATCTTTGTCTGAGTAACAGACCATCTCTAATTTTACTGCGTCTCACCCCATTTGTGTTGCAGAACGTTGGCTCTGTGAGGCAGCTGTTGTACGACTTCCCCTGGACCAACGTGGGAAAATTGGTGTTTGTGGTGTGTTTGATTTTTTTTTTCTTTAGTACATATCCTAAAGAAACATTTCACGCCTCTACTATATTCTATTTAGTTTATTTACTTTCCTTCTGATCTTGATGACCAACACGTCCCCAACCTCTCATCTATGTTTGTTAAAGCTTAGCTCCAGCTCAGACACATGGAATATTTTATGCGAGGCTTCTTTCCTCCACACTGCTGTTTTATCTTAACCCTCCAAGACCTCCAGAATTAATCAGGGATTTGGAACGACTTTCTTAACACACGCTAAAGACATTGAACATGTGATTTCAGACATATTTTTTCATGTATGATACAATGGCTCTTGATTTGTTTCACTGGTGTCCTTTTAAAGGAAATCCTGTTACATCTGAGTCAGCCAGGTTTTAAGCTGAGCACAGCACTCTGTTAACTCACATCCATGAGGTTTCTGTTATCGCGGGAAGGCTGAGAAGCTTACTGCCACTGCTGCGGTCGGCTGTTCAATCATAATCCATCCTTGATGATCATTGCTGTCGCACCAGGTCACGCCTTTCCTGTAGGACTTTTAGGGGTTTTTTGTATAATTTAAGAGACTGTTTTCTTCTGTTTTGTAACTGGAAGGCCGCTGAGAAACCAAGGGTTTCATTCATGAGCAGCGAGTTTTGTTTGGGTCTAATTTTAGGTCAACCATGCATTGCATCCGCCACACAATTCAAGACGACAAAATCCTGTTCTCCTCATTCGCGTTTGCTCCGTGGTTTCTTTGCGTCAACAACATCGTGAGAGTGAAGCGGCGTTGGCGGGGTCGTGGTTTTACCGCGGACACGAAGGGCCTCATGTGGCCCTGTCCCCACCCTTCTCCTGAATAACAGACTTTCTCCTCGCTCCACCCACGTGTCACATCATCCAACACCGCCGCTGCCTCGGCCCAACGAGAGTGCAGCAGGGTGGAGGTATGGGTGGGTCAATAAACACCAGATGTTGCAATGGTTTGGCCAGAGTGACTTTCGCTCGTCTTTGTATCAGGATTTAAAGGAAGAAGTTCAACTGAAATCAGCGTTTGTGATGATTTATGCTTCTTCACAACCTCTGAGAGTCGACCTGGCCGGGATTCTGTTTAATGCTGCTCTTGTTGAGGGATTGTTGGATAAAACAGCCTCAGAGTGCTGCTTGGAGTTTTTCCATGTTCCTGGCTTAGCAGAAGAGTTGTTTTATATATATACTGTATATATATATATACATGGTATTATATGGGAGTGTCAAAATACATGTGTAGTCTGTTAAGAGCGTACCTCCACCATGTCCTATGAAAATTGTGACAAAATCAACCCTGCAGTTTTCACATCAGGTTCAGGCTTTATAAATAAATAAAACCAAGCAGCAGTGAGATTTGTTCTCCACTGCGTTGGCGACCTGCTCCGTTTGGCACCTTCGCTCTAAATCTCTGCCCGGTATGAGTCCGTCGGTGGCCGGCAGGAGCTGCAGAGGGGCAGTTTTACGGTTAAGGCTAAAACTTGAGGGATGGAAGAGAATCAATTTTCCCACTTCAAATTTTTCCTGGAGATCAGGGATTTGAAGAGGAAGTCTTTCAACCTCAAATATCCTTCCCAGAGAAAATGTCTTTTATAGGAAATGTAGTTTTTATTAACTAATTTCCCAGTAGTAACCAGCAGGCCTCCCTACCTTTGCACAGCCTTTAAACATACAAGGATTAAGCTTGTTTCTTTAAAGCTGTAGTGAGATCTCCTTCCTGCGGTCAGAAATGTGCGGCTCTTTGCTTTTTCCAGCATCAAACCCCCACACGTTGACTTTGAAAGTCCTGACCCTCTCAAAAATGTTTATAGGTCTGTGCTGAGAACAACCCTAAAAACATCTGTTATTGGTTCGAGCTTTTGCCAAAAGGTGCAGTATGATGTGCAAATTTCAGTTTTTCCATGGATTCAGTGAACACGTGATTTTCCCGGAGAACCAGCGAAGCTTTTCACACGGGTTTTGTTTCAGTGTCTGTGAGATCAGGCGCATGAACCGATCGTTTCATCATGTTCTAGAAGAGTCTTTATTCCTCTGCTGTGGTTTGCTTTTGACTTTTTCCATTGTATTGTATTATCATTACCTGCTGCACATCACACTCATGTACTTTTATCCTCCTCCTCTCTCTGTCAGGGAAAGAAATTTGAAATCCTTCCTGACGGTCTGCCCTCTGCACGTAAACTCATCTACTACACCGGTTGTCCTGTGCGTTCTCGCCATCTCCTGCAGCTGCTCAGCAACAGCCACCGGCTCTACATGAACCTGCAGCCTGTCCTCAAACAAGTCCGTCGCTTGGAGGAAAACGAAGGTATTCTCCACCATATCCAATCAGTCACATTCAAGTGGTCAAGAATTTAGTGCAGCTGGACTCTCGGTGACATTTCCACCTTCTAACCTCCTGGGAAGAGGTCAGAAGGTCAAAATGTACTTTGAATTTTTAAGCTAAGCTTATAGGCTCCTGGCATTGGCTTCATTTGATTAAGAAATTAACTGATTTTCTCATTTCTGCTGAAAACAAGTTATTTCCCATGGAGCTTTTAGGGTCATACTCTTAAGACAGACAGTAAAGAAACCTTTTTGTCTGTGATTCCAGAGAAGAAGCAGTACAGGGAGTCGTACATCAGCGACGCTCTCGATCTGGACATGGAGCATCTGGACAAACGCTCGCGAGCGAGCGGCAGCAGCGCTGGGAGCATGTCTCATCACAAACGCCTATCGCGCCACTCCACAACAAGCCACGGAAGCTCCCACACCTCCGGCATCGAAACAGACAGCTTCAGAGCTCCGGGTCAGGTCCTGCACAGACCGCTACGGACCTGCAGCTCATCCACCACCAGCCACGGGAGCTCGCACACGTCCGGCATCGAGAGCAGCGGCAAGGAGCGCATTCTGGATGACGATGGTGAGAATCTAGCTACCCAGGCTGGCTAATGCATGAAACAGCTTGTGCACTTTACATTCCATTTGTTGCTTCAGAGATCGAGATGCTGGTTGATGACCCTAAAGACTACGAGGAGCTGCACGAGATGGCCCTGGACCAGGAGCTGTGCATCCACATCACTGAGGACATGTTGACCATGTCACCTGATCAGAGCAACGGATACTCGGGTACAGATGTTGGTTGGATGACTGATGTACATTATCTGATTATCTGTGAAGAGGGAGGCTGACGAACAGCAGCTGAACGTTTTCTTGTGCTGTCCACAGGACTGATTGTAAAAGACATCAGCTCGTCCACGTCCAGCTCCTCGGAGACAGTCGTCAAGATGAGAGGACAGAGCATTGAGTCTCTCCCGCAGGTAATTCATGTTAAATTCACCACAATGTGTGACTCGCACACCTTTAAAGTTTCCCTTCAAAGTTTAAATTAGGATAATGAAACTGACTTAATGCAAAATTATGCATCAACCTCATACATTTATTTAGATATTATTAATAAACTAAAGGAAAAATCTGGAGGAGTCCATGTTGTCAAAAATGTTTTGAGCTCTGTGCATTTTGTGGTGGATCTGGATCCAGGTTTGAATTCTGGATCACTTTTTCACTTTAGTCAACATTGTCAACCAATCATTTGGCTTTTTATAAATAAGTTTCATGGAAATAATAATGATCAGTACAGCGTTTCCGTGCAGTCGCCCTCCGGTGGTGAAGATGAAGTACTGAAGGGGAAGTTAATTACAGTATGACTACCTCATGTCAACTGAAGGCAGTATAATTACACTGACGATAATTAACAGGGTGAAAGTTTCAATTTTTTTTCTTTCCACATTTTTTCTGTTTTTTGTCTCCCTGCAGACGTCTATGTGCAGGAAGCCTCAGTCTTCGACAGACCGTCACAGCCAGTCTCTGGATGACATCCGGCTCTACCAAAAGGACTGCCTACAGTGGGCGGAGCTCTGCCAGGACACCGCCCACAGCTACACTTTTGGTTGCGCCCAGGAGCTGAGCGATGGCAGCGGCTACCAGAGCCTTGCCGATCAGCGTGCGGGCATGCTCGCTGACCAGCACGCGTTTCCCATAAAGAGAACCAACAAGTACTTCTCCCTGGACCTGACCAGCGAGGAGGTCCCCGAGTTTGTGGTGTGATGGAGGCGACGTCCTCCTCACCCCTTTGCGTCGGACGTGGAGATGTTTCAGTCCTCAGGGAAGGAGAACGAGGTGCTGAACAGGTGGATTCTTGTCTTGGCAGTGGTTGTCTCTTTAGTCGTGTAGAATAGAAGAACAAACACGGAGGATTTATAGATGAACAAACAAACAAACACTGGGTTGTAGAGAACCTGTGTCATTAAAGCCACAGCTGCTCCCCCCAGTGAACGGAACCAAAAGGGATCTTCTGTAGAAACTCCTGTCTCCTCCTCTGGGCTGGTTTCTAGAAGCACACATCAGGATGCACCCTCCTAAAGAGCATCTCATAGGTTTTCTGTGGAGGACTCTGAGCTACGAACCAAAGAAAACAGGCAACCAAGTGATGACGGGAGAGAAGGTGAACCTCCACCGCTCTTTTTCATTTTACCTCAACAGGAGGTGCAGTTTTCCCGCCCCCCCTCATCTCAGACCGGACTCAAGCCTGATGTGCCTTCGTGTGTCAAACCCTTGCCATGACAATCACACACCGGGATTTGTGCACACTTTGCTACAGATCAAGTTTTCCAGTCAAAAATATTTGATTTGAGGAAACTGTTGGATTCCGGGAGCAATGAGAAAGAGCAAGTTCCAACACACCCTGACATGATAGTGACCATATAAACCCTGTGATTCCCTGTGATTCAGACTGAAATCAAACTGTACGTCCTGATGTCTTCCTCACTGCTCGGCTTTATCTCACACTTTTGTGTTCATATTTTTTAAACTGGAATTTTTAAAATCTAATTTTTCTGAACTCTCGTTACTTTTTTTGTATTTTTGTATTATCTGTCCAGACTTGCGTCCGCTGAGCAGCGCCATCTCATTCAGTATTACAAGCACAGGTTGTTAACAGTATTAGGGATGTTTGACATTCGTGACTCTGAACAAAACAGACTGGTTTTATCATCATTGTGTCCCGGTTAGACTGGTCGCTGACTGGATGTTACAAGCTGGTGTGGAAGAGGACTAGAGGCCGTTATGTGTTGAAACTAATCATTCTACTCATTAAATATGCAGCTCAGAGGTTTAAAAAATAGAACCATGACGTTTCTATCTTATGTCCTGAAACTTCTTTGGCTTTTCCAAGTGGATTAAATGATCTTTAAATCCTTAAATACAAGTAATAACAGATGCAAGTAGAGCTGTACAGTAAGTCCTTTAAGTGTGAGCGTCATAATGTGTGTGTGTGACATGAGATCTAAAGAAAGACGTTAAACAAGTCAAGAAAAAAGTCTCAAGCATTGCAGCTCCTGACATAAAGACATAAAGTTGACCCTGTGAATCTCACTTATTAATGCATTCTATACCTGCACACGTGAGGCATGCCTTCCTTTTCTGAACAAATTTACGTATACAGTACATGACGTCAGCAGAGAGGTAATGACATATTTCTCTGCTTCTAACACTTGGGGAAAATACGAACACACAGCTCAACAAAATATATCGAGTAGGTTTTAGCGTGGAAAGCTTGTGTATTTTATCTTTAAGTTGCTTCGAGAGGCAAAACAGCCAGAAGACGATTAGCTAAGCTAAGCTAAGTAAAACCTGCCTTTGGCAGATGATGGCACCAAGGCTGCGGTTTACCTCTTTAAACGCTGTTGAGCTGCACATACAGAGAATGAAGGCTACGTTGCTCATGCCCCAACTTAATCTCCTTGTAGTTCGGCACGTACTCCACTGTAGAAACACTCTTTTCACTCCTTGTTTCAAGCAAATGAAATGAACTCCAGAGTTGCAAACAGGTGGATTTCATGACATCCTTGCATTTTAGCTTGCATTTTTCCCAGCCTTTATGCTAAGCTAAGCCAACAGCTGCTAGTTTTAGCTTTGTATTTATCTTCCACAGGACAGTCTTCTGTCTGCGTGAAAATTACACAAACCTTTAAGTGTTTAGCATTCACTGTGTTGCATCTCATCTGCAATCAACACCTAATTCTTGAGTTGTTCGACAAACTGTCTTCTCTAACTTTGGATTTCTGTCATTTTTACATCACCGTTCGACTTTAAGTCATCTATAAATGATTTTTTTGGCAATACAGCATCTGAACAAGATTGTCTACAAATGCACATGTAATACATAACAAATATGTGAATTTGATACTGCTATGTAACTCAACTTTTATATTTCTTACAGTCTCTCTTTCACTGTTCAAACTTATATCTCTTCTCATAATGTAAAATGTCATATTTTGATGGATTATGATATAAAAACTGTAATTATTAAGGTACATAGCCATACAGCCATAACTCACATCCTTAAAGTCTTTGTCATTTTTCCCTCTGACGTCATTATATAGTCATACTTACACTTTGTAAGAGTCTGTATGAATGTGTCCATCGTCCTTTCTGTGAAAGGATTTCTTCAGGAAAAAGTTTTTTGTCACCCTGTAGTTCAAAAAAAAAAAAGATTTTGTTATTATGAAGTTTGGTCTGTGCCTTCTGGGTACTAATGCTTTCAATATTCAGTAAATAAAAAGGTACATTTATTTGCCAAAGTTGACTGTTTTGTGGTGACTTTTTAAGGTGATTTACAAAGAGAGAAGTAGGCCTGCCTCTGGTAAGGACCAGTAAGAGAAGAGTATGACAATCTACTGACCAGGAATCTCCACCCAGGGGCCTGATGGGTGAAGGTGGGTCATCGGGATTGTTCACATCATCAGGTATTGTGTATAAATGTTTAATTTGCAACCACTGTTTTCTCCCCTCCTTTTTCCGGCTTTGAGCTGAGGTATGAGATGAGGAAACATGTTAACACTTAATAATGTTCAGAGAGAAAACAGTTTTTCTTATAATTTCCCTCTTATTCCCTTAGCGCTGCCCTCCTGTGTTGCAGGCAATGGTGTAATTTCTTATTTCGCCAGAAGGGGGCAGTGTTGTCTCATGAGCCAGCTTATTTAGTATGAGGACCAACAACTGACACAAAGCAGAAATGAACATGAACATAAAACACGAAGGAGGCAAGTTTGGAAACAGTTGAGCCCTAATATGTCTTCCATGCTTGCTACTCCTTTTTTTAAAAACATTCAGGATCTGGCTTTTTAAAACTTTTTCTAATTTATGTCTAAACTGCTGGAGTGGAACTGGAGAGAGGGTGGATCCATGAATCTTTATGGTTTCATGAGAAGCCGGGGCGCCCATGGTGATGACAGGCGTGTTGGTGGAATTTGCATAAAGGTTTGGTTTAATTAAACAGGACTATGGACCTTGGCGGAGGTGAGCGCTCTACTGAATGCACAGCTCCTGAATTAATTGCTTCTTTAGGGCCTGCTGAGAACAGCTATTCTACAGTGTGTGTCTGAAAGCTTGTGCAGAGAAACTCACAGATCAAACATACAGTATACACATTATTTGTTTTTAACAAACTAACCACAAAATGATATTCCATGTCAGAGAAAACATGCACACTGTCCTCACTGAGCTCCACCTCCATTCTCCATCACCAATAGCGTGACTTTGTGAGCGCCACAGCTGTACAGGAAATCAGTCATCCTCCATCCACTGCTGTCGCCATGGCAACACAGAGAAGAGGAGGGAGGGGGGGGGGGTCTATTCTCTACCGCCACCTCCTCCTGTCTTTTGTCTCGTTGAATTAGAGGTAGCTGAAGCTGGGCTCACGTGTTGCTTTCTAATTTTAAATCCAGTGAGGTCATCGCTGTCTGACCACTGAGATGCTGCGTATTCATTTCTAGAGGTTTCCATCCTTTCTGAGGATTCCAACAGTCTTATCATTTCATTTGTTGTGTGTGTGTGTGTGTGTGTGTGTGTGTGTGTGTGTGTGTGTGTGTGTGTGTGTGTGTGTGTGTGTGTGTTGGCAACGATCTGAGCTGACGGTTTGAGAGTATTAGGTGACGGTGTGTCTCCAGCAGCAGTGGTGACCTCTCCGTAAATCCCATGGGGCATTGGGGCAGAACAGGCTGGGCTGCTCTGCTCGACTCGGCCCAGCAGCAGGCTGGAGGAGCCAGATGGTCACAAATCAGAAATGAAATCCAGACCCCTCCCCCACCAGCCGTGATAACCCCACCCTTTTTGTGCACACACAAACATATACACTCGTATAAACACCACGAGATAATTTGTGCATCTCTCGTCCTCCTCCTAAAAAAAAACCCCCCACCATTCCTGCATGAAAACGTATCTAGGTATGATCAAATCTAATCCTTGTGATTTCATTAAGCTCAAAACAACCAAATTGGACTACAAGGTAGTTTCAGTTCCTGAAAACCTGACAGAATTCTGTACAAAACTGATATTTATTTCTTTATAAGTGGCAATGACTGGTCAGCACATCTGCATGTGTGCTCTTAGAGGTGGATTATCACCACTTGATAAACCAGCCTATTAACCAAAACAGCTGCACTGACACCACGAGCTACAGAGATGATCCCCAAGCCGATGATAAAGCATAGTAATCAGATTACAAATAAACAAATCTCTAGATTAATCCTTTTTTTTTTCAGTAGTCGAGAGAGGGAGGGGTCTTCCTGTTAACCCTTGCTGCTTTAACTCATGGCATGTATGAAAACTGCAGAGAAGTTTAAATAGCTTAGAATAATAGCTTACCAATCAATCAACTTTTATTAATAAATTAGAGAGACAGACAGGTAGATTAGTGACTGTAATAAAAAGATTTTGAGCAACCATAAAATAACAGATGACATATCTCAGATGAAGGGCAAAAATTGGCAAAAAGAACTCAAAGCATTTTAAAGAGACGCAGGTGAATCAAGTTAAGACTGTTTACTACATCAGATCAGACGTATGCAATTATTACTCCATCATAAAATCTTTGGTGCTTTGGGTATTTGTGGAGATTGTGATTGAAGGCTCTGAACTGCAACATCAGAGCATTGGAGTCCGGGTGGTGGTGGCGGCGGATGACTGCTGAGACTGACAAAATTGGTGAATCCACAAAGACGGGGCCTTGATTGCAAGTTGGAGCATAATATCAATATGAGTTAACCAAAGGTAATGAGAGTCATACATACAGTAAGTAGGTGCAGCAGGACAGATAGAGCTATATACAGAGAGGTGTGTCGCTATGCTTTTGGATAGAAGCGATCAGCTGATAGGCCAAGCAGGAAATTAAGACTGACCATGTGTGAGAGATAAGAATGGACAGGATAATATGTGAATATCTGCATCTTCCAGATAGAACTCTCACTACAGCTTCATTTGACAGTTTCCTTCATTTACGGCAATAGTTGTCTTAAAGTAGATAAATGAAAGAATAATCCTTATTTTAGTGTGAAAAGTTAGCTAAATAATTAATAAAATAAACAGTTGAAACAGGTTGCTAGAAAATTAGATAGAGTAATGTTTTTAAGAGCCAGCTTCTGCCACTCTAAGAAGGACGAATACAACATGAACAAAGTTGTAAACGATGATTATTCAATTATGTGAAAGGATAATGTGAAAATAACCATTTTCAAGGGATGGATCGTATTAAAGATTATCCAGTTTATAATCCGGTCATAAAAATAAATTTGAATCAATGATGGATGTCGTCAATGAAGGCCTAATATACTACACTAACAGCTCTGTGGGGGAGCATTAAGATAATAAAAAGGTTGGAAACCACTAGCTTAGGGGACAGGCTATCACAGATCACTATGGTATCCTAGTGACAGAGTCTTCCTGTGTTCGCCTCCACAGGAACCATGACTCATTCATTCTCCATCTTCCTCCTCCTCCTCTTCTTCCATGGACTTGTATTTTTGTGTTACAGGGAATAACTTCTGTATGAATGAAGCAGAGTAAATGACCACTGATATAAATACACTTTCTTGAGACAACAGGGTGAAGAGTCGTTTGAGCTTTGAGCTGACCTGCAGGCAAAGCATGCAGAAGGCAGGAAAGCAAACATGCATGATGTTCAGTAGATGCATAGCATTTTTTTAAAAGTTTTTTAAGTCAGAAACACACAAATCTCACAAACTGTAGGTTACAATTAAGAGTAAAAAACACAACTTTAAACTTCTCCACTAGAGGCTTTTAAATATAACAAGCTATTGCACAAATATTTAATGTTTCACAGGAAGTTAGAGCGATGTTTAAACAAGAGTTTTGATCTATACCATCAGCTGTGTGAAGCTGTTGGAGCTCCATACATCCCTTTCATGCTTCTTGTGCAAGGTGGAATCTTTGCTCCCTCGATACTGAAAATGGAATGAGCCAAACAGGTGACAGGACATGATGAGTGTGATATTTTGATGACTTAATATGTGAATAACTCGCAATTACAACACCAAATATGATCAATATTCCACTAATTTCTCCTAAAATGAGTTGTTTCTGCACACTCTCCAGTTGATTTACACAAATCTATTCCAGGACCAATATGAGCATTTATCAAGACCGAAACCCAGACTATCGTCTTTCCTGGTATGTATTTGTTTAATGTAGGTATTTAGAGGGAGGCTTTTCCTGTGGATCTTTTGGCAAATGCGAGAGAGTGTGTCCAGATAACAGACAAGGGAAGACAGAAAGAGAAAGGGAGGAGGATGAGGAGGAGGGTAGTTTCTTCCACTGAAGGGTGGAGACTCAGAGAAGCAGTGAGGAGGGAGGCAGGGAGGATCTCAGCTGTAGAGGCATACAGAGAGAGGAGTGTGTGTTGTGTGGATGTGCTGGCCCTGCCTCGCTGACCGACTGTGACGGACAGAAAGAAGGGAGAAAGCGTGGATACCACTCCACAGGGCTGGATGTGTTTGACATCGCAGACTGAGGCCACGCACACAAATAAAGGTAGGATTCTTGTGACATTTTTCAATCCCAGACGTCACTGCATGCTTCTGTTTTGTAGCATCTGGGTTAATCACATCAAAAATAGGGTGTGTTCAAATGGTGGAGGGTTTTGTTTTTTTTTTCCATTTCCATGCTGTCGTTTTCTCCACGCTCAAGGGGGCCAGATTGTTGCCTCTGGCTGCATCATGGAATCCCCTCCTCCCTCTAAAATCTGTAAAGCCCTCCATGCTGTCAGGTGGACTGCCGCTTTACCTCCTTTCATGCAATAATTTACTCTATATGTCAGGGAAACAACAGGATGGGCTCTCTTATTTTCTTTATCCCTCCTTCATTTGTCAAATCTTACAATATGGAGAAGGAGGAATTAACAGGATCGGTTTCAGGCGATATTTGAATGACAATGAAAAGAAATAAATGGATGAAAAGGGGTCAAAGAAAGAGAAGTACAAGCAGTCCGTGAGGTTTTCCACCCATTCTTTCCCTCCATATGATGAGGAGAAAGAATCGACCACACGCACGGTTGATATAGTGGTTGTATCAGGCAGATGGCTGCAAGACGAGGTGGAGGAGGGGGCTTTTGGGTTTTTTATGCTGTTCATAGATGGATACAGTGGCTGACAGCAGCAAGCATGCATACAACCGCGGAGAAAACCAACAGATATTCCCTTTCTACCACTCGTCGTTCGTCACGAGAAGATATCGTCATGTATAACTCACTGGAAAACATCCAATCATATTTGTGCGTGTGTGTGTGTGTGTGTGTGATTGTGTATTCAGGCGTCATTACAAACGCACACAGAGAGTCATAATTACGCAAGAGCTCACGTCCGGACGGCTTGTGCTCTGTGGAGGGGAGTTGCTCCAAGGCCACAAATTGTTTCACACGCAGTGATGTTGAGACTAGAACAGGAGCCCACAAACCATGATAAAAATCAAAAACCTTGGGAGTTTTCCAAGGGAATTTTATGAATACAAAGCAGAATAGGAGAAAGGGAGGAAGGATGGAACAGAATAATGAAATGCCATCCACTCCTTTTTGACTATTTTGGACCTTAAACAGAAAATAAGCTGCCAAATCAGAGATATATGTGAGGAAATCTCAAGTATTTGCTGAACCTGTTTGCATCTGATGAAGTTGGTTTTTGGTTTTAAGCATCTTTTCTGTCGGCTGATTGGTAAAAAGTACTCTGACATGCTGTTATTCACGTTCAGTCTAGCACGTCAATGAATGTGATTCAGCTAGAATCTCATTGCAGTCAAACTCAATCATTTAATCTGGTTTAACAAGGTCTCGGCTCAACTCTCTCCAAATTGAAAGTGAAACATAAAATTTGATTTAAAATGAGCCAAATCTTGTAGGAGTCATGTCTCAGGGTTGTTAAACCCGAGTAAAGTTCAAATTTTTATGTTTTCATGTCAAGTCCATGTCTTCTGAGAATTTAAGGTGCTCGTATACATATATTTATCTGGAACGTAAATCTCATCCACCGAAGTCCTTCAAGTAGTGAAGCACAAGACGTGAATATTTTTGATTTGAAGTCAAGTCTTCATGAACACATGACTCAAGTTGATAAGATCACATGACAACCAAGTGTTAAACTTGAGGCCCTGAACGTAAAACGTAAAATATGACTTTCTACGAGCCAAGTCTGTATGGATAAAAAAAATTGAATCAGGTTTTAGGTTGAAATTATTGGGGTTTTAATACTTTTACCACCAAAGCTTACATCAGATATGTTTTACTGAAATGAAGTCAGTCACAATTCTTTCTGACTTAAGTCTGACTTTGAGTTTAATTGGCCTTTATTTTAAGGCTCTTTCTCACAACTTATGTCCAAACAAGTCTTGGGTTTTTATGAGTAAAGCATTATTTTTTTTCTATTTAAAGATATAACCAAGTAAAAAATCCAGGTGGTCCGAGACCAATCTGCTGCCATCTGAGGGAATTTCTATGTCCTCATTTGTGTCATAAAATAAGTGAACATAAGTTTGTGTCAAGATAAAAGTTGTGTTCAACCAACTCTTTGATGAAACTGGAGGTCTTTGACTTCAAATATCAACCCATAGACCAGTTCCAAGTCTTTGTTTTTGTGACTTGAGTCTGATTCAAGTCCACATTTTATGTTGACAAAAGCTACCTTTAGTATTTTCACAATAAGTTTGTTCCAAGCTGTCAGTCTCGCCAATGGAATCTTAAGTCTTAGACTGTAAGAAGAAAATATAAGATGTTAAGGTTCTAAGAATTTTTTTTTTAAATTTAAATATAAATGAAATAAAAATTTCTTTTATTTTGACTAACATTTTATTGAAGTCCAGGTGTTGAGGCACATAGAGTAAACACATCAGCAAATAAAGCTTTGACCCACATTACCACCAAAATCAAATGGATCTTCCCTTGGGCCGTAACGTACCCTTCCTCAATTAAAATTCTTTATAAATTATTGGCTAACTCTGCTAAAAGATAAACTAGATGGAGATAACAATTCTAAAGTTCTGACAGCTTGAAATAAATCCTTAATCCTCCCCAAAAGCAGATGCACTCTATTAGTTCTCAACCAAATATACAGTCGTGGCAAGATTGGGTCTGAAACGGTCCGAGCAGCACCCCCGTCCTCTCAGCCGAATCTAAACAAGCCCGGATGTTTGTAATATTGTTAACAGTCCGGGAGTCTGGCTGTTATTCTTGGCATGCTGATTGATTCCAGAGGAAAAGTGTGTTTAAGCCTCACAGACAAATGCTGCTGACGCCTCCATTACACAGAACAGAAAACATAACGTCACACAGAAGCCGACAAAACCTTCATTTGTCAACCTTTCAAATTTCACGCCGGACCCAAACAAATATGATACCCAGTGTGGAAAAGATGCACAACGGCTGCCAAAATCACCAGAGGAATTTAAAACAACCCTTTCACTCACAGCCAAAATTCACTGGTGTTATTTGGCTGGTGGTTGGTGTTAATGTCCACTCTGGTAAAACAAGCAAAAAAAGAAAAGTGTTTACTTTTGCACGCTTTTGAAATCTGCTCTTGTGACAGCAGTGACATGTATTGTTTCTACGCCACTAACTATGTTGCTGTTACATAACAAGCACATAAAAGGTTTTAAATACGAGACTTTACAGGCGAAAAGAAAACCGCTTGGTCTCTGCTTTAATCTACCAAAGAAGAAACATGCCGGGCCTTGATCGTTTGATTTAATAAACATAATAGACCACATTTGTGCTCCCTGGAGCCATAAGCCTCCTCCCTGCTGCCTCCTTGACTCCCAGGGGATTCATCATTTCCTGGGCCACTGCTTTCTCCCCTCCCCCTCTTCTGGGACCTAGATTAACCCCACACACACACATACACATACACATACACACACACACACACACACACACACACACACACACACACACACACACACACACACACACACACACACAACATTTTTGAATACACACTCCACAATCTCTAAAATGGCAGGATGGGCAGACCATGCTAGGGGTGGCACAGATGTCCGGGGTAATCGAATATTCGTGGGTGGTGGTGGTCTGAGCGAGAGGAGAACAGAAGGAGACTCAGGGTTAATATGATGTTTAATATATTAAAAATGTAAGGTTTCATATCAAACGTTAGCCCTTAGGTCAAACATAGACAAACGTCTGAATGAGAGCTTTACAGAAAATGAAAGAAATACTCACACAATAGTTTATATGTTGGGGTTTTTGTTTTTTTTTATTGTCATGCTGGCTTTACTTTCACCAGTGGAATGATGTTTTCACCTATGTTTGTTGTTTTGCTGTTAGCAGGATTAGACCAAAAACCACAGCCACAATTCCAAGAAAGTTGGAAGAACAATGGAGCATGGGCCACAAAACAAACAAAAAAAAACCCACTTCAATTTAATATAGCGTTGGATTTAGGGACAGATCCATCCATCCGTCCATCCATCCATTCATCCATTCTTCTTGCAGATAGGATGTCCAAAATTCTTAAAGACTATCTTGTATTACCTTTTATTTTACGATACTTTCTCTAACAAGACCAACCCCCTCCAAGGCTAAACATTCATTCTTTCTCTTACAACTTGCGTTGCTATTATTGCTATGTGCAACTCCCGAATTTAGATTTTTTTTTCACCAGGAGAACAAATATGTAGAACTTTTTTTGGTAAGGGAAACATCTGTTCCAGAAGTCAGCATTTCCTGTTCTGCATGGCAGATTCTCCCGACATTTCCATCCCTCTCAACGGACTTTAAAATACCATATGTTCAATGGGATGTTGTGAGAAAACAGAAAATGTACACACTTTTTAAGATAATCCTATTTAAGTAAAACCAATTACAATGAACGATGGTGAATGATGGGTGTTGTGAGGGGAACCTGGAGTCCGACAGCAGAAACAGTGATGGAGGACACTCAGCTGTAACACTGAGCATCATCTCCCCAGACGATAATCGCCCGACAGCTCTCTGCCTTCCCTTTCTGTCTGTGCAGAGACAGGGGTGTCCTTTCTCCTGTTCAAGGGCAGGGATATGTGCCGTATTACATTCAATAGTCAATAGCCTCTTGATTGCGTTCATTAATAACTCTGGAGGTCAGTTTTATGTTACTTCTCCCGGCTGTGGCCGCTGTAAAAGCCTGGAATAAGATACAACCATCACATCTTGACCTCTTTTATCCTCTTGATAAACTTCATTATATTTCCAGCTGTTTTTAATTAATCTATTGTCATTCTGCTTGTCTTGTCCTATCACTTTACAACAGCAAATCTTGATTTAGCTTTGTGTGCCCTTCAGTGTGTCTCGTTGTGCTGTGACATCGCAGACTGTACCTCATTGTCCTGGAGCAAACTGTGGATGAACAATCACACAGTGAAGCCTGGATGACTGAACTCTCTGCCTATGTGTGAGTGTTTGTGCAGACTTTGAGCCTCACTGCTGCCTTTTAAGAAATAACAAAAAACAGACTTGCATTTTTGAAAATGCTCAATGGGGTTTTGGATTAGTTTGTGGTAGAAAAAAAACAAGAAAACACACACACACACACACACACACACACACACACAAAGAAGAAAAGACTCAGTCAGCACAGTAAAGCATCGTGTCAGCTTTTACTGTAACAAAATTGGAGTCAGGAGGTTTTTAGTGTGATAAACAAAGGAGCATCCCAGATTTTCCTCAAGCCTGACAAGCATCAGCCCTATTAAAAGAGTAACTTCAAGAAAATAGCATGGATATTTCTTTTTTTCAACTAACCTTAAAAACCTGGTCTGGGATAAAGTCACAGCTTTGGATGGATCAGGATTTTTTCAGGTCATGTTTTCATTATTTTATCATTTTTGGTACTACATTCTGTCATCCAAATGTAATTTTAAATATAAAGGAGGGTTCATCATTTAACTATATGTTTTTGCTTTTATTGATGATTAGCACATCTACTGTTTGCGATGCCAGGAAGCTAACAGCTTAGCCTAACCTTAGCTGATAGGATTGCCTGAGATAGCCAAAGACACGAGTTAGACATAAGTAGCATTTAAAAAGCAAAGACTGTTTGCAAAGCAGCTGAGGAAACTTGTATTTCAATTAATTATAATGCAGTTCTTGAGTAATTCTACACATTCTTTTTCATTATTATTATTTATGAATCTTCTATATAGTTAATCAGCTGGTGAAGAAGGTAGATTTTGCCTAAAAAATACAACTTCAGCCACACGAGTGCAAGCAACAGTTAAATAAAGATGAGCCACTACATGCAGATGTTTACCAGCGGTCTGGGGAGTAATTTAACCAGTTACCATTTTGATTTGGATTTTTTTTTCTTCATGTGTCACATTTTCCTGGTTTTATTTCTGCCTTTTTGACCTTGATTTGTTTCAGCTGCTGACTGCTTCCATCTCATTGTGACGACCACTATTGACACTGAAAATACCACTATGTAGTGGGAGACTACGGGGACGGGCCCTTGGCCTTGGTAATATTTGAGCAAGGGTCCCATCCTCCCTCCTCATCACTCCAGACCCTCGCAGGTTAATCACTGACTCTCCAGGGTCCAGATGGCTGATCTGGTGGGACAGATTTTTAATTACTCTGCTCTGATTTCACACCCTGGGCGTCACAGAGGACAGAACACTCCCTGCTTCGCAGTCTTACTTTATCCCTTTGGATGGTGTAAAAAATAATAATAATAATAAGGTGTGTGCTGGAAAAAAGAGAAATGGGGAGAAAAGGGAGAGGGGGAACCAGAATTGGAGTGTGTAATAGTGCATGAGAGATCCCTCTCGACAGGCCTGGAATTATATTTTCCTAACCAGGATGTTTCCCGCAGCGCCTAATCACCCCGAAAGTCAGCAGCACCCAGAGCGGAGCAGCAGTTATAATCACATCTGTGGAGGGCCTCGTGACCAAAAAGACTGAAGCCAAGGGGCTCCAAATGGCAGGGGAAGGATGATAGAGGGGGTCGGATTGATTCAGCGGTGTTAGCAGCGGGATGGCGTGTGCTAGGGGTGTCCGTTTTAAAGGGAGGATGAGAAACAGAAGGTCAGAACACATGAGAGAAATGGATCATGAGTCACGTCCTCTAATGTAGCTCTATGGTCAGATCAGGATGATTTACTGAAGTGAAAGTGGAGAAAATATAGAGCCAAAGCATTAAAATAAAAAAAATGCCTGTTATCTCCCTGCTGCGCTGCAACATAAATATGATGACACAAACAGTTCACTGGGAAATAACATTCAGCATCTTTAAGGACAATGGACTTTCTTCCCTTTTTTTTTGAAGTAAACAAATCAAAAATGGAGAAAATGCAAAAAAAGTAATTTCAGGTCTGCACTTCAACACATAACTTCTGTATACTGTTTTGAAGAAATAGTTTTTTAAGCCTCATCCTCTTGGATCAACAACAGGATGTTGAAACTGGCTTTAATCCATTAACTTGACCAAATGAAAGTTTTTTGACAGTTTAACAGTGAATTTGTTTTTTGCTCGAGTTTTAATCATTCGGTGGATTGCTAATACAAAATATTGATTGAAGTATCTTTACATGGATTATTTTTTTATCAGCTTTACTCAAAAGTTACATTTGAATTCCACAGAAACTTGATTACATGATGGATGGATGATTGCAAAGAGTGAACCCATTAAATGTTAAACACATCTGGATAAAAAAGTGCAAAAATCGGTGTTTTTACTCCACACTGTTATTTTCTTAAATCCTGCAAAACCAATGAACAGGTTTTCAGAATATTTTGAATGCTCAAAAAAACAGCATCTCCCTCTAATAAGATCCTTCAAAGCATCAATTTCATCACAACATTGTCAAATAAACAGCACTCAAGATATCAAATGAGTGAGTAGTTCTGGATGCTTGTATGTAAATGTTAGTCTGTGGGTGAAAATATACATGAGCAAGCAGAACGTAGTGAGGTATTGTGACTCTGACTCATCTGAACTTGTCTGTCAACAGCCGAAAATTTCTAATGTGTTTTACAATCTGACGGTCTATTTGTCCACAAAATGTATAAGCAGGTGATTTCACAAAACTTTACACAGTGACAAGACAGCTTGAGGACAAGTCTTTTTTTGTCATTTGTTGAAAATTATCCTTTAACAAAGGCTTCATGAAATATTTACATAATACTCTTTACTCTAAAACATTTCACCATTTAAATAGTATTATTCAGACAAGGTTGTATGTTTGCTTGTCTTGAGGACTTTAAAATAAAATTTAGAAAAACACATTTTTAAAAGTATTTTCAGTGATTCTAAGTATAAATTTATAATGAAATTATCAGGAAACTTAATGGATTGCTGATTTTATTTTTAATCTCAACATTGCTACAAAACTCAGACATTGGGCCGGCGCTAATGTTTGTTAACGGATGTTTCACTGCTTTGATTGGCGATGAGTGGAATTCCCTTACTCGACAGATCTGCTCATGCAGCGTAATTGGTCCAGTGATCTGTTGGACCAGAGAGGAAGAGGAGGCGAGTTGAACGGGTTGAAACCAACTGAAACTTAGGAAACACTTTTGTCCTCCAATAGTAGTGAAATCAGATGAACACCACTCTTTTCATTCAGTGTGAGAGTGGTGCCAGCAATGGACCTAAGCATTAAGTCTGGTTCTAAAGCTCACAAATTAGCATATATTATTTAATTTCAAATCCATTAAAATCTATTAAAAACAAAACTTTAAAAATATCAACATGACAAGTAAAGGATTTATACTTATTTACATGCCGGGTTATTTGATGACAAGAAGACAAGTGGTTTCCTGAAATAGTCCAGCCAATAATACTGTTTTGATTCAAAACTAAAAGAGTCACTTTATTTGGCTTGTGGCAAAAAAAAAAAAAAAAAATGTTATAGCTGTAACTGAAAACTCATCCCTTAAAGACCACAAAACTGGACGGGGAAGTGTTTTATTGTTAATGTTTTGGTTAATGGTTACTAATGATCTTCCTGTGAAAATGTCCGAGCAGTTTGTGGGTATTGATCGATGTATAGAGTCTTGTGTTAGCGCCCTGTCGTGCAGATAAATGCTCATTTAGCTAAATTAAAAAATGCTTACAATTATAAAAATCAGGTTTTTACATTTTTTGCCACTTAAATTATAACTCACAATAACTCAAATAAGACTTTTTTTTTCCAAGTCAGATTTGAGTCGCGTTCATACGTGATCCTCACTGTCACCTTGGTAGGTATCCAATTTGTGGCCTTTTGAAAGGGAGGTCACAACCACGTAGCTTTTTCGAGCTGCTGTTATCAGTGTCAACATGACACCCAGCAAAGTGTTGTTAAATAGGGGGTAATGTGATACATGTGACGTCTAAGGGTTAAAAAGAAATTTCCATTTCAGCTGACCATCAAAGGCTGAGCAACATTGAGGTATTGACCGAACAGATACAAGAGCGTTATCACACTGCTGGTCTCAAGACTGGCAAAAAGGCCGTTTAAATTTAAAAAAAAAACCATGAATTAATTTCTGGACTGCGTCTGTAGTTTGTTGTGGTGTTCTCTTTGGTTAGCTGTGACATTCTGACACACGATCAGAGGACCAGACATGAAAGCGTCATTTATCTAGACTATACAGACCTTCAGCCTCTGAATCTGTCTTGATCCTTCTCTCTCTCTCTTTTCAGAGTGGGGTGGATGCAAACTGCTGACTGACCTGCAAGCAGAAGACAGAGCAGAGGTTTAAATAGACAAGGTAAGACGGGACCGGAGAAGAAAGCATATTAACATCAGTGAAAATCAGCTCCGAAAAAACGCTCAGTCATGTCACAAGCTTCAGTTCAGCTCAGAAACTGACTTAAATGATGCAGCGATGCAAACTTTTTGCTTTGCAGCTTCCTCAGCAATGTTGACAGCTGACACAGTTGAGGCCTGTTTCCATCTGAAGGCATTATTTATCAATGCCTGTTGCAGTTTGACGGTTACCAGCATGGTGACACCGTGAGCACCATCTCAGCTTGGTATTGTGGGCAGATTCACAATAGAGAGATGAGCAGAGTGCAGTAAAAGCAAAGAAATAACTGAAGAAGAACCCACAAAAACCATATAGCATTGCTGGAAGACGGAAACTAGCCATTGATCACCTTTCATTAAATCGTTTAAACATCTTTGAGGTTCCAGGTTTTCCTCCTGCAGTCTGGATTCACTAAAATTTCTCTCTGCTCCCTCAACCTCAACCCTCCCACTGCCATTAATGAACATTTGTAATCGTACTGAAAGACAAAACAAAGACAAACTAGTACCAAGGCAATCAGCGACTGCAACATCCCACGACACCCCTGAATTCAAATTTTTACCCTGACCTACTTTCACAGGTCAGGGTAAATCAAAGCATAGGTAGATCAGAGCACTAACTTTTAATCGATGGTCTTACTCACTCTGGCCTTCTCTGGTTCACCTGAAACTTTTTTTTAACACCACACTGAGTGGAAGAGGAAACACTGAACAAAGTTTTCTTTTTTTTTTTTCATTCAACAGTTGCTGATGCTGCAAAATGCAAAGGGGTTGAATTTAGTCCTGCCATTGTTTGAATTTTAGATTATTTTGTATGTGTATCATATTCCTCTGTACATAATAACTACAACTCATTAAACCATTTCATATGTAGAGGTGTAGTAAAACATTTGTGCAGCATCGAGACCCAATCACCCTGAGCCATGGTATTGGTGCAATTCTTTGCTTTTTGACTTGCCCCCCTTTACAGAACCATGAGGGGCAGTGATTGAAATTATTTATCTGGGAAATAGGACACCACTCGAATCAACTGTTCTTTTAGACAAATTGTCCTAATTGGGTGAGTTCTTCACGGGTACCACAAAAACGGGTAACAAGGTTTTTCTTTCCTTCATCTTCCAGCCCCTCCAGATGCGGTTTTTCATTTGTTTTTATGGTATGTTTTAAAAAAACATGATTTCTTCCAATGTATACCATTCAAACCAGGCTATTGTGTCAGAGTTCTATTTTCTCTGACATACCAGGAAACTGAAACTGTGGTGTCGTTCTCGATCAGTAATCTGTCCTGCTTTGACGTCTCCCCTGAGTGTTGAAACCACAGTAGAGCCTGAGTATGAAAGATTCCAAAGACTAATATTTAATTGTCAATCACTTGTAGTGAGACTCCAGCCTCTTTGAAAGATATGCTGAACACCTCTGCACAGATTTAAGGACTTTAATTTAATAGAAATTCATATTTTTATTACTTCTCTCTTATTTAAGCAAAATATTTGAGCTGTCGCCTCATTTTCTGGTTGAACTAAACCAACAGATTCACTGTGAGTCTGTTCATTTCTGACATAAGGAGAAATATAACAGTTTCTGGGATATTTTTCTTTGATGCCCAATTTAAAACGCCATGACCTTAAAAGGTGAAGTGCTTGAGAGATTGAAAACATCCAGGATCCTTCAACTGAAAAGAAGCACAATGTTTATGTTGCGCTGTTAGTACTTTGCCGTCTGCTGCAGAAATCCTCTTCACATTGTCGTTTGGTTTCTCTGACAACGATTAGAGATTTTCCAGTCCAGCTCAGAGGAAATGTTCCAGGCCTGAAAATGTGACTTGAGTAAATACTTTTTCACTTCAGTGCATTTGAACAGATAGGGAGGCTATAATTTCCTGTCATTCCCTCTGCTTGTCTTCATACTATGGACTGGATTTCAACCATGGGGTGGTCAGGCTGTATTCCAGGATGTCATCTTGATGTCCTGAAGTCTCAAATGCACCAACTAAAAGGTGCAAATCATGAAATGATGTAATAACTCCCTGGTAAAGAAAAGACGGTGGTTTATTTGACAAAGTTTCTTTACAGTTTGGTGTTTTACACTCTTATAAATGTTGTTTCGGGGGCCTGAGAATGCAACCTTTTTCTAACTCTCACCCTCTAAACTCACAAAATGCAATTCTTATGAAAACTGGGACAACATGGCCCCACTTGAGATTATTATTTGGAATAGAAAAGAATGGTGTCCACTTTGAATTATTTAAGTGATGAGGGACGATGATGAAAAGCGTTCAGCTTGTCATAACTGACTACGTTGGTTATAGTTGGGAATACATGCAAAATCCATTTCTGATTCAAATTGGTCCAATTATGATGCCTTTCACTAAGCCTGAGACAGAAAGCATTCATCCACCGGTGGGTGTTCTGTCCTCACTAGTGTTTATTTCGAAAAGTCATGCCGTCAACTTCTAGTTTGGTATGTTTACTACAAATTTATCCAAAAACTTTGGTGGATCCATGTGCACAAGGATTGCTTCCAGTACGTTTCACAAGTTAAATATTTCATTTCTTATTTTATTCTGATTTGAATTTGGTCAGAGAAGTTTGTTGAAAGAAACGTCCTCACAAGCTTTAATGGAAAACTAGCTTTTGTTTATTCTCGGGATCAAGTCTCAAGTGTTTTGTCTGTTGTAGTTGATTCATTTGTTTACAATGACTCTGGTGTGAAACAGGAATTAATCTGGTAAATGCGGTGACCTCATGCAGACTTCAATTGATGACCATTTTCGTCAGTGTTGCTGTGACAGCAGAGATTCCTGCAGCATTTACCCATCCTGATGAACAGGTGTGCCATCGATATTCATGCTGAGCGCCAGCATCTCGCTGAGATCAGTCTTAACCCCACACTGAGCCATACAGGCCGGTGACGGAGGGTGGGGTGGGGGCCCGGGGCGCATTGATCACACACCGAGGATGATGCTGTTTCAGAGAGTTCCCAGCTTGATCCATTTAATCAAAGTGCTTGTAAAAGTCAGAGGAGCATCTGAGGACACAGAACTAAAATTGTTCCTAAACAGATTAAGGGAAAAACCAGAATAAATTGGTGGAACATTGAGAGCAGATGCTGATATACAGGCCTCACTGAATCACTGCCCATGAAACAGTAAAAGGAGAAGACAGCATGGGTTGTCGATCTTGAAGAGAAAAGAGGTGTTCAGATTTGGAAGTTACAGATTTGGTTATCCTGAAGGTTAATATTCATATTTGCAGTGACTTGTGTGTAGCTCTAATATCAACCCGTCTGCTTACAAGACAATTCAAGGTGTTCAGACTGATATGGATTGGTGCAAAAAAATTTTCAGCTGTTGTTTTCATCTGTTTGGTTGTTTCATTTTACCACTTATTGGCTAATTATGACGTCAACTCCCCTTTCCTGCATTTATGCAAAAAGCCATAAGAAATTCATTAACATCCTGGACCACAGGTGAAAGTGACTTTGTCTGATTTTAAAAATTCGATGAATTGAGTCATTGTCAATTCAGGTGAGCCAAAACCAAAATTTCTGAAAATATTAATCTGATTATCCAGGGAGTGGTGTAGACCAGCTGACGGGGCGACGGCGACTGGGATCAGATCAAGCATGATGATAAAGTGTTGCTTCAGAAATACTATACAGTTCGATAAAGTTTGATGGAACACGCTTTAACACATGTATGTAAAGCCCCACTGCTGTGAGGTGACCTGCTTTATACTGGATGAAAGACAAATTTTATCAAGCTATTAATTTCCTGTCCACCTAATGCAGAGGATGTAACACTGTGTCCTCATGTGACGTGAGGAAGAGTGAGCAGACATGAAGGAAGCCACCATTAACAGTGTAGAATTAAATAATAATGCTGGTTATCTGTTTATCTCTTTTAAAGATAGAGCTGGACAAAGCGCTGCCCCCTCACTGTCCTCCCACCTTCTCTGCCTCCCCCTCACTGTCATGGGCTGCCTAGCAACTGACACCATAAATAATATCTTGTGTATGTGGTGCGTTCACAGGCATAGGACAATTACCGACGTATCTCTTACTCCTCTTTGCATGCCTGCGGTATTTCAGTGCTCATTTCCATCAGTTCAACACAGTGTGTGGACTGATGTTTGACTCTCCTTCTCCTCCACGCAGGCAGCGCACACAAGACCTGACCGACAGCGTCCATGGCGAGCAATAACACGGCCAGCATCGCACAAGCCAGGAAGCTGGTGGAACAGCTGAAGATGGAAGCCAACATCGACAGGATAAAGGTGAGCGTGTCCACAGAGATAGTGAGTTTAAACTAAGCTGATTTTAGAGCAACCATTTAACATTTAGGGGATGTTTTTGCTCCCTTTGCAAGGATTAGATGAGAAGATATACATCACTCTTGTATTGCTAAATATGTATCTGTGCCCGGTAAGTAATCAGCTTAACTTCTTAAAAGGCTGGAAATGGAGGGAAACTGCTAACCTGGCTCTCTTCACAGTTGAAGAATACTTCTGCCAATAAATCTGTGTTGGCATGTAGAAAATGGAAAGCAGTTGCATGCTTGTTTCATCAATCCAAATGCCAAAAACAGACATATAAAAAACCCCATGTATGGTAGCAAAACTACCTAAATGGCTGCTGTTACAATGAAATATGTTTCCTGAAACATGTAATCGTATGACGTGTCTGTCTGATTGCAGGTGTCAAAAGCAGCAGCAGACTTAATGTCATATTGCGAAGCCCATGCCAAAGAGGACCCTCTGTTATCACCGGTTCCAGCGTCAGAGAACCCCTTCAGGGAGAAAAAGTTCTTCTGCGCCATCCTGTAAACATGGCGTGGCCCTTCAGCAGTCTGCTCAGTGTGGGACGTTGAACGTGGACGTTCAAATTCCATAGAAAACTTCTCTTTGGGGTGGGGTGGTGGAGATTATTGCCCCCCTTTCTTGAACGGCGCCTAAAGAGTGGTTACAGAGTTTACATGTAACCAGGGAAGGGGTTGTGATAGCTTCTGTTGAGGGGTGCGCAGTATGTTGAAGGGGCTTTTGTAGATGACACAAAAAGAGATGATGACGATGATACATGTGATGGATGACCAGTCAACCCACCAAGTCTTCAGGTTGTGACGTGTAAAAAAAAAAAAAAAAAAAAAAAAGATAAAATGAGAATAAAAATTCTTTGTGGTTCTTTTGGGACTTCCAAATGTTCTGTTAAATGGTTTGTGGCCAGGTCAAGCCTCGTGGGACACGCCCACCACTAGACAACACCTGATTATTGGAATGTTTTTTAAGTTGTTTTAACTTTACCTATCACCTAGATATATTTCTATAACTGTACGTGATTACTGAAACGGCTCTGTTAACTTCTTTTCTTACAGGTTAGTGAAAGCTTTTTTAATGGGATGTTTGAAACATTCGACCCTGTGAGTCTCTTTACAAACACCTGTCTGAAAATCTGTGTATCGACATCTATCTGGCAAATGTGATGCAGTTGGTCTCCTTCAGATACAAAACCTTCTTTCTACTATTTGTATAAAATGACTAGCAAGTAAACTGTGCTGTGCTGTGAGGTCTGGATATTTGTTTTGGCTTCATTAACCTTTGCATGAAATTAACAGTCTTCTCTGTTTCCTTTCATGTGTGAAACAAGACCTGGAAGAGCGAAAAACATATTTTTTTAAAGAAAAGATTAGTCTAGGACGTCTCTCACACATAAATAATGCTGTAAAGAATATTAAGCATTGCATTACATTAAATATTTAAATTTTGGTACTATTAATGATAAATTTAATTGCAATTTTACATTCATCTTGGAGTTAATATGTCAGATTAAGACAAAGAACAACACCTAAACATCTAATAATATACAGATTGAAAAAAAATAAACTGTTTTCTTCAATAAGGACATATCATTAATCTTCTGCCAATGAATATTCCATCTATTATTACCTATTTTAATTAGGACTCCATATTTAACGGTTGGGCCCTGAACCAAACTTTAAATCTAACTTCAACAATTTCTAACAAAATAGTCTGGCTTTGATTTGAACTTTCATATAGATTTTAAAACGGACTGTTTAGGAGTTTGTAGTCTACTTTTCCAGCTTCATTTCGCCTTCCTTGTAATTTGTGGAAAGAGACAATACGCCATCTACAGGTATGTATCCTGACAATGCAAGTATAAGACTAGATGTTTATGACGCAATTTAAGTATGACCGATGCAGATTATTTTATCTGATTATTCCATATTTATGAAAAAGTAAAAATTCAACCCAAAAAAAAATCTGAATATACCTCTCCAGTATAGTCAAAATGAGTATATTAATTTTTAATTTTTTTATTTTTTTGTATGCCCTGGAAATATCATCGGTCAAAGAATCAAAAAGACGTCTGGAGTCATTTTGCAACCATAGAAACGAAAAAATAACAAGGAACTTCATGATATGATGCATGCGTCTGTATTAAGTGAATAAAATGGTTCGATTCTTTTCAGTTCGGGTTATGAAATTATCCGATCCGTGAGGGAAAACGGTGACGGAAAACTATCCAAAAACCCTAAAAACAGATTTAAAAAAAAAACAAAAAAAAAAAAACGTTATTGTCAGAAGTGGGATTCGAACCCACGCCTCCAGGGGAGACTGCGACCTGAACGCAGCGCCTTAGACCGCTCGGCCATCCTGACACGTCGAAATTCGGCGACGAGCGCTTATTTTAACAGGCTTCAAACGAACTCTGTGGTTAAGTACAGGTGTGGTACTTGGTAAATGTTTTATATGTGTGTAGCTATAACACGACTGTGACTACTATAACAAAACTATCACGACGGTCTTTACTAACTCGGACATTTGTTTGTAATAGGAAGGTGGGGGTGAGATACAGTATTTGTTATTGTGACAACTCTTGTTCAACATCGTTTTTACCCTGGTTATGCAAATAAGATAAAGTACTTTAATCACACATTTTTGGCACAGGTAATTATTGTTAATTACTGTTTTCCTGTTAGGTCAGTGACATCTGATATTAATGTGTTGTTTTGCATGTTAAACAGTGAACAATAACCTTTCTTCGCAACTGCTTCGTTTATTTTTAAAAGACGTCCCATTCTTCAATTCAAATTGTTGACTCAAGTCAATTATGTGGTTGCTGAAGGCTCTGTATGAATATATCTGTGTTTGTGTGTGTGTGTGTGTGTGTGTGTGTGTGTGTGTGTGTGTGTGTGTGTCTCAAATCATTCAATCTTGAGGCTGGCACCAGGCTGTCTAGGGTCATGAAGCTTCTGTATGGAAATAATCTACTCTTTGACCATACTTGGAAATACTTGTATGACTGTCAGTATCCTTAGATTATTTTTCTTTGCAACAGATATGTCCTCACTGGGTCCGCGTGATTAATAATGCTGTACTCTCAAATAATTTTGTGAAACTGTCGCCTAGAGATCATGATGTACCAACTGAAACCGGTTTAGATCAGATATTTCGAGGTTAAACAATAGATTCACGGCCCACAATCATGCCTTTTAGGGTAAGAATGATGTGTGATCTTCTCTTACCTTTGCACTCGTTTGAACCCTGCAGCTCTTGTCTGTAAATCTCTTGTGCCCAGAATATTCTGGAATAAAACTTCGAAGGACTGTTCATCGCCTCCAGCCTTTATTCGGACCTCGAACATTCTCACTACCCCGAACACGCGGAAGGAAGAAGTCGCGCTTTCCTCCATCATTGCTAAAATGTTTGCCGTGCAAAAGCTTTCCTTCTTTTTTGGAGTTGCTTTTGTTTGTACTTCAATAAGGAATGGAATGATCCGTATCAACATTAGGAGGGTAACTACTTGTGCAAAATTCACTGTGACAGATAAATTTGAATTCTAACTCAATCATCACAATTTCAGCTACAATCATATTAGGACCAAGTGTCTTGCATCGTTATTTATCTTGACATTTTATCGCGCTAGATCCTAAAGTAAACCTCCATTACTGAATTACCATCAAACTAGTAATGATTCCGATGTGATTCCTGATTCTAGCGGCTTTTGTCCACTGTCACGAAGGCATTTTAAGATAAAACTATCATGGAACTAATGCTTTTATTTGAATAAACGTGGACATAGCAGTTGTTTCAGCAGCACTGCTGTATGCCAGTAGCAGCATTAGGACCACGAACGCAGCACCGCATCTAAACGTGGCATTTATTGTATATAAGTAGACCGGACCGTTATCTTTTATTTGATAAGGTATTTATTTTTTAAATAAGTCCGAGTTTTGATCCGATGCAGCGGGTGAACTAACTATAGGTTGTGTTATTACTGGTGTTTGTTTCTATGAAACTTCTGGTCCATGTTCCACGACTGTTTGGAAAAGGATGTGTATTTATCATATTCTAATACTGTCCGCCTCAAACCATGCTGATCACCTGTTGCCGCCCATTCCGAAAAATACTCCTTATTTTAGTGACGTGACTCTGTTGTGGATCAGCACTCAGAGAACCGTGCAGACGATTTTGTGACTTGGCTTCCTGCAGATGGTCGTTGTTTAAGAATGTAAGTAAATTAGCTAATTTAAGGTTTAAATGAAACATTTGCATGTATTATTTATTCTTATAGAATTCATCATTTTCATTAATATCTCTTATGATTTTTTTCTGAGTGTCCTGTCCTTGAACTTAGTTTTTGACATCTGTGATATTTTCCTATAATTAGTTAAATTAAAGTTTTTATGTTATACTAACTTAATTGTGACCCGAATGCATACGAAGTTTGGTAATTTCACTTCAGTCGTCTTTAAAATAAATTAGAGGAATAATATCATAAAAGAACTTAAATTTGTGTTCGTTTTTTTAAAAGTCGAATCGGAAGCAACTTCTCATTTATAAGGACAGAAAATGTGTTGACCTGGCGATCGCCTGCTCCACATGTTGGTGCGCACAAGTCGTTTAAGTCTGTAAACATGCTTGTATCTTCAGATCAAAGAGGTCTGGATCTCAGTATTTTCACAATATATATTTCACAATATATTTTCAATATCTTTCACTGCGCAGACATTCAAGAATGAATTTTTGCAAATATCTGGTACTTGGGTCATTCAGAGCGTCGGACAAGAACCTCATTTGTTCATTATTTATTGCTGTGGAACCTATATACTTAAGATAACAAGAACATCTTTCTCATGTTTCTATACCGACTGATTAATATTTCTGCAATTCAGACCCAAACTGATGAATAATCTAAAAAAAAAAAAAAAGTTGTGTAACAATTTTTTATCTGTTTTGACAGGAGACTCAAGTGAGGACTCACAGACAAAAGAAAAGCTGAGACTACGGCTGGAGAAAGAAACCAAATCATAGGGGATAAATCATTCACTGGAGCGTTTAACCCGACTGTCCTCAGTTTGACCAGGATGGTCTCCACTCCTCCACAAAATTTCTCCTGGGTTGAATCCGGCAAACTGGCTGGAATGGCGCTGCCCAGGATGACATCTGAATACCAGTACTTGCTGGACAAAGGCATCGTGCACCTGGTTTTCCTGTGTGAGAGGAAAAGACTTTATAATGTCCCATGCCTAGGGATAAAGCTGTACAACATCAAGATAGCAGACTACAGTCCTCCTTCCATGAGTCAGATCGATAGATTCCTTTCTATCGTGGAAGAGGCCAATGCCAAAGGCGAGGTAAGAACGGGTTGGTCAGTAGTTAGCAATACAAAACTAACCACCATCAAAATACTGTAGAGTTCAACTACTACTAGGTTAATTATATGCAGTTTATTGATCGCATAACAACTGTAAAAACAACTTTCCTGTCTCATAACAATAACTTCATAAACATAGTGAATATTGTGTCGTTTCTGTTCAGGGTGTGGGAGTTCATTGCATACATGGTCATGGAAGAACAGGAACTATGCTGGCCTGTTTCCTGGTGAAGATGAAGAAGATGTCTGGGATTGACGCCATTAATAAGATTCGCCAACTGAGAAAAGGCTCCATCGAAACCCACGAGCAAGAGAAAGCTGTGGTGCAGTTTTATCAACGCTCAAAGTAGTGAAAAGAAGCAGTTCAAATCATTGGGAAGCAAATGGAGCCAAAGTTAATCAGTATAAGCTGAGTGGAGAATAAATATGAATTAAAATGGAAAATATACCGACCAACTGACTTACTGACCTACCTATCTACCTGGATGGATGGAGTGTTTATTCATACCAATGCAAATGATATGTAGAAACCATTATATAAAATGTTTTGGCCTTTAACTGTAAAAAAAAAAAAAATGCATACATGTGCAAGGATTATTGCAAACACCATTTTACAACTTGATTTACTTCATAACAGTAGATTTAGTCACATTGGTTGTACAGTAATTGTATTTGCTTTTAAACCATCTCAATTGTGTTGTGCATTATTTCTTATTAAGTATTGCCTTTGACGAGGATGTAATATTTTTACACGTGACGGTTTCTACATCTGTCTGACTAGTCGCAGGATTACACAAAAATCTAAGACTGGACACACACCTGTAAACAGCCAAAATCTTTTGTGGAACTGAATCGATAAACAATACAAATTCCAAGCATAGCTTCACTCTAAATATATTGTAAAACACATGTTTCTCATGTTTGTGTACCAATTGATTTACATTCCTGCATTAAAAAAAAAAATGCAAAATCACAATAAAAAAAGTTGGATTATTTTTTATCTGTTTTGACAGGAGACTCAAGTGAGGAATCACAGACAAAAAGAAAAGCTCAGAATAAAGATGGAGAAAGACACCAAAATTATAGCGGATAAGTAATTAGCTGAGCGTTTAACCCTACTCTCCTCAGTTGGACCAGGATGGCCTCCAGTCTACCACAAAATTTCTCCTGAGTTGAACCCTGCAAACAGCCTAAGGATGAAACTGTACAACATCAAGATAGCAGACTTCAGTCCTCCTCCTGCGAATCTAGATTTCTCTACATCGTAGAAGAGGCCAACGCCAAGGGCAAAGGAAGAACTGTTAACTGCTTTCCGGATGGGTAAGTTAGTAATACAAAACGAACTCAACCACTAGGATCCCATGCAAATATGAATTCAGTTTAACCACCATCAAATTACTGTCTAGTCCTACTACTGTACTAGCTTCATTACATGCAGTTTAATGATCAAATAATAATTTTAAAAACAAATACCCTGTGTCTTATCAACAGATCAATAAACAGAATGACTAATGTGTTGTCCCTGCTCAGGGTGTGGGGGTTCACTGCATACATGGTCATGGAAGAACAGGAACCATGCTGGCCTATTTCCTGGTGAAGACAAAGAAGATGTCTGGAATTGACGCCATTAATGAGATCTGCCAACTGAGAAAAGGCTCCATCGAAACCCACGAGCAAGAGAAAGCTGTGTTGCAGTGACTTACATATTTGTAAGTCATTGCATATATGCAGTAGGTCATATGCAGGTCATACGTATCTAGGTGTAATGAAGGGTGTAATGATCTACACATATATATGCACACAAAGTATTGAGCAATTCAGGTGCATCATGTACATGTAGAGTTTTGTTCCGTTAACCTCATAGTGTATTTGTTCAGCAAGGTGTTCTCGTCTGTTTGCTTTAAATACCAATAGCTGTCAGAGTTTTTTCTTTTTTACCATATCCTTTGTGTTAGACACGAGTAAACTGAACAATAAAGACAGTTATTACACGTAGACACATGTCGATAGATGCTGGTTTAGTGGACAGTTAATGATCTCACATTAGGTATAGGCTGTCTCATTCACTTAACAGATAATTTAATCTTCCGGTGAGATTTGCTGAACAGAGAAAGACAGAAAGAGATGTAGGAATAAAGCAAACAAAGGGATTTCCTAAAGACAAAATCCGGTTGACTCCGACTTTAGAATATGTTTTCTCTCATCACACACAGAACACATCAGTCAACCTCTCTGTTTAATTACCTGAGAGAAATGTAGGCATGTAAAAAATACATCATACTGTAAAATGAATTGAAATGTGGACATAAGCCTGTGAATAATTAAGTTTGGTTCTCCATGTTATATCTTAAATATATATCTTGCACAATGAGAGCTAACCTTTTAATGAATTAATAATTTATGCAGGAATGCAGTTCATATTAGTGTTGCCATTGTATGAGAATTTAACAATATGTTGGTGTCTCACAGTATCTCAGTTATCACTGTATTCCACTGTTGTTGTTGTTAATATTGCTGGGATAGGCTCCAGTTCCCGGCGACCTGTCAGAGTGGATGGAGTGGTTGAAAATGAAAAAAATGAATGAACTACTAGTAGCACGACTACTAGTTGTAGTCTTTATAATGAGCTATAAATGAATGAAGGTAGGACATTTAATCTTGGTTCAACACATGATTTATGTTGTATCACTAATGTATTTATACGTAATAAAAAGTTTCCATTCAAAAATAAATAAAATAAAATTATTATCTCTTTGTAATTATTTAACAGCTAGATAGATATGCATGTATGGATGTATGGATAGATAGATTGATAGACAGACAGACAGACAGACAGACAGACAGACAGACAGACAGACAGACAGACAGACAGACAGACAGACAGACAGACAGACAGACAGACAGACAGACAGACAGACAGACAGATAGATAGATAGATAGATAGATAGATAGATAGATAGATAGATAGATAGATAGATAGATAGATAGATAGATAGTTGTACTTCTGAGGATAGATATACTTCTAGAGGATGTACTTTCTGAGGAGGCTGAGGACATTCACATCTGCAGAAAGCTCCTGTGGATGTTCTATCAGTCTGTGGTCGCCAGTCTTTCGCTGTGGTGTGTTGGGGAGGGAGTAAGGCGGATCTGTCCAGGCTTGAGAAGCTGATTAGGCGGGCCAGCTTGGTGGTCGGGATGAAGCTGGACCCTCTGGCAACGGTGGCAGAGAAGAGAACCTTGGACAAACTGCTGGACATCATGGACAATGTCAGCCACCCTCTGCACACCTTTACCAACAACTAGAGAAGCCTGAGCAGCCAGAGGCTGCACCTCCCAACAAACAGACTTAAGAAGTCGTGCATCCCCCGGGCCATTAAACTGCTCAACTCTTCTCTGGGGGAGATGAAGAAGAAGAAAGTCCACACAAGAGCTGAGGGATGACACAAACAATACAGCAAAAACAATGCAAACAATATAGACATTTCACGATACCCATACTTAACTAGGCCTGTTAATTTTTTTTATTTCTTTGCCTATTTATGATTTTCTATTTGTATATTCTTGATGGGTTATTTATTAATCTTTCTATTTGGTGTTGTACTACTTTCTATGTGCTTTCTGTGTGCTTTTTCTGTGTTTTGTGTACTCACTGTGCTGTGTGCGACGGAGAATTTAATTTCCCTGATGGAACCTCCTTAAGGGATAAATAAAGTTATACTCTACTCAAGAGCAAATCGTACTTGCTCTTGAACAGTTTTTATTTTCCATTCCATCTATGACTGGATTTTGATAAATATAAAACACCATTGGGGAGTTTTTCTTCACGTGTTCCTATTCTATAGCGCTCTTGTGTTACAGCAGTGTTTACTTTAATGGGAGTGTCTGCTGAGGATTCTACGGACACAGTTGAACTTCTGGTCAGCAGTCCACACAAACACACAAATATATTACACACGCGCGCGCACACGCACGCGCGCGCGCACACGCACACCTGTACACAGCCAACATACTCTGTATAACTACGCTTACGCGTACTTATGGCTGTGATTGGATTATCCATCAATAATTGCCTTTGGCGTCCTCGACGAGAAACACATCGCTAACGGTCCACACATCGAGGAAAAGAAAAGTAAGTGGGGTTTTTCTCTCCGCTTTCTGGACTGGCTACTGATAGTTTTCCATACTTAATAAAACACATTTCATGAGCTACAAGCTAACGCTAGCATTAGCCGCCGCCTGTCTGATAGACCTATAGGATGCTAATGCTAAACTAGCTTACTGAACGTGATTAGCTAACGAGCTAAGGTTGGATATTTTGCAAACTCCTGCCCTCAACTAGTATTTATTAGAGGTTTAAATATCACTTTTAAGGCAAAATTCAATTACTGTGGAATGTTAATTTTTTTTAGTGATGATTTACATTAATGCAATCACAGAAACTGTTCGGTCTGGCCTAACCAGTAACCCATCTATTCCCCAGCGGACACAAACAACGCAAGTAGGTACCTAAAATTATGTTAAATCTAATGTTATTTATATTATTCAATGCCCAGGCAAGTTGAGTTCCATGTCAGTGCGTCTATTTCTCTTTTTAACTGACCACTAAACCACCATCTATGCGTGCAAGTGTCACTATTAAGTTTATAACTCATGTCAACCATTACGGTTTGGTTTTTTTTGCATGGTGTACATGATGGAAAACCTGCAGTGTTGCTTCCACATTGAAAGTTCCCTCTGTGACTAATACACAAGATATGATTAAAAATAAAAATAAAAAACCCTGACGGCTAATAATATGTAAAGCAAACACACGATAACGCCTGCAGGCTCGAGCAAATACAATAACACTTAATAGACACACCTTAATGAATGCAGGATATGTTATGCAAATCTTTAATAAAGTATATGATGTAAATGAAGAAGAAAAAACATTGGAATGAACAGAAATCCCATGTTTAAAATAGTATCTGTGAGAGAATAACATACTTCCCCACAAAGTCTATGTATTAGTGATGAAGTGAAAACAAACATGGTATATTCATATTATATGTAATGATTGCAATATCAGATTTTTCTGTACTTTTTATACGTAGGTAGGTACATTGACCTTGAAAGAGGGCCCCCCTTTTCAGGGTCCCCAAATCATTTATAAAGTAACCAAAATTAAAATGTGTTTAATGTAGAACAACAACTAAATTGGACAAAAAATGAAAAGTATGTGAAAAAGAATATACTAAAACACACAAAAGTGTGTGAAACAGCATGTCATTAATGCAAAAATGATGCAAGTGCTTCCGCCTCTTTTTTGGCATTTAAAAATACCAACTCGAACCATCTGGATATGCTGAGGCTGCTCCTCCTGTTAGTGATGATTTGCTCAGTTTTAGTAATAAAAAAAAAAAAAAAAGCATTCATAAGGCAGAGGGGTGCCTACACTGCAGAGTCCTCTCATCATCGCTGTTGATAAGTTTTTATAGACCATTGCTCTAATCCTACATTAACTATATGGTCAACTGTATTGGGTTGAAGTGGCTCTGTTGTTGCAGCTTGTGTCATTGAAAGAACTCTTGATGCGTCCTGTTCTGCATGTCATTCATTTTCAAATGCAGGCTTTTTGGACCATGGGACCATGAGTCCAAAAAGGTGCTTTCTGCTAGTGCACAAAGACCTTTACAATCTGGTCAAAATATTTTTGTAATTATGCTGCCATTCAGTTGACAAGCTGTCTTATTGTCTCGTCATAGACCGGGGTTCTTTGTCTTTCAAGCGCATGTAAAATATTGGATTCCTTCACTTAAGCACATCTTGTTTAGCCCAAGGCTGCACATTCCAGATCCCACAACTCCCCAGAGACAAATGCACATCAAAGGCTCATTGTTACCTCTGCTCTGAGAAAAAGCATATTGATTTGATCTGGACTGGTGTGCTCATTGGACCTTTATTAGTTAAGATAATGACAGAATATGTGACTGTTTTAACGCACTGGCCTCAATTACCACCTTTAATATAACAACTTAAAACAAAGCTCTCCAAAACAAAATCCTATCAAAAGAGGACTTGATTTTTTTCTTTTGGCATCTTTGAGATGATAAAGCCTGATGACCACTACCACTACTGTATTTATGTGACTCCTCAGTTTGACCAGGATGGCCTCCACTCCCCCACACAATTTCTCCTGGGTTGAACCCGGAAAACTGGCTGGAATGGCGCTGCCCAGGATGACATCTGAATACCAGTACCTGCTGGACAAAGGCATCGTACACCTGGTTTGCTTGTGTGAAAGGAAACCACCTTACTATGACACATGCCCAGAGTTAAAGATGCACCACATCAAGATACCAGACTTCACTCCTCCTTCTGCAAATCAGATCGATAGATTTCTCTCTATCGTGGAAGAGGCCAATGCCAAGGGCGAGGTAAGTATGCAGATGTATAACTGGTCCATTGTAAAACTCAGCTATTTAGCATATTTCACCCTAGCAGTTTATTGATCACATAACAATTGTAAAAACAACTTTCCTGTCTAATAACAGTAACTCAATTAACGGAATGAATAATGTGTTGTTTCCATTCAGGGAGTGGGAGTTCATTGCATGCATGGTCATGGAAGAACAGGAACTATGCTGGCCTGTTTCCTGGTGAAGATGAAGAAGATGTCTGGGATTGATGCCATTAATAAGATCCGCCAACTGAGAAAAGGCTCCATCGAAACCCACGAGCAAGAGAAAGCTGTGGTTCAGTTTTATCAACGCACAAAGTAGTTAAGAGCAGCAGTTCTGAACACTGGGAAACAAATGGAGCCGAAGTTAATCAGCATAAGCTAAGTGGAGGGCATATATTAATTACACTGGAAAAGGATCATCATTGCTCTCATGTTCAAACAAAATGCACTCGACTGAGTGAAGAAAAATACGACTGTTAAAGCACATGCTGCCTTTTTTATATTTTGCTAGCACTTGATTGGTTTGTTTGTGAATATAAAACAAGTTCAGTCATCTGATCATCTCCATGTTGATGGAAGATATTAATTTTTTTCACAAAACACTTCTAGAGCTTTAAATCTAAACAGTGTTGCAGCATCCTGCAACTTTGCACAAGATTACATACCTCAGTGTTAACTTGCTAACCAGAAGTTTCTGTTGAACACAGCAAAGAAATTGAACATGTGTATTTTGTGTACTTTTAGCTGAGAGGCTTTATGAAGATTTTAGCAGGAAAGGATTTTAATATCTTTATGAATCTGTTTTGGATCTCAAGGATTCTGAATAAGTTTTACACCACACAAGTTAGAGGGAGGTTTTTGTTGTTGTTTGTTTCCATCTTCAGTTAGTTTAGAGAATGCGAAAATGATGATTTGCGATGGACATGGATGTCAGGTAATGATATAATTGTAGATTCTGTGTTCCTTTAACTTTCATTCACGCCCTAGGCACCAGAGAATAGAGATGCTGACGATCCTTAAATGCAAGCTTTTCAGTAGCTGACTCTCTTGATTTAGTCCTCCTGGTTTCTATGAATGAACAAAGATAATTTAATCCTGTTAAATGGTTTTGAACAATTAAATTATTATTTAAATTATTATTTGAGGTTAAATGAAGCTCATTGGGATAATACACATCTGTTTTCTGTAGTAAAAAGTTAAGTAGTTAAGTAGTAACTCACTGTCTCGAATCCGTCTTAAACACTTGACTTTGTGCACTTTTTCTCAGATCTGTCAAATCATAGATTAAAATATATGTTAATATCCTTCATGAAACTGTCAGCAATATATTTAATTGTAAATTAGCAATAAATGATTACCTGGGTTTGCCATGTCTTCCTTTTTGGGGAGGTGAGTTTGTGCCGGTTTTACAATATCTTTCAGTTCAGTCTGATCAGGAAAGCTTCTGCTGTTCTAAAGATGGAAATAAATGATCAAATATTTATTATAATGGCCTTTTTGAGTTTCATTTCTTCAAATATGCTAAATGTTCAGTGAAGATACAAATTTAGCATTAGTTGTAGACAAAAAAAGTTTTACCATGTAATTGACTATCAATATTGTACATGTATTTTTTTATCAGTATTGTAGCATTCACCATGTCCTCATTTAAAAGAACAGTCCAACCAATGAAATATTTTTCATTGTCTATTCTCCCCCATCCTAATGGAAAGGCATTTAGATCCCAAAGAGATTCAAAGCTGACTGTTCACCACAGTAAGTTTTACCCATAATTTACAAACGTTACTCAACATCCATTGAAATAAATGTTTTGATCTGGATTTTGGCGCAAATTCCCATCTTCTTCTTCTTCACTGTTTTGCTGTGGAGTTCTAGAAACGTTTGTGGACTAAATTTAAGAAGATAAAGGTAGAAACTAATTATTTAATCCTTCGCCTGGTGCTTGTCACACCTCACCTGCAGTCTTGCGTTCAACTCCTGTATCGTCATCATCATATTATGATCCTTATCTTCCTCATTCTCTCGACTCTGCTGAATCGTCTGCAGCCTCTTTTGAAGCTGAAAATCCAGGCTCATCTTTTGGAGCCTGTAGCTCTCCTCTGCTGTGCATTTTGCTTTTGCCTGGAGCCCTTGCACCTCCTGCTCAAGGACCTCCACGGATTGAAGCTGCCGCTGCTTCTCAACCTTCTCTTGGGCCTCTCTTCTCCATGGATCAGGGTTTTTCTGCTTGGCAGGGTCTACACTGACCTTCTGTTGATTTGAGGCATTTTGGAAAGAGACATGTTTTGCTGGAGTGATGGTAACTTGGGGTTCTGCTGGTTTATCCTGGTACTTGTTGATTCTGTGCTGCTGTGATAGAACCATCTTGGTTATAGGAGTAGAATGATTCTGAGCCTGGTTTTGAGGTATATTTCCATTGAGGCTCTGACTCTTTGAACGCTGGAAGGTTGCAAGTGGGGGATTTGTTTGAACGTTCATCGCTCTGGTCAAAGGGACGTCTATGCGTATCGGCTGTTTTTTCACAGCATCCACAACTGGCTGCTGTGAAAAAGGAGATCTCCAAACACCAACACTACTTGTATGGATGCCCTGCTCTTGTTTTGAAGTAAAACAATGATCTGGGGAGATGTTATGGGTAGAAACACTTAAACGACTTGGGAAAGAAGAGTCGTGGTTTGTGGTTTGCTTTGCATGCTGATCCCGTGAATTCTGCCTTTTGTCCAGCAGGGGGTCTCCACTATCCAGGCACAAGTTGCCCTGTGATGGAGCTTGGCGCTAGAACAAGAAAGGGAGAGACTTGGAGAGTTAACCTACTTTTATTTCAGTGAGAGAGGAAGTACATATCTTTGACTCTTTTTTACAAAAGTGTTAACATCTGTTTGGCAGTGCTTGTTCATTAATAGAGTAGAAAAAGATGACAAATCTGCATAGATGTAGGCCGATTAATGAGTTTTTTCTGATGGGTGTGCCTTGATTGCACTTGACTGTAGCAGGAATGTTCTCTGTTGAATGTTATTCTTTTTAATGGAACTTAAGATATTCAGTGAACTGTAGAACTTTGTAGAATTAAATAAAGACTTGCCATCAATGCTGGATTGCTGGAGCTTTGTCCTTCTAAAGGCTTCACAGAAAGCTTTGTTTGCTGTAGTTGACTGGATTCAGACTTTTTGTAGTCCTGAGATTTGGGAGTTGGAAGAGTTGAGTATTCCCTGTGAAATGTCTGAATAAAGAAATAAAGAATAAGTTAAGAAAAATAGGACAAAAAAATTACATTTTTTTGATAACAGGTAGTCCTCAAGATACAAATATCCGACTTAGAAACATTCGTAGATACAAGCAACTGCACGCCATCCAACTAATGTAGTTCCCCTTTCTGCCACAACTCATGCAGAGCATCACAACATTAACAACCCTTAGATTAAGATTTCACACCATCTTCTTCATCTCCTCTTTTCAGCTTGTCCCATTTGTGGTCGCCACAGCGTGTCATCCTTTTTCATGTCAGCATTTCTTCTGCATCCTTTTCTCTTACACTAACTGCCTATGTCTTCTCTCACTACACCATCCACTTTCTCTTTGGCGTTCCTCTTACCCTCTTGTCTTGTAGCTCAATCCTCGGCAACCTTTTACCAACATAGTCACCATCTCTCCTCTAGACGTGTCCAAACCATTGAAGTCTGCTCTCTCTAACTTTGTCTGTAAAACATCTAACCTTGGCTGTTTCTCTGATGAACTCATTTTTGCTCCTATCCAGCCTGGTCACTCCTAGAAAGAACCTCAAAATCTTAATTTCCTCCACCTCCAGCTCGGTATCCGGTCTTTTTTTCCTTACGTCATGGCTGGGCTCACCACTGTCTCTTATCCGTCCATCATGGTTGTCCTCACCACTGTCTTATAAACTTAAGCCCTTCATTCTAGCAGAGACTCTTCTGACACTGATACTTTCCTCCACCCATTCCATCCTGCTTGGATCTCTTTCTTCACCTTCTTACCAGACTCACCGTTACTCTGGACTGTTGACTCCAAGTATTTAAAGTCCTCCACTTTTTCTATTTCTTCTCTACGTAGCTTCACTCTTCCTTCTGAACTCTCATTTATGCACAAAATTGTCTTTTACTTCAGCTAATCTTTATTCCTCTCTTCATTCAGCCACTTTTCTAAATGTTCCTCCACCAGCTTCCTGCTTTCACTGAAAGTCACAATGTCATCTGTGAACATCATGGTCCGTGGGGATTTTTATCTATTATTACATCCTGCTTCAAAGCGGTGATGTATTGTAATTGTCAGTGTTTGTGTGTTTGTTCGTTCATTCTGCCGTTCGTTCGTTTGTTAGTTCACCAAATATCTTTGCAGCCATTGCAGATAGAAAGATGAAACAAAACGCACATTACTCGGGAGGCAAAAGGAATGAAAATGAGATGGTGACCTTGAACTTGAGAAAACTAGGTTAAGGTAAAATTTCAACTTTTGTAGACTCAGGAACCAGATAAGATAAAAAGTTGAGGGAAAAGGCCAGTGTGAGTAAGACCGCAGATCAGAGCTAGTGCTTTGATCTACCTATGCACTAGCTTTGATCTACGGTCAAAGCTAGTGCATAGCTTTGACCTACCCTGGAAGGTGCTGTAAACTGTACAAATAACCAAGGAATTAGCTGTTGATGACTCACATCAGCACAGTGGTTGACGCTGGAGAAAGCAGTCATGTTGTTCCTTCTCCCAACAGGTTTTTCACCATGGGCAAAATCTGCTGAAAAAAGGACAAAATGAACACTGAAGAGCTGTTCTGTTGGCATTTACTGTGTCAGGGAATGATCACATCAGAAGTACACCTACTGGCCAAGTTGGGGTTGGATTGGTATTGTATGTTTCTCTTCATCATCTGCTCGTTCTTCCCTTTTCCACCATCCACAACACCGTGCTTCCAGTTTGGATTGATATGATTACCATCACCTTGTCAACCAACAAAAGGTGTTAATCAGGTTAAGGAAGGTGAAAAAACAGTGGTGTAACCTCTTGAGTAATTATACCTGCATGTCGTTCTGTGGCTGATTCAGTCAACAAAGCCCAGAGGCCATGGTAGCTCGCTCCAAACTTTGCAACCTGAAAGCTCATGACAGGGCCGGTCTGCATCATGATAGCTGCTGCCCTAAGGTAATGCAAGATTTAAAAAGGTCATTTCTTCACTTCATTTCCTGTGTCATCTGATGGTTACGCAAAGGAAATTGAGGGTGGTTGGTCAGCTGGATTACAGAAAAATTGTCTCTTGCTACCTTTCTTGACTAAGTCCAACCAGACTGTGACCATTCACACTCAGCAGCTGATCCCCAGTGGATAGCCTTCCATTCTGCAGAAGTAGAGACAGTTTCTATCAGTTCAATCATTCCCCGTATCTTTAAATTGTTATTTATTTTGCACCTCACCATTTGGGCTGGTCCTCCTTTGACAATAGATTTGATATAAATCCCAAAGTTACTTTGGCCTGCTCCCTGTGGAAAAATAAGAGTTCCAGGTAATGAATGCTGTAATTTGATATTTAGAAATTGGTAATTCACATGCAGTGTTCCTGCACATAAGAGGAAAATACCTGGATATGCTGATGAATGTGTTGAAAACCTTTGTTGGCTCGTCAGCTGTTGTACCCATATAATGTAGACATTACTTAATTTTATGTGTGTGCAGATACTGATAAATTGTGTGCAACTGTATGTAATTGTGAGCAGGGGACAAATTACATCCAATTTCCTCTTGAAAAAATGAACCAATGTCTAATGATGATACGAAGGGATGGAGATTTTTTTGTCAAGATTCAATTAGTAAATTTATTCGTAGATCCAGGAGCTATAAATGTCCCAAATCCTTGCAGAAGAATGTCACATGTGTCTCCCAACAGTTTCTAATCCATTTTTAGCATCTTAGTTCACAAGACTGCATTGCCAGCTATCATAGTTAAAAGGTGCTCCTCTATCAACACAGAAAATATTCTCCTTATTCCAGGCAATGGTTATGACCAGAGTTATGTTGCTGTGATAACTGACAGAAATTGCCATTGCAGATTTACAGGAAAGAATTTTGGAAATTCCAAACCTATCAACTTTTAGTAGTTGACTCTGCTTTGGACAATCCAAATAAAAAGAACAAAGACAAAGCAGGGTTTGGTAAACTAAACTGAAATTGTACTTGTGGGGGTTATGTTCCCAAATAGATGGAAGCTTTTCATATTCTTAAAACAGGATTGCCATCTTCACTGCCAAGAAAATCACAGTCTTTTTGTGCACATGTATACAGGAAATACCAGTGGGTGCCATTCCCAGTAGCAATGCAATCAGGATCATTACCTTTGCAGCAATAATGCTGACACCCATCCCGCTGTTTTGAGGCTTTTTCAATGTGATAGTCACAATATCTGGCTCATTGCGTGTAGCCTGTTGGAAAAAAAATAATGCTCAATACATGTTTTCAAATTGTGTTTCACCACATCTGGAGCACTGCAATCTGTTCGTGCTTACGATGAATGTACTGTCTGCAGATGGTGTTGGTTTCCTAAAGTACACGGTCCAGTCACCGTTGGAGTTTGGGTGGGATGTTTGAGAGCAGATACCTGCAGAAAAGATGTCATTCAATAAAAATAAATATCTTTTATCAGGTGTGTTTATCTCAGATGCAATCCATACCTTTCTGGCAATTTGGTTCCAAAAATTTCATGAACCCCGGTGGGATTCCTCTCACAGTGTCACAGGAGTATCCTCCCTCTGGCAGCAGGAAGGGCAGGCGGAGGTCGAGGCGCTCCTCCAGCTGAATGTCCCATCCGTTGCTCTGAATCAGTTTATCAGCAGAGGCCTCAGCCGCTGTCACAACAGCATTGATCAAACCCTGCAGCGAGGATGTGCATCAGACAGGAGAAAGTTGTTCTTGTGTATCGATTAACATTTATCATTCTGTGACAAGGCTTTAGGGAAAGAGGCATCCACTCTGTCTCGTCATGCTCTAGGTAGGAAAGCTTTAAAATGAAAAATATTCCAACTGGAGAAATCACTGGTGGAATTTAAGCATGGACTTTAAGTATAGAGAGCCCAAGCAGGAAAGGCGTGGAATGATACCATAATAAAGTACTCACATGAGGGATGAGAGGCTCATCGGCTGCATAGAAGTAGTTGGCCAACAACGCTTGCAGCTGCAGTGAGTTCAGCTTGAAACATGTATTCTGGATGTCAGCTGCTTGCTTCGTTGAGTATTTATTCATGGTCAGGAGTGTGGTTGCCTAGAAACCAGCAGGGAAAGCTTTTCAGCAACAAAAATGCATAAAATCTTTGGAACATTAGCTGACATGGTATTGGTGGAAAGAAGCACTGACCTGGATGATGTGCCCAAGGTGGCAGTTGGCAGCCAGCTCCAGGCCCTGCCTCTCCGCCCACGCCTCGATGGCCTTGAGTCTCTGGCGGAGAGCGGCTCCCCAGTAGTGGGAGCGGAGGCCCCGAGTGTCAGCCTCTGGGCTCATGAGCCGGTTGAAGAGCCAGGCACTAATGAAATGGAAGAGGTTGGAGAAGACCTGGATGGTGAAGTTAGTGTTGACCCGACAGCGGCGTAAAAGGGACATGGAGTTCATCAAGGTGTTCAGCACCACGTCTGTAGCAGAAAAAAATAAATGTTTACAGCATTTAAGGAGAGGGGAAGTGTCTTAATGAGTGTGTGACATTTTAGGAGCATTAAATTATTACCAACATGACCAAGATTGATTTGTCAGCGGGATTATTGTTATACTTATAAACTGATTTCATAATGTTTTCTGGAGTTGGGGTGAAGCCTGTAAAAGTGACATTAAATAATAATGCATTTCTTGTTTTACAAGATAAGACACTTGTCTGATCGCTCAGGAAGTAATCCAGCCAACAATATGTAAAATATCACATATTAAAGGTTGAACATTATGATCATCCATTGTGAGGTGTTGTGTCTCCATTCGGGGGAATTTGTCACCACTGCTATTAAATGAGATAAAAATGAGTCCGGTCAACGGAAAATTTCACAAGCTCTTCCAGCCCTGATTCTAGTGCAATGCCTGTTGCCTAGCAACATTAACAGCCAAAGTTGTTGGCTGTTAATATCTATCGTAACTGATGGAAAATGCAAATAAACCTGTATTTACAGTGACAAAAATGGAGCCAGAAATGAAATGCTTTCAGCTTCACTTTGTTTAGCACAGTCTTTCTGTTGATAGGAAATTTGATTTTTGGAAACATCTAGGTTAACTTTCAAAATGGGAAGGCGCTCAGTCTCGCATTCAGTCTTCAGACATAGTCTTTGACTGAGTTGAGGCACAACGATTGTAATTCAGATGTGCTGGATCAAAAGATGTACCTGTAGGGGGTGATCTTTATTTAACCACTCAACAGAAGATGTTACGTTACTAGTCGGGGATAACAGGCCTCTACAGACCATCACCTGTACAGTATGTGTGTTATTGTGAATGCTACTGTAAGTTTTACTTTACCCATGCCAGCTGGTAGCAGGCCATAGCGCTCAGGATCAGTCAAAAAAGTGTCCAAGTGCTTCGTCAACTCGTTTTGTAGACACCGTGACAAGAAACTTGGAGGCAAAAAACATGTGTGAAATGCTGCTTCTTCACAGTCATTAGCTATTTTTGATACACTTAGCCTTTCAGGATTTTGAGACTTCTAACTCATAAATGATAAACTCATAAACTAACTCATAAACTCATAAACTCATGATATTTTTTTCTGAAAAACATGATGCATACAATAAAATGCATTTTATTACAGTACATGCAAAATAGTCCAGATTTAGCCAAAATTATACAAATTAAAGATCACACATACAAATATATGTCATTTCTTTTTTACAGATGTCAGAAGTTTCCAAGACCTTATTTTCCAAAAAATTGACTTTTCTGGTAATTGGTTCAGGGTTCAGAATTTAAAGTTTTAAATGTGTTTATCTTTACAAATATAAATGGAAAAATCCAAATCGAAAATGTCAAAAAAAAACTTTACTATTTCTTTTTGTAGGGATTTCTTTTCATAATATACTTTTTGGGTATAGTGTTCAACAGCACTACTTTTGTTGTTTTTGTTTTGCAATTCTACATCTCTGAATTTCAGTGAGTGATGGGTGGTGCTGCGTGTCTCCACCTGTAAGTCTTCTGCACCAGGTGGGACAGATTCAGCTGAGCATGCTGGGTGAGGGGACAGAGGTCATGGTCATGCTTGAGGAAGTTCAGCAGCTCAGAGGAGTTGGCCATCCAGAAGGCGAGGGCTCCGACATCAGCGTCCTGCCCCTGCAAAGTAAGCCTTTAGTCTTGTGTTTGTCACTTTAACACTCTGATAAGTTCAGGTAGAATTTTCTCAGACTTGCCTGGATGACCCCTGTGATCATAGCCACCATTTTGTCAGCAACCACCGTGACACCGTGCATCTGCCCCAAGTGAGTTGGGCTTCTGCTGCGGTGGCGTAGCAGAGCGAAGCGTCCCGCAGCGTAGAGAATGTATGCAGGTGAGAGCTTGAAATGAACGGTGGAGCTGTAGGTGTAATTTATCACTGCCGAGAGGAAGACGTCCTCAGCTGCAACAAAAACACACCAGGAGGGGGCAGGAGGATGTTATGAGAGGAAGGAAGAAGAGCTCGCAAACAAATCTCACTGGGAAAGCATACTCACTTTTATCAGAGAACTCAACCCTGATGGGTAACTCAAGTTGATCAGAAAGGTGTGGGCTAACACTTCTTGTGAGCTTTACTTCTGAAGAGAAATCATAAAATGAACCTTTTTGTAAAATGGAGCAGCCGATTAAAAATGTTAATCGGTTGCTTGTATTTTCCTACAGAAAACCTACCCTGCTGCTTTGTATTGTCTGCACAACGCATTTTTATTTCATGGTCGGACTCACAAATGCTGCTGTCGTTCAGCTGCCTTCCAGTCAGCCTGCGAATTTGTTTAAAGATGTGGGTGTTACTTTAACAGTTAGCTCACTTTGATGTCTGGGAAAATAAAAATCTCAACGTGAACAATGACACATTTTACCCCTCCTCCTTTGAATCCTTATTTTTCTCCTTCTTCTGATATGTTCCTGACAGTGTCGTCTTAAATTTTTGCATCAGGACTCCTGTTTTTTTCTTGTGACAGTTTCCTTTTAGAGTTTTTATCTGTTGAAATAATAAGCGTGTGGATGTAATGTGAGCGGACAGATGGTTAAGCTGCAGACCAGATCAGTGGTTACCTCCAAACTCTCTGCTTTGAGCACGAAACGTCCTCCTATGTCGTCTGGGGTCCAGTTTAACTGTACGACCAAAGGCTTCTCATGCGGATCCAGTTTACGTTCTTATTACACATTTAAACAGAAATATGATCAGACCATGTTATTAAATCAACTTAACATCTCAGAGGTAGCTCTAAAACTGGACAGGGATTTCATAAATAAGAGTGCAGTCATGTATGGAGCTTTTTCTGTCACACTGCTCAGCACTTGATTAATCATTCTGAAGGATCAGTTCATCCAAAAGTCGTTCCTCATCACCTCGCCCACAAGCTGGTGGAAAGTCAGGTGAAATACCTTCACCATTGACTTGTTATTGTTGTCAGTCTTTTCATATCAGTGGCTGGATAAAGGCCAAAAAACAAGAGATTCAGTCTCAGGTGATCTGGATAAACTGAGACTGAATTTGGTTTTTTTTGCCATTAAGAGATCGGGGCAATTACAAGATCTTTTCCTATGACATCATGGATGATGCCACAAAGCTCTAAAAAAACACCTCCAAAAACCTACATGACGACATTGTCATAAAATTGTCAAGGCTTTTTGCTAAGAGCCTATGATGGAGGACATGTTGATATATGAGAGGCTGAAACAAGAATAAACTTACATAATTATCCATAACTATCTTCATTACCTGTATTGCCATGGACCTCGTACAGAGAAAAACTCATCGTCAGCATCTTCAGGTCAGGCCTGAACTTTTTGCAGAGGGTTTCGATGACCTCGCAAGTTGGTGAACTGCTGCAAACTGGCACGCATTTTGTGGCCATGGTTCCTCCATCGTGGTCCTCAAAGTAGAAGCGCATCACGCCATAAAACTCCAAGTTCTGTCAAGAAGGAAAACCCAAACTGAAATTGCTCTCAACTTATTGTCAGTAAGTTTAAGCGGGTCAGGAGCTCAGTGGTTTGGAGGCGGGTGTGGTTCAAACAAGTATGTCAATGGGATTCTCCAGGTGCAGGTCTGGGTATGTTCCAGGAACTGATCGAAATATTAATCATGACCTGATGTTTGCGAATTTCCCAGTTTGGGATTATTAAAGTATATCTGACTGTCTGACTGCATTAAATTTGTCGATGATCTTTGCTAAAAAAACTTTTAATAACTAAATATTCAGTAGCATAAAAGGAAAAATCTCACCCATTGGAAATACTCGCATAGCAATTCAGTATTTTAGCACGAAATTCCTAAATCGAATGCGACCGTGAAGTTAAAGTTCAATATTTCTCGTCATAGATACTACACAACTACTATACAATATACTATACAACTATACAACATCTACTGTAAAGACATTTGTAAAGAGAATGAAACCAAATGTAAACCGTTTTCATTTTCCTGTCTGATGTCTGGAGGTGACTCACCTCATCAGGTTGGCTGATTTCATACAAGTCCCGTCTGTATTTGTTCCACTGTCTGATCACTGCGGCCAACTTCTCTTGTTCTTCACCCTCGGGCATTTTGCACCAAATAAGTTCAGAGTTTCTGCACACAGAGAAACGTGGGTTTGTATTGGTGTCCTTCTTCAACGTCTTCCCAGTCAATTGTAAACTCACTGCATTGTGCAGTAAGTTCTTAGTGTCATTCCCACATCTACTCCCAAAGCCCCCATACCCCCCCTGCCCGTGTTTAACGGGTCAGTGGATCTTTGTTATGTGAAGTAAACAGTTTCCTAATCATATGTCTGTCACAGGAAAATTAATCCCATCACTATAGACCGTCACCACCACATAAACCTTGCTCTCCAGGTACACATTGGTGGTGCGCGACTTCACCTACAGTATGTTTACCTATTCCCACTCATGTGATGCTGACATTGCACAACACATTGTCACGGTAACCATGAGATACATCCATCCTCCTTTTCACAGGATGTTTACGCTTGAGGGAATCCCACTTTTCATGCATATCGGTGATTTTCAATTTGTGTTCTTCCCATTCAGTCAGCACTATGTGTACGTATGTAGGGCAGCTTTTGTTGGCTGCTCTGAAGCTTTCTGGGCAAACTTTCAATGGGACAAAAGCATCAACAGCAGCAGCCCTTAATTAGATATACAATATAACATTAAAGTTGAACAGCCAAGCATTGTTGTCTGGATGATGCAGAGAAGACTGCTTTCAGTTGGACGAATGACATCCATCGGTCATACTTTCTATGTACAGAGTTCTGTTCCACAAAGCATGTTTAGTGGTCTGGGTATGTTAACTCTAAAATGAGGGAAACCTGGGGTTTCTGGTTTCCCAAAGGGAGGTAACTTGACCCAGAGTCAAAGGAGTAACCCCAACCTGTTTCATGAATCAAGGTAACTGAACCTCTGTTTTTGTTACCATAGTAACAGACTCTCTGGAGCTAACCTGGTCTGGAGCAGGTTTTACTCCATGAACCAGTGACGTGCGGTCAGGGGAGGCAGGTGAACATCATGAAAGAAAAAAATGGAAAATGGAATAAATAAATTAAATACTAATATTTAATATTTTTTTGACCTAATATTTATCCAGCAATGTGTATTATGAACTTATTTTCCATTTAACATCACCAATTTTAGGTTATTTTTACTCAAAATTGCTGAATTTTCACATTTACCGCTGCAATACGGAGCAGAAACCTGCAGTGAGGTACCAGCCTCAATATGTCGCTATTAAAATGTTCAAACACGTTTGCTCTATAAACTAAATTCCCGTAATTTAGCTAACGTATATAATGTAAAGTGTTTTCTTGTCAACAGCTGCATGTGTGTTGTGTCTTGAGTTGAGCGGTCCTGAAACCGCTGTGAAAAGGCACTAGGTGAGGCACAAAAATACTCAGCCTCATCGATAGGGGGCGCTGGTGATCTCAGGGATTCGTCTTGGGACTCCTCAGCCGTAGAATAAGTGAATACAGCCTACGATCAACATTAAGTTAAGTGCAGCAATTTTTTTTTCCTCTCGCCTATTCAAATGGAGGATTACATAATACAAACTGAAGGAAGATACGGACAATTTCTACAAACAGGTTATTGATGCGTTTGTTCAGAGGGAGCGGCGCAAGGACTTCATTTACAAGTAAACCTGACATTAACAGGTAGGTAACAGCATTACGTTTTTTTAATCAAATATGTTTATTTGTGTGTTACAGTTTGTATGTGTAAATAATTCTGCAATGAGACTTTAACATAACCCACTCACTGTTGCTAATTAAATGGTGAATAAGCTACACTGTAGGTTCATATTTTTGTAAATCTGATCACGTGATCGTGATGACGTCAGTGCCTCATCAGCCATGAACCTCACCGCACGTCACTGCTATGAACCCAGGGTTTCCTCTGACTGCGCTCTATTTCTAAGCCGCCCATTTCATTTCCTGGTTCTGTCAGACAGTTTTACCGAAGATTAGTTTTTAAATAAAACGCTGTATTTTAGACGTATTTATGAGGAAGGCACGGCTTGTTCGTTTGACAAGGATCCCATTGGTGAAGGTTCAGCATTAATTCACAGAGGATTAAATATTTTTGTATAAATCTGATAAATTAATTTGAAATTATATTCTCTCAATGATATTGTGCTGCAACCTCAGACTTGCATCAGTACTTTAATTTCTTTTCGGATTTCCCAATGTAATTGGCTGCATAGATGGTACCCACATTCCCATGAAGGTACCCTCACATAATGAAGCTGTAATGTGAACAGGAAGTCCATTAACATTATAAATATGCAGGTACATCTAGATTGACTACTGTTTCAACATGTTAAAGACTACATCATAGATAAAGTTACATCTGTCCAGATCATATATGATGCTGCAGATTACATTTCTGATGTGGAGGCAAAGTGTTCTGGATCGGTTCCTGACTCACAGATGTATGGTCTTACCTGAGCAACAGCCTGTATCGTAGTGACTAGAGTAAATATTTGCAATAACTGACTTGTCTCAGTCATTGCAAACCTTTGGCTTGGATGGCTTTGAGGACATCAAAGCCTCAAAGCCATCCAAGGCTTTGAGGCTTTGATGGCTTTTATCTTGAGGACAGGGATTATCCATTGGCAGCTGAGGCTGCTGACCCCAAACACTGAACCAGGCCCCCCACAGAACTTTTCCTGAGAGGGTCTGTCAAATAATTATGTTCTTCATAATATTGCCTCTATTAGAGGAGAACAACACGCTACTCCAATGCAGTGATTGGGGACAGAAAGTTTCAATTTTTTTTAAAGTTTATTTATTGTTTATCAGTCTAAAGATGTTTTATTTTGAAAAGTGACAGAATGACATGTGCAGAGTGATGCACAGATCAGATCAGATTTCCTTTTGTCTTTTTTTAATGTCACAATTTTAATTTCTCTCCACAACAAACATCATGAGGGTTGAACAACCCCAGTGTGAAGGTATGGGACACCCCAACAGACAATGAATCAATTTAAACCAGTGAGGATGTTTCATCCCTATGAGCAACAGAAAATTGTAAAACCACAAATGCCTTAAAAAAACAGTAACTGAGATTTTCAGTTTCGTCTCCTTGACACTCACTGGCTGGTGATGACATAAGGCCCTCAATCCAGATATAAATAAATGTTTTCACTGTGGAAAATTAGCAGGTGTAATGTTGCAAAGAGATAGATTCTCTTGTGTTTCATCCTTTCAAAGTGTGAAATACATTCGGAGGACTCTGAATAACTGCAGCACAACCGCTCCAACCACATTTCTAAGTGGCTGTCAGTCTGATGAGGAACCATGTGGGTTAGAAATCTAGCATACATGTAGAAAACAAGCCAATAAAAATGAATGAAACTCTCTTCATTGCACATAACATTTCATATCGTTCCATAAAGCAGATTTTATTTATTTTTTCCAGTATACAACTGCTCACATTAGCTGTGTGAGGAATCTGTTTTCCAACATGAAGGAGTTTCATCTTCTGAGTGTCGATAAAATGTCGTCCACTGAGGGTCTGTCGATGGGACTCTGACAGCAGTGAGAAAACAGCACCCTCCCATGTTCGTTCAACACAAAGTCGCCTCCCAGCTGACAAATACAGGCCAAAAACAAGAAAATTTAAAATAAGAATTTCTTCAATCTCTTTTTTCTACCCATGATTTTATTTTATTTATTTTATTGTGACTTTGCTTGACTCCTGACAGGACAGATTAACGTCTCCTCAGATGTCTTTGCTTGTGTGTGAACCTGCCTCATTTTACCTGAAACATGTCGTCTTGAATTGACGGAAGATTTCTTGGAAACTCCATGTTGTCCGCTACGTATTCAGCGTAGAGCAGCATATTACTGAAGTTTAAAACCTTCTTCACAGAAGCTCCCAGACCAAATGCTTCATACAGCTGCAACATACAACAACTATCATTACCAACACAAACAGTATGAAACAAGAACCAATGCAGTCAGAGACTGCAGCATCCCACGACACCCCTGAATTCAAAAGTTTATCATGACCTACTTGCATAGGTCAAAGATCAAAGCTAGTGCTCTGACTTACTTTCAAAGATCAAAGCACTAGCTTTGATCTGTGGTCTTACTCGTACTGGCCTCCCTTGTCTTTCTATCTTATCCAGTTTTTGAGTGTACAAAAGTTAAAATTTGACTTTGACCTAGTTTTCTCAAGGTCAAGGTCATCATCTCATTTTCATCCCCTTTGCCGCCTGAGTAATGTGCCTTTTTGTTTCATCGTTCTATCTGCAATGGTTGCAAAGATTTGGTGGACTAACGAACGGACGGACGGACGGACTAATGGACGAACACACAAACGCTGGCAATTACAATACATCATCGCTTTGAAGCGGGATGTAATGAGTAATCTGTATTATTGCCATGTGTTATTGACCTCTGACCTTCCTGTCAGGGTCCAACAGCATGTCATACTGACAGTCGGTCTCCTGCAGCCAATGTGAAGCTCCCACCTGACAGCCAAATGAAACCACAACCACCTGAATGGCATTTGTGTCCAAAGACTTCTGAAGAAAAAAAAAAATCATACATAGAGAATGATGGTACGTAAGCATCAGTTAATGTAACTGTTGGGTAGGATTCCCATTTGGGATTGTAATCTGAATGAAACAATAGTTTTCTGTTGGAAGGAGTTACCTGATTCTTCTGCAGATCTTTAAGATGGAGACGACAGAGTAGACAAGAGAACTGACGGATTAACACCAGCAGGATCTTTTTACTTTTTCCTAAATATTCCTTTAATGTCGTTCTTCTGCAAAAACACACAACCAACAAGGTTTCATAGACTTCTCTTAATTTTGGTAAAAATACTGTGGTGGCGGGAGAATAAAGGAATCACACCTACTCTCCAGTTCTGGCATTGATGAGAGGTGTTTCTGCTGAAATGTATTTTGACTGATGGCCTCCATCTAGTGTGTTAGGAGTCATTTCTAAGTCATTGTCCAAACGCTGCAGAAAAGAGTCCCACCGCATCTGAGTCAAATGACCAGAGCCAATATTAGAAATACAATGTTCATAAGATGTTTTTAAAAATTACAAATTTTGCAGATGACTCACTTCTAACTTCTGAAGTTCTTGCACAGAGACACATAAAGCAGCAGCGCTAAAAAAGTCAAGATAAAGTTTAGTTTCAGGTCATAGGGAGTTTTTGTTTCTGTGTTTTCTGAGTGAAACTGAGCGGTTGTTACATTCCGGAGGCTCTGAGCAGCGCCAGGGTGTTGTTTATGGTAGTAAGGAGACTAGATCCTCACTCGTGGAGCGAGTATAGAGAGAGAGAGCGAGAGAGGGATAGAGCAATGGTGGTTGAGTATCTGCCTTCCCCCCACGCTGCTGTTGGTGGGTCTTAAGTGATGATGGAGGGGTGATGATGACACTTCAGCTCCTTGCCACTACATTCTGACATCATTCTAATCCACTGAGACATATCCACATGCATTAGTGGAAGATTTGCATATCATAAGAGTGAAACTGTTGCCATGGCAAAGGTAAACCCTACTGTACACTTGTAGTTTTTTTTCTATATTGAACTTACTAAATGTTTACCTACGCACAAACATTATAGAATTTGTTCGAGAGCAAAACATTTTGGAATTTTATTGAAGTCCCTGATTTAGCCCCACCTAATTAAACATTGTTCAGTATTTCTGCTCGATATTTTTAAATAATAATCAGAAATGATGAGAATGGGTGTTGATTAACTTGCTGTTGACCAGCAAAGTGGTTCACAGATGTCTTCCTTACTGACTGTTTTTTCTCCACAGCTCCTCGGCATCGTTTTTCCTTTGAACGGACAAACTGAAAAAAACAAAACAAAACAGAAATTAACATCTCAAAGCAGCAAAGCTGGGATGATGAAGACACGACGATCTCCTTACTTTTAAAACGTATTTTTATAGCTGCAGTAAAGCTATTAAAAGCCCGTACAGTTAGAAATCATTCATAACCTCTTGTACAAAGCTGCTCCGGCTTCAATCAGACCCAGCAGCGATTGTTGTCGGTCTATGCGGATTTTCTGCCTGATGAAATCTTGCAGTGTGCCTTCATGAGATAAGGTAAAGAACCACAACATTTTGGGGTTCAACATGATGACTGACGGGTCTCTTGCTGCCCTGATTTATGAAATTGCCATTGAATCTGTTTGCCTACCTTCCCTGCACTCCTTCTCAGCGAAGTCCAGCAAAGCGTTTCCATTTTCAGTGAAAACTGTGAGCGCTTTAACGTAAGAGTTGGTGGATGAGTCTTCTTCATCAGCCATTTTCCCCTCCGAATGTGGACTTGTAATCATTTTCATGAGACATGTTGACTCTTATCAGTACACCAGAACAGCCGGTACATTATCTCAAAGTCCAGTCTGGGCAAAGGGGGCAACAGAATTTGCTGTTGAAGCCCTGTTTAAAGCGGCATTCCACTAGTTTGAGGTAGTTTAATCATCTCCATATTTTGTTATGATGTGTCTAGGTTGAATCCACAAATGTTAAAGTCAAAGTTAGGGTAACACACTGCGGATCAAATTTTTAAAGCCTTTTGATGTTTCAGTGTATGGAATCGTTTAAGGAGGTTTGGGCTTAGGACGGAGCGGATTCAAACTTAAATGTTGGTGTAGATCTGAGTAAAGGATGGATCTGTTGGGCCTTGATAGAAATATGTGGTGGTTTGTCAACTCTTAGATTGTCTTTGAATCAAAATTGATCCACCAGTTTGTTTAAAAGCAGCGAAATATCATCTTTTTTTAAAAAAAATCCATTTTCAGATACTGCATTGATTGATACAGTAGATCCACACAGTTTAAATTGTGTCAAACCTGGTTAATCATAAAAATATGTCACACAACTTTACTCATGTTAAAGCACTGCTGTGGTGCACAACATTCTGATTTCACTTGCAATTACCTTTTGATGCTGCCTGTATTGTATGAATTTTTTTTTTAATTTGTTCTTGAAGTTTCTTATAATATACAGACAGCAAAGACAAAGCCAGAATTTTTCCTTTTATTCCTCTTAATCTCACATGAACTACATTTCCTTCCAGCTTCAATCAACTGACTCTATTTCCAAATCTCTTTCTTCTTGTTGTCTGTCCTCCTCGATGTCATGGAGGTGTTTATTCTCCTCTTTGCGGTTCTCCTCTGGTTCCTGGGCCCCCTCAGGGAGTGACTGCGATTGATTAACAACTGTTTCTGTGGGTAAAACATGAGAGATCACGAAGGAGCTGGCGATCTCCTTCAGATGGAGCTGCTCAGTCTTCAGTTTCGCCAGCTCTTTGGTGAGTGGATCCTGGAGCATTGTTGGGTTGGTGTCTTTGGGCTCTTCGGAGGTCTCCAACGCTATGGCATCTTCGTCCTGTCTTGGTTCACTAGAGATGCTGTCCGGTTGAACCCCAGCTCCCCGCACCTTCTCATGAAGACTCTTCCTCTCCTCTTGCAAAGCTCTGCACAAATTCTCAAGCTTCTGGTTCTTGATGCTAACAAGCTCAAATTCCTTTTCCTTGATTGCTTTCTGCAAACATGTGGAACATAGTCATAAAAGCTTCATGTCTATTTTAAAAATGGGATTATATTCATGGCAAACCACCAAATCTTTGTGTCTGATTACAAGAAACTAAAGAAAACTGTCTCTTACATCTGCCACCATGTCAATGAGACTCTTGTTGCAGCCATCAAAGCGAGTCTTCCATGACTGGCACTCTTTCTCCAGCTTCTTCATTTTCTTTGCCATCTGCATGACAAATAAATATATTTCGCGGCACACAATATAAGCCAGAGCTAAAAATAGAAGCCTAAAGCAATGGTGTAAATCTCATGGGATTTTCCTCCCTGTTTCTATCATATTTTTATTCACACATCATCTAAAACTAATATCATGACTTCAAATGTTCAGTGAAGTGGCTCTCACTTTGTCCATGTCCTGTTTGAAGCTGCTGTAGACGCTGTTACTCTTTGATACCGTACCCTGGAATTCGTCAAACTTCTTGGAGTACATATCGAGCTGAGGAGAAGCAGAGAGACGAGCATTAGACGGGCCTTTAGAGAGCTCAGAAAACAAGCTGTGATGTTACTGTACCTGCGTCTTCATATCCTTTTCTTGCTCCTTCATGTCCTTCACTTGCGATTTATACTCCGACGCCTGTTTCTGCATCTGTGTATAATTAAAATGTTCCATGTAAATTAGCATCAGGTATTGGAATTGCAAATTCAAATTCAAATTGTTGACAAATCTTTGGAGCCTACAAGCTCTTTTTCCAGCTTGTGCTTCTCCTCGGTTTCTTTCAGCACCATGTTGGCCTGCGTCAGTTTGGTCTCCAGCAGCTTCTCTTTCAGGTCTCTGTGTTTGAAGACCTTTTCCAGGTTCTGGAAAAACAAATCGGGTGAATTTATGAACGGTTTTCATAAAGACATCTACGTAATTGTTCACTCACAGAACTTTGGATAAATAAAACTGAAATACATAACTAATAAATGCAAGATTTGGGTGAAATGTGCAAATAATCTTGAGGTCCAGATGTGTGAGGTTTTGTCTAATTGGAGAAAGAGGTGCGTTTCAAGAGTAGGAATCAATACCGCCTCTCGCTGGTCGTACTGTGAAATGAGTCCCTTCAGTTTCTCGGCCAGGGCGCTGTTCTCCTGGCACAGTTTGGTGTTGCGGCTGCTGTGTTCCTCGATCTGGGCCTGGATGTCGCTCAGCGTCCCCTGGAAATGGGTGGTGATCTCTTTCCTCTTCAGGTCGTCCTCTCTGCACCTCTGCAGGGTTTCCTCCTACGTCACAGAGATAGATGTTCACACAGCCTGTTGGATTTTTGTAACGCTTTGTACAACAGCCAGCAGCGGAGGTAGTAAAATAGTTCGGTGGTAGGATGTGTTGTGTTATATGTCTGACCCACTTAAAAGACGCCTCTAGCAGGCTGGAACAAAAAAGATGCTGTTGGTTGATTCATGCAGAACAAGCAGGCGTTATTTTTTTATGGAAGGTGGCGTTTCAACTCTTTTTGACCCTTTGTATAACTTTAATGTCCAGATAAATTTGACGTTAAGACGGATACAAAGACAAACAGAGCGTTCTGTACAACTTTCTTTCCATCCTTACGTCATCTGACATGTTTTCAGAGAGCATAATGGAAATGTTTGAGGCAGGTTTAGGGTAACTTTCTGAAAGGCACAGAAAAACTGAACAGGCATAACAAAGAAGAAAAAGAGTGAAGCAGCGAAATGTAAAAACTGTCCTGCCTCAAGTCTTGATCCATCTGACAACCTCACAAACCAATGCTGACATTACATCTACGTCATAACGACCTTTTACGGCCATCTCCATCGTAGTTTCTGTCAAAACTTTTGAAACAAGACTGCTTGGTTGCTTTTATATTGATGTTACATACAAGGAGGGAGAAAATTAATTTTCAAGTCATCTGTGACATAAAGTCAAAGTTCACACCTGTGTTCACGGTGTACGTGTAAAATAGCTCTGTTCATCCCCGCGGACCGTTTGTTTGAATCCTCCTCCTGGGCAGGTAGGAGTTTTGTTTTTCGCTTTTTTAAACCATAAATGTTTTTTTGTTGCTATGCGGATGAGGCAGGATTGGGCTTCCTACATGGTCTGTTCAGTCCTAAAAAAAGAGAAGTCAGCTTTAACAGATTCACTTGTGGCTCGGAAGACGTGGGCAGTACGAGAGAGAGAATAGGAGATATGCTAGCTGCACTTTGCTGTATTGATTCTTTGTACATTGTTGGCATCTCCAGACGCTGTTTGTCATGTTGCTAATTTTACTGTTGTTACTTTACAACCTAAAAATGAACTGCCTGGTTATGGCTGCAGCCTTACCACAAAGCTGATTCAGTCCTGTTATTTCTTTAGAGAAAATGTCAAAAATTTATGTTTCACACGAGCTTAAATTGCTTAATTTGTGATCATAAACCAAAATAAGTTAAGTTCACTGGTGTTTTTGACAAAGAAAAGCTGGAAATAGCAGTTACTTACGACACTGGAAAAGACTGTTTTAATGTTATTATAAGCTGGATCTGAGTCAAACTGAACATCAAATAGAAAATTAATAAAATACATATGTGTATGAGTACCTGTAAAATATCTAGGCTGATATTTGTTTTCTTTCAGTGTGGTGATACTCGCCCAGATGTCCAATCAATCTGCTTTCCTCTAGCTTTATGTATCAAACATTTACATATCAGACGTAAAAATGAGTTTTCTTTATATTGAGCTGTATTCTATATCCTCTGACATTTGGCTTCACAACATGTGTTGTTGGTAGTTTAAAAGGTCAAATTCAGAGCTTTGACATAACGGTTGATGTCCGGCGCCAGCTGCTGTAACCTCCTGTAGAGCCCAACATATGGTAACGACACCCGCCACCAGCAATCGGTTAATGCTTTTGGGTGCTCAGATTAGAAACCACGCATCACAGGAGCACCTTTAAGGTCTTGTTGTGCCGCTGCAGCTCTCTGCAGAGCCCCTCCAGTTTACTGCGAGCCAGCACCGCCCGGCTGTGTTCGCTCTGCAGTTGGTCCTTCTCCTTCATCACCTGCAGCAGCTTCTTCTGCAGAAGCTTCAGCTGCTTCTGATCACTCCGATGCTCCTCCAACTGCACACACACACACACACACACACACACACACACACACACACACACACACACACACACACACACACACACACACACACACACACACACACACACACACACACATTCCTATAAGCGTAAAGACCCCACCAGCTTGCTTTCTGTTTTATATGCAGCTACTCACCAACTCAGCATGTTTCTTAATGATGGCGTCCAGCTTCTGCTCTGGAGTGTGGAGTTTGTTCAGACTTTGCATCAGCAGCATGGCTTCCTTTCCTGAGTGGCCATGACACACGTCAGTCATATTTTAGCTTCATTTATCTTAATTACTACAGAGCAGGTGACAAATCTGCAAGTGCACACTAAATTGAACAACAACAATAACAAACAATACAGCCGCGAAGGAGGAAAACATTCTGAGAAAACTGTCTTTTACAGGGAAGTGGAGAATTTATAAGATTACAAGATTATTTTAATGGTTTTTCTCAAAAAATGTTAATTTTGCGTGAATATTATTTGAAATTCATGTGATTCTCATATGTAAGAGAAAACACTGGATAATCTTAATCCTTCTCTAGTTACAAGAAAAACAAGGCAGGCAGAGACTGCAACATCCCGCGACATCATCACATTTTTGTGCCTCTGGCTTCCTGAAAATGTTGCGTTTTGTTTTGTGATTATATCTCATCAGGTTTCCGAGATGCGTACCTCAAAAGGTATAAAAGTGAAAATTTGAACTTGACCTAGTTTTTCCCTTGCCTCCCTGAATATAACGCCTTGTGTTTTGTCTATCTATATTATCTTTTTCCTGAGATATGTGCAAAAAAATGTAGAAAAGTTGAAATTTGACCCTGACCTAGCTTTCTCAAGGTCAACATCTCATTTTCATCCCATTTGCCGCCCCAGTAATGTGCTTTTCCTTTCATCTTTCTATCTGCAACGGTTGTGAAGATATTTGGTGGACAGATGGACGAAACACTGACAATAACAATACACCACTACTTCACAGGATGTAATAACGCTAATTTACTAAAAAGAAAGCCAAATGGTCCCTGAGATTAGATCCATACATAAGTAAAAGGAAAAATTAATCTGGTCTCACATCACACTGATATCCACTGAGATTTGCAACAGTAAACTAATTAATCCGGAGTTCCTGTCGGAGTTCACGTGAGGTCAGTGAAATAATATTGTAGTGTCTGAGTCGACTATAAATTCACTCGGAGATGGATGCACTTACTCGCATTAAAGCTCTGCTCTGCCTATCGCTTTCAGTACGACTTGGACTTTTGCTGACGGAGCAGAATGAAAGCCACCTCAGCGAAAATCAATGAGACATTTTAAGAAAAACCAACACACCTAGATTTTTGAGCATCTTCTTCTCCAGTTTCTGATCTTTGCGGCTGTCTCTCTCTTTAACGGCCGTGACCTCGTCTGTGTCCTCTGGCTCGGCCGGGATCTCGGTGGCCTGGTAGGTGCTGATGATGTCCTCCAGCTGCTGGGCCAGGTCCTCTGTCAGGTCGAGGGGCCGGTCATCAGCTGGTGAGGCATCTGGACCCACAGGTGCAGGGCTGCTCACTTGACAGGCCTCCATTATTCTGAATAGCGCTTAGAGGGAAACAGTTTCTATGGTGAACCGGACTCAAAAATCTCTTCTTGACATGAATAAGATCACTGTGCTTTGGACAATGTAGCTGATACTGATCGGGAAGTATTGGTAATATCTGATCACCTTGAGTTGCAAGGTTACAATTCAATAAATAACAATAATGTCCAGGAAATATTAAATGATTTATTTAAATTTAATTTTAGAGAAACTGCCATGAAGAAAACAATTATCAAAATCAAATAATTACAAAATTCAACATGTGAATGTATTTTCATTTATTTCGGCACAAAGCATAAACCTTTGAATTCTAGAGATAATCCAGGTCATCATCTGGACCCACAGTGATTAATTACAGATAAAAAGAAGTTTCTAGTTTCCCGATTCCTGCACACAATCACAGTCTGATCTGGATCCAAGCGATCTGACGACCCAGAATGATTTTAGAGAAATAATTTTACAACAAATACAGTGCTACAGACTACAGATCACATTGTTTCTGAGACCGATTAATTTTCAGTGTCAGATACCTTCAGAGGTTACAGAGCTGGGTCCTGAACCACCAACTATCAAACTGATAATGATAATAATGAATGACTAATTCGGACTATCTTGCTTTTAGGTTCATGACATGATGTGGAAACTGCGCTGCCTCGGAGGAGGTTTACATTCTTGGTTCTTTGCTGTCTAAACTTCAGTTTTTCACCCACGTCTGGAGATTATTACCGACATCGGCAGCGAGAAACCGATTATGATTCCATTGTTTTCAGAGTCAACAGCTGGACAGAGCCAAGAAGTGACGGTTATGTCTGATTCATCAAACCTCTGCAGCGTTTTCTACAACCGACTGTAAAATCCTTTATGACTGCTAAACCACAGATTTTCCTACTTTATGACTCGTGCCATCAATGTTGGAAATGTGGTTTTTCAGTTTTTCTTCATGATATGGGTCAATAAACTGAATATCTTGAGACTGAACGAACAGCATGTAGAAGTCGTTTAAAACATGAAAATTTATTTACCGCTACGAATAAAGTAGAATGTTTTACTTTGTACGTCAGTTTTTGGCTCTGGAGCACAAATCAAAACCAGTTAAATTTGATTTTCTGAGAACCTTATTCACACATCTGCCATGTACTGGAGAGGTGGTTATTTTTTTGCACACTTTAGATTTCTGCCTTGTCAAACCATGCTATAGGCAGGTATATGTCTATCACTTGTACCTGTAAAAACCTTTATTGGTTTCAACAAAGATGGTTCAGACACATGACCATGCAGTAGCTGTGTCTGTTATCAGCTGTTTTCTGTCTTCACTGGAATGCATGAGGCTTGAGATCCTGAGTATTACTTGTTTGCTGAGAAAGTAATCAGCAAATTAACTGCTCAGCATCACCCGTGTACCTTTGAGCAGGGCATGAACTCTACAGGTGGAGATAAGTGGGATGTAATCTCTTTTTTCCTTTATATTTACTGGACATAAAATTTTTAGTCTTTTCCCTAAACGCCTGTAAATCTAAAATAAAATCATGAGCTAAAAAGCAACTCAACCTTGATCTAAGTCACAGTGAAGCTTATTAGCCCACCACAGTGATTTAATGGAATAATACGGTGCCTGTTGTGAAACCTCGCAGCCTGTTTACGTGCGTAAAATTAGTGCAGCCTTCACACTGCCTGTGCTTTCACAAGCAGAGCACATGGCACCTGTTCAGGCCCCACGGGCTATTTTTGGAACTGCTTAATATGGGCAAGATATTTATTTATTTCTAATCCACTCTTATTGATGTCAATGTCAGTGGTTATGCATGCAAAGCTGCAGCTATAAAAAATGTTACACAAGTGACCCCCATCCAGGTTCAATACTTTTAAAGGAGGCAGGTACTTAGAATGAAAAGTCGTCTTAAAATAGGAAACGGAATCTGTGTCTGAAGATACAGGGATTGTAAAACACCGGGTACATACATTAAAAAGATGCTGAATCTCCTTACAGATCAAATTGTCTTCTTTAACAGTTATTAGTACCTTTAAAGAAACTGGATGTCTGGAAACTGACAGAATTCAAGATTGCATTTAGTGTGAATGTACTTGAAGAAGTGAGCAAACAGTGTCTTACCAGGACCAGGGGCCAGGGATGGAAAAGGCAGAGTGTCGAGGGTTTTGGACAGGCTGCCTACCACAGATACAACAGCTGTGATAAGACCTCCTCAAAATAAACCAGAGGGAGGGAGGACAGAGGTACTGCATGTCTCCGTCTGTCCTGGACACCCCAATCGCAGAAGGTGGAGTGAAATCCTTCATTCAAAGGTCTGCAGCAGCCATTTTATCTGATGTCACTGCTGCTTTAAACGCACTACAGGTTTTATTTTAAGCAGACGTGCTGTTAACAGCCACATAATTATTCTAACAAATAGGCCTGTGAGGCCCAGTCATGGAAATGAGGTAAGTTTCCGATTGGTTAGAACCAGAGCAGATCTCTTCCCCAACCCAGAGGAGTCAACCCTCTTTAAGTTGATTCCACTTAGAGAAGTGCTCTGTTGGTAAATAGGACATCAACAACACATGGAGTGTGTTTGGAGTTTGCACCTATTGCCACCATGTTCCCCATAACTGTTGTTTATTTTGTCTTTTGTTTTACTAATTATACATCCGTGTAAACGAAAAGAGATGGTGACATGATGGGAGAAGGGCGTGACCCTTTAAGGATGTGAATATTTGAAAAATAGCAAACAGCAGTTAGCAGCTAATTAGCAACAATGAGGAAATCACTTCATATGCTGGACCTCTGGAGTTTCAGAATGCTTTTAACTACACAAAAGTTAGCTTGACAATCCCCTTCTTTGAGTTAACTAGCAACTGCTAGTAGCATCTTTATACCCCCTTCACCACAGACATCTATTTTTTAAAGCCATAGATGAATGTTAGCAGGCTAACTGGAGAAAGAAAGTGAGAAACTAATTGTGAGATTGGGAAAGGAGCTAACGTTAAAGGAAAAGGCACCTGTCAAAAGAGCAAATGGAAAAGAAATGTTAAAGAAGTGATAGTTCTGTTGGCTGACTACATGAGGAGAACTGTATGGAGTTACTTAAAGAGCGTTTTTGTCAGATGCCCAAGGAGCATTTTGGATACTACATCGATTGTCACATTCCAAAAGGAAACCATAGCTGGACAGACTGTTATTGCTAGCCAGCTAGTTTCACTCAGAAATTGTTGCTGTTTTCTGTGTCGTTCCTGCTGTTTGGACTCTCTGCTCAAAAACATGAAAATTGCTGGAACAGTATTGACACGCTAAAATTATGTTAACTGGGAAGTCCACCCATAGTTATTTCTTCTCCTAACATAGCAGATGCCTTACGCCATATTGTTCACGTGATTCCTTCTGGCAGATGCGCCGTGATTGGTTGGGTGCTTGATTGACAGGTAGTAGGTGGAGTTGTTGACGGCGTGACAGTGTGAGACTTTTTCAAGAAAGCTTACTCAAATATACAGGTGAGGATTTCTATATTTTCCATATTTGCTTAGTTTGAGAATGAAATTAGCCTTTAGGAACACCATCTGTTGATCTTTGGAGACGCTAAGACCGTCTGTCAACATTAGCATCAAGGATCATTTTGTGCCTGATAGTTTAGGGAGGACACTTAAATGGTTCATCACAATTCTGTGGATAGCAATTTAACGACAGAGATGCTGTTGATACCTTCAATTAAAAGAAAGAACTGTCCTTAACAGAATATGGTAAAGAGGTTACTGATGCTAACGTGAAAGAGCGGCACGTTTGAGAGAAGCCATGCATTTCTTAACTTTACAAAAGGATTTTCTTGTCAGATTTGTGTTTATTGACATGTTAGAATATCTAAAAATATTTAATATGCATGTTAAAAAGTTGTAACATGAGGTGTTTAATTTTATTTGTCCTACAAATTACATGTGAGCATACTGTAAAAATGCTGTTAAATGCACCGCCCTACCGTTACAGGAAATTTGATGGTTGAACCTGGCTGAATATTATCCACAAGATGAAGACTATTTTTGGAAGCATTCATTTCTTGTGACTGCAGGAATAATTTTCACCACTGCTAGGCCTTCCTCTGGTTTTTCACTCATTCTGCTCTGCAGGTGGAGATGCATTTTAAATAAAAATGAAATAAGCCGTGACACACATCCTTGGGTTAGAAGTATATTCTTTTTAAAACACTTTTGAATTTAATTTGAAAAAGTAGAGCACCAAACAATAATGTCCCCGTAGCATAAAAGAGGCACTCCGTCCTGACTGACCAGTTTGGATGCAAATAGCGAAACAACGGATTGGCTACTGAGGCTTTTTTCCTCAAAAACTCTTAGCTGAGAGGTAAAATGATTTGTCCTCTGTGTGTTTTACAGGGAATTCCATAGACGTGAGAGGCACAATGCAGTTCAGTAAATATGAGTACACAATAAAAACAAACACAATCTGAATACATACTGTATGCGAGAGCTAATAGAAGGCTTCACTTGTCCCTTCACATTTTGTGAGCGTTCTGCACTGTTATCACGACAAATAAAAAGTACATGAATCAAAGGTTACATACATCTCCAGAAACACAAATGAAAGCAGTGCACCTTTAATTTTTTTAATGTAAACATGAGTGAACAAAGTGTTTTCTATGACAGAGTATTGAGGCCACACATGAAAAAAAAATCTTCAATATTACGAGAATCAAACAAATATATTAAGAGTAAAGTTACCATTTTTAGGAGGATAAAGTCATAATATTATGACAATGAATTTATAATGGAATTATTGTGGTAAATAACTAAGTACCATTATGCGTATCTTGTAGAATTATGAGAACAAAATCATAATATGATAAGAATTGAGTTGCAATATTACAAGATTTGTATTACGAGAATACATTTACAACAATGTGACCTCCTTTTCGGAGTTCATTACAAGGATAAAGATGTAACATTACAAGTATAATTTCGTAATATTACAAAAATGAAGTCATAACATTACGAGAATAAATTATTTCCACTCAAACATGAAGTCTTTAAATTATTGCTCGTAATATTTGAACTTTATCTTCCAACTGGGATTTTTTTTGTAAATGAGGCCCAAATAGTCCATCATAGTTTTAACTTCTAATTCAAATTAGTGAAAGAGATGAGACACACAGCCTTTTCCCCCTCAAAAAACCACCGTTAACTGCAGACATTTTACCTCTTGAAGAGGTAAAATTTCCGCATACAAAGTTTTCAGAATTCAACACTGCAAAAATAGTTTAAATCATAAAAATATTTATACACAGAAGAAATAACGCCTTATGTGAATGATTACTTACATTTTTAGCAACCAACTCACGCTTTTAATATCATCACTTTAGTATTACTTACAGTAAGTGATATTGATTTATCCAGTTACACGTGCAACAAAACACACTACTGATCATCGCAGCCCCTTGAAATTTGTGTGCAACATGTCTCACAAAATGATAAAAACAACTGGAATGTATTAAAAGAAAAAAACACAAGAGAACGTAACATGTTTAACTCCCCCATTGTCGCTGACTGGGTCAGCTAAATGTCAGAGATGAAGGTTGAAAGTGCATTGGAAAAACTCAAAAAATGGTCGCCTGTAGAAGAGAGAAATAAAATAAAAGCTGTTTAATCAAAGCATTGACATTAAATTGAAAGCAATGCCAGCGTGGCTCACTGCATAACGGCATCACTGCTGCATAAGTACAGATATAAATAGTAGTCAAATATTTACCAGTATCAATAAGTGCTCACGTTCTAATATATAAATACATCTTACAGTATTCATAAGTACATATCTCTATTTTTGTGCAATAGCAAATCCCATGCAAGATAAAAACCACAACATTAAGAAAAATGCAACATTTTTTAAGATTGTTTCACGTAAAATCAAGCTGCATCCGTCTGAAACAGGAAAGAAAAAAAGCTGTCCTTTGAGCGAGTACCTTGACATTTTTCAACCGTCTGATAAAGCAAAACAAAAAGGCACAGACTCTCGCTGCTTGATTAGAAGCACCAAACTGCACAAGAAGCATCTACTTAAAATTTGGTCAGACTGTTTCATAATACACACATGTTTCCCCTTATAAATAGTCTTCGTATACTGCTTCACTACTGTGTCACACCTTGATATGATTACATTAAACAACAGTCTATTTTCAAAGTACACATACAGTAAAATACGCTGTTCATATGCATCTAAAGAAGGAGTATATGTTAAGGACATTTGTACAGAATCCATAAATATAATTTATGTGCAATTGTACGCAAACTACTATATCAATCAAAGGCATGTTAGCATAATATCTTTCCATATTGCACCTGCACCCAATAATGATTCTCCACTTTGCACGGCATCCTGCTGCTCATCCAATAATGAGAGGAGCACATCAACCAGGGCGAGCATCTTCTTCGATGAAGGTTGCTGTCCGTGCACAACCAGAGGAAGTGTTATTATATTGCCTCTAATGGGATTAAGATGAGGTTATGTGCCTAAAGGGCTGAGGGTGTCAAGCAGGGGGCATTTGTTCCTGGATCGAATCAAGGAGACAGAAAAAAAGGGGGCTTCAGTGAGGGTCTTCTGTGGTTATCTTCAACGATGCAATGGCTTTCAAGCAGGTTTGGACATTCTCCTCCTGTCCGCTGTCCCCGACGCCGGGGTCGAAGGTTTTCTCCTGAGCATCCTGATGGGAGGACAGCTGGCTCTCGCCTCTGACGTCCTCTCCTCCAGTCTCAAGCCAGTGAACGGATCCCTCCCTGCTGCTGCAACCCTGGCCCTCGCTGCTCTGGGGGCTCGGCGCCAAGGAGGGGGTGACATCAGCACTGGAGGAAGGCGGGGAGGGTAACATCTGGAGCCCTCCAACTGGAACAACTGGGAGCAAACTGTGGGTCTGCTGCTGGGAGTGAAGAGGGAGGTGGCTGAGGATGTTCTGGTGATGAGAACTGGCAGTGGCAGGCAGACCGGGACCCAAGCTACTTTTTTGATCCTGAAATGACACATTGGCAGCGTTAGGAGCAGTTTCACTTGTGCCAGGAGGATTTCTCATGTGAAAACAGATTAGAGCAACTAGAGAGCGCATACCTCCACCAGTATCATCATTAAAAACTGAACAAACAGGGGAATGGATTCCAGGCTATGTCAAATCAAGATGCTTGGCCAATAATTTGAATCATGTTTCATGTCACACCCAGCACATAGCACGCACTACAATGTTGTTGATGTGATGACATCACTTCACTTACAAGCATCTAAAATCTACTCCTGCATTTTCTGTTACCATACTGTGACCCAATGCATACTGACTTCTATTAATAGACTGTAATCTCTCTCATCCGGATTATGATCCAGATCTGGATCCATGGTGGGACATCATGATTTGTCCAAACCCCAGTATCTTTTTTGAGACCACAACCAAAGACGAGTGACCTCCCTATCACTCAGCACTCATCTACAAACATATTTGTTCTAATGGGAGAACCAACCACTCCATTTTCAAAATCTTGAAAAACGTTGATGACACATTTTGTTGAGTCTGATGTTATAGAGGTAGAACCATAAGGGTCGAAAGTAAATATCTACGGGATAGTTTGAGACTACAATCACCGTAGACCTGTCTAGAACCATGACAACAACCCTCTGATACGAACACGCCCATAGTGAAAACCAGTCATATACTCTTTTTTTTTTTTTAGTTTGGCAACTTTAACAGAAAATAACAAAAAAATTTCAAATCAACTTGAATTTGGGAAATCCTTTATAAAACGTCACAAATGATACCAAATTGTCAACCTTTCCAGCAAATATCATCCAGAGCCATTGGAATGTTTTGAAGATTTTTGCTTAATCTAAATCTGGAGTCATATATAGACTGTGACATCATCATAGTTCAACTGATGTCAGTGAGTGCCAACTGAGCCTGTAGATTTCAGTCCATTAGATGGCTACTGTTTGAATATTTGAGTTAACAGTATGCCAACTCTAAAAGTCGCTGGAGACTAGAGGATTTTAATGGTAATATTTCAAATCAGTTGAACTGATATACCTCTTAATATCATAAACGTCATGAAGTAGACTATAAAGTGGAGCTAAAACCAATCCGATTGCTGACTGACAAAAGTGCACATACCATCTCCATTTCAAAAGCTGCTTGTTGTTGTTGAACCATTTCCATCTTTGCCTGGTGTCTGATTTTATCACCGCTGCCTTTGTGTTGATGCGAGCCTCTGCGTGGCGACACTGCCCTCAGCACGACTCTCTGCCGGCCACGGACTGAGGATTCTCGCTTTCCAACCATCTCTGTCCCAGGAGACAAGGGTCGCTCAACCGAAACCGGAGAGAGAAGCTGGATGGGTGAGAAACTGGGCGAGCCGGGCCTCAGTGAGGTATCCCATCTGGGAGAAGAGCGACCTCGTGGGGAGAGTTCTCGCCTTGGGGATGGGTAACGCAGACGTGAAGGGGAGGGCTCCCTGATGGGAGATTCCCAACCAGGAGAGAGCAGACAGGAAGAATAGGGGTCAAATAAGAAGTTGGCCTGGTCTGGAGACAAGACGGCAAGAGAGTCTTCATCCATCGACTTCTCTTGTTGGTCCAAGCCTGTCCGCCTGCCGGAGGGTTGATGGCGGATGTCAGCATCCGGCAGCGATGTGAGGGAATACCCATGGATGGCAGCCGAGGCCGTGACTGACATAGATGTAACACCGCATGGTTGAGGACTGGTGCTTCTTGAACGCAACTTTGGAGTGGAGTCACCCTCGTACTCATCGTCCTCATCATCATCTTCGTCGATTTCTTCTTCATCCATGCCGTCAGAGTCCTCCGCATCTGAGAACTGGTGTTTGGTTGTAGCCGCCACCTCTGTCTTGGACTCTTGTTGGATGTCATCAACTTAAAAAAAAACAACGCAATTCAGTTTAGTTGAATCGCTCAGTAATGCATGTGCAACAATATTCCACACGTACTGCATGTCTTACCATGTTCCTGGATCTCCGTCTCGTCCATTGACACTGACACTCCCAGTTCAAGACATTTCTTCATGTGTGCCTTTGACTTCATATGTTTAGTCAGGTTTCCTATAAAACGAGAAAATATAAAGTTTATCATTTATTACTAAAGGAACACTTCACCCAAAAATTTGTCCTTATACCAATGGAAAGTTGGGTTGCGTGTTTCCTGATCAGACATCCCCATGTTTCAGAGTTCTGTTCCTCGTGTGTTCTCCCACCACAGTGATTGTCAATCCCACCCTGAATCTGATCACTTGCATCTTTTACCACTGTCAGCATAGTGATAGTGATCATTTCCTTCTGGTATATGTAGTGTGTGCTCCCAAATCCTCCTGGTACTTTCTATCTCACATGCTGGCCATCCTCTACTGTTTTTCTGTGAATTAAAGCCGATTTAGTAGTTTTTGGACTGTTATTCCTTTGATTCCTTGTGTACCGACCTTGATCAAAAAACAAGTGTTAAACATGTCCTGATCATTTTCAGTCAAGTATTTGGGTCCACTTGTCTGTGTTGTTTGGTTGTTTGCCAGGCATAGAATGTGAGCCATTTCTTGCCTGCAATAGAACATTGCCTGCTGCTGCGAATCCAAATGTTAAAGTCCTAAGACTTTTGGATTTGATTAACAATTTGTAAATCTAACAAACCAACTGTCAAGTCAGCATTTCTCATTCTAGTTTTGAATGCTCACCTTTAGTTTTGAAAGCAAAGTTGCAGACCCTGCAGATGTACGGTCTCACATCTGTATGAGTCCTGATATGTTTCTTTAGCATGCTTGGCTTTTTACAGCGAATACCACACTCCTCACAAATATATTTCCCCCGGCCTCGACCTCTGACATAAACATAGTCTTCGTTGGACTTGAACCTGAAAGACAGATAATGAATAAAAGGCAGTCCTGAGTACAAATAAACAACGTGAACTCAGGAATCCAGATTTATCTGCTGTACTTGCTGCCAGCAGAAAGTGTTGTGTTATCTTTACTCACCCTCCCTCAAAGATCTTAACGCGTGTTGGGACGATCTGGGTCGTTGAAGCCTCCCTCTCTTTCCACTCCTCCTTACTGGTTTTCACTCTACAGCTCATGTCTTTCACCTTCTTCCCGTAGGTGATGTCCACCTCTTTGGGCTCCGGTTTCTTTGGCTGCTGCATCAGACGAGCAAACATTTTGTTAACATTCACTTTTAGCGCAGAGCTTATCGACAGGGTAACGCGACTCCTCCAGGATTGTATGTCACACATGGTATTACACAGTATGTTTCTGCTAGAGCTACGGCTGGGGGAAAACCCAACACATGTTACTCCAATTTTTAGAACCTGAGTACAAACAATGTCTGGTGCCGTGGCAACAGACATTCAACCATTTGTTTGGGATGATTTGTTTTGTTTTTTTTTGATGAGGCTTCAATTTCTGGGAAAAATGAAAATTGGTGGATTTTTCAGAAGTTTGTTTCCTGATATGGTTTTCATGACAGAGTGTGTAATCCATATACAGGTTCCTCTAGAAAAATTCAAGATTTCAAAGACTCATACCCCAACGTGTTTCAAACAGTAGTATGACATTCGGTATTTGAATTTTTTTGGCATAGTTTGGTATTTTAAACTGGGCTAGATTGTGCTGCTGTATTGGGGAAGACTCAGATACGGATGTAGATTGTGGAAGACTTTTTAACTCAAACAAAGACAGATTGGGAATGTTTGCTAGTATTCATAATGATGTTCCACCACTATATAAATCCAAATATGCATAATAAGCCAGATCTGGGAAATTAAAAGGCTATATCTGTATGGGGTCTAGGGTGTATGGGGTATGTTTTGGGTTACGGTACATTAACAGAGAAAGGGAAAGGTATGGAACTGCTACCAAAGTGTAGACAAGATCATCCAAAAACTGGGCCAGACTTCCAATACAGAATTTATTAGTAGTGATAAACACATAATGTTCAGAATAGGTTCAAAATGTTCAGAATAGGTTTTTCCAGTATTTTCAGTTTGATCCCTACTGACACCTCGTCTTATGTTTGAGTTTATGCACTTTGTTTAAAACATCATTTTTTGGTGGGTTCTTTTTCTATGACTGACACTTGAAACTACCTGTTGCAGTTTGATTATTTGTTTGATAGGTTATTGTTATGGATGGTCAAAATGATTAATAGTTTATCTAATAATGTTACCTGTTCCATGCTCTGCCTCCACAGGATGAGAGATGAAACCAGTTTTCCTGTGCCAGGCTGACACATGGCGGCCACGGTGTATATGACCTTGTCTCCTCGCTGCTTGGACCTTAAAAGAGCCAGAGCAGTGCTGGTACTCAGTTCAAGGGGGTTCATTTTGTGGGAACTCACACACCAGGTGGCGTACACGGAGGAAAAAGGGGTGTTGCTTTGAGAGCAGCTCGGCTTGGTGTAGTTGAGATAACACCAGCTCACACCTGTTGTAGTGCGAAGACTTGGAAACTGAGATAAAAGTTTTGAATGCTCAGTGTCTGAGATCAGGACATCTTGACTGGTAACCAGCTGTGCAACCATATCCATCTGCGCTTTTTTCTCCGTGCCAACTTCTTTAACTTCGCTGGCTGATGTCATGGAGTAGGGAGGCGAGCTGCTTTCCAGGGAGCTACTTTCCATTGCCGACTCAAATCCATGCTCGGTGGCCTCTGTCACTTTTTGATGAAGTGTGATAAATTTACTCCGACATGTGTCATCTTGAGCAGGAGTTGTGGATACGCCCTGTATCTCTGACCTGTGCCCCTTCTCGTCACTCAGATTACATTTTCCCAACTCCACAGCGCTCAGTTCCTCCACGATCTGCCCAAACATTCTTTCTTCTTTCACACGTTTTTGCTGTTTAACCTCCATGAAAAGGTCCAGGCTGCTGGCAGGAGAAAGCATCCGTTTGTTCGCCCCGCCGCTGGAGGCGTTGGTGGTTGAGATAGTTCTGGAGGTCAGAGAGAGAGGTATGCCCGTCTTGAGCTTAGCTGATGACAAATCAAGGGCTTCGACATTGAGCGTGTGCATCGAAGGTGGTCTGGTGTGAGATAATACATTATGGGAAAGAAAACGTGAAGCTTGATTCTGAGAGGTGGATGATATCGGGCATTCATAATGATTGTCAAAAATCTGTGACACTGAAGTGTATGTGATACTACCATAGGATGGCACATGAGTCTGTATTCTTACAGGAACTAACAGGCTCGGATGTGACAGCTGGGGGAATGTATTCCCAGTGGAAAATATTGGCATCGTCTGAGGCAGAATAGCAACTGTTGAGAATGGTGGGGAGGTGCTGCTGAGGTAGTGTGGAAACACTTGTGATTGGACTTGTGTTACCTCAGTGTCCATATTCAATGACTCCTGTCGCACCAAGTTTCCCCTCCTTCTGTCCCTCATAGTCGAGTGGCCAGCACTGATGTCCACGTGTCTAACTTTGGATGTCGGAGAAAGGCTGCCATAGTCAAATGATACGCTGCGTACCTCTGGGAATTCCTTACGCAAGTTACACGGCGCCTGCTCTGAGGAGGAGCGTCTCATTTCATGTTGTTGACGCTGGTTGAGCACAGAGAGGGAGTGCCCACTCCCTGGCACAGCTAAGAGCTCTAAAGGTTTGCCAAATTCATCTTGTCTGGCTGGAGAGACTGACTTAAAGCTCTCCTCCCTGTCAAAGGAGAAGGTGGAACAATAAGATAAATTGCTGTCTTGGCTTGGGCTGCGGGAGAGACTGGTGCAGGCAGACTCAAAACTAGATTCACCAGAGGAGTGCTCGATATCAGCTAGACGCAGCCTTTTCTTCTTTGGAGGGAGCTTTTCTGGGGGGAATTGTGCTAAAGTTTCACTTCTCTGAGGCCACTGAAACTCCTCCACATGCTTCTCTGGCTCTTTCACCTGCACTTCTGGAGCTTTTTCAGGACTGTCAGGCTCAACTGTGACTCTAATTTCTGGGACTTGAATGTTGGGCTGTCGCACGAGTTTGGGGCCCATTTGAAATGACTGTCTTAGTCTGCTGTCACTCCTTTCCAGGTCATGTGATTCACCTTCATCCATAGCTTGAAATAAAGCAATTTCCTGCCTCTGCCCATGATACTTGTATAATTCAGACTGTTCAGAGTGAGGCCTGTTTATTGAGTTTGTGTGCTGGATAACAGAAATGACATTCCCTAAAGTTTTTCGACCAGACATCTCAAGGCTCACTGATATGTCCATGTCACACCTGTCCATGTGCGTACTTGAAGAATATCCTTTTCCTAAAGTCATAATACCCGCTGCAGCTTGTTTTGAATCATAGTCCTTGCTTGAATCAAACATTTCTTCGTACTGGTCATGACGGCCTGGTCCTGGCAAATCTTCCTCTTCCCTCTTCTCTTTCCGACGTTTACGTGTTGCCAATTCCATTGCGTGTCTCTGATGGCTCATATTGGATGCCAAAGCGGGGAAATTTTCCATTTCCAATCCTGAGGGTGAAACACCACTCTCACTTATCTTTCCATGACTGTCACTATCAGCGTGGCCATCATGTGCGGATAGCTCAAAAGCAGCTTGCCGCCTGAGCCTCCTCATGCCGCTGGTGCTCGTTCTCTCGTCAAATGAGTGGCTGCCTCTGAGAGCTTGAGGCATGGTCAGACAGACCGCTGATGATGTCGGCATTGAGTTGCTTCTCATCAGTGGCCCCACATCAGCATCCAACAGGGGCTCTTTTTCCTCCTCCCTCGTGAACGACTTTGTGTTTATTTTTATTGAATCAACAGTGTCTTTTTCTTGGGTGAAAACACGGGAAACACCTTTCTGCGAGCGTTTGCTTGCGTTCTCGCTTGAATCTGTGCTACATGTCACAAAAGCTGCTGTCTGTTTAGGACTTGGTCTGTAACACTTCCCGAACATAATTTCTTGATAGGACTTTGCGTTAGCGTTTGGAGGACCAGCCTGGTGCTCCGTACTCTCAGAACGTGAGAAATAGCCAGAGTCCGTGCTACCCTTGCTTGACTGACTTGGGAGGGACAGATTGTGGTCAGAGTCACTGCTCCTTTTTTCAGAAAGCCGAAGTGCAAGCCGTTGTTTGATTGTGCAAGATTGAATTGCACGGCTAGCCTCGGCAGCAGCAGGAGGTGCATTGATTTCTTGAGGCTGGGGCGAACCATCCTGAGCTGACATTGATGTGGCTCCCTTTTTCTGGGCAATGAGATTCAGGACTTTTACAGCAGTGTTATCTGATCCCTCCACTGGAGAGTCGAGCAACAGCAGCGGATCATTAAGAGTGTCCTCGTCCGTGTCTGTGCTTTGCTCAGCATCGGAGAACAACTCTCCTTCCCCTTCAAAAGACCCCTGGTCAGTGTTGGCATTATAAGAACCAAGCTCTGAGAGTGGCACTGTTCCAGCTTTGACTGCGTGAGCATGGGACTTTCTGTGTTTGTATAAATTACTTTTGGTTTTGAAAGAGAATCCACAGGGGACACATGGATAGGGCCGTTCCCCTGTGTGTGAACGAATGTGTTTCTTAAGTACGCTGGGTTTGGCACATGCCCTTCCACAGTAATCACACACATACTTTCCAGGCTTCTGTGGCTTCTGTTCCACCTTACAGAGAGTCTCTGACAGCTGATCCATCCCTTCAGGAGAACCGGTTGACTTTATGTTTGGTGCAGGTCCTGGAGACTGAGCAGAAACTTTGTGTCTGCCTAAAGGTTTAGTGGACTCCAGTGGATATGAAGACACCTCATAGTCTTGATGGCTTGTGTTATGGATTTGGGAGTGCTGATCTTCTAATTGCAGTGATTTCCCTGAGTCAGACCTTTCTTTGAAACCACTTGTGTCTCTGCTCTGACCTCCATGCAGTTGTTGATGCCACCCCTTTCCTTCCAACTCAGATGATGGACTCTTTTTAGTATGAGCCGACCCTGAGTTCCATTTTTTCTGGGCAACATTTCTGTCCTGACCCTCACCGGAGCTTTTCACCCCTGCAGCAGTTTCCAATGACTCCATGAATCCCCTTTCAATTTCTTTGGGATCAATTTAAAGGATGCTGTTGGTTATGTACCTGTAGTGATATTAGCATACATATGAACTGATTGCAGGGAAGGGTCATCTGAAAGAAATAAGACAGAATTGGAAATCAGACAAAAGCAATTAAAATCATTACAACATAGAGATGCATCCAAAAGTTGTCAAGACAAAGGAATTGAAGAAAGTTAACTCTAAACAATCATTTCAGAAGTTAAATTCTTAAAGAGTAAGAGCTGTTCAAGATTGTTTCCCAAAAGTCCTCCTTGTAAAACTGGAGTATAAAATTCATAATGAGTTCCATCTCAGCGGGAATGGAAAAATATTTTCCCCTTGTGGCCTTTTAAAACCAAAGGTGTCTCATGTCATGCCTGGCAGATGCCCCAAAGTCCTTAGCATTGATGTTTATAAGTAATTAAAATTTTAAGACTTACTGTAACATGTGCGTCATGGATATACATTAGTGAGCTAGAACCTGAAGGACTCCACTATTAGTGAAATACTGTTACTCTGAAGTAACTGTCAGACAATCAGTAAAAACACTATGGTACCAAATTGTGGGGAAAGATTTTCATGGTCAAGGATTCAATGAGATCAAATCTATAATGGGACAACCGTTTTGAGTTGCAATGACATCACAAGGGAAATGCCAGCAACTGCCATGTGTTCCCTTTCTTACACTGTGTTGTTTGGTGCTTTTAGACAACAGTTTAATTTTACAATAGCTTTTTTTCATTTACTACATGTAATTAACCACAGGCAGTCTAACTTTATACAGTGCATTGTTGCTTTCCTAAGACATTGTTGAAATAAACTGATGAAATAACTTAACAATGTGAGCCAGCATTCACCCATTCATCAACACAGTCTATTGGCGGCAGAAGCACCACCTGCTCAGCAGGAATGATAACCATTCACAGGGATGGAATCATCAGAACTAATTATTTTTTCAATCTTGCCAAAAGACACATTGGTATATAGACCGTCAGGACTGGGGATTTACCAACAGACCTTTGGAGCCACAACCAGTGAACCTTCGTGTAGTGTAGCCGTGTAAACAGAAGCCTTACAAACACAACAAATGTCTGACAGAGATTTTTGGGTTAAGTTGCATAGAAGTGATGTTGTAACACCAAAACCCCGCCACGCCACATCAGTGCAGTGTTCCGAACGGGGGTACAAACGCAAAAAAAAGAAGCCCTTGAAGGTATTTAGTTGTCAGGGCAGCTCGCCAAGGGGCAGTTCCTCTGAGAGATTCCCCAGACACTTCTGTTACGCTGCTGTGTTGGCTCGTATATTCTGCCAATAGATGTATGGTATTGTCACTCATACCGACTCTGAAGTAGGAGCCAAAAAAGTTCATCAAAACAGAGAACTGCAACTTTCTGAGTCAGAATCTCAGGTATTGCAGTACAATACAAAGTCCTGCAACTAATTGTTAATATTGTTACAGAAAACTGTGATGAAATAGGGTTGTAACCCGGACGAGGGTGAAATGACACCAACATCATTAAACACTAAGCCGTAAAAAAAAACAAAAGCAACAAAAAAAATGACAAGACCAATACGTAACATGAAAATTTAAATGCAATTGAATATCTTTTTTTTCAGCCACACGAATGAAAAGCAGATGATGTTTCAAGATCCTGCTGCTGAGCTGTGGTTGCCCCCCATCCCCACTCACCCACTAAAAATGCCCTCGTTGCTGTGGAGGTGAATCAACAGGCTATATGAACTGAAAAGGCAAAAGCCAGCAAGCCACACTCAAATTGGTAATCTGTCAGACTCAGGCTGTCCAGAGGACTACTGAGATTTCAAGAAGGCTTTCCAGGTTCTGAGGAGAACAAACACTTCCTTGGGAACATTTCCTGTTACCTCCTTCATCTTGACAAGGTAGAACACATCTAGTAGGCAGACCGCCTTCATCCTTCCTGTAAAAGTTTGAAAGATTTGGACCGACACGGCCCTGATACCCCCATTCCAACAGCATGTTGAGTATTGGTGTAAAGAATCAGAGGCAGTTGTAGGGCACATTCTGACATATAAAAAATCTGACTATTTAAAAAAATGTATCTCTAGTTCTTCGATTAATCCCAAAAATCTCATTGTCATCAAAAGAATACAAAAATAAATCAATCTGAAGTGAAATAGGCGTGACATGATCAAAAATTACTGATTTTGACAGCTAGAATGCCTGAAATGTTGACAATACTCTGATGTCTTAAAATACTTTTAGTCATCCAAAAGTAAAAACGGTATAATGGATAAGGATATTTGACACAGGACAAAAATGAACACTACTTAGAGCTATTTCTCTGATCCGAATATACATATTGTACTACCTTTGCAAAAAAGAAATAAGTCTACAATTATATACTGAAGTGAAAATGATAACGATAATACATGTTAGACATAGAGACGATAGTCAAAGAATGTCTGAAAAAAAGCACATTTGTGGTATGTTTGTCAATGACTGCCAGCACACTCTGGTGGCAGACCGTGGGTGATGTGTAAGCCCTCCAGCTCTTTTGATGCAAAACAATCCAAAACAGTAACAAAATGTTCTGCATCGTCACATTCTCTCTCTAGGGATCCGAAACCCTTTAACCTCACTGTAGGACTGTCTCCTCTTCTGTACACAAACATACTGGACTCATCACCATCACCCCGTGGTTACATTGCTCCACTTTGGGCTCGTACCACGGGGATGGGTCTCTCAGGGCACGTCATTTCTGTCTTCTCGGTATCAAACGCCGTGTCCTCCCTAACAAGGTTATGTAAGATTATCTGGTTCAAACCCTCTGAGTTCCCCTTAATTAGGACATCCTCCACTCTCTTCTCGCTCTCCCTCGCTTTCTTTGTTAGCACACTGCACACTCCTCAGGCATAAACCACAGGATACCACGCCAAGGTGACTCTCGATATGCCGAGAGATGCTCGAAAGGTTTGTGAATCACCCATTTGTGTTTTTCTGAAAATTTTCATCGTCTGTCTTTGTGGATTTGAGAGCTCCTTGTAGGGGTAAAAATAAAAAAGGGAAGGCAAGGGCTACCTCAGATTAGAATGATGTATCAGTGGAGAGGTTGTGAGAGGTAAACTAAGTGGGGTGCCTCCAGGGTAAAAAAAAAAAAAAAATTCAGAGGCCTGGAAGGGAGCTCCCTTTCAAGGTCGATCTGACCTCATTGCTTAGTTTCCATCCTCTGTGAGCTACGAGGGAATATGGGTGCAGAGTGACAGCGAGATAAGACCCTCAGAAACAATGCATACCTTTGAACCAAGCACGATAGAGAGGGAACGGAGCCGACATATTCACTGACAAGTCTCTCAACAGACTTTTTTCTTTTTTTTTTGGAATAAAGCACACCAAATTTTTCTCTCTCCCAGCAACAAGCACCAACCTTTATAAAATATGTGACACAGCAGCAACAACAGGAGGCAGGTGGGTGGCAGAAGGTGTGTTTCAGGATGGCTGTGGGTTGACTGTGCTACAGTGGAGACATGATTTCATGGAGAGGTTTTCTCTGAACGGCAGACATTCATGTGAGGTACATCCCTTACAAACGCTGGCTACGGAGAGCATCATTATGCCGCTGCATTACATCATTAGATGCTTAGTTGGCCATGAAAAGAAACAGGCAACGACAACAAATGAATATCGTAAGGTTATGAGGAGCTGGATGGTAAAACCCTCAATGTACTCTAATGGAAACACGCAAATGACATGCAGCTGATGATCTGATGAGGAGAAAGCATCGACTCATACAGTAGCTGACATTCAACTATCAAATATCCTCATACAGACCTGACATTTGAATAGTCCCCTGTCCCATATCGACAGTCACATGTGACATTCCTCATTCTGCATAGTCCACTTCCCCATTCTCCTCATGTCCAAGCGACCAAAATGACATAAATTTAGCGAGGTAAAGTCCCATCAGTCATGAAGCTGCTGGCCGACTGGGTGTACATTAGAAGATCTATTGATGCGAGCTAGTCACCAGAGAAAATACCCAACCGTGACGTGCGGACCCAGGAACAAAAATAGCAAAGGGGCCCTGGGAGGGATTACACAACAGCCCACGTTTAAGGACGCTTTTCCTCTCTCTCTCTCTCTCTCTCTCTCTCTCTCTCTCTCTCTCTCACAAAGCGCAGCAGCAGCAGCTGCCTCACTCCACACACAAAGTGGGGGAGTCAGGTATCATCATGTAAAGACCTAAAACATCACCTCTCCAGAGTGGGGCTTTTTATCCCCGATCTGGATCAAATCATCGCACCTATTCACTCACACAGCTGGACATGTGAATATGAACACAGAAAAAATGCAAAGCTCTTTAAAATACTCTAATGATATGGTGCAGCAGATCTGAATGTACATTTCCTCCAGCTTGATTCTACTTGGTTTCTATATAAAGAGGAGCTCAATGAAAGGCAAGCATGTGTCTGGCTGTGAGAAGGCTGCAAAAATTAGACATGTTCGCTGAATCCTTCAACACCCACAGCCTGTTCAGAGCCAATTCTTCCCATCACGACAGGATTTGCTTTGTGAATGGAGAGAGTCGTGATGAGGGTGTCATTAACGCAAGGGAAAACTAGGACAATGCTGTAGATTATGTGCAGCTGCAAATCTCATCCTGTGAATCAGATGTTTGAGTTCAGTGTGACATGCTGTTAACTTCCTCTATACTATCCACTGGAATCAAACTCAAGCAGTTCTCCCTGTGGACATGGTTTTATTTAAAAAATGCTCCATTTATGCCATTTACATAATCCTAAATGTACAGACTGTACTGTATTCTCCTCAAGTAAATGCACTTCTTTAATGCATTATTATATTTAAAATCAATACTATAGTGTATCTACAGTATTGATTTTCATGAAGTTAAAAAAATACCATCCTCAAATTTATTAGCATAAGCACATGGACAAACTTGTTGTTACCTTTCTCTTAATGAAAAAACCCACAATGGTCACTGAAATAACTTGAAACTGATAATAATAATAAAAATCTACTCAAAATTAATCAATAAAAATCAAACATTGCTTTCGAATTGTGGCCCAACCTTGTGAGGCTACACTACAATCAAACAATTTCGACACCTGTCAGCAGGCATTTTAGCCCATTTCTCATGAGCAAACTGCTCCAGTGGTCTCCGGTTTGAAGGGTCTCTTCTCCAGATGTTCAGTAGAATCTAGATCAGGATTTAATGAAGTCCACTTCTGAACAGTTTTGCTTTCAACCAACATTAGGCTGAGAGTAAACCCACAACCTGCAGGTTTGCAAGTCGTGGTTCTTGCAAACCACGACTTGCAAACCTGCACAGTCTCAAAATACCCTGTGCCAAATGCAGCAAAGCAGCCCCAGAACATAACAGAGCCCCCCCCCCCCCCCCCATGTTTTACAGTAGGGACAGTGTTCTTTCTTAATATGCTTCATTTTTTGCTTCTCTGAACACAGACCTGATGTGCCTCGCCAAAAATGCTCCAATCTGTCCGAAGAACATTCTCCCAGAAGCTTTGTGGCTTGTGAACACGCACTGTGGCAAAATCCAGTCTCGCACTTTCATGATTTACTTCAACAGTGGTGTCCTCCTTGCTCGTCTCCCGTGAAGTCCATTTTGGGTCAAACAACAACGTGTGGTGTGATCTAACACTGATCTACCTTGACCTTAGAGTTCACCTTTCATCTCTCTGGAGGTTGATTTGGACTCTGGACTAATTCTGTACATTGTGACACTAATATAGCATTTCATCAGCAACATGCTATGACAAGATCTGTAGAAAGCATAATTAGTTGCCCAGTTTTAGCCAGCTATATCAGCGCGGGCTGGTAGAAATAATCAGTGGGTATCTATTATTACTTGAACAACAGGTAGACCAGAGGTTAGAGAAACAGAATGGAAGATCAGAAGTTTAATCCAGTGGGAAACATTCCCTATGCCCAATATTTACAAAATAAGACGACTTCTTTCTTTAAATCTTGGATATTTACAGACATCGAGGTGGAATGTGGTTATGTTGTATGAAGATCATTCGATCGCACCATGACCAACATTTATAATTTCATTCGTGAACACTAAATAATTATAATCGGCCACGCATAGCAGTCCCATCTTTTAAATGTTTGCTGAAGCTGCGGCTTCAGCTACAAAGCCTTGACTAACAGCTGAACTGGAATCACTGGGATCACTGGGCTCTCTGTGCTCTCTGCTGCCAGTGGCTGTTGGATAAACGCCAGAACCATCTTACCTGCTGAAATTCATATCTATCCCTAGAATGGACACACTCCTCCAAGGCTGAACAATCCCACACGAGTCTGCCGACACCAAAAATATGTTTGTTTTTTACATCACGATTTATGGATTATTTCCTGAGATATGAAGTAAAATGGTGTAAATCACCTCATCATACAAAGAAATTGAATAATTAAAAAAATCAAAATCTGCACCAAAATTACATGAGTTATTCTCCAATGTATGCCAACTCCTTCTGCCAGGATTTTTAAAATCTGTAAAAAAAAAATATTTTTTTAATAATTCCTCTAAAGACAATCCAACAAAGAGATTTGTAAAAACACCTTTGTTGTCAAAAATAAGGAGACTTACTGGAAGGCTTTTTTTTTTTTGCTCCAAAATAGTGTACAACAAAGTCTTCTGTCCGATTTGAACTGATTTATGATAACTCCACCTCATTCATTTGTGTGAAACTTTGGCCTTTCAGCACAATATAATTTCCACAACTATAAATACCTCAGCCATCCTCTTCAGTTTCACTCTGTGCCAGTGGGTGAGAACAACTGGGTGCCTCTATGAATAGGAGTCCTTGGCTTTGGGCTTTTGCTGTGACATATTTTACTCTTAATGTAAAGCTTGGTTTAAACTTAACTTATAGTTGAACTTCACCTCTAAGGTCAGATTCCTGAACCTTCACTTCCAGCAGTTGTCTCAGAAAACTCATTGTATGCCAGTGAAGCAATAAATGCATAGAGTGTGCATTGACACAATCCCTCCATAGTATGGAACTGCAGAGAGTTATTATTAGATATAGCCTCAAACAAGCCAAAGAAGCAGAAGCTGATGCCAACTAACTGCACTGCAGCCGAGTTCCATTATGCTGTATTCAGTATCTGGAGGAGCGGCGCTAAAATGGCTGATAGTCAATGTGCATTGAAGGTCAAGTCGCCCGTCTCTATAAATATAATGGTCTGTCCCCCAGGATGCTCCACGCCGGCCAGCATTTCCACAAACTAAAGCCACGCCGCGGCTCAAATCTACCATGAATTTGCATGTGATTGAATGCCACACATGCACCCACTGGCTGGCCTCTAATGATATTAGAGCTAAAGCAGATGGGGGACAACACACACACAACCACACACATACAGAGGGAGGGTTTATGAATGGAAGGAATGAGGTTTTACTACCTCCTGGCTGTAGTAGCTGCCATACTGAGAGATCACTTACAGCGGACACTGAACGCTCCAGGTCGAACAAATCAGCTGATACAATCCCCTCCTGCAGGTCTTTACCTTCTCGTTCACAAAACCTCATCGGATTCCTGATCAATCAGACCGTTTATTGTTGCGGCATACTTGTGCCATTATCGCAGCGGTACCTGAAAATAATCTGACATGATTGTGTGTTTCCATGGCAACTGCACCAACGTCTGTAGCAGTTTCCCCACTTCCTATCTACATGTATAATTACCGAGACACCAGAAATAAGCAGAGAAAATGGTGCATTAATGTGTGATCATAGGGTAGTATTAACACAGAGCAGCATCTACAGTAACTGAATCATTTATATGACGGTTTGAGGTTATCATGAAATAATTTATGCTATTTTTTTTTTTTTACTTTCGCGCATATCTCTTATCCACATCCATCCACTATAGCTATATTTGCTGATATTTATCAGGGTTGTGGAGATGGAGCCAATCCCAGTCGACATTGTCCAAGAGGTGTGGTGCACCCTGGACAGGTCAGCAGGTCATCATAGAGCTGCAATAAAGACGCCGTCTTCATGCATTTACATCAAGCAAAACAGCAGCATCACGCAGCTGCGACGTCTGATTTCAGAAGGTATTTCCACAAGCAAAGGAGGTGTACGTACGTACACCACAGCAGCGTCGGTGTCTGGCGTCACATTTTAAATATGCATTAAGCTTCATAAAAACATTGCAACAACACTTTGTTTGCCATGTCTGTTGTTCTTGTCCTCTGCTCCAAAGTTAAGTGGCTTACAGACTAAATATGAGGTTGTTTTTTTTTTATTTTGTCTTTTCTTTGCTTGGATTAGCTGCTGAATGATACTAGCTGCTGATGACATGTTTGAGTTGTCAAAATGTCCTATCACTTGTCCAGCTGGCGCACTTATATAAATGTTGAGTCAACGCTTGCTACCTCTGCAGAGGCAGAAATACAGTCTGACACTCCTATTATGGCTAAAATAAAGGAGCAAACTATCAAGGCTGTAGGACAAGATGGGAATGGGATGTTTTAGGGGGTGCTGTTATATGTTTACACCCACAATCTGGATTTTTAAAGAGCAGGTAACCTGGAGTCGCCCAGATAATGAAACAGATCCAGGTTTATTATTATTATTATTATTATTAACATAGGGTGTCACATTTCCTTTAATTTCCAAGGGAATCCAGGATGAATCTCTTAATTGTGGTGAGTTGTAGGGGACTGTTGGATATTTGTTGGGATATATGGTTGCTGTTGTTGTAATTTTTCATAAAATTGACAAAATGTTTTAATAAATAGTCTGTATCTCATCACCCTGAAGTCAAAATGTGATTCAGAATATTTTTCTGTACCTGAATTACCTCAAATCAGTCTCTGCCTTGGCCAAAGATTCCACCCGACCAAAAATCCATTTATTTGATGTATTTATTTGATTTTCTGTCCAATTTATGAAAATCAGACGACAGCTCGTCCAGATATCTTTCAGAGAAAAATAGGAGCGATCGCATGACATCCTCCAACTCTCCTTGGGTGAGGTAGAAGTTGCAGTCAGACTTTACGCGAAAATACATTTTAAAAAACGACATGTTGGCTTTTAATTCTAATTACCTTAAAGTATTGACTCATATAACTATGTCATAACTGATTGGTTTGTATCCCCACGTCGTTCTGTTGTTGTTTGGAGGATCAGCTGTCGTGCGCTTCTCTCCGGCTGGGAATAGCCTGCGCAAAGTGGGGCAATGCGCGGCCGTGAGAACCCCTTAGAACCCCCTATCCGTACGTCATGGAACATTTACAGAACAGGGACCTCCCACCTTAAAGGCGTGCAGCAGAGAGCAGACACAACAGAGAGAACAGCCCTGCACCGGACTCACCATCTTAGGTGACAAAACACCTCCCGGATCGGCGGTTGGCGCGGCCGACGGTCACGGCGTTAAACCCCGGTGTGAGCGCTGAAGGAGGCGGCGGGAAGCGTTTTTACCGGTCACCGATGGTCTCATGTCACCGGCGCGGCTCTGCTGCAGGACGGGGGACGTTCGATTTCCTGGGTAGGCCGTATAAAGCTGGGGAATAGGAAGGAGCGGTTTTGCGCTTACACCTTGCCTTAAAATGTCCCACACGGCTGTTGTTACAGGTGTGAACGGAGGGGGGCGCCAAAAACACAGGACTGCAATAGTGATAATGAAAACTGGAAGAAAACGTCACTCTGTTTCAAGAATAGAAGTTATTACTGACATGCAAGAATTATTTTATAAAGAAACATGGTTTTTGAAGTAATTTATTTTAGTTTAATATTCCCCTCACCCCATTAGAGCTTTAGCCCACATGGAAATAAAGAAATATTCAATTTGGATTAACATCACCTCAAAAGAGTATACACACTCATCTGGAAATTATATATGCTCCATTCTGTTAATGCATTTGGAGTGCAGTGAATAGTTTTGTACACTATAGTGATAATGTCTTCAAAAGTACCTTAAAATGGTCTCTCCTTGGGAAACAAGAATGTGGAACTTACCAGATACCAGACACAAATGTAGCCGCAAGAGGGCACAAGCCAGTGTCTTATTGTGCCGGTCCCAAGCCCGGATAAATACAGAGGGTTGCGTCAGGAAGGGCATCCAGATACCAGATACCAGACACAAAAAAATGATTTTGAACTGATGGACAGACATAGCAAATGAGTGTATCCTCTCCTCATTTCTATATTTTTGGACTGTAGAGTGGAGCCAGAGCACCCAGAGGGAATGCACACAGACATGGGAACATGCAGATTATACTCCAAGCCTGGATTCTCTCCCAGAACTATCCCACAAAAGTTTCATGAAACTCCTTCAAGAAGTTTGTTTAATGCTGAATGGAAATACATACAAACAATCACTAAAAGAAGGATACAGAAAAGAATTAAGCAAACTTTAAAAAAAAATCAAATATTACATGTACACCAGTAAATCCCCTTATGTAAAATCTCACTGAATTCGGTAGGGGAGTTTTTGAGAATAGGATGTATTGCTTCACGCATCAATAAATAGATAAGAGGCACAAAGAAAGATCTGCCTGGATCCGCCTCAGCATCAACCATTATCGTCTTGGCTTCTTGGCCAACCCTTTCACCAAGATAAGTGTAAAAGACTTTTATGTCCCACAATTAAAAGTCACAAATCAGAAGTTACCCAATTAAAAACAACTTTCTTTACTGTTATCATCTATGTTTCTTAAGGATAACAACAAGCCAAAGCATGAGACAGTCCAGCGTTGTGAGTCGTGTTCCCTCTGCTGTTCCTCTTTAACTGGCGCCCGTCAGCCTCAGTGTCCAGGCCCACTGGCATGGCATCTGGCTGAAGGACAGCTGGGGCAGGATGACCTGCAGGCCGCTGGGCTTTACAGGCTGCCACTGCAGAGACCCGTGACCGAGGAGCGACACCTTTTCATGACACAAGAACAACGTGAGTACAAGACTGACAAGATGAAAGAACGGGATGCAGTGCAGTGATTTCAAACGTTGCTTATAACTTCATTTACTGAATCAATACTGAAAATAATTGTAAAGAGCATCACTGGTGTGCAAAGCTGCAGTGAGCTACAGTGAATTAGCATTAGGCAGCTGCTAGCCCAGCACAAAGACCGTGATTACTGTGAGGCAGGTTAAAGAGTTTTGGGCTTTGTTTCCACCAGGAAGTCTGCTCACATGTTGGATTGCTATTGTGTTTCTGTTTAAAGTGTTCTTGGTGCCAGCAGTACCATTCCTTTCTGACCTCATTTTAGTTCCTCCTCTGGTGACCTGTCACACAGGTAAAATTCTATAGGTGTGCAGATCAACCGGATCAACTGGTCCTCCTGCCGTCTGCTCCCTGATGTAGAATTTCCAAACTCTCCTGTTATGTCAGTCTTAGGTTTTGATACCTGCCTCTCAAATAAAACCTGTCTGCCCCATTGTAATCAATCAATCAATTACATTCTTGACATTTATCCCAGTGCATTGAAATAAAGGGGACAATTATTTTTCATTATGACTATTGCAACCAGTTTATTGCATATGTACTCCATATATAGTAGAGAAATACAACACATCATCATCCTCTAGTCTCACCTGAGTTTGTCCTTGTGTCACCACAGGTTCACTCAGAATCACAGATCCTTTAGTTGGCCACTCCAACAAAACGGCAAAAATGCTCTTCTCCTGGGGTTTGAAGGTGTACCTGTAAAGAAACACCTTTATAATAATCAATATATAGAATATCTGAATTTTCGTTATTGTGTGAATCCCAAACACAGTCCTACCAGATGTTGGGGGTGAGACTGTCGTTCTGCGAGCGCCATGCTGTCGTGTTGTAGATGGCATCCCCGTTGACCTTCAGCCACTGACCCATCTGCCTCAGACGCTCCTCAAAGATGGGAACGATCCTTCCGTCGTGTGTCGGACCGACGTTCATCAGGAGGTTCCCCCCACAGGACACAGTTTCCACCAACGTCTACACAGTTCAGACATTTTCACAAAACTATAGTTGATGCTGCGTATTTTACATCTGTATAGATGACGAAGAGAACAAGTGGAAACATAAATTATGAATCCATGAATCATTTTTCTCGGAGTCTGAGGACTTTGACATTCAGCTCTCACCGCTACAAGCTGCTCGATGGTCAGGTAGTCGCTGAGAGGAGCGTTTCGTCTGTAGCCCCAGGACTTCTTGTCGATGGTCATGCAGTTTTCCCACTTGTGTTTGAGCAGATGTCCTGGCTGGTAGCGGTCTTTACAGGTGTAATATCCCCCATGGGTGCAAGCGCAGTTATTGCCCCAGCGATCATTTGTAACCACAGTGTCTCGTACAGGACTGCAGCAGAAGACGATTCATCACACTGTCCAGGATAAATCTAATACTTACTGTGTAATATTTAACTTACCTGTCATTAAAGAGCCAGGCTAAGAAACCAGTGCTGTTCCAGTACTGATCAGAGGCTCTTCCATGCCCATCAGACCACAGCAGCTCTGGCTTGTACTTCATAATCAGCTCATACAGCTCAGGCAAAGTTTTAGTGGTGGGAAAGAAGTTTGTCGTGAAAGCATTGGCAGCATCCAATAGATAGAGTGGATTAAACCACTCAAAGAGAGAATGGTACAGCCCTAAACGCAGGTCGCTGTCAGCACGGATGGAATTCGCCACTTCTTCCACCAGATCTCTTTTTGGACCGACATCCACAGCGTTCCAGTTCCAGGAGTATTTTGAGCCCCATAGTGTGAAACCTGAAAAACATAAAACATTTCCTGTTTGACTGGATGTTTGATTGACTGAATGATTCACTGTCGATCTAGTCCTGCACCTTCGTGATGTTTTGTAGTCAGGACAATGTACTTTGCTCCTGAGGAGACAAAGAGGTCCGTCCATTCTTTGGCATTGAAGAACTCAGCAGTGAAATGCGGAGCAAAATCTTGATACTTAAAGTTTGGAGGATAATTCTTCTGCATAAATTCAACATATGGCTCATATTTTCTCTGCTCCCAGAAACACCTGGAATAGAAAATTAATAAACTATTTTGTGTTATGACAGAAAAATGTAAAAGGTGTCCCCTTTAGCAGCTGATAACTAAAACATTTATGGGGGTTTTTCTGATTAAATGTCTAAATTCAATGCATTCAATCTGCAAAAACTCCACGAAGTATTTAGTTATCAGCTGATCAGCTGCTAAAGGAGGTATACAATTTTTTGGGATACCCAGTACTTTCTCTTATCCTGTATGTCAAACTAATTATTACATTCACCAGTGCCGCTCAATGAGTTGGTGTGTCGAAAATAATAATGAATGCTTTTGAATTAAACGTGCGATAAGGATTTCATTTCCCATTCAGTTGTGCAGATAATAACCGAGGGACTACATTTTCTTTTTTATTTGCTAAAACATTGTTGAGAATATTATTTTTGGACATTTTTCGTAATTACTGTATACAAAAACTATGAAATGACAACCGACTTCTTTTGAATTGGGACAAGTTGGAACTAATTCATCAAATTTCAATTCTAAACTAAAAGCGCAATTTAATGCTGAACTAGATAATGTTAATGTTGTGAACAATGCTTCATTTTCCTGAAGACACTTTAATAACAAAATATGCACATGTTTGATTGCTGTAAATAGACAGAAGTCTCACCAGAACCACTCGCTGCCGAAGCTGGGGACAGAGAAGACCCCCCAGTGGATGAAAATGCCGAACTTGGCCTGGTCGTACCAGTCTGGCAGCGGTCTGGAGTCCAGAGATTTCCAGTTCGGTTCATATTTCGCTTCACTGATGCCGAACAGCAACACAAGTAAAAGGAAATTAACAGATAAATAACCCATTTTAAAATTAAGACCTGAATACAATGACGTCAGGCAGGTGAGCGGCGAGGACGTAATGACGAATCAGTTCGAGACTCGTTTATAAATATGTTCAACTTTAATAAACTTCTGTAGAAGCACCGCACCTGTTAAAACTATGTTACGCATGAAAGCACCGCCCGCCCGGGCAACGTCGGGTTGACAAAGTCACGCACCTAAATAAGACACGCATGCGCAGCACGTCTCTCTTAGCGGAAGTGAGGAATGTGACAAAACAAAAACAATACGAAACATCAGCGCTTCAGGATTAAACTGTTTGAAAAGTTAAGTGTACCCAAAGCCCACGTAGCTCAAAATTACGAGAGGAGATCGGGTGACGTGATAAAAGAAATGTGATGACGTTACACAAGAAATAGCCAGGGATAAAAATGAAAAAGGTGAAAGTTATATCTTTCCAAATGAATTTGTAATCTTCTGGAGACTTGAATTATATTGTCTGAGCTTTATGGATTCATGTTGTGTTTGTTTTCAGCGCTGTCTTGTTATGAAGCTTCAGGAATGTTTTGGAAAGAAACTTCGCATCAGCTGTCTGTCAACATTAAGCAGTAGACAATGAATGAATTTTCACTTTCCACTGAATGGATCCTTTCATAGGTTAACTTGAACTGAGATACCAGATACAGAGAATCATATTCAAAGCCCAAGCCTGATGAACATTACATCAATGTTATTCAATCATTTACAATATTATTCAATTTAAAAAAAAGGCATAACAATTACAAACACATATAGTATATTAATCATGTTCACGCTACATCTAAATATCCAACAGTTTTTGAACATACCATCGATATCAGTTACAGTCACAGAACTCTGACGTGACGATTGAATAGTCACTTCCCCTCGTGACTTGAGTGCTGTAATTTTAACGAAAGCTAAATTGACCCAATAATGTTAGAAAGTTATGGATTTTGTGCTCCGTACTTAAGACTGGGAATTTTCAATCTCACTCAACATTCATTCAAATTTCACATGGTAAAGTCAGGAATCAATATACATTCAATGATGGCTGTCTCTTGAAGGTGGAGTAGGCTAGACAGTGGTGAGGTGTGCTGTAGGTGTTACAGAGGAGTTCAAGGTGGAGGTGGGACTGCATCAGGGATCAGCTCTGAGCCCCTTCTTGTTCGCTATGGTGATGGACAGGCTGACAGACGAGGTCAGACAGGAATCTCCATGGACTATGATGTTTGCAGATGACATTGTAATCTGCAGTGAGAGTAGGGAAGAGGTGGAGGAGAAGCTAGAGAGGTGGAGGTTTGTCCTGGAAAGGAGAGGGATGAAGGTTAGCCGCAGTAAGACGGAATACATGTGTGTGAATGAGAGGGAAACAAGTGGAAGAGTGAGGTTACAGGGAGAAGAGATCAAGAAGGTGGAGGATTTTAAGTACTTAGGGTCAACAGTCCACAGCAATGGAGAATGTGGAAAAGAGGTGAAGAAGCGTGTCCAGGCAGGATGGAAAGGGTGGAGAAAAGTGTCAGGTGTGATGTGTGATAGAAGAGTTTCAGCTAAAATGAAAGGAAAGGTGTACAAAACTGTGGTGAGACCAGCGATGTTGTTTGGTCTAGAGACAGTGTCACTGAGGAAAAGACAGGAGGCAGAGCTGGAGGTAGCAGAGATGAAGATGCTGAGGTTCTCTCTGGGAGTGACCAGGAAGGATAGAATCAGGAATGAGTACATCAGAGGGACAGCACATGTTAGAGGTTTTGGAGATAAAGTCAGAGAGGCCAGACTGAGATGGTTTGGACATGTCCAGAGGAGAGATAGTGAATATATTGGTAGAAGGATGCTGAGTTTTGAACTGCCAGGCAGGAGGCCTAGAGGAAGACCAAAGAGGAGGTTTATGGATGTAGTGAAAGAGGACATGAAGGTAGTTGGTGTGAGAGAAGAGGATACAGAAGACAGGGTTAGATGGAGGTAACTGATTCGCTGTGAGGAAAAGGAAAAGAAGAAGAGTTGCGTCTCTACCCAAAATGCAGAAATATAAAGACTACTTCGTTGTCTCTGGAGAAGTAATAATGTAGTTCAATTTTTTTTTCTACTTTTTGAGTGTCATAGAAAATGTTTTGACATTTTATAAAAATACACTAAAACACTTGTTCACTGTCCAGAGATACAGTGCATGTTAGCTTGAAGGCCACAGTCAAGATTTCAGTTTGAAAAAGATGGAAGTTACAGCTTTCCAAATTCATTTCTAATCTTTTGACTTAAATTATATTGTGTGAGTTTTATGGAGTCACGTTGTTGGTTTTCAGCACTGTCTTGCTTTGAAGCCAAAAGGAATGTTTTGGAAAGAAACTTTGCATCAGCCGTCTGTCGACATTAAGCAGTAGAAAATGAAAAATATTTCACTTTCAACTGAATGGATCCTTTCATAGATTAATTTATTGAACTGAGATACCCAGACACAGAAAACAGATGAAAATCAGAGCAATGGAAAGGTTCAAATCAGTACCAGAAAATCATATTTGAAGCTCAAACCCCTCAGTATGAATGTTACATCAGTGCCATTTATTCATTTACAAAATTCTTCAATAAAAACTGGCATAACAATTACAAACACTTATTGCATATTAACCATGTTCACTCTGCATCTAAACATCCAACAGTGACTTCACTGTGACTTCAGTGCTTTAATTTTAACTACAACTAAATTGACCCAATAATTTTAGAAAGTTATGGATTTTGTGCTGCATACCAAAGATTGGGAATTTCCAATCTTACTCAACATTTTACCTCTCATCCAATAAAGGATTCTGATCTATCCATCCAAATGGAGGAATAAAAAAATCCATCCATGGAAACCATGAAAAACATTTTTCTTGATACTTTGGAAGTGGTGTTCATTTATATTTGACTCATTTGCTCAAAACATCTCATTTGTTTTACTCTTCTTTTTTTTTTTTTTTTTTTAACTTTTTTTCTCAGCTTCTTGGAATATGAATAGCACTGACCAAACCTCACAGGGTTAAGAAACTGAAACTAGACTAACCACCATTAGAACTGAAAGTGCCTCTTGGATGAGAGGTAAAACATCTTCAGAAAACTTAAAGTCTAGTGCATTGATTTAAACAGCTTTGGATAACCATGACCTGGATAAGTGAGAACTTACACAGACATCTCATCCTCTGTACTTCTAATGGATAATAACAAGCCAAAGCGTCAGACAGTCCAGCGTTGAGTCGTGTTCCCTCTGCTGTTCCTCTTTAACTGGCGCCCATTAGCCTCAGTGTCCAGGCCCACTGGCATGGCATCTGGCTGAAGGACAGCTGGGGCAGGATGACCTGCAGGCCGCTGGGCTTTACAGGCTGCCACTGCAGAGACCCGTGACCGAGGAGCGACACCTTTTCATGACACAAGAACAACGTGAGTACAAGACTGACAAGATGAAAGAACGGGATGCAGTGCAGTGATTTCAAACGTTGCTTATAACTTCATTTAGTGAATCAATACTGAAAATAATTGTAAAGAGCATCACTGGTGTGCAAAGCTGCAGTGAGCTACAGTGAATTAGCATTAGGCAGCTGCTAGCCCAGCACAAAGACCGTGATTACTGTGAGGCAGGTTAAAGAGTTTTGGGCTTCGTTTCCACCAGGAAGTCTGCTCACATGTTGGATTGTTGTTGTGTTTCTGTTTAAAGTGTTCTTGGTGCCAGCAGTACCATTCCTTTCTGACCTCATTTTAGTTCCTCCTCTGGTGACCTGTCACACAGGTAAAATTCTATAGGTGTGCAGATCAACCGGATCAACTGGTCCTCCTGCCGTCTGCTCCCTGATGTAGAATTTCCAAACTCTCCTGTTATGTCAGTCTTAGGTTTTGATACCTGCCTCTCAAATAAAACCTGTCTGCCCCGTTGTAATCAATCAATCAATTACATTATTAACATTTATCCCTGTGCATGGAAATAAAGAGACATTTATTTTTCATCAGAATGATTTTTACAGTTTATTGCACATGTATTCTACATACAGTAAAATAAAACACATCATCATTAACTAGTCTCACCTGAGTTTGTCCTTGTGTCACCACAGGTTCACTCAGAATCACAGATCCTTTAGTTGGCCACTCCAACAAAACGGCAAAAATGCTCTTCTCCTGGGGTTTGAAGGTGTACCTGTAAAGAAACACCTTTATAATAATCAATATATAGAATATCTGAATTTTCGTTATTGTGTGAATCCCAAACACAGTCTTACCAGATGTTGGGGGTGAGACTGTCGTTCTGCGAGCGCCATGCTGTCGTGTTGTAGATGGCGTCCCCGTTGACCTTCAGCCACTGACCCATCTGCCTCAGACGCTCCTCAAAGATGGGAACGATCCTTCCGTCGTGTGTCGGACCGACGTTCATCAGGAGGTTCCCCCCACAGGACACAGTTTCAACCAACGTCTACACAGTTCAGATATTTTCACAAAACTATACTTGATGCTTCACATTTTACATCTGTATAGATAACGTAGAAAACAAGTGGAAACATATAAATTATGAATCCATGAATCATTTTTCTTGGAGTCTGAAGACTTTGACATTCAGCTCTCACCGCTACAAGCTGCTCGATGGTCAGGTAGTCGCTGAGAGGAGCGTTTCGTCTGTAGCCCCAGGACTTCTTGTCGATGGTCATGCAGTTTTCCCACTTGTGTTTGAGCAGATGTCCTGGCTGGTAGCGGTCTGTACAGGTGTAATATCCCCCATGGGTACAGATGCTGCCATAGCCCCAGCGATCATTTGTAACCACAGTGTCTCGTACAGGACTGCAGCAGAAGATGATTTATCACACTGGCCAGGATCAATCTAATACCTACTGTGTAGTATTTAATTACCTGTCATTGTAGAGCCAGGCTAAGAAACCAGTGCTGTTCCAGTACTGATCAGGGGCATCTCCATCCCCATCAGACCACAACACCTCTGGCTTGTACTTCATAATTAGCTCATAAAGCTCAGGCAAAGTTTTAGTAGTGGGAAAGAAGTTTGTAGTATAGACGTTGGCAGCATCCAGTTGAAAGAGTGGATTAAACCACTCAAAGAGAGAATGGTACAGCCCTAAACGCAGGTCGCTGTCAGCACGGATGGAATTCACCACTTCGTCCACTAGATCTCTTTTTGGACCTACATCCACAGCGTTCCAGTTCCAGGAGTTCTTTGAGCCCCATAGTGTGAAACCTGAAAAATATAAAACATTTCCTGCTTGACTGAATTTCTTTCACCTACATTTCAAATATGTAGAGTTATGACCTTGTTTTAGAGCTCAAACTGGACATGATTCACTGTCAATCCAGTACTGTACCTTCATGATGTTTTGTGGTCAGGACAATGTACTTTGCTCCTGAGGAGACAAAGAGGTCCGTCCATTCTTTGGCGTCGAAGAACTCAGCAGTGAAATATGGAGCAAAATCTTGATACTTAAAGTTTGGAGGATAATTCTTCTGCATAAATTCAACATATGACTGCAATTTTTGCTTCTGCCAGTACCACCTGGAAGAGAACACGGGTAAATATGAGTATTTCTGCTTATTATAGGATGGGAAAACACTATATGTCATCCTACTAAGTATTTTAACGATGTGCAATTGGATGTGAATCTAGATCAGTCTGAAAATAATGTGAACGATATACCACTTCAGTTTAAAAATTTGCACGGACGGAAGTCTCACCAGAACCACTCGCTGCCGAAGCTGGGGACGGAGAAGACCCCCCAGTGGATGAAGATGCCGAACTTGGCCTGATCGTACCAGTCTGGCAGCGGTCTGGAGTCGATCGATTCCCAGTTAGGCTCGTATTTCGCTCCGCTGATGCCGAACAGTAACACAAGAAAAACAATATATATAGTTAAAGAACCCATCTTCAGTCAAAATCACGACCTGAATGATGGTCACATGAGAATGACATAAGACAGGTCAGCAACAAGGAAGTAGGAACACAAAACAGGTGCGGCTCTTTAAAATATCCTTTATTTTATTTAACTGACTCTGCTGATACTCTGGAGTCGTCTCAACGATTGGATTTCGTAATACCCCGCCTTCTCGGGCAACGCTGTAGCTGTAACTTCGCGCTCCTATGAGGATACGCAAACGCACCCCGCCCCTCTTTGCGGATGTGGGCGGTGTATTCACGACACAAATCAAAGCCGTTAGACAAGAAAAGGTAACATTGAGTAATAACATTTTTATTAACTCTAATAATTTTACACATAATCAAGGGGAGCTTCTGTGGCTGGTTATTAGGTCTGTTTTAATTCGCCATTGAAATGCAAATGTTTTACATTCAAAATAGCATAGGATTCCCGGGTAGACGTACGTTCTTTAGTTAATGCTCTCTGCGCATGCGTGACCCATGTTTCTAAGCGGAAGTAGTTTGAATGTCTAGTATTGCCCGTATGCATGGTTACGTTGATTGTCACTGTCATATCTCCGCTGGAGATTTTGACAAGGTATGGACGTCATTTAAATTAAGTTAGTGTATATTTTATCCCTTAAATACAAGTATTACTTGTTAACTTTTTTTATATTTTCATTGTTAGGACATTGACGACGTGATTGAGAATTCGAAACAGGTGAAATATGTCAGCTAACTTATATTATCCTGTGTCTATTTTATGCACTTAACCTTTGACTTCTGTGCGTTTTGTTTCAAGGCTGGCTTGCTAGCGTTATTAGCTGTGGCAGAGCATGCTGGAGAATTTGAGAAGATAATTGAGTTGTCACAAAGGTAATTGAAACAGAATTTAATCTGAAATTTCTTTGTCTTTTTGTCTGTTTAGTCTCACTAACATTTGTACTTTGCTCCAGGTTTCGAGGTTTTATTTTTCCCTGTCTGGGAGTTCATCCTGTTCAACAAGTGTCTCGGGAGCAACAGAGAGGGGCTTCTCTTCAGGTTAGGCAGACTGCCATCAGTCGGTTTACCCAAAGATAGCCTTTTAGCATTGACACAATGTAATAGTGGACTATTTAAAGAAAAAACGTGTTTTTATTAATGAGATTTTGTTCACAAAGTAAATGTAAATAGTGTCCAATGCTACATAAAAACAAATAATTCAACATTTTAATGTAACCATTCAACTATTGGCTATCAATCGGTCTCAGATTAACATCAATCCAATTCTGAAGAAATACAATTGTAGCAAGTGAAAATGTGTTTTTTTTATAATATGGGTGAATTTCTGAAGTTTTGATGTTAAAATATGTAATTTTTTATTTTTTTTATAGGATCTAGATGCTGCTATTCCCACAATAGAAAAATACAAAGACCACCTTGTTGCCATTGGAGAGGTAATAATTCAAGTGTGTGTGTGTGTGTGTGTGTGTGTGTGTGTGTGTGTGTGTGTGTGTGTGTGTGTGTGTGTGTGTGTGTGTGTGTAGAGAAAATGATGATGACGATGAAGCTACTAGGCAACAGGACAAGATGAAGACCAGTGAGGAAATTTATGGATGCCATGGGGGAGGACAGTACAAGAGACAGTGGGTCTTGGAGAAGATGATATGGACAAGATGTGTAAAACTTTTTTTCTGTAACTTCAGGTTGGTTTGGATTTTACACCGCGATATGTCAGCAGTGATGATGACAAAGAAAACCAGAGGCAGGTCCTCATTCGTCAGGCACAGATCGCCAAAGAACTGGATCTCCCTCTGTGAGTTATACTAAAAAGGAGCAGACATTAACTTTACTGGTAGTCTTAGGCTTCACAAGTCAGTTTGTGACTGCATTTTTTGTGAACCTCTGCCAAAGATCAAGTGTCCCCTTTCATTAAATTTATTTATTTATTTTTATTTATGCAGTTTATTTGAATAAAATGAAACCCTAACGGAAATTCCAGTAACACATTACAAAACATGAATAAATTAGTTTTTGGTTTAATTTAATCTCAGTAGCATGGAAGACTTAATGCAATTTCCATAATACTTTTGATTTCTAGAAATGTTCATTCAAGATCTGCAGGAAGACCCACCATCCACCTCCTGAAGGAGCAAGGTAAGGTTCAGATGAAAGGTGATCAACTGGCTGAGAGGCTTTCATCCAGACTAAGAAGAATTCAGGCAAATCTTTTTGCTATCAAAGCAGTTATACTTTATGAGAATGCCTTTTCAAGCAGAATATAAAATTTTCTTGTAATCAGTTAATGTCAAAGTGCAGCGTTTTAATGCATCTGACAAACCTACAAATATGCAGTTCCTACAAATATATATTTATAGGTACAAATATACTGTATATTTGTAGGTATCTACCTGTTCAGAACCATTGCAGGACCTCAGGGTTTTTCTCGCTAGAAGTCTCTTGGAATTCCCTGTTGAACACCTGGAATCTAGATTCTCAGTTCACCTGATGGTCTGCTGGAGTCTTTGAGATATGAAAAGCTGTTCCTCTGATTTGCCACTAGGTGTTGAAAAAGCTCTACTCCACGCTTTCGATGGGAAGCCGTCTGTTGCCATGGAGGGAGTTAAGGCTGGATATTTGTTTTCCATCCCACCTTCCATTATAAGGAGTGAACAGGTAGAGCCTGATTATGTTGAATGATATTGTTTTAAATCTGTCTTCAGTAACGCTGACCTACATAAATGTGTGTATATGAATAATTTTCTTCTTTAGTTGTGTAGATAAGGATTTTATCAACATATCTTTACCCTTCAGATGTGAGCATGTTCAGTTTACACAGCTAAACTACTGGCATGCTGTCTTCAGATAGCACACATGCGTTTACTCTTATTTTATTGGTTGACATTATCCTAATTGAACGTTAATGATTGATGCTGTGTATTTTCCACCAAGAAGCAGAAACTTGTGAAACAGTTGCCACTGGAGAACATCTGTCTGGAAACAGATTCACCTGCTCTCGGTCCAGAAAAGCAGGTAAAGTTGTTGTTGTTTTTTTTTTCATCAATAATCCAGAAATTGAAAACATTCGCCAAAGTTGTTCTTTTTTGTTTTTGTTTGAATTAATACCCATTTTGTTTTTGTATTTGTCTGAGAATATTAGTAATATATCTCTTATTTGTGAGGCATACAGCTAAAATCTATTTTTCACATGCAAACTGTTTTCTTTTTACCCACTCAGTCGTCTCCTTATTTATTCTGACGGCAGGTGAGAAACGAGCCCAGAAACATCTGTATTTCTGCAGAGTACATCAGTAAAATCAAAGGAGTATCGCTGCAGACGGTGATGGATGTGACGACGCAAAACGCTCTCCGGCTCTTTCCAAAGTTGAAATCTGCCATAAGACCCTGTTGAAGCTTTATTCTGTTGGTCTATAATTTTGTGAATTACATAGCCTCACAGAAAAACATCACAGCAGTGTTCTCCTAGATGGACCCTTAAGAGGTATAAATAAAATAATTAGTTCATAGAACTCATCCAGTGTACCGTAATCCATGTGTCCAACAGCCCTGACATCACTAATAATCTACTGAGGAGGCTTTCACTTGTGTTGTTTGTTTGGCAGCAGTATGAGGCAAATATACATAAAGAACTTCCTTAAAATTACAGAAATGCAAATAAATGGAAAATCAGAGAGTTGTGTGAATCAGTATTAGAATCTCATAGTATGTAGGGCCAGCACTAGACTGTTTAGATGGAGGGAATACGTCGAGGAGTTGATGAAAGAGGAAAAGGTGTGGTGGACCAGGAAGTAGCAGTGACTACCAAGGGTGAAGTTAAAATGGCATTAAAGAGGATGAAGAATAGGAAGGGAGTTGTTGTGGATGACATTCCAGTGGAGGTATGGAAGCATCTAAAAGAGGTGGTTGTGGAGTTTCTGACCAGGTTGTTCAACAGAATTCTAGTAGATGAGAAGATGCCTGTGGAATGGAGGAAGAGTGTTTTCATGGCAATTTTTAAACAGACCTGAATGTTACAACAGATACTTGTGCATTGAACATTAGTAACTTAAAAACCATGATCTAAATACTGAATACATTTTAAGTAATAGAGTCAAAGAATAGTTGAATTAATGGAGAGTTGAGAAGTTTTTCAATTTGATGGTTAGACAACATTAGCTTTTCTATCAAACTAATTATTTTGAGGTCAGACGTTTTGGAGATTAAGTGAAGACATGCTGACATGGAAAAGGATGACACGCTGTGGCGACACCTGATGGGACAAACCGAAAGGAAAAGTGGGCTCTTCAATCAAAGAAGATGGAAAAGCATTTACACATTTAAACAATATCCTCTAGGGCATCAATGAGGGATTCTGAGTTAAATATTCATTGTATGTTATGCATCTTTAACATCCTAAATTTCATTAATACCCTGTTGATACTAGTCAAAGTCACCAATAGTTTTTATTATAAATGGAGCTGCATTCATGACACATTGGAAAAAGTTATTTTCACTGTACTGTATTTTTTTTAAAAGTCAGGATTGTCCATGTTTTTGTTTTTAACGACTGTAAATGCTTCATTAAAAAAACTTTTTTCACACGAACGCACCATTAACAACACTTTTAAAAATATTTTTCAACTGGTGTGCTGACCAATGACTTTCATATATACAGTATATATTAGTCAATCCCTCCAAACATTATCATTTACTTTTCTGTAACATTTAAATACAACTTGACTGATGCAATTTACTATAAAGGAAAATAATTTTTTAAATATAGTAAATACGAAAATACCATCTATATGACACTTTAACAGAACGTAATGACCATAAAAGAGCGAAAAAATGAAAGAACAAGGAGATAATTGCAATTAACATAAAAGTAACGTTTTGAAATTGGGTGAAAATAAATTGTAACAAAAATTTCGGATTTACATGAACGCACCATAGAGACCACCCTCAGCGGCCACGTCACCGCCTCAGTCGTGATGAGGAGCGACTGACAGTCGGCGGGACCAGTGCGGTGGTTCGTCGCTTCCCGCAGCGCGGATGACGCGCACCTCATTGGCCCGCGTGCGCCTCGGGGGGTACTCGGTAGTGTCCTTCAACGTGTCGCCCGCCTCGCCTCCGGCTCGAGCTCAGGTGTTCACAACTAAGCGTGTCAAGTCAAATCAAGGTGACGGCTCGCGCCACACCATGCTTAGCACGCGCACGCAGCGAAGAGGACGCGTGTTGTAAAGTTGGTGAGTAGAAGTTTTTAAATAGTTTTGATGGTTGTTGTTTTTTTTTAATATATATATATTTCCGGTTGTTGAGAAACTTCTCAGAGATGTTTTTGCTTTCATTCTTTAACCACAGTCGAAGTGACCCCGCGTTTTTATCAGGACGGTGTTTGCTCAGGTCGTGTTTCCACATGCAGTGGAAAAAAGAAAAATATTGAGACTCCTGACAGCCGCTATTCGACTGTTTGCCATAACTGTCGCACAAGAGCCTTTAGAATAGAGCATGAAGACTGCGTTCTTCCAAGGTAGCTCATGAAATGTCAACTTTTGTTCCTCATAATCTTCTAATCACAAATTTCATAAACTCATGTGAGAAGAACCCCAAAGTTTTTTTCTTTTAAAGCCTTAATTTAAGCTTAAGGCCTAAATTTGCCTGGTGGCATTTTTCCTGACGTGCTGACCAAGAAAAGTCATCTCCTGTGGTTTAGGACCTCTACAGGTAAGTTTTGGGATTCTGATCTGTAGATCCATGAAGATCCAACCTGGAACTTTTAGCACCTGCACCAACTTCGTGGGAGAACGATGAATGAATGAGTCTGCTTGAAAAGAACCTGGACACCTGTAGCGTGGAGAAGATTGAATGAATTCCATCAAACATCAGGTAATCCTGGAAGGAAATGTCTCTGACGGTGTTATTGCCATCCCTACAGGTGTCAGCACCATGACAGGTGACATGGTGCTCTGGAGGGGTCTCATCTGGGTGAAGCAGGCGGCCAGCGGAGCGCCACTTGGAGGCCTTCTAGGCACTGGGAACCAGAGGCTGAAAAACTTCCATCACGCTGCCTTATCAGCGAGGGTGAGCGTGATTCAGCTGGATAGAGTTTCACAAACACGCAGATCCCGTCAGTGTTTCTGCTGCCATCACCTCATCAACGCCAACAATAGTCAGCAGGGCTGAAATAGAAGGCCGAGGGATTCTGAAGGGATTCAGTCTGTCATGGTAAAAATAAAACAATCGATGTGAAGTCGGATGAAGTAGTATCTAGTCATCGTCACTTCCTCCTTTGAGCCTCGGCTTGAATCATCTCAGTATAAATTATAATAAAAGACACATTTTAATTTTCCCATCATTCCCTTTTTGTTTTTGTTTGGAAGATCTCTTGAAAAGATTTGCATTACATTTTATTTACACTTGGATCTTGTGAAAGGAAGAATTGATTAAATGTGGAGGCCGGTGGGAATGTGGATTTTGGATCTGTTTGTCTTTCACTTTGGCAAACAGGTGGACTTAATTTCTGCCCATACAGCTTTCCTGACTCAAGAAAAAAAAGATAAACAAGAAGTAGTGTAGCAACAAATATATATAAAAATAGATCAAATGAAATAATGGCCTACAGATGGTAAATATTAGACAATAGATACAACGTATAACAAATCAAGAAGACAACTAGTCTTGTAATCAGTGCATTTCCCACGATACCAAGCAAGTCTTTCACCTGTTTAACATCATGTGTTCTCCAGGAGAGAGCTCTTCCAGACAGGTGCACCACTATGAGGGCTTGTTTCAGCACCTCGGTCTTTGAACGGGCGAGCCGATCCGGCGCTAAGAAGCACCACAGGAACTGGAGCCGGCAGCTGCTCGGTGGACGTCTGATGCTGTTCATCCGGCATGAGTCCACCGTCAAGCGACCGACATCAACCGATGTGGAGAAAGGAGGAAACACCAAGAAGGAAGGCGTGAAGCAACATAAACAAGTGGTAACCGCTGTCGCGTCAGTTCGAAAAATAACGATCCGCTCTAGCAATTTTATTATTTCACCTGAGCGTTTTTATTTTTTCTTTTCTTTTGTACGTTTCAGCTCAGTGACAGAGCCAGAGAGACGAAGGTGCCCGTCACACGACTGGGAAGGCTGGTGAATTTTGGAGGTGGGTTTGTTTAATGGTCAGAATTCTGATTCTGCTGTCAAGATCTCATGTACAACACCTGCAGGGTGCAGCTAAAATATAACTTAAATAATTCAGAATATTTATTCCACACACCCAGCAGCTTTTTATTAAAAATATCTTAACAGGCGTCTCCGGTTTGAACTTCAGTGTTTCATTGTCATTTCCCTGGAGGTGTTGTGGAGCAGTGACCTCAGGCTGACCTGGGGTCAGACTGTGGGAAAGACTGTGATGACGAGCGCTGGGGAAAAGTTTCAGGGCATGCTGGAGACACTCCTGAGAATCTGCTGAATGTGACACGTGTAGTCGGTAGCATCAGCTGTTTGCTCTCTGAGATCTGATTACTCTGAGTGAAACCGGAGCTCCTGGTGTTGTTGCTGTTGTCAAATCTGTGTCTGTACAGAGCGATGGAAAGGTTAACAATAAAAATAAAATGTTTTCAACCAGCGTTCATCTTTTTATTCATCAAGAATGTGTTTTTACTGATTTACTCTTTGCAGGTTTGGCGGTTGGACTCGGCATCGGAGCGATCGCTCAAGTCGCCAAGAGGAGTTTGATGCCCCAGCAGCCAGGTGAGGGAGCAGAGATTTCACCTTAGCAGTCCGGTGTTTTTTCATCGCATGAGACTGAACACCATAAATTCTCAATCGTTTTTTGTTTCACAATAATTCTCTTCTTATTGAAAGAGAATTATTTCACCCGTTTCAGGTGATTCTGTCCTAAATAAGCTTGAAAAGAATTGACGCATGTCTGCCTCAGTTGTGCTCTTGTTTTTTGATGATGGAAAAATGGATGGATGGATCACCTGTGGTCTTTAGCTCTGGGTAGTGACTGAAAGAATGATATCATGAATTCATGCAGCCAAAATTAGCTTCCTCTGTCGGGTGAGGCCGTCGGAAGCTCTCCAACCAACGGCAACCCCAGAAAAGATGATTGGTTACAGATGATGAGTAGAAAAATGTTTGTGTTGTTTTTGAACTTGCAAATTTCTAGGCAATGTCACAAAATTGTAGCACATATTCCTCCATAAAGAGGAGAAAATTCTTAAATATAAAATCTACTTGTTTTCCATTCGACTGCTCTAACTTCAAGTAATTTATTTAATTGACTAAATATAACTTGATGTCCAATCTTTCCCAGTGCCTTTGAATGCAACACTTATGAAAAACTTAAAACTATGTATTTCTCAGGTAGTAAAAAATCCGTTCTGGACTCGAATGCCTTCATGTCAGAAGCAAACGCTGAAAGAATCGTCCGGACTCTTTGTAAAGTGCGAGGCGCCGCCCTGAAGCTGGGACAGATGCTCAGTATTCAAGGTGAGATCATCAAACAAATCCTCACACACATAGAAATACATCTTTTAGTACTTGTTACAAGGACATGATGACTTCATTCTTACTGGGAAAGGACAGTCCATCCAGGTGACCCCAAACTGGTGCTTCTGCCCCAGCAGCTCTTCATCAAACCGTTCAGACAACTTCACCTACGGTGAAATGTCATCACCTAAAGTAAACCTGAACGTTCCAGCTCGCTGGTGTTTTGGCTTTTGATGGTTCATTTCCCGCAGCATGTCACACCGTGAGGTTCCTACTCATGACAATATATAAAGGAACCGTCACACCCAAAATAAAAATCCAGGTTAAAATTGCGAGATAAAATTCAAAAACGTAGAACAATGTTTTTATTTTAGGGATTTTCTCCAGGAGCATTTCTCTTACTACAATCTTCTTAAATCAAGGATTTATTTTGCATGTTTAGGGGTACGTGATTGGATGAGATCCTGTAGGTAGGATAAATGAATGTAGGAAATGTCTGATAAGACTGGAGAAAATGGCACCACAGCAATAAAACATGGTATGGATTAGTGTTTGTAGATATGTGGAATGCTGGGTAGAGTTTTGTTTGTTGTTAATATTGTTCACAAGTGAAGTCTGGATTTATTGATTTATTAGTTTACAATTCCTCGTCGTTGACTTTGGTCATTTAGGGCCCAATTTAAACATTCTAAAGTTCAATTAGAGCAAATGCAACCCCAAGTTATACAACCCATAATCTAAGCGCAGCGAAAGGGGAAAACACGCAGGGGTCGTACGCAGACCCATAAATATTTATAGGTGTGTTTTATGAATCAGGAGTCAGTCTGTACTTGGAGCCTGGTTGTATAAACAGCAGTGAGGGGCAGGTGTGAGATTCCCAGGTGATGGACCCTCTTCCTCCCCCTCCTCCCAGCCCTTCTGTCCCACCAACAAATGCACATTACTGCACATGCAGCCATATTTGAGTTCACAAATACGTTGGTGTCAAATAATCGTTATTACTGAGTGAGTGAGACATGGACGATGCCACGGCAGAACCGAGTAGAGATGCTTTAGAACGGCTCTGTGTTGGACAACGGTTTAATCACCGTCCACCTAATTTTCAGCTGTTTTTAAACAGACTTGTCCTTACAATATATTCATATAAAGTTATTTCTTGTACACAATTTCCAGCTAGAGAACAACTTTGCTTTTCGGGGGTTTTTTTGTTCGTCTTTTTAGAGAGATTTTTAGGGATTTATCTTCCAAATAAAAAACCCACATGCTTGTCTCAAAATCTTAAGATGAACAGTCTGGGTCTAAATATTCTTTAATATTGTTTGTTCCCATTTTCATCAACAACACCTTTATATGGGACAGTATTTTTACTCTGGTTTTGTTTCCTGTCAGACGACGCCTTCATTAACCCACAGCTGGCTAAAATCTTTGAGCGTGTTCGACAGAGTGCGGACTTCATGCCCTCGAAACAGATGATGGTACGTTTCAGATGGAGCTACGGTAACACAAACATCAGCGGACCGAGCTCAGATACGAGACGGGTTCTGTCCTCTTTGCAGAAAGCCGTCAGCAGCGACCTCGGCCCCAACTGGAGAGATGAGCTGGAGTACTTTGAGGAGAAGCCGTTTGCGGCGGCGTCCATCGGGCAGGTGCACTTAGCCAGGCTGAAGGACGGCCGGGAGGTCGCCATGAAGATCCAGGTGAAATACAACTCAGGAACTGCAAAAACGCTGCACATTTTTTGAAACATCACATGATCAAATGTTTCTTTCAGTACCCCGGAGTCGCCAAGAGTATCGACAGCGACGTGAACAATATCATGACTGCTCTGAGTTTGAGCAACGCGCTGCCTGAAGGTGACTTTTATCTAATGTCAACAGCTGCTATTGTCAGCCTCTGCTACAGTCAACAGAAGCCTCTCCATAAACAGCATGAATGTCATGATTCTCAACTCCTAAACATTTGCCCTCTTTCTGTTGGCAGGGCTGTTTCCCGAGCACCTCATCAAGGTCATGAGCCGCGAGCTGGCGCTGGAGTGTGATTACATAAGAGAGGCACAATGTGCCAGAAAATTCCAGTGAGTTGTTAATAGCTATCGCAAAGTCAGAGCCAGGTTGATTGTAAAGTAGCTTATTTTTTAAATAAGATAGTCATCTGTGGTGAATAACAATGAATGCAGTCGAAGAAAATGAAAGGAAGTGAAGTCAAGAAGCATCAATAAACAATGATCGGTGAATGATTCTAACGGAGAGCTGCACTGCAGAAAAGAGTTAGAAAGCAGGAAAAGAGGAAGAATGCTTGATAGTGATACAGCATTTTAAAATCAGCTTGTTCTGATGTAGAAATACGTTTTTTTTTTAAAAGGGGAAACAGCCTTTTAGAAACAGTTTCTCATGTTTCCAGATTTTACAGAGCAGCTTTCAGTTTGCATGGTTGACCCAGACATGAATGAAGCTTAAAGATTGCATAACGGTAATCCAGAAGATGTTTGTATTCCAGCATGGAACATGTTGACACACCGAGTGGAAGGTTATCTCCCGTGGAGTTTATTTTCAGTTACCGGGCTAACCTTGTTCTCTTGGATTCCAGAATCTTCTGTTGACATTTTGGTCATTGTCTTCTAGCTCAGGTTTCTTTTCCCTTGTTTGTGTGACAGAGAGCTGCTGAAGGATCACCCTTTCTTCTACGTTCCTGACGTGATCGACGAGCTGAGCAGCCAGCACGTCCTCACCACCACGCTGGTGCCCGGTTTCCCTCTGGACCAGGCCACCGACCTCTCCCAGGAGCTCAGGAACGAGGTACGAGCACCGCCAACAAAGTTCAACCTTGATCGCTGTGACGAAGTCACTTGGAAAAGCAGATTTACCTTTCAAGGTTCAGATTCACGCAGATTCCTCCTGAGATGTTCTTTTGTCGGTTTCCTCCTTTGTTTTTTGCCAGATTTGCGAGCAGATCTTGAAGTTATGCCTGAGGGAGCTGTTTGAGTTCAGATACATGCAGACTGATCCAAACTGGTCCAATTTCTTCTTTGATCCAGAAGCTCACAAGGTCAGTTTGCATCTCATCCACACTGTTGTCATGTTGTCACACACACTTCCCCTTTACAGTGACGTCTTTTCCTTCAGGTCGCGCTGTTGGATTTCGGAGCGACGCGAGGATTTGATAAAAGTTTCACTGACACCTACATTGAGGTGAGAAGCTGTAGAAATGTAACGTGAGACTTTGACTCGTTGACTGTGTCAGCATTTTATTTGGTTATTAGAATTTTATTATTATAATCTGATTAAGCATTAGTTTATATTCAGGATGACATTCTGTTAAAGTATCATTCACCAGGAAGGTTATCTTCCACCAGGAAGAAAATGTCATTACGTTTTTAAAAAATGCTGCTGAAATCGCAAACTTGTCTCGACATGAACACATTTCGGTTGGTCGAGGCGATTAATCCGGCTCCTTTTGATTGTTCTCTTCTTTCCTTGTTTTTTTGTTTTTGTTTCTCTCACTAGATTATTTATGCCGCTGCCAATCAGAACAGAGAAGTTGTCCTGCAGCAATCCAGAGACATGGGCTTCCTGACGGGATACGAGTCCAAGGTATCGTCGTTCAGCATAAACAACACAGTAATCAGTGATGTTCAGTCAGAAGTCGTTTCTATGGAGATTGTGTAATAATCCAACTCTTAGAATTTATTTTCAGACATATGGAAGCCTATTTTAGTAACAAACACATCCAGACAGGTGGCTGTGAAGTTATGTTTAGTGCCCTCTGCTGGTGGTCATTTGGAATAACAGTGGCTAAACGGAATGAAATGCAAAATATTAAGTTTCTTGGATGTGGAATTATTTGGTAATTTTTATAACCTTAGAATTTTCCCAGAAAGAAGGATTTGATGCTAATTCGAGCTGTAACAGAGCCAGTCTTATTAATTGGTGAAAACATTCAAATTAAATTCCACAACCCCTCTGTTAAAAAGACCCAATGATGTAGAGTTTTGATACCGACAAACCGCTGTGTCCTGTGCCTAGGCGATGGAGAAGGCCCATGTGGACGCAGTGATGATCCTGGGGGAGGCCTTCTCCTCCTCCGAGCCCTTCGACTTCGGAACCCAGAGCACCACCGAGCGAATCCACACCCTCATCCCCGTGATGCTGAGAGAACGTCTCATGCCGCCGCCCGAGGAGACGTATTCACTCCACCGCAAGATGGGCGGCTCCTTCCTCATCTGCTCCAAACTCAAAGCAAAGATCTCCTGCAAGAACATGTTTCAGGAGGCCTACAGCAACTATTGGAGAGACGGTCGGCCCGGCTCGACCAAATGAGGGTTCCAAGATGCCCGTTTGACTCGAACAATTTAACTCGCACATTCTTAACTGAAGGGCAGCCTGGACCAGATCATGTCCACATGGTAAATAGTGGTTTGGTTTTTTTTTGGTTTTTTTTTACTTGTCTGTGCTGACTCATCAGGTAAACTTGGAGCAGTAACAGGAAATCAGAGCGTCTTCCATCATTCAACTAGACCCCACTTTGAATGTTATGGCAAGATTAATGTATATATTTAAATGGATTTGTGATACTAACTGTACAACCTGATGATTTTGTCTTTAAGCTTTGAGGAACTTTCTCCGTCCGACCCCAGGATGTTTTTTTTGTTTGTTTTTGTTGTTGAAATATATTGTCACTGATGCTCCAATTTAGCATCAATGAAAAGCTGAGAAATGCTTAGAAGTTGGATCAATTGCAGGTGAAAACACCTATTTTCCAGTTTCCACACAGGTTTTTTTTTTCTTTACGCAAGTCCAGTGAAGTTTCTTCATTTTTCTACAGCTTTACAGGAAAAAGGCGCGGCATAATTCTTGTGAACAACTCAAGAAGTGGATGAAAGCATAATCCAGGTCTTCACTAGGATGGAGACCTGGATTATGTTTTAAGTTTTAATTTTCAGGTTAACTGGTCCTTGAAGTCATGATTTACTTTGTTTCTCCAGCGTTTCAAAAGGGGTTAACAGTTTAACACAAATTGAATGATGATACATCCCAAAACTTTGTTACTAGTTGTGATTAAGTCTGTTATTTATTGACATGAAAGCAGCAAATATATTATGCCTGACAAATGCAGAGCCAATGGCATTGATAAAGAAGCTATCAGGGCTTAAAAATCTGAAGCTTCAACTTTTGGGAGTCCTTTTTATCACGATATTGTATCAGCATGAATAAATATTTTCTCAAAGACTCAGTGTGAATTTATAGTTATACTTGTGTATGTACAGTGGGTGTGAGAGCTGTTTGGAAGCATTTACTGTACTTGAATGACACAAACATTCAACAAGCAGCTGAGACTTAAATGTTGGAGGTGATGAAGTTTCATTCCACACCCGCTTCTTCATCGCTCGACTTGGATTGTGATGCTGGAGAAGCTGAATTCTGAGCGCAGGCGTGTCGTTGCCTCCACGAGGACAGTCTGCGTGTCGGTGTCTTCATCTGAGGACACGATTACAGAAAGTCTTCAATCACAATCCAGAGTCATTTTTAAATTGTATTTGAAAGTTCCCTTACCTGCAGCCAGGTGGACTGACAGTAAAGAATGAGTCATGTTGAGGCCCCACATGTGCAGATTGTGAAGAGCCACAACCCCCCTGACGGACAGCAGCAGCTCTGTCACCCTGCTGACATGAACGCCCTGAGGGACACCTGCAGAGAGGCAGGAGCTCAAAGCCACAAACGACAGTCAGTACAGATGATGATGCATTAAAACGCTGAGTTTACCTTCCATCAGTATTCTGAAAACATCCTTTGTGAACTGAAGAGTTGTTCCGAGAACGAGAATCGAGAACAGGAACGTACAGATAGGATCTGCAACTTTATATTCAGGCTGTGAGGAAGAACAGAAAAAAATTATCAGAAGACAGTTTCTGAACCAAACCAACTTTAAATTGCTGTTTATTCATCATGCAAATTAAATTGGTAACACTCGCTACATTCAACCCGGATTAACATGAAGTTACATATTTCACCACTAGGGGGCGATATTCAGCTGCTGCTCCCTTTAAACCCATAAACACTAACAAATAATCCAGATTCTACTCTGTGCAGCAGATTTTATGGGTTTGTTATCATGTCCTGCTTGGAAACATCCAGGTAGTCACATTTTTTTTGCCCTGAAAGAATTCTTATATAATCACACCCAACAACTATAATAGATTTAAACAGCATCCACCCTTTACTTTTTGAGAAATTCTCCCAACAACCCTAACCTAGAACATTCTGAACTCTGTGGCGTCTCACTGATAATGACCCAGAAGTGGATGATGGTGGCCGCCAGCAGGACCCCAACACTCTGAACCAGATCTCCTAGCACGTGGATGAAAGCGGCCTTCACACTGGCGTTGCTGTGGACACGCTCCTGTTTGTCCTGCTGCAGCCGGCCAAAGGGAAAGCTGTGACTGTGGCTGTGTGTGGCGCCAGATTGATGGAGGATCATCACCATTCTAAGTAAAAAAAATGTTTTAGAACAACTTGTGATGTGACCAACTCAGAATTATCCATGAGCTCATCGCACTCACAGGACATTCGCCGCCACTCCACATCCTGACGTCATGAGCATGATGTCACTGTCGATGTCATAGTCTCCATTAATGATCCTCTGTGTGGCGGAAACGACCAACGCTGCTGACACACTCCAGACCGACACGACCGACAGCAGCATACCCAGAATCTCTGCAACACAAGAGTCGTGCAAGAAACACTCCTGAAATCAAACACCAGTCAGAAACCTCAAAAATAGTTTGAGCAAAATCTATTAAAATTTCAAAAGCAATCAGGTTTCCCCATCAAAATGTTGAACTAGTCCTTTAAAGCAAGGCCTCACCTGCTCGATGCCACCCAAAGGTCATGGTGTGTGTCTGAGGCCTGGAGGAGATCCACAGGGACAAGATGCTGACCACGATGCTGCCAAAGTCTGTCAGGAGGTGAGCTGCGTCCGTCATGATGGCCAGACTGTGAGCAGCGTATCCACCTGTGGAGAGGATAGACGGTCCTGAAGAACTAGTGTCTGGACAAATAGGAGCTTCTGAACATGTGACACAATCCAAAAAGATGTCAAGAGGAAACATGTCAGATCATTGTCGCTGATGGTTCAGAGGGAGAAGCAGAGGAAGTGAGTTTTTGCCTACCTTGTGTTATAAATTATTTATTGTTCGTTTTAAAATGAACTTCTTCTATGTGGAAATTGATAGCTACATTTCAGACTTCTTGGTAGAAAAAAAAACACCTTAACCTCTAAAAACGGCAGATCCATTATTCTAATAAATTGATGTTTTTATTTGCTGATGATTTTTCTCATCTCACCGACCGCCTCCCCAGTCATGAAGACGAGAGTCACGGCGCAGGCGAAGAGCAGCTTCCTCCTGGCCAAACGTCTCGCCTCCCTTTCTCCCTCTGACGTCAAGTCCGCCTCCCAACAGAGCAGCTCGGGCTCCCACAGGTCATCCACACCGGAGGCCTCCGAGGAGGAGTTGGAATATTTCTCCTCTGGCCTGACAGAAGACACACCGACTGGTTTCTTAAATGAAATCAGTGCTGATTGAGTGGATGAGAAGAGTAAAAACACACCATATCAGAGGCTCAGCGATCAGATGTTGTTTCTCTGAATCCATGGAAAGAGAACGACCCCCCCTGACGACCACAGAAGTGTTGAAGTGAATTTTGGCACCTGGTCTAACTTATCTGACCAGGGTGGAGCGTGACATGAGCCAATGGCAGCTGTTTAAATCACAAGACGACTTCCAGTATCACCCATTTTTATTTGATCAAATATTGATTTTACAATTTGGAAACGTTAAAGATGAATAAAATAATATCCAGGAATGTCGAGATGAAACATAATATACAGCTTTTTCTTATGAGATCAAACAAATAAAACCTGAGCAAGAAAGAATCAAGTATTATAATATCAGGCACTTATATGAAGCCAATTCACTCCAAATATACAAAACTTGACATTGATATACAGTTCAGGAGTCATTTGAGCTATAAATATACAGACCAATGGCTAAAGATTATGTGCATAAATTATTAGGTTATGTGCAAAATGTCTAATGTTTTTCCATTCAGCAAAAAATAAGCACATTCCAAATCAAAGATATAACTTAAAGACTTGCTTTAAAGACTGCAGATTTAAATCTGAGATGAGGCTGAAATCAATAATCACAAAACAGACCCACATTTAATCTTTTCCTGGATCTCAAACACGCACAGAAGAAAAAACAACATTTTTAAGACTGACATTCTCTTAAATCTCCTAAAACGCTGAATTATCATTTCCATTCACACCCAAAATATTCGACATTTGAGGAACATGATCTGATATGTGTCTATGTTTAGCGTCACAAAGTGTAATCCTTGAATAATTCAAGAAAAAACATCCATTAAAATAGTATTAAAATATTTCTGACCGAAAGTCACTCAGAGCAGAAGCATTCTCAGACCATCGTGGCCGGTTTACCAACTTGAAAAACTAAAGTGCACTTGAAAAATGTTTATTTCTGAAGGTTGATCTGCATGGCTTTGTCTCTGCAGTACAAGTACAGGCTGACATAAAGAAATAAATAAGAGACTGAATAAAACGTGAAACAATTGGAAAAATTGTGGCACAAATATAGTTGAACAAATACGTCTCTGACACTTTCTGCAAGTCTGTCGAACAAATTTAAACCCAGAATTTGTCCCCGTCATAAGCTGGTGATGATCAGCGGATCAGGCAGTGATGGGTTTTAGGAAGCGGTCCGGATGGTGCAGGACTCCACCCACTGGTCTCGTCTGGATCAGGACTCTGAGGCGCTGTTGCTTTCATGATGTGGAATCACAATCGGTACACTCTCACCTGAATGCGTGGAAAAAACAAGTTGTTATTGAAAACAAACAGTTTTTATACCCTCCTTTGTTTCCAAGCAGAAGCAGCGAAAGAGTTGTTTGCTGGAAATGAAGAAAATCTCAAAAGCTTCTCAGCAATTTTCTGTAACCGGCCTTCAGAATGGAGAAGAGGCAATTACTAGTAGAGTTTGAGGTGGAACCACATTAAAATACAGATCCGGAATACTTAGTGTAACAATGAGGCCAGAAAAGCATTCAATAAATTCTTATGCAGATCAGGGACTCAAAAATGTATAAAAATGTCAAAATAAACATTAACAGAGCCAAAATAGATTCGGGATTGAGATTTGCTTCAAAATCTATTCTACTCTTTGTTGCCCCTTGCTCCTGTGGATTACATGAGCCACAGAAACTTTTTGAAATTATCTCCCAAATTTCACCAAATGCTTTTAGAACCGCCACGCTTCATTACAAACAGAAACAAGCATCAGCAAAGAGAAACATTAGTCACAGCTGTGCTGCCTCTGTGCATCCTGCAGGTGTTAGTAAATATTTAAAGTAAAAAGTAAAGTAAAAATGCGAATGCATGAAGATACAGTTGATGACAGTCTTTTAAGAAGCTGCAGACGCATGAACTCCTCCAAAGTGAAACGTTGCTTCAAGTTCTGCCAGGAGAGCCTATCAGCTGAGGAAGGGTGAGCTTTACCTGGAGAGAAGACAACTTCTCCTGGAGTTTCGCTAGGAGTCGGTTGAATAACTATAACATCGTCTCCTGTCGTGAAACAAACATTTAATACTAAGCAAACACAAACAGAGCGACTCAACCTACTGTGATGGACGTCAACACAAGACTAAGTTTAAATATTACCATCAAGATTGGCTAAACAGCAATCCTGAAAGCAAAAGTTTCCCCATATAACTGTTTTTATAGAACACAGTAGTTTCACTTTCAACCCACAGACAGTAACAAAACAAGATCTACTGATAAAATTCAAACCAGGGGAAATTTTATTCAATAGAAACATCTGATTGTTTCAGTTTCAGTTTCAATTAATGCTAAACAGGAATCAGCTAGAAAGAGTGGCCACAATTCTGTCCGAGCTGAAGAGAATCCAATCCGCTCACCAGCATCCTGTCGTCCGATCTCTGCCTCCAGGTCGTCGGGGTCGATATAAGAGAAGTCCTCGTCCTCTGGAGATTTACACTTCCCACAGCAGAAACAGCAGCAGCAGAAACAGCAGCAGCAGGTGATGATGCCGCAGCACACCAACAGAGCCTGGGCACAGAGGGAGGGAATCAATGAACCACCCCTCAAAAACTTTATTTTTAAAAAAAAATTTATATACTGATTATAATCCCCGTAGGGAAATTAGTAGCACACTCTAGTTAGTTCAAATCAAGTCATGCATATATATACTGTATGTGTGTACAGGCCCTGCAAACACAAACACACACAGACGGGGCCAGTACACATGCTGAGGGAGGTAGAGTGGCGGGCAGCTCCTTTATTGGTGCGCCTCAAATGAGCAACTTGTAAGGGGGACAGCTCCCTGCTCAAGGGCGCCTCGGCAGTGCTCCGGAGGTGAGCTGACACCTCCCACTGTCAGCTCACCTCCGGGTGTTCTTTTTTTGGGCGGGAGCGGGAATCGAACTGGCGATCTTTGAAACATTGGATGACCCGCTCTACCTTGCGCTCTACCATTGAGCCACTGTCGCCCCTACAATCACAATTTGAGGTCATATTAACGCCATTTCGATTATAAATATGGAAGTACTATTCCCTAAGACTTGCCAGAAACAATTACAGGCCAAAACAACATATAATAAAATAAAATAATATAAAAGGTGTAGGACCTTTTGAGTTAAGTCAATCTCGTCAAAAAAATAAAAAATACAGGGAAAAATAAGTATCAGCTTTACATCTGTTCACCATAAATACTGAAATTAGGAAATCATTAAAAAACTGTTGAAAGCACATGATATCATGTTACTGTGTAACTTAGTAACAATAAATCAGAATAAAAATATATATATTAGCTTGTTGTGGCTGTAGCAGAAAGCAGAACTGCAGAATAGTTGGATATTGCGGCGCGTGTTTGTTCGTATCTTCGAGTGTTAGTTAGTTTATTCATTTATTTATTTAATCAGTTTATTTTTGTCTTTCCAGACATGTTATTACAGCAGACTTAACTTTCATCAGTTTTGGAAAATCAACAACAACATCCGAAAAGAAAAAACAGGTTGACAGGTAGAAGCCATTGGCTTGTAAAATTGTTTAATGTTCCTATGTTGAGAACTACCTGTACAGCAAAACATATATGCATTTCCACTTTGCACATCATGCATCTCTCACCTTGAACCAACACTTGGACATCAGGAAGTAGTACTTGACACCTTTTTCCCCAAACTGATCGGCGGCATAGAGACCCATGGATCCATATTCGTCATAGATCTTCCGTTTGCTCTCATCACCAAGGATCGTGTTGGCGTTGTTGATCTCCTTGAATTTCTCAGCAGCTTCTGGGTTGTCTGGGTTCTTATCAGGGTGATGCCTCAATGCCAGTTTCCTGCAAACAGGTCAATATTTTGTAAATATCACACACCCTTTCAGAAAACTTATTAAGTTTGATTAACAAATGTAATCATGATTTGAGTTTTCATTAAAAGATGTCAGCTTTGACGAAAGAATGCGCTCTACTAAATGTCTTTTATTCTAGAGACTAATACCTTATTTGTTTTGCTCCAAATAAGGTTTTCAATCCCTTACTCTGGTTAAACACCATTAGCCAAATATTTTAGTTTGACATTAGTAACTAAAAACAGGCAAAAAAAATCTATTTATACCATTAACATAGTATGCTGCTGAAAATACGCAATATACAACCGGAACTCTCATGTCTTCATGTCTTATAGATAACATTACACTGAAACGGCATGATCTCTTACAACTGATGTAAACAATACTTTACATTATTTACTTTTTAACCTGTCTGTGGGGTTGTAGACGGGAAATAAATATGTTAAATTACTGGATTTTGCACATTTTCAGTTTCAGGTAAATTAAAATATTCTTGAGTTGGGGATTTTAAATCAATATTCAGGAAGTTTTCACAACTAATTAATAGCAAAGCAAAATTCCTGATGGGGATAAATTTCATTCTGTGTATAATGAACATTGTTTGCTTTTAATACGGATGATACTGATGGCTATTACCAGACATTTTTAAGAATAGACAAAGAATTAATTAAAAAAAGAAAAAACACACAAAAACAAAAACAGAGCCTTAAACCCCAAGAACACAAGATGAAAAAAAAACACACACCTGTATGCCTTCTTTATCTCCTCAGGAGACGCTCCTTTCTCCAGCCCAAGGACTTTATACAGACTGTCTCCTGCTGTTGACATCTTACGCTGGGGTCTGTTCGGGTCCTCCATGTTTCAGGATTTGAAAACTGTGACATAAATAAATCAAAAACTTCAATGACAAAGGAAATAAACTGCAATCAGGGTGAAATAATTCATTCTTGAAGTTTTGACATCTCTCTTTATGGACACTATAACTATTCATCAAGCTCTTTAACAAAGAACTACATAAATGAACATCTGCTTAAGTCAAATATTAAACGGAAGTAACTTTAAAACCCGCGAGCTCAAGTCTCCCCCTGCTGCTAACTAATTTGGCTAACTTTAGCGGGATACGCGAGAAGAAAGTAAAACTTTACGTACTGGAAGAATTAAATGGATTATTTCTGGTCGAATCATAGAGTCCTGAATAATTCCGTTGATTGTATTGGAGAATGCCACATGAATCAAGGTCGGTGTGCGGATTCCTGTCGTTTCGTGAACCGAACAAACTTTCAAGGGGCGGCAGGAGAGAAGCAGGAAGTGATAAACGGGAAATTTATGCGTGACGTCACGGGTTGGTTTGACGCGCCCTATTGCGCGTCAGATGTGGAGGAGGTTTAATCAATCTCTGCATGTTGTGATGTTATGATGATATGATGATGATATGATGACATTAGATAGTGACATGCCTTACAATGTAAGAACCACCATGTGGGCCTCCTGCTATTTTCACTTCCACTTTTTATTTTATGTTATTTTATTCTATTTTACACTGTTTATATTTTAGTTTAAGTTTAGTATATCTCCTGTTAGTGCTGTATGTGTCTGTCAGTGTAGTCTATGTCTTGTGGTACTTCCTGTGGTGTCAGTGTTTTTTTTTTCTCCTGGTGTTTGTCCAATACTGTATTCATTATGTATGCTTGAGCAATGGATATGTGCGATTTCCTCCGGGATTAATAAAGTATATATGTAAAAACAAACTTCATACTAATCTCATATTAATACTTAGAAAGAGAAAGGGGGAGTACTTTAAAGTACGCACGTGAAGAATTTCTTAAATCTGGAATTTATTATTTTAAACTTAAATAATTTGAACGAGAACCAAGGCAGTCACAGAGTGCAACATCCCGCGACACCCCTGAATTCAAATTTTTACCCTGACCTACTTGCATAGGTCAAAGATCAAAGCTCGCGCTCTGACCTACTTTCATAAAGCAAAGCACTAGCTTTTAAACTATGGTCTTACACTGGCCTCCTCCCTCGTCTTTCTATCAAAATCGGTTTCCTGAGTGTACAAAAGCTGAAATCTGACCATGACCTAGTTTTCTCATGGTCAAGATCTCATTTTCATTCCCTTTGCCGCCCGAGTAATTTGCTTTTTCTTTCATCTTTCTATCTGCAACAGTTGTGAAGATATTTGGTGGATATTCAAACGGACAGACGGACGGACTAACACACAAACACTGACAATTACAATACATCACCGCTTTGAAGTGGGATGTAATTACTGAGATGAACATCATACATAAACTAATGACAAATTTATAACAAAAATATATCAGAGGAACATTTTTGGGTTTTGATGGGCAAGAAATATTAAATATTAAATTAAATAATGTAAAAAATAATGTAAAATGTCAAATATAATTTCCCTCATTGAATTGTTTAAATTGTAAATTATATATCTGTTTACATAGTGCAGTAATAATATATAGTAATATTTTGGCAGTATGCCCTTTTGTCATTTAATCCCCAACATGAACATTTAAAAGGACAAAATTCAAAAACCACTGAACACAAAATATTTGCTTAGAACATCACCTTTGACTTTATTATTAACAAAAGCTGCAGTTAGTATTTAAACCCCCTACATATCCCAAAATATGAACAAAAACTGGAATTGAAAATTGAAGTCTGATTTTCTAGTTGAAAAATACAATTATTCAAAGATTAGGAAAAATTCAGTTTCAGCTAACCTTTTCTCCAAATTTCTGAAAATGTATTGGATTGAAAAATTTATGTGGCCAGTTGTCAAAAGAAATGTAAATTAAACAATTATACATGAAGGCTGAATTTAAAATTCACATTTTGGATCAAACTACTGTATATTATGGTTTGTTTTGTTCTGGACAATCGTCAAGTAGATGGAGATGCTTTCCATAAAGATGAAGACGACTCCATAGACATGTGTCACAAAAAGCTCTTTATTGTACTGTATAGGAAAACCACATTGTAAACATATATACAAATATAACCTGGCCAAATGTGTGACAGTCCTGAACCTCAGCCAACACCTCGGTCCAGACTTTCAGAAGTGCTTCAGAGTGATCCCAAGTAAAATTCACAATCTTCTTCCTCTTCACTGACAGGCTGTGGAACCACATAAATGACGATCTTCCCCATGTTCTTGTTGGCCTCCATGCGACAGTGAGCCTCAGCGATGTCCTCCAGGCCGAACGTGCTGTCAATCACAGGCTTCAACGAGGGATCCTTCCCAGAGAAAAATGGCAACACTCTGTCTGAGAAAGCTTTCACTAGCTCTGCTTTGTACTGTGAGGGGATAAGAAACAGAGTCAAAGAGATGCCAATACAAGAGACGTGTCCAAACTCTGGTACACATAAGCCACCCATGGATGTTCTCACCTCAATGCTGCGGGAGCGGAGGAGGCTACAGAGAAGTTGACCTCGTTTATGGAGTAGTTTTCCAAACAGATCTCCTTCTACTATTTGGCCTCCCAATCTGCCATAAACCACCCACCGACCACCGGTGGCTAAACAGTTCACATTCTGTTCCCAGTTATACCCACCAATGCAGTCCAGGATGACGTCGACCCCCTTTCCTGTAAAACAACATGTATGACAGTAGGAGAGAAGCTATTGATGAGTTGAAACTTTAAAGAGTTTCAATAATGCATTAATTGTTTTAGGAATTTAATTTAGAAAAGATACAGTTGGATCAGATGAGTGACAAAATCACTTTGTTCCACAATTATCAGTTAAATTGTTTTTTAATGCTATGAGAAATATCGTAGAGTCCACTTTTTTCCTCTTCAGAGATCATACACACACAGAGATGGGAAGAATTCCCAATGAATTGGGACCATCCAGGTAGTGATTGCAGTATTTTCTGCACCTAAAAAACTTTCATTTTCTCAATTTCTTATAATCCAATGTGCCTTACATATGAAAAATGTTTTAAAATGGACCATTCATTGAAGATGAGTTCTCAGATGTTTTATAATCCAGTGCGCTTTATGTAAGAAAATGTTTTTTTAGATAGGCCATTCATTGAAGGTGCGCCTTATAGCGCGGAAAATACTGTGTATTGATGTAGACATAATAATAAGCAGTGATAATAGATTAGCAGTACCCCATGCACCCCAGTGACCTCACAGACCTCCTGTAAAGTCTTTAAGTGCTCGTGTAAAGTTCTCCTCCTTGTAGTTAAATCCAACTGATGCTCCCAAGGATGCGGCCAGCACTAGTTTTTCCATGGTCCCTGCAGAAATCATGGAAATGGCGCCCAAGTGACGAACCAGCTGAATGGCAGCTGTTCCAACTCCGCTACCTCCAGCATTAATCAGAACAACTTCCTTCTCCTTCACCTGAGCTGTGATTGAAATGACAGGAAACAGAAAAACAAAACACTTCAATATTTATTGTCCTGTTAAAAATACTTCCTGTGGAATTTTCTTGAGCACACGCCTAAAATACAAAACCAACACTTCCAACATTTAAAATCATATAGAAAAACTGATCTCACAGGAGTAAATATATTGTGATGTTAACTTTGACTCAATGTAGTTGCAATTTTCTCCTTAAAACCAGTTTTTGTTTTTATTTATTAATGTTTTTTTGTGTTAATGTTGATGAATTCAGTCTTTCTAGCACAGCACTAGCACCGATGAATGTAAAACAAATATTTTTAATTACAACATACTATAATTCCTTTTTTACAAAATTTACAAAAAAAAATAAAATACGAAGTAATTAATTTTTAAAATTATAAAAAGGAACCCACAGAAGAAAAAGCGAAGAATGATCAAACATTTAAAGTCATGATGAAACAAAAAATTTAAAGAGACTTCTTGTGACAGTTATTCATGATGCAGATGACTATCCTATGGTTACCATACCTACGAACACCAGCAGCTGAAAAGCAGTGATCCAGGCCTCTGGGATGGCAGCAGCCTGCCACAGTGTGAGATTAGGAGGAACATGCATGATGAGCTCCTCGCGCACAGTGACGTACTCTGCGTAGCCGCCTCCACTTAGCAACGCCATCACCCTGTCGCCTAACTTCCAATCTCTCTCCACTCCTGGGCCCAGCGTGTGCACAGTGCCGGCCACCTCCAGGCCGATGATTTCACTCTCGCCTTCTGGAGGATCGTACAGTCCTCGCCTCTGGAAAACGGATTGAAAAAATATTCAACATGAATTTCAGTGTCAGGAAAAATCAGGACCCTCATGCCATCATGCTTTGCATTTGATTAGAATACACTTTTTTTTCTATATGATTGGAATATTTCTGGTCAAGATATTCACAAAAAAATGCTTTTACATTGTTTAAAAGAAAAATCCAAGTTACTAATTGTGACACTTAGCCATTCTTCATCTCAACCAATGTGCAGAATTTTGAGAAATTTTGTAATAAATCACAATAAATATTTATAACAAGGACATTTCAGCAAAAGTGTGATTTGTAAGAAAGTTGCGTCATACCTGGAGGAGGTCCGCCCTGTTCAGGGCAGTTGCATAAACTTGAATTAAAACTTCCTTGTCTTTGGGCTGAGGTCTGGGGATGGTTCGAATCACTAAATTACATGGTCTTCCTGGCGCTTCAACACACACTGCCCGCATCATCTTGGCAAAGCTTGAACAAATACTTGTTCTGGACCAAAGAAAAAAAAAAACATATGGAAGTAGAAGTCAAACAAAAATTGGTCTTCCTTGTGTGCATGCATTGACTTATGTTGTTTAAAACCCTTATCTTCCAGTGTGCATTTGATGGGGTCATTTGTGATATAGTAGTAAATACAATAAGAAAAAGACAAAACAGCAGCAAACACACATGAACAGATCTAGAGCTCAAGATCTTGCAGAAACTCAAAATCAAAAGATTTTTTCCCCAAAACTTCTTCACATCATGGAAGGAGAAGGACAAGAAGGAAAAAATAAATAAATAAATGTACTTTAATAATCCCTTGGGGAAATTAGTTTTTAGTCAACATTCAGTTACTGAACTCTGTCTAGCACCACATGGTGGACATAGGAGGCCACATTGAAATGATCTGAACAGGTGATTAGGCTTTGAGGGTCACCAGGTGGATGCTATAGATCCAGGATTAGGATCTTACTCGTTGAAAGATCTTAAACTAAGTGAAAACATCATCAAACCAAGTCAGAGGCGAGGACCATCATCATCATTGCATAGTACATCAATTAGGTGATGTTGAGTCTTGACAATAAAATGAGGGATTATATGAAGTTCAAGTTTGATCATTTTTTTTCTGACTATAGAGTGTTTTTAGCCAGAGGCAGTTCTGTTTCACCAATTCATTCGTTGCTCAGACACACAGATTGGAGTTTGAGCTGCGTGACGCTCCTTTCTCCTCCTGATGATATGGTGGACCGTCATCATGAAGTTAAACAATTAAAATGAAATTAAATTCAGGATAAATAACAACTTTCACCTACATTGCGATGAAGTTTCTGCAAATACAGTATCAATTCTATATGACAAAAGAAATGACACACAAATGTCTTTATTTAATAAGTATTAGGGACATGGCTCACCCCAAAAAAACCGCGAGCATTCTGTGAATTAGTTAGTTTACGACAGGACACAGTTCGAGAGTGTCCTGTCGTACTAATTTTAAATGTTCCCGTTTCAAACCTGCCAGATGACATTGGCGCCTGTAAATAGAATTAAAGAATTAAAATATGAACTCACGCACCAGTTGGTTCCTGATGAGTCGCTGAAGGGCGGGGCCTCTGCACACCGGTAAAATTAAAGAAACATGTGACGTCACATAGTCTGAAACCAATCAGCTGAGGATCCTCATGTTCAACTTTTGCAGTTTGGTGAAGCTAAAATGTTATATTTGCAAAAATTCTGTAGTTTAATAGGAAATCATATCCTGTTTTTTTCTGGACTCCCTTTTTGACCAGTTCGGTTATTATTTTATACATCCTTTTTGGCAATTGCTTATTAAGTTTGGCATGTTTTTTTTTTACAGAAAGATTAATATTTTTATTATAATCAAAACAATAACAGCAAAATTAACCTTCAAAAGGAAAGCCACATAAAATTAAAGTTTTTATTTATTGATTGTATAAGCAAAAATCCCTGGGACTCGCATCCTAAGGCATGGTGAAATTGAATCCGTAGACAGTGACAGAACACAATGAACAACAATTCTGTCCGATTTCTTCAGCTGTTACAGGATATTATGTTACAGCCACAGCAGCAAACAAACCTGCACGACAGATCTCTCCACGGACACCAATCAGGTAAAAACATACCATCCTATGTTACCTAAATGAAAAATACATTTAAATTAAGGAAAGAAATTTGACTCTGAAACACACATTTTTGTGTGCAGTCTTTATGGATCAAAGGTACAGAAGTTCTGATGTGCTACGGAGAAATCTGAGAGTGTTGAACCAGAAGGCGGACAGGGACCTTCAGCAGAAACTCAACATGTTGGACAGACAGTACAGGTACGCCCTGAAGATGCTTCATCAGAGAACAGACTCTCTGGTAAAACAACAGAGCAGAGTTGTCATGGTTAAAGTCTGCGAGCCCAAAGCGATCGTCAGTATCGCTATGGAGGAAATCGGAGAACAGTCGCACTTTAGTGGGATCCAAACATCTAACGGCAGGAGAATGTACTCCAGCTTATCCCAGTACCACCACAAGGGATCCGACCCGGCGGAGCAGACTCGGTCAATATCAGCACCAGTGAGACACAGAGGCAACGTCCAGTGCAGTGTTTCTCTCATGCAGATGAAAGAAATCGCAAAAATTGACTCAATATCAGAAAAAGAGCTCCTTCGGCAACAGCAGAGAGCCCAGGAGGAGCTGGAGAGGCTGAGACAGTTTCAGAGGGAGTCTTTACACGAGAGGGTGGCAGCGTTTGTAGAGCAACTCAAGGACAAAAGAAACATACAAAGAAACATGGGTCCTCCATAGACAAACTGGAAAGGTGACATTCTACAGTATAATAACACAACAGAAAGAAGTTTAACCAGCTGTGTTTTACTATGAAAACAAGAAAAATATAGATATTTTACATTAAAATGTCAAAAAGGTAAATTTTTCTGAAGAAATTACGCAATGATCCCCATCTCCTTCATGGTTATCAAAACCTGGTGCACAGGGGTTTTCATCAGGAGGCTGTGGAAATTCTTCCACTCTGGAGAATCAGGAAGTGCCTCGTCGTCTGCAGAAAAAAAAGAACATTTTTTCAGTCCAGGAGTTGAGTGGACCTGGCATTTTAATCTCATGTGAACTCTTGTGGGTGGGGTACCACGTCACAGCTCAATAAGCAAATAAACACACAGATCACTAGGACATGATAGCCTCTTTTACAAATTTCAGGGAAGAACTTCACTCGAACTGCTCAATACAAGTTATACTCAAAGAAGAAAGAACGACATCCAGGAGGTCTGTGTCCTTTCAAATGAGGAAGAGATCAGATGCTGCATAATGGCAAGAGTGATATATTGTTTTAGCCATGTAATTTCAATATTTTCAGAAATGTTTTACAGAAATACCATGTAACCAAAACCCTTCTATATACATTTTTTCTATATTTACCCTGGACAAACTATCAGTGACATTACAGGACCTCAGTGAGTGGTTACAGTTCAACACTCACAAAAAACTGCATCTAAATCAGAGTGTCGTGGTCAGAGGAGCAGTGTGAGATCACCAATACTGTGATCAAATACAAAAAATATAGTCTACCCCGGTTGTATCACACAAGAAGTAACTGGTGCTTGTGTTTTTGTTTAGGAGTGTTAGGTTAATCAGGGATAAAACAGGGAATGAAAAACTGTTGCAATTGTAATTCAAACAAATTTGCTAATAAACATAGTGGTGTGTTTTTAGGTGTATTATGGATAATGTTATTTGTTCAGAAAGTCCTACCCTCTGATTCAAGGAAGACTCTTGTGGGTAGACATTTGGTGTGGTCGGTGTAGTCCAACGAGCAGAGAACAGCTGTCTTCTCCGTAGGAACTGTGAACATCATCACCAGTTTCGAACATAGAACGTTACTCTCCATCACCTCCACAGACGGATGAAGTTCCTATTAAAGAGGAGGAGTATGTTACCTTCATTGAAATTTTACATTTACTGTCACTTTCACATTTTTGTCAGAAATGCCACACAAACTGAATAAAAAAAGAAATCTTGCACCTTCACAAACTTCAGCTGTTGCTTGCGTCCGGCGAAGGCGTTCAGATGTTGCCCAAGAACATCAAGAAATGTCCTCAAGTCCGTCTGAAAGCTGCTCTGTTCTTCCAGGCTCTTCAGGGGAATGAATGGGGGGATGTTGTGACGACTGATCCTCAGGGTTGGCTTCAGGTCTATTTCTAGGTTGTAGGTTTCTAAGAATACACCTTGGTAGGATGTTGTCAGCGATAAGCACACCCCTTTACCTTGATGAGTCTTTACAATGTCGTACCCACCTAATGACATCAGAGAGTTAAACAGGTTTATCAAGTATGTGTAGGTGAATGTACACACTAATTATCAAAATAAAATGTTTTGAGTACCAATGATGTGATGAGCATACAGAAGGTCTTTCAGTTGTTCATGTCTGGCCATCAAGCGCAGGAGTTCTAAATTCTCAGAGTCTTCACCCAGTTCCTCCTCATCTCCATGTGTAGACTGTTCATCCATCAATGACCTTATTTTCTGGAGCTTCTGTGAGAGATGAAGCCACTAGTGAGTGAAAGATTAATTCTTTTACATGTTCCTAAGTCATAGTTATTTCCGCTCTTCATTTTGACAGCTACCTCCTTCAATTTTCATTAGCATGATTGTTTTATTTGCTTGCTAATTAGTATTTTGGATGAAGTTTAAATTGTCAAATTACTATTAAAAGTACTAATTGACTTTTCCATTTTTATCATATTGTTTTCACATTCATTCCATAAAAGATCCATTTTTAGCTTTCTACAAAAAAAAAAAATATTCATTGTGATTTTGTTCAACCCATCCCAGTGTCAACTCAGCACAACCAGCTCCTTTTCGCGTCATCCCACCTTGTATGTCTCGATCTCCACCTTCAGGTTATCTCTTCGGGCGCTCAACGCCTCTACTTCGGCTCTCAGTTCGCTCACTCGGCTCCGTTGCACGGGATGAGCTTTACAACCTATGGTTTTGGCTTCTAGTAGACTCAAATGACTCATAACACCTGCGGACGAAAAACGTAGCTGTCATTAGACATAAACTAAGATGTGAATGTACGTTCGTGATTAGCTTCAGTTAGCATTAGCTATCGAAGTAACACAAAGTCAGCAGAGAGACAGTTACGTAGAAACAATTAATAAGCCTTCACCAGTTTGATTTACCTGTCGCTGACGCCCCATCCATGCTTTATACGTTTTTATCCTTATTTTACAATACTGGATATTCTCTGAGTGTGTATTTTGTCAGGCAGCTACGCAGTGAAAAGTCGTTGGACGATGCAAGATGTTTGGATTTTGGCGGCTCCTACGTCATCACGTATAGCCCCACCCACCCGCCCAATCCCGGAAGAAAATTCAGAACACTTTGCGATCACATTGACAGATGATTTAACCGCATGGTGGGTTGATTTTAATGTCGACTAAACTCAAGATAAAACATCGAAACACAGGTCATCAAGTAGTCAGTGATCTTGTTGTATTAATTGCTGTTTTTGTAACCGTAAATTAACTGTGTTTTTAGTGACGTAGCGTTCTTGAATGCGTGCCAGTGAACAGCATGGCGAGCCGCACACACATATCAAGTGCATGGACGAGTTGGATTTAAAGGTGAGTCTGTCTCAGATTATTTCATGTCTTCCTCTCTGCTGTATACTATATATTTTTATATTTGGTCTACCTCGGTGATTTTATTTTTCGCCCACCATAAATCATCACAGTTGAAACTGTAGTTATGTCTTCCGTGTAGTTTAGATGTTCAGTTTCAAGGAAAAATCAGTGCTACATATTCCTTCAGTGTGAACGTGTAGGTTATTTCAGTCTCACTTGCTTGTTTTGGGGTTTCTAGAAAGAAACTAGTCTATTGATTAAAGATGAAACAGAAACTAGCATCCACAATCTCAGTCACACCATAACTTCAACTATAGTATTACGTTTGGAATAGCAACAACCAACCCTTTAAATTTGGTGAAGCCTGATTTTATAATGCATAAAAATGCCCACGGTTATCAAGTCCTTAAATATTGCAGATTGTATTAATTGAGATAGTCATCAGCCACAAAGAAATTTAAGGTGTCTATTTTTGTATAAAGGATGAAGAAAAAAGTAGAACAAATCTGCCAATGATGTAAATATTAGTTGGAAAAAAGATTTCAAATTATTTTAATATCAAAATGAGAGTGTAGTAGCATTCATTTTTTTCTTCAGCTCTAATTACACACATAAAATCTTTTGTATGGGCAAGAACAAACAACAATAAATGCATGTTTTAAATGAAAACTAACTAACTATGGCTCTGGTATTTTTGGAGCAACACGAGCGTCGAATTTAAACAGTGTCTGTGATGTCTGTTAGTTTATGAGATCATAAAGATTATAAAGATTATAAATTATACGGCACTGCTATCCTCTCTGCTGGATGATTTATTTATTTATTCAGTTTATTTTTCTTTTTTCCAGACATGTTATTACAACATATTTCACTTTCATCAGTGTTGAAACATCATCAACAACATCCGAAAAGAAAAAAAAAGTGTTAACGGGTAGAAGCCATTAGCTTGTAAGATTCACGTCCCCTAAATCATCAACAAAACATCTCTCACATTAGAATATGTAATCAACAAACTCAGATATTAAAAGTCTTCAACCAGCTCATACATTGAATTTTGACAGACGTTCATTCCCTTATCCACTTCCAGATATTAGCCTTTTACCCTAGAGTATAACCATGTTTACATTCTTCCTAGGAACACAAGGTTTGTTAACATCATGGATAGTCAAATCTAGACGTTGACCTTGCCAGTGTTCTCCACAAGAATATCATATTAACCTCTTTCAGCAGACAGTGTTTATACAAGCATTAACCAGTTTGTTGCAGACACTTGAACAGTTTCACATTATTATATTATATTGTCAAAAGATATTAATATTCTCTTTAAAGTCTCAAAGTTAAAGTTATCCCATGTTATCACAAATACATGGGTTTTTTTTGTTTGTTTTGTTTGTTCATTAGTCCATGTTTCTGACATCAATGATGTTGATTTTTTTCTACTGTTCCATGTAATACTTGACGTGTCCAAAATTGTAGAGCTCCCAATATTGAAGTGACTCTGTTGTACTGATCTTTGGTGTATTAAAAATTCTTGTCTGTCCTTATTGCTCATATTTCACCAACTCCTCTGCACTCCTGATCACCAATGTTTTCATCTGCTCTGGATAAAGCCCCTTTGTTTTGATGAAGATCCTGCAGTTGTTCGTCCAGGTGTTGTCGATCAGCCCATTCTTCTTCAGTTGTCGAGCTTTTTTAGCAATATCAGCATCCTTTTTAGTGAGATTCTCATTAATGTAGACATTTTTTCCTTTTAGTTTGAAGCCTTGTTTCAGAAGAGCAATCTTGTGTTTATAATTGTTGAATTTTATCAGCACTGCAGGTGGTCTCCTACCTCCAGATGGTAATGGTCTCAATCTGGTCCGGATCTATAGTTATCTCCAGATCCTTCAGTTGAGAACTCATTTGTTGCTCCAGAGATTTGATCTCAGCGCTAGCCACAGCATTTCTGTAATTCCTTGGCTTGATTTTGATTCCAGTGATGATCACATCATTTATACGAATGCTTTGTTCCAAATCATCCATTCTTTGTTGTCCCTGTTTGCAATCGAAATTTGCATTGTGTGTGTCGTGATGTGACTCCAGAATGATTGTGCACCTGCTTGAACATGTGCTCAGTTAACCCTGCTCATCTAAGTTGTTTTGGGAACATTCCAAGGTGAAGCGAGATTCTCCTGTACTGCCTGATACACAGTTATTCCCGGTCTTGGAACATTCCCAGGTGAAGCAAAAAAGTCTCTCACACTGCCTGATAGGGATGTTTTTCTCAGTGTGGTGCCAGCGAGATGGGACTGGCCCTCCTTGCTCGCATGCAGGCCTTGCTTCTTCAAATTATAAAGATGGACAGTTTCCTGCTCCGGGTCAGAGTCAGCTGCGGGTTGCGTATGGAAGCCCAGCTTGGTTGATGCTACTCTGCCTGGGTTGTAGGCTCTCCGGCCCGTGTGTCACAGTAAGAGGCGAAGCACATTTGAAATCAGTGTTCCCTCTAAACTGCTCGCCCAGTCTCTGCGCACGAGAAATTCTATGCCGCGCATAAAATGAATTCGAAACGTATAGTGATATCCCGTGTGTTGATACTGTTGTATGTTGCTGCCCTGAGTTGTTCTGTGCGTGTGTCAGTTGTGCATGAGTTCACGAGACCTGGGGGGTGCGTGTGAAAAGTGAGTGCTGAGCGGGAGTTGAGAGGAGTTCTGGATTGTTGCTTGTTACGGCTGGACGCCGAAATTAAGCTCGCCAAAAGAAGTCCGTGGTTTTCATCCTTGCCCAAATTGCACGACACCGGAGGTGACACATTATACAATAGAATCTAATATTAGAGCTAATCTAATTAATTATACCAATATTATTGTTTTCTATATTTTGCATTGTTACTCAGTGAATGACAGGTGTCCAGCCAATGATACGATAAGGGTCACTGACGCTACGCAGCCAATCAGAGCATTGACGGTCCTGCATGTGCGCCCTGCTATACGAGCCGAGAATAAGCCGTGAACTCTTTTTCTTTTTTGAGAAAATTCAAAGCAAGAAACAGATGAAACAATTAACCTGAACAAAGTGTACAACCACGTGAAAAATACACTTAAATTTAAGTCAGATTTGTGCATATTCTAATGACATTAAGATTTTTTTATTCATGGATATTAATCATTAAATGCTGTTACTACTGGATAAGTAGTAGAAATGCTAATAAAAAAGGAGAAATTAGATGTTTAGATTTTATAAACAAAGAGTTACAGGAATTTACGCTGTATCACAAGCAACTGCACACGTCATTGTTTAAAATGCGAATGTTTAAATGTGAACAAAATGTTATGTCTGAAAGGTGTATGTGTGTCATTTCTTCCAGAACAGAACCCTAAGCCAGGCCACAGCTAGACTTCACCTAGGCAAAACCAGCTCTCTTCCCATGGCCAAAGCAGGACCCTCACATATAACATACTACATATCTCGTGAAGAACAAGATTTTTGTCTTTTTCATTTCAAGTTGGCCAAATCACTTATATTAAAAGTAAACTAATGAAAATTGCTGCTGTAGTTTGATTCGTTCAATAAGCCATGTAACTTGCTATGATCCAAGGTTTTGAACAAGTGTGTGGCCAGAGAGTGTACTTCTGATGTTGCTCACAGTGGTCCTCAGTGTGCTCAGGAAACTTGTGTGTTTTCCCAGACACATGAAAAATTAGAGGGAACATTGTTTGGAATGCCACCATATGATTGCTTCAGCTCAACCAAAGAATTGCTTGTACATTGCTATGCTCTGCGGGGAATAAACAACTCATTTGTTCTAGCATCATAGAAGTCTTTTGATTTATTGTCTGAGTTTTCTGTGTACTTACCTCCGCAGACCTGTATACAAATTTTTCACAAAACACTGTTCCAAGACAACAAGTCTTCGGTCTTTTTCCTCCATGTCTTTCTGCATTTTCTTCATTTTGCCCTTCATTTCTTCCAAGGCGTCTAGCACCGGTTCTAACTTTTCTTCCAACTTTTTATCAAAGTTGCTCTTTAACTAACTCTTTAATTATTTCATAGAGACCATCTGGTCTTTAGTATCCTCCAATTTTCCTTTTGGTTTCGTCATTTTGCAGAGAATAAGTGAGAGTCAGTCTGGGTATGAGTTCGAGATATAGCGACAACAGGAGACAGAAGAAAGACGTCTGCTCCCATTGAGAGCCAGAAGTGTTATATATGATGGTCAGAAAGTTGTATTTTCCCTCACACATAATCATTCATTATATTTATTTTCAAGGCTGCTGGACTGTCCTGACTGAAGGGTGGAGATGAAGATGTCTTCCATCCGTCTGACTGTGTGATTGCAGGAGAACCGAACTATCTCAACCTGCAGCAGTGACTTGAAGAAGATGGATCCATCCCAGCAAAAGCACTTCACAGTGGCAGATTATGTGGTATTTGCAGTCCTGCTGGTTGCCTCCCTGGCCATCGGGTTGTACTACGCCCTTTCAGGAGGTCGTCAGCGGACCACTCGGGAATTTTTGATGGCAGACAGGAGCATGAATTGTCTTCCTGTTTCGCTTTCGCTCATCGCTTCATTCCAGTCTGCTGTGGCAATCATAGGCGTACCGGCAGAGATCTACACTCACGGGACGCAGTACTGGTTCATAGGCTGCGCCTATATTCTGGGCCTCCTCATTCCTGCTCATATTTTCATTCCAGTGTTTTACAGGCTTCGTCTCTCCAGTGTCTACCAGGTAACGGGGAGCAGTTTAGTTTCTGGGCTCAAAATAGTGTTCGTATGGTGGTGTTAACATTTCATGACATGCTTTGTTCCACAGTATCTTGAAATGCGTTTCAGCAAGCCAGTGCGCATTTGTGGGACGTTGACCTTCATTTTTCAGATGGTGGGTGGAACACTTCACACAAATAAAGCAGAGGTGCACCAATCAGTTTCAGTACCTTAAGTCAAGGTCTCTGCAGATTCTTGATAACGGTGCTCCTTTTTCCAAATTTTACATTTGTGAACAAAAATATATGAAACTAAGATTTTTTTTTTTTGATTGAGATAGCAGATATACAAGATTTTGATATTGTCAAAATATGGTACTCTGAGGCAGATTTAGTCCAAAGACAAAAATTCATTGAAAATAGAATGAAATAAAGTGAAAAAATATCCACCATGCGAAATATGAATCTAATTGGCAACTAATTATCTAGACTGCACATATTTCAAACGGTAAAACAATCAGCCAACATTTCTTACATTTGCTGACATATTTTGTTTGTTTGATGAGCACAAAACAAACAAAAGGGTCAAAGTTGTGGCTTTTGTGCGGGCTATGAGTGTTTCTGCCAGTTATTGCTAAACTAAAATAACCAGCTGCCTGACTCTGGCTTTATTTAGCATACAGGGTACAAATCTGAATTCAGTGGGAACAACGGGTACAAGACAGTAACGGAGCTTGTGAAATAGTCAATCGAGCTGTATTATATAAATTGTCTCTAAATGATCTTTTACTCTGTGACAGGTTATCTACATGGGAGTTTGTGTATATACTCCCGCCTTTGCACTAAATACAGGTAGGAAAAGTTTTAGTACTTGACTCTGGATGGATGATTCCTGTGGTTTAATGATGGATCTTTATTGTCTTTCAGTTACTGGATTCCAGTTGTGGGGCATCGTGCTGGCCACTGGTCTAGTTTGCACATTATACACAACACTCGTGAGTTATTCAAAGCCTTTATGAATTACACTTTTTGTCACTATGTTAACAGGTGTAGCAGCACAATTATCAGTGGATGGGCCAAAGGGATTGTAGTGATTCCAGAAGTTAATACTGATTGTATTTTTTGACAGTTTCTAGTGAGTTTAAAGGATGTGATAATGCAGAAGTTTATTCTAAAATATTTTAAGACAATTTTTTTATTTTTTGCTGTGTCAATTTATAGAAATTATCACCTCAATTATCATTGAGTTTGAATTGCAAATATGATTTAAAAATGACTCAGAAATTTGGTCATCGTACAGTACAATAAAGCCTAAATGTCAACAGTTATCTAGTATTTTGAATGAAGGCCTTTATCAATATCCGTTATGTCATTTCCTATCTATCAACTCCTGACAGGGTGGTTTGAAGGCCGTCATCTGGACGGATGTTTTCCAGACTGTTGTGATGTTTGGAGGGCAGCTGGCTGTCATCGTGGTGGGCGTGCATCAGAGTGGAGGAACGTCTGAGGTCTGGAGGAAGGTCTGGGAAGGAAGACGCATCGCTGCTCTTGAGTGAGTCCAAGTAACAGCATTTATTCATTTATAAAGTGGGACGTCTGCAAATACACCAGTACAAAACTAGGAGCTTACGCACAACAAAGATGGATTTATTCACATGATGATGATTGTAAATCTCTTTGCTCCTGTCGTACTTATTTGATGTTTTCTCCCTGGTGCTCAGCCTGAACCCAGATCCCACAGAGAGACACACCTTCTGGACTCTGGCCGTCGGTGGAATCTTCCTCATGCTGTCCTTGTACGGAGTGAACCAGGCTCAGGTCCAAAGATATCTCAGCTCCCGCACTGAGAAAGAGGCCATCAGGTATTCAAGCTGTTCACCATTTTGTTTTCACAAAGATTGTAAAACATTTTTCAAATATAACTTTGAATGAAAATATAACTGGACTGCAAAGACAAATTTGTAGCTTCCACTCTAAAAAGATGTCACCCACTTTCACCGTCAAGATTCCTGCAACACACATCCATTGGGAAAACCTAACAGTGCCCAAAAATAACCCCAAACCTAAACACAGAGCTTATATAAACTAATTTAAATGTCAAAATATTTGTTTAAACTAGTAACATTACAAAGTTGTTGATGTTTAAACATTCATGCACCTGTGTTAAGATAGTGTGAAACAACATGGCCTCAAATAGCTGGGTTAGAGATGCATCGATCTTATTTTATTGTCTTTGGGTATTATTGGAAAAATTCCTCATCAACCAGAAAGTGTTAATGTATATAAATTTCTATACATCACATAATAGAAAATGCAGAGCGGTTTTACCACATAACGGACTGTGTGCAGGTCCTGCTACATGGTGTTTCCCTGCCTGCAGCTGGCTCTGGCTCTGAGCTGCGTGATGGGGTTGGTCATGTTTGCACGTTACTGTGGAGAGGATCACTCCAACCAACTGGGCTCCTCTTCAAGCGATGCGGTAAGTTTTAACTTCAAGGGTTTTAATCCGAGATCATTCTTTAATTATCTCTCGGATACAAATAAAGTTTTTTTAATTGAATTGAAAGACCTCTCAGCAAAAGTGAAATTTTCTGCAGATGGTGGTTTACTTTGTGATGGATATGCTGCATGGACTGCCTGGACTGCCTGGACTGTTTATTGCGTGTTTGTTCAGTGCAGCTCTCAGGTAAGGACACTGGTTTGAAGAGTGTATCATAAATCACCAGTAGGTGTCGTTGTTGACTCATTAGCTATTTAGCCCTTAGGATGGGGTAAATAAATAATATAAATATAATAAATAATAGTAAAATTGTTGTTAAAAACTAAATGCTATATATGTCTGATTTGAAATGGATGAATTAAGTATTGAGTTTGTATTAACATTGAAGTAACGAGCCGAGCTGATTAAAGGAAGACTTTGCACTCAGGCATTACAGTAAGTACTCTATGTATAGCAGCATAACCTGCACCCACTCATCACCGATGAGAAGTCTCTCCTGAAGAGTGCAGGTCTCCTCGAGTGCTCTTGAATCGCTTGAATTCATACATCTCCTTGACTTGTAGCTAAAATTAACGCGGTCTAATTGAACAGCATCGGACTCCAGCCTCCAGATGAGAACCTCTGAAACAGCATCAACCAAAACTAAACATTAAAAACTTCACTTTGTATTAGACTCTGTTAGTTTTTCTGCTGTATAATGTATGTTGATAATGGTAGATAAATTCTTCTCATTCTGTGCAGCACCATCTCTTCTGCTTTTAACTCTTTGGCCACCGTGACAATGGAAGACCTCATTAAACCACATTTTCCTGCCATGACAGAGGCGAGAGCAACCCTCCTGTCCAAAGCCTTAGGTTGTCTCTGAATCTTAAAATTCAGTATCACACAGCTCTGTATCAAACACTGATGTGTCCTAATTTTCACCTTGTGTCTCATCATTTAGCTATGTCCTACGGGCTGCTGTGTCTGGCCATGGCCTACCTAACTCACCTCATGGGTGATTCTGTTCTACAGGTGAGCTCACAGCCCGTGTGATAAATTACAACCATTATATCTGGCTTTATTTTCACTTGTACTTGAACTCCAGGTGGCTTTGAAAATCTTCGGGGTGGTCGGCGGTCCTATTCTGGGTCTGTTTTGTCTTGGAATGTTCTTCCCATCGGCCAACGCCACTGTAAGTAGAGCCTCATCAGTGATTGTGGTTGGTTTATTGGTTTTTCTATACATTTATACAAAAAAAACCACGACTTAATTTGGTTCAGGACAGACACATTAAAATATTCTGTGGCTCCATATAAATAGATAGAGATATACTTTATTAATCCCGGAGGAAATTGCACAAAAAATAAAGGCAGTGCTCTGGAAAATTGATATGTAGATTTTGTCTGAACATCTTTGGTGGATGTGATAAATTATTACTGTCTAATAATACAAATGTAGGTAACACTTATGACAATTATAAACCTATACCAACTAAATTTGGTCAAACCAACGATCATCAGTCAGTCAATGATTGCCATTATCAATGATTTTTTGTTAGCAGTACTGGCATTGTGCAAAAACTACTGGATGGATTTTGACATAACTTCAGGACAGATTGCCAGAATTTATTTTGAATTTCCTCAACAAATGTATCTTTTTTAAAAAATGTTTTCCCAAACTGCACAAAAACCCCAGAACTGATTTCTACAACATATTTTGGAAGGGTGGGTGACGGGTCAAGGCACCACATGTAGCATTGCGAAACGTTTATCATGTGCCATCTTATGCCATTCAAGTGTTTTTCTGTGGTTCCCAGGGGGCAGTAACGGGTCTCGGGGCCGGTCTGGCTCTGGCTTTCTGGGTTGGCATTGGGAGCATCATCACTCGAACTTCCCGCAGCAAACTGCTGCCACACGACTGCAGGAGCAGCCCTCTGTCAGACAACACAACTGCTATCATTCAGGCTGCACTCAGCAACGCCACTCTGAGGTACCTGGAACAGCGATGGTGACAATCAGACAGTTTTTAGATTTTGAGGCAGTCATCTCAAATTATTGGTCTCTCTTTGCTCCTTAGTCGACCATCTGGACTGCATCGCTTTTACTCCCTGTCCTACATGTGGTACAGTGGATTCAGCTGCTTCGCAGTCATTCTGATTGGCCTCATCATCAGCTGTCTGACAGGTAGGTAGTTCAGACAGGTACACGTGTAACACAGAAGTTTATTTTCCAGCTTTAAACTGAAAAAAAAACAAAAAACAAATTTTTGTTTCAGGCCCGATGAAAGAAGAAGACGTGACCCCAGGAACAATCTATCCATGGATAAAGAAACTACGATATTTCATACCTGAATGTCTCAAAAACAAACAAAGTCACTCAACTGTAAGTAAAACCATGCATTTAATTACACAATGACTAATGCTAATTAGCCATTGCTAGCATTCTTAAACTGTGGTAAACATATTAAGCATAACTACAAACATCAGTTTTGGTATATTTCTACTAAAAAAGTAAAGAGGGAGAAATACGAATGAGCATAATCATAAGTCAAGTTTTGTTTGGGAACTGAGGGGTTCAAGCTCATTTACCATTATTATCTTTTTAATTTTAGTGCTTCCAAAAACAAAAGCGGACCTCACAGCACAAAGAGATGAACGGCTCGGCCTTTCCAACAGAAGGAATGCCACAGAAAAAAGAGGATAATTTTCTTCATGAGGTTGACAGTCCTTTGGTGGGGTGTGAAACAGCCATATGATTTCTTGTTGAAACATTTCTAGAAAAAGCATTGGAACTATGGAATTGTCTTTATGGATTACTGTAACTTCATACAATAACACAACTTTTATTTGCATAGTGTTTGTCATGTTGCGTGTTTACAGGATTACATTAACAAATTGGCTTGTTTTTGTAAAAAAAATCTGTGCTCTTCAAATAATATATTTTTGCCATTTTACAAAAAGGTTCCCCATGGACTGACAGAATGCAGTATTTATCAGTTTTGTTTTGTTTTTCAAATTCAACTTATTTCTCCACTTAATTGGAGGGCCTTCCTCAAAAACTAGTTTTACTTGTTTATATACTGTATTTTCCATTCTGTTCAGGGCAGTTCGCCCAGACTGCTTCAAACTCGACAGACTATGAAGGGTTGTCAAATATTTAATAATCAAATTGTAATACCTAAGTTTAACCAGCTATCTTTTCTTATACTGTATCTGTACTTCAGCCATTATTAGTGAAATGTACACAAAACCCTCCAATACAAATACTGTGATTTTCAAGCCATTGGTGAAAAATAGACATCGTAAATCTGTAATGGAGCTGAGCTCCAGAGAAGATGCTGCCCTCGGCTGGTGGGAGGACAGCAGTTGTATCTGTTCGTTAAAATACCCGATGAGCACCTTGTGTGGACGGACAATCATAACCAGAATTTGAAAGCGTAATGGACTGTCTTTCAGTCCATACCTCACCTCTCCATTACCAAGTCTGCTGAGAACCAGACAGACAAACTAATGCTGGTGAGTTTCCTGCTTTGAAGCCGATTCAGTTAGCCTCTCTAGTTCATTTGTAGGAATAAGTAGGCAATGTAGTCAGGCCAAATGACTTTTACTGAATGACATGGAATAGCTTTGTTTTTGTGTTTTGTTAACGCTCATGAAAATGTTCTCAATAATTTTTTCAGATTTGTATTTCAGAATTCAACAAATAAAGAATGACAACTTGCTATTTTTTTTTCACAATGTTCAATTTATTTAATGAGGGTTAATCTCTCTTTACACCACAATAAGAGACGTCACATAATTAACATGTCGTATACATACAGCATAGCAGAGTAGCACAAGATTACTGATAAACTGTTTGACTTTTCACAGACATCAAGTTCAGCTTTACAAATGATAAAATACTGTCACAGGGTGGTTCAAGTCAAGTTTAGATAACTGAATCCTCGAACAACTTAAAAAGAAAATTCTCGATTCTTAAAGCCACAGAAGCATAAAAACTACCCTCTGATTTGACTACTTTTGCAGGAACAAAATTAAAGTTGGATTCTTTATTCATGTAAATCAAGTTATATGAATGCAGTGTAATACTGTGTTTATGTGTTTTAAAAGTCCTAAGACTCCGTTGAATAATAGTACAACTCAGGTCTGTGTGTGAGAGTAGCTTTTAGAGTTCATGTTTTCATTCTCTTTGGTCATTTCTGCCCACTCCTCCTCCGACTCATCCAAAGAAATCCCTTTTTGAGCTGCCATCTCGCGGTAGGCCTGACACTCAATTTCTGCTCTGCAACAAACAAAAAAAGTTGTTTGTTCAACTACTATATGAAGGTTGAAAATTAAAATACAGTATGACACAATTTACAAAATGTCAGAACTGGAAAATGTCCTTTATTTCATACTTTTTAAGGAACTGAAAGCAATCCTGGTGTCCGTATATTTCAGCTATTCGTGCTGGTTTGTCTCCACAACAGTCCTCCTTATCTACAGGTGCATGGAGGGAGTGCAGCAGCCTTAACACGGACAGCCGGCCAGACTCTGCAGCGAAGTGTGCGGCGGTCCATCCATGCTCAGTCCTCAGACTTGACCTGGCTCCATGCTCAATGAGGATCCTGACTGTTTCCGTATGACCTGCATGCAAAAAAAAAAAAAGAACCTTAAAATAGTGCTGAACTTTCAAAAGGATTACGACAAAGCTTGAACAAAATGAGAAATGTCAAAATAAAGTCACAAAGCAATGAAACCTTATCATACAATAATAAATTTGAAAGTAGTGATGATCTCAAATCCAAAGTCTACTTCAGGAATGATTAAATCATCCTGTCATCGTAAGAAAATGTCTCAAAATGACACAAAATCTTTTTGCATCGCATGCATTTGAGAACCTAGTGACAATTTCTCATTTCTTGTCCATTCATTTTTTACAAAATTATATTCACTTCCTGTAAAGTCAAGTGAAAATCAACCAGTTTAACAATTATTAACATAAACTTGTCAACAATTTTTGATTCATGATTAATGTCTAAATTATTAAGCAAGCAAAAAGCAGACGCACTCTTGTGTGTGCCTTTTAGAGGGGGTATCACTTCCACCCTGCTGGTCAGATTTAACTAGATTACGTATTGGGTGGTAACTCAAGAAGGTGGTGTAAATTCTCACCCAAAATTTATAATTAAACTCTTTGAACAAATAAATCACTTATCAATCTAAACGTAGGCTTTTGATGGTATACTTCAGTAAAACATGTTTAAATATTAAATCATAGTAGAACACGTCTGTGTGTTCAATTCTGACAATTTGAAGAACACACAACTTAATACCCCTTCAGTCCTAGCAGCCTCATTTGAAAAGACAGACTGATGATTGATTAGACCAACTTCAGTGACCATTATTACCATTAAAGTTAGACACCTTAACATATCCATTAACTACCTTTCTCCGCCGCCCAGTGCAGAGGGGTCTTGGAGCTCCAATCGACGTCTCTGTGGTTCGGATCACATTTATTTTGTACCAGAATTTCCTCAACTTGGTCGAAATTACCCGCTGCTGCAGCCTGGTGCAGTTCTGTCATGTCGTCACGTCGGTTGCTAGGAGACAGACACAAGATGGCGCCGAGTAACAACCAGTGACGCAGCCGCAGTAGAGGAAGCATCTCTGAAGCGCAATTAGCAGGAAAACTATTTATCCTTGAGCGCTTATTAGGTTAAATATGTTGTAAAATATAAATCTGTTGTTTTTAATCAGCTAAATAAAACAGGAAGTGCTTCAATAGAGCAGTAAACCAGACCCTAGATGTAACGTAGGATGCTTATTTATATCTTTAATTGCATTTTTAATCAGTCATTAAAAAAAAAAAAAAAAAAAAAAATCAAACTCCTGAATATAATGTGAAAAACTTGATATAGCTTTTTGAGTAATTGAATGATAAAATGACTGACATGAAAGTATTAATACCTTTTTGGAAGTAAGAGTAGACTTCAAATTCATGGACAATGAATTAAATAGAATTAAAATCACACCTCGTGCAGCCATGCATGCATTATTCTATATTTATTGAGAAAAATTAAACACATTACAAGCTTCTGTTCATTTACTTGAATTTATGGATGGTAAAATTTCAAACCAGACAACTATACAATTTCTCATCACGAAGGTCAATACTGTTCTGTCCTTTCTTGATTTCCACATGGCCATGTCTTTGCGTCCACAACTGAAAGAAACATACAAAAAATTTAGAGCACACAGTTATCAAATTTAAAAGAGCTTTTATAAATTCCCTGTCAAATTTCTAAGAAATGTCATTTAAAATGAAGGAATTTTCCACACAAATATCTTTCAATACTACAAGATTACTTATTTTGACAGTTAACAAAAATGGGGTTGATTCTAGTCAATGTGGTCAGATTAGCAATAAATAACTACATAAATAGATAAATAAATGTTTCCCACATCATAAGCATTTGCTCACCTGATTTCAGACTTCTTGCCAAACCAAGGTCTATATCCAGTTATTTCCAGTATTTCTCCATCAATGTATTCAAAATTATGCCCTCACACTCAATTTCAACTGAATACTGAGGAAGTCCAACATCTGAATGGCGTGCTGAACTCATGTTGAACACTGAGAGGGTGAGAGGTTTGTCAACCAGAAGATTGTAGAAGTCCTCACAAACATTGTCATCCCAGGAGCCCTGGGACTCATCAAATCCATGCAAAGAGCACAGAAAGGATTGGGGAGCTACATCCAGCAGACTCTGAGGCACTGGTCTCACATGCTTGATGTCAACATCAGCCTCATTTCCATAGTCAATAAACACTACACTGAACAAGTTGTCAGTTTTATTCATTACTAGAGCTCTATACCACTGGCTATCACAGGAAAATAGAGCAAGGCATGGGCTGCCAGCACCAAGAGTCTCAGGGAACATTGAGTCTTGCTCTGCTTGCCCTGCCTCGTGAGCAAGCCTTGTGACCTTTTTGAGTTCCTCCACGTTGGCATACTGACACCAGAAGAAATGGGGTTCCACAATATAAGAAGCGTAAACCTCTTCCTTTGTGTTTTTTGAAATGTTAGGGTTCTTGTATTTGCCTACAACCATATTTTCTTTGGGAAAGACAAGTTCTGCCGTGTTGGAGCCAATTTGACCATCGCGGGGGACAGTTTCTGTTTGAGGGCTCTTTATTGAAACACATTCTTCGGCAAATGGTTTCCAAAATTTCTGCATCGCTATATTGATGACTACATCCTCGCATTCTATGTTAACAGAGTACTGTGGAACTCCAATATCTGAACGGCATGCTGAAATGATACTGAACACCGTCAGTGTAAGAGGTTTGTCAACCAGTAGATTGTAGAAGTCATCGTAAACTTTGTCATCCCAGGAGCCCTGGGACTCATCAAATCCTTTCAAACAGCACAGCAAGGCCTGGGGAGCTATATCCAGAAGACTCTGAGGCAATGGTCTCACATGCTTGATATCAACATCAGACTCATTTCCATAATCAATAAACACTACCTTTAACAAGCTGTGAGTTCTGTTAATTACCTGAGCTCGATACCACTGGTTGTCACAGGAAAATAGAGCAAGGCATGGGCTTCCAGGATCAAGAGTCTTGAGGAACATTGAGTCTTGCTGTGCTTGCCCTGCCTCCTGAGCAAGTCTAGAAACTTTTTTGAGTTCCTCCATGTTCGCATACTGACACCAGAAGAAATGGGGGTCCACAATACAAGTCGCGTGAACCTCAACTTTTTTCTTTTCGGACATGTTTGAGTTCTTGTGCTTGCACGAGGTCACATTTCTTTCTGAAAATCTTGGAGGTGTCATATTGAACTCTGTTTCTTTACTCTGAAGTGATTTCTCCGTTGGGATTTTGATCAGAAGATTTTCCATAGCAGCTGGTTTCCAGTACTTCAGCATTGTATCATTTACAACCACATTTTCATACTCTATTTGCACTGCATATTCGGGAGCCATGATCTCCAAGTTTTCTTTCATATCAACCACTTCTACTCTCAGTGGTTTATCAACCAATAGAGCATAGAAATCATCATAAGTATCGTCATTCCAGGAGCCCTTGGATTCATCAAATCCATTCAAAGAACACAAAAATGCCTGAGGAGCCACATCGAGAAGACACTCTGGTAGCGGTCTCACATTCTGGATTTCAACATCAGACTCATTTCCATAGTCAATAAACAAAACATGGAGCATATTGTCAGCTATGTGAATAACCTGAGCTCGATACCAATGGTTGTCACTGGAATAAAGAGCAAGACAAGGACTACCAGGATCCAAATTCTTTGTGAACAGCATATCCTGACTGGCTTGTCTAACCTCTTGAGAGAGTGTTGACACCATGTTTAGATCTTTGGTGTTGCTGTACTGACACCAAAAGTAATGTGGGCCAACAATGCAGGAAGCATAGACTTCCTCTGCCTTGTTTAGAGCAACATTTGGTTTCTTGTAAATGAGGATTTTCGTATTTCCCTCATGGCAAGGAAAGGAAAGTTGTAACATTTCTGAATCATTGTGGAAAGTCTCTGAAAACCCTGGTCCTTCTTCAAGAATGACATCCAGTTTTCTTCCCTCTACCACAGTCTTTTCATATTTTAGGAACTTATCTTGTGAACTGATCTTCAGCTCATCTCCAGCACACACTCTCTTGCTGTTGTTAATATTTTGTCCTGCCGTTTTCATTGCTGTCAGTGTATTCACAAGTTCTTGCATCAAGTTATCCTCATTTGGAATGTTAGTGCATTTTGTGCTGCCAGGCCACTGTTGTTCAGACTCAACACAACTAGTACTTCTTTCAAGTGCCATCTGTGATATCCTCTCTCTGATGTTCACGTTTAGATTTAGTGATCCATCAAGTAGTTCAACAACTAGCTTTCCTCCTGCCCCTTTTGAAATCACAGTAATGGGAAAACTATGGCCAGTAACATGATTGTTAAACCACTCGTTGACTTCTGATGGCACATCTTCGGGCACATTGAACAGTCCAAGTTGAACAGCCTGCACAGGAGTTGACCTAGCAAGACTTGCTTCGGTTGGAATAGGGCAAATATCAGAGTCATTCAAAACAAGGGTATGACCATAATCTACAAAATACACTAGAAGTTTTGGAGATCTTTCCACTACTTGACCTCTGTACCATTTATTATCAGTGCCCTTGGCAAAGCAAATGCTATCAAGCCCAAGAGGGTGATCGCTGCATTTTGACTGGTCAACATTTTCCATCACTCCAGCAAGTAAATCTGAATTCTTGTCCAACTGGCAGTAAAAATTATTAACATTTTCTGAACACGTTACAAATACGTTTTCTCTTCCACCCACCTCAATGTCAAATGTGGAGTACCTGAATACATCTGATGAGACCTGTGGAAGGATTGGCACTCGGGTGTCAGTTTCAACACATCTCTGAGTCAGAAGCTCACATGCACTTTGAGACGGTGTTTCAATATCTACCATGTTAAGCTGCAGGCCTTCTTCATCGCATGTTACAGCTTTTACAACACATTTCAGTCCAGTGTTTGACAAATTACTTGAATCCGCAAATGTTCGAAACTCATCCAATGTAGAATCAGTCCAAGCCAGGGCAATAGGGTTAGTTGAGCTCTTTGGATTGAATAAACAACACTGAAAAGCCTGTGCATTCAGCTTCAAGAAAGCTGGATCAATGGGCTTCACATTTCTCAGAGGGACTTTTTCGGTTTGACCATAGTCTATGAATCTCACAGCTACAAGAGGGGAATGAGAGTTTGTAATGATTTTTGCTCTGTACCACTTGTCATCATGTGGATTATAGGCAGCACAGATGGATTCAGCAAGAGACTGAGGGTGGATGACTGCATAGTGGTTTTGTAACTCGTGCATAAGTTTTCTAAGAGATTCAGCATTCTCCGTAGTTTGACACCAGAACTTCTGTAAACTTTCAATGCAAGATATGTGCACATCAACACTGCTTCCCACACTAAAAGCATGGTCACTATCAGCATTTTGCATTTCGGAAGGAAAACTTCTTGAAAGATGCTCAGTGCTTTGCACTAACTGGTTTGGACCATCTAAACCATCTTTGGAATCATGATGATCTGAAATGGGTGTATCTATCCTGCCATTGACTTCTCGGTTTTTTGGGCTTGGTAACATTTTCTCACATAAAACAAGATTTGTGTCTTTGTTTTGTTCATGCATGTATTGTTCAGTTCCATGTGAACGGAAAAATGAAGGAATGGAGCCATTCGAGGAACTTGAATCATTTTCATTTGACGAGTATGGAAGTCCTATTTTCATCATAAAATAACTGTTCATGCACACAGCATTATCTGCATACAGAGTTACAGAATAGACATCCTGAGTTATATCATAGTGGTTAAACCTTGCAACAACAGTACGACGGTGGAGCAGTAATTTTAAGTAATTAGTCTGGTCTGCATTCCAAACTGCACTTATGTTTTTTACTCCATCAAAAGAACATCGGTATGTGACAACTGGCATTCTCAAGAATTTTCCGTTCAGTGGTTTGATGTCGCCATACTGGACCAATTCAGTTCTTCCCTCATCCACATGCAGCACTTCTACAGCACCATTGGTGGAAATGTTTTGCTTTAGCATCGAGCGATGCCATCTGCCATTCACACTTTTAACAGCACAGGGATCCCCACAGGTACGCGGTGGTGGCTGTCCAAAATCTGAGCTCTCTTCATAATGCCGGTGGATCTGTTCTGATAACACCTTCAAAGCCTTGGAAAAAATTAATAGTTTGCAAAAGATGTTCTGTGGATCATTTATCTCTGTAACCACAACAGTGTCAAAAGTGTCCATTAACAGTTCTGGGTAAAAGTACCTGTGGCATTCCTCAAGAATGCAACTGCCATTCAGGTTACGATCCCGCAGTATGCGGTACGGCTCCACATCTGCTGAGGGTAATTGCAGACATTCCAATACAAGATTTTTAAACTCATCTCCTGGTATCTTCTTTGCACTTCCACATTTACACATGTGCTTGGAAACAACTGGTATCTCAAGGAGAATTATCCGGGCTGGCATCAGTATTTGTTGAACCAGCCCCTTGCACTTCTTCCCAGCCAGAGAGTTTAAAAACTTTGCAGCTCTTTCGGGCCAGTTGTTTTCAACAGAGACAACATTTGCAAGGATACACTTTTCAATTTCAGGGGGCAGGAGAAAAGCATCACTCTGACCCCATGCTAAAGCTTCACCTTTTGTGATATCCAGCTTTCCTTGGTCAATTAGGAAAACACTGTAAGTTTCATCTTGGATGGATACAATCCGAGCTCTGTGCCACATGTCAACGATGTGGACCAGACAGAGGTCCTCCGGTTTTCCTTCTGATCCATGAAACTTCCTTCCAGGACTTTGAATGTCTTTTCTCATTTGCTCATAAATGTGCTTCTTTCCATCATCCATGTTTACCCATAATTCCACAAGACCACAATTGGGCTTTGGGCTAACCTTTGTGATGAGAATGGGTAATTCTGTTCCCGCAGTAGGAAGGCCAGGAATTGAACACATTATAAAATTCAGGGGTTATAAAATACACCTGCAAATTTCAAAAAGAAAACAAAATTCATTAATTTCAAAGGCAAATAAACTTTTAAAATTTCTGCAAAAAACTTGTTTAATGTTTAAAGAATCAAGTTTCGAGGAAGAGCTCAGTAAAGTACTGGAATGGTTCCACTTATAAATGCAGTCAGACAAAGAACAATGGATAGTCTGTTGCCAAATATATTGTGTTCATTTTGCAGTGTTGCTGGTGTGTGCTGAATTAGTAGCTGTCAGATCACAAAAGGAAAAGTCAGCATGACTCATTATTAACCGCCAGAAAGAGTTTTATTATTAACCACCAGAAAGAGTTTAATTCAACTGACTCAATGACTGATTAAGTGACCCATGTCAAGTTATTATATATTTGTTCATGTACAAATATAGAAATACAACCTCTTCTTCTGATCTCTCATTGGCCAGCACCAATATGACTGAAGAGGAGAGATTGTCAAAACAAGGAATTTAATCAGACAATTCAGTTCATTTCCCCTGTCCAATGGTAACTGTTGGCAAATCTCCAGGACAAACTGACATCTGAATACACTGTTTCCTCTATATTCTTTCCAACTCCATATTTACATGTGTGCTTGGAAAGTGGCTTGTCAAAAAGAATGTTCCGGTCTGGCATCAGTACTCGTTGAACCAGTCCCATGCATCTGTTGTCAAAGAGACGTTATAAACTTTGCAGGCCAAAGTTTATAACTTTGTTTCTCTTTACAACTGGCTCTTTCAAACCAGTTGTAAAGAGACAAGATTTGCAAAGATACACATCTCAATTTTGAAGACAGAAACATCACATTGGCCCCATGCTAAAATGTCATCTCTGGCTATATGTAGCTTTCCCTGATCAATTCGGAAAGCTCTGTAGATTTCATTTTGAATGGATAAAACCCAACCTCACGTCAATGTCTGGAGTCAAGAGGTATCCACCAAATACCTTTGTTGTTGTTAATGCAGCAAACTCATATATGAATAAGTGCAAGCTGAAGACTGAACAATCCTAAGGTTGTTCACGTCACATTAACATTGACCAGAGAGACATTTCCTCCACCCATGATTTGACACTCTACTTGATGAATTACCCTGTAAGTTGGTGGAAGAATGTCAACAGTTGATACTTGAATTACCTCAAAATACAAAGGCAGGTACAAGTTCACAACGTCCCAACCGAAAAAATATGCGTAGCATAAAATTGGTTGCCTTCTGGTTACAGTATGCTAAATAATTGTTTGATTAAAACAGATTGTTGGGCATTGGCTCTATGCACCTTGCTTTTTATGAATCTGAACTGCCAAGATAACCAAACCTGAGAAAAATCTAACTTCAAACGTTTTGAGAAATTACAGCCAAAGTGGGTCAAGTCAGAATCAAATATTTCCAAATTCCATATAATTTGTGGAATTCATACTGTCTGTAAAAATCTGTCTGCCTCATGACCAAATCCCCCACCCCCTCAGTAATAATGAGGGGGTGGGAAATTATTTCGTGTGACTACGGCAGAAAACAATCCGCTGCAAACACAACGCGCATTTCAAGTTCATTTTAAATGGGTGTGACTGGTGTAGACCATTACTTTAACTCTCAGCTGCATGTACCAACCTGAGGTCTGCAGGACGCCTGTCTCATGCTCGCTGCAGGAGTTGTTCCGGCCGGGCACGCGCATTTCACGCGAACTTTTAAACACTGTGTTTGCGCGCGTCTTCCGGATAGCGAATGAGAGAGAATCATCTAAAATATATCAAATAGGTGATTTTAAGTTTTAATTTAGGTTGCGATTGTTAGATTGAACATTAAATGTTTCGACAGTGTACTTTTATAGGGGTGAAGGTTTTTTATTGGCAAGAACGTCGTTGTCTTGGGAACACGAACGCACGCACCATGCCCAAAGCGGGCTGATCCAATCACTTTCCATGTTCCGTATTTGGTAGGCACGTGACACCCACGGAGGTGTACTTCACTAGCCTCGTAAGTCTCAGTACTCAAATGGTGTCTTCACGGACTGCATGACACTGTCCAGGTAAGTAGCTTATATCCAACCTGTCTTCATCATATATAAAAGTTTAGTGTACGTCCACCAGCTAAAGATTAGTAGACTGGAAATATTCTGCTTCAAATATATACAGTATGTACAAACACAAAATATTTGGAACTAGGTTTTTAGATCTTGGTTTAAATGTGGAGATATATTAAAGCTGGAGTAAATGTAAAACACTCTTCGAACAACAATAACCCCTGATGCTGCTGTGTCATTCCTGCTTTTAGGTTTTTGTTTTAATGCAACATGCTTCTTTGTCCACTTTTTTAAATTGTTTTTTTTATAATATCATTTTATAATATCGTGTTCTAATATCGTTTTCTAATACCTTTTCAGTCAGTCTCTCAATGCATTTTATGATCCTCGTGTGAACCCATAAAAACTGGTGATTACTGTGTCACTGATGAAAGGATGGAATGCTTTTTGTATACCTGACTTGGCACGACTTCAATAATAGCAGTCTGTCTGGTTGGAACATATAGCTGACTGCTTCAAGGCTTGTGATAAACTAAAGGTGATCTTCAACCCATTGCACTACCCTATTTTGTCTATAACACGGCCTGCTTTACATTTAGCCACTCGTTACCACATTTCTTCGACAATATGACAAAAAGTTAGTGTCTGATGACATAGTTCAATATAATTCTAACTTTTAACCATCCTAGACAATCAAATTTCAACCCTGTTTTCAGTAACTTTCAAAATGAGTAAGAGAAAAAGCCAAGCAATCCATGCTGGGATGTCATTGAAGAGACTTCGATTGCACGCTGTTGAAGGTATACCAGATATACCAGATGACATCACACATCAGACGCCGTTGTCCAGCTGCTTCTCTCACGGTGCCACAGTGAGTTATTCCCCATGAAGCACTGTCTCCTCTCAGTTTCTGTTTATCAGCTGAATATTGTCCTCATTGTGTTTTTCAAGGGAGACATTGGCCTCATTGAAAGCATCACTCTAAAGAATTTCATGTGTCATCATTTGCTCGGTCCATGCCAGTTTGGGCCCAATGTCAATTTTATCGTCGGCGCCAATGGAAGTAAGAAGCAGATTGTTAAATGTCATTGGATGATGTTCTGTTTACCCTTTTTTTTTGTAACCCAATCAGATTGTTCGGTGAAATAAATATTGGGTTATCTCATAGAGCAGTAGGATAATATTAACAGTCACTGATACTCACTGCAGTGACAGACAAACAGACAGACAGGCAGACAGTTCGGTCGTATATTTACTTGTTTACTTGGTTGGTTGGTTGGTTACTGGAGACAGATTGGCATCCAACCTGGACATGAGAAGGCGAGTTTGCTTTATTGCTGTCTTGGCATGTAGCGTGGGTGGTTTCCTGGTTGACTAACTAGTTTGATGGTTGGGTAATTGCTTTGTTTGTCACCGCAATTACTTTAAATGTTTTGAACTTATTTTGAAGAGCAGTTTGGACAGAGCTAAATATATAATAATCATATTACCACATGGGGACATAAATATATGTATCACACATTATATGGACAAATATAGAGAGGCAGATCTAGATATATTGTATAGCCATCTTCAATGTTGCTGGATTTGTGACATACTTTAAATAATTTTTCAAGGAAACAAATCACTTATATTTTAGGGTCTGATATCTAAAACTTAAACTTTATTATTTCATTGTCATTATGTCATGCACCACACAGTATACACACACACATACACACACACGTAATGGCATTTTCAAATACCAACCATCTGGTGCACCTTTGGAAATACACGTGAATGAGTATGATTTTTTTTCTGATTTATGGATTTCAGATCTGATGAATGTTGGACATGTATTATCTGCCCAGTGCAGTGATTTTCCTCTTCTTCTCTGTTTCTCCTTTAATTCTCAGGTGGGAAAACTGCAATTCTGACAGCTCTTATCGTCGGCCTTGGAGGAATAGCAACAGTGACTAACAGAGCAATGTCACTGAAGGATTTTGTGAAGATCGGTGAAAGGTAAACTCCCAATGATTAAAGCCTTGTCATCAGCAGTAGGTTGATAGAAATAGTTATTTTTTTTATCAGGTGGGCTCTGGTCTTAGAACGTTATTGTGATACTGCTTGGTTTCCAGTACCGCAGATATAACAGTAAACCTGAGAAACCGAGGTCCAGATGCTTATAAAAGCCACATTTACGGCGACTGCATCTCAGTGGAGCATCGGATCTTGAGTGATGGAAGTCGAACCTATAAGCTGAAGAGCAAATCAGGTACTGCTGCTGAGTCAATGCTGTGTCCAAGTGTAATAAAACCATCCTTAAAGTCCAGTTTGAATCCAATCCAAAGATATTCAATGTGTTATTGATCAGGAACCACTGGAAGTACCAACACAACTGCTGATGGAAACTTTTACATACATTTCTCAATTTCCCAAGCAAAATGATGTTACAGTGTTCTCTTAAAAGAAGATTAATTCTTTAAGGTAAAACCATTCAGCAACACCTCGTCTGATCGAGGTGCACAAACTTAGATCTCTTAATTATTTTTTCTGGTTTTTCTTTTTTAAAACTAATAACATCTTCAGTTGTGCAGGAGAATGCTGCAGCAATTTTCTAGTGTGAGTCAATGAAAACTAAGAAAGAATCAGTGAAGATGATTTTTTTTTTGTCGTTTTTTGTCTTTTTTTGTCACTAGTTGCTTTATAAATGTTTTTTAATGCTTTTTACTGAAAAATTGCTAAAACAATGAAATAATATAAAAACAGAGGTTTAAAATCTTTCCCATTTGTCTGCTATTTTAGGACACTCGATTTCTAACAAGAAGGAGGAGTTGATGGCCATTTTGGATCACTTCAACATTCAAGTACTTAATTAAATTTCTTGTAATGTAGTTTTTTTTTTCTTCTTACTTAACTATTATGTTCAGCACATTTTTGCTTCTTGCATCTTTCTTTGGTGATTATAATAATACTTGAGGCTTCAGCAATTTGTATGATTTTTTTTCTTTTCTTTTTTTTGCAGTTGGACAACCCCGTGTCCATTCTCAGCCAAGAAATGAGTAAGCAGTTCCTGCATTCAAAAAGTGAATCGGACAAGTATAAAGTAATGCCCTGCTAAATTATTTACATGCTTTGAAGGTAAAATTTTATTTCCATATTTTTAAATGAGTGTTTTTGGCTTCTCTTCTGTAGTTCTTCATGAAGGCGACGCTGCTGGACCAGATGAAGAGGGATTACATCCACATCAAACAAACTAAACTCATTACAGCACAGCAGGTTGAGAGACAGGAGGAGGTACAGCAATGAACCTTTGTCACATCTTTACTTTTTACATCAGTGTAGGAATTTACAAATGTACATTTTTTAGTCAAGTAACACTTTAAAAAATGGTAGGATTTACTTCATGTGTGACATTTATTTGTAGTTAAACACAGTGGAAGTAATTATTACTTTAAAGTCTGTGTATTGAAAGAATCTGAAGATACAATAAGTTGGCAATTCATTATTCTTACAATATTGTATGAAAGATGATATATTGTGATTTCTTTTAAAATTACGTTTTGGTAAACAGTTGATTAATTAATGATGTATTGAATGAACCATGTATGGTTAGATGTGCAGCACAACACATTAAGTGGTGTTTTTCTTTCTGTTTTTTTGCTAGAATAAAACTTAAGCTCTCACATTTTTTGTTTTCAGTCACTCAAGAAACTGAAACAACAGTTTTTAAAAAAGAAAGAGCGGTACGAGAATATGTCATCGCTCGGTGAGATGAAGTTGGCTTTGGAGAATCTGAAGAAAACAATGGCATGGTGTTTGGTACGAGATAATCTATCAAAATTGTAATAAAAAAACCAAACAAAAAACAGTTTAATTAATTATAATAATTTAATTTATTATTTACAGTTTTTCATCTGCTTTTTTAAATAATAAATTAGAGTAAGAAGGGACAGTGAAAAGTATGTTCTCTAACATTTCTATCAAGCTCACTGTTCTCAAGATGGATTGTGATAAATGTATATCCCTTTCAGGTCAGAGAGAAGGCCCAGTTCATACAGCAGGCGAAAGAGAACCTGGAAAAGGAGGAAAAAAATTCTAAATATCGGGATAACCTTCAGCTTTGTAAGGTGAGACGTGGGTTAGGATTAATATAATAGACTGTGTTTAGAAAAAACAACAACTTTGTATAGCTGGGAGGTTAAGCTTTTAAGGTACATCTCTCTTCTACTTCAAACAGAGGAAAATCACGGATGTAGAAAATAGGCTGGAGGGTCTCAAAAGAAGAGTTGACAGTGTGAGAGAGGAACAGGCGTCTCGATTGGGGGACAGTCTCAAGCTGAAACAGCAAATAAAGATCAGTAGAAAAGCTCACCGGGAACAGGAGGTAATATGTCTGTGCAAAGACATATTTCATTGTCTGAATAAACATGTCATATATTGGTTATGTGATGTTATTTTATTGTTATATTATACATTTTTTTGTATAGCTTGTTTATTTTCGGGCACTGAACAAACTGAAACAATCAGAGCAGGAGCAAAAGATTCTTCTGGAGAAAAAGGCAAAAGCAAGGTAAGGGAATAGAGGAGTTCAAGGTAAAGCTCCCTCAAACAAATACATGTACTAAATTTGTTTTTCATTTTATTTTAGCGGCAGTACGATCAGAGGTGAGAAGACTAAATATAAAAAACAACAGGAGAAAATATTCAGGCTCAAAGATCAGCTTGCAGAGCTTGAGAAAACACGAACACAGCTGAATGAAGAGATGGAGAACAAACAACAGGCTGTCCTCAAAGGGAAGGAAGAACAGGAGAAGCTCAGGTATGTCAAGTGATGCTTGTCTTATGAAGTAGATTGTGAGGTTTGAAAGCACAGCAGCATTTCATGATCAAGACATGTTCATCTAGAGTGGAGGAACGGAACATCCACATGTCGTACACGTCCAAACTGAAGAGGAAACATCAACTCCTTGCCAGCCGTTCAAACAAGCTGAGGCGTTTTGGAGATTACGTTCCTGACCTGCTGACTTCTATCGCTGAGGCTTCTGATAAAGGACGCTTTATTAAGAAGCCTATTGGTCCAATTGGTGACTACTGTACTGTTTTGGGGTATTTTTTGGGTTGGCTTTGCTTTTCCTTCAGCATGAAGCTGGAGCAGGAAAATTGTTAGCTTATCTTAGCGTTTGTTCCCAACTTGTGTTTGTCTTAGCAATGTGGTCATTAGCTAAGCCAATAGGATTCAGTCCCACAATCCATCGTTATAACACAGTCATACACAAAACAGAATTTCTATATATGCAAATAACAAGTTATCATATAATAATAAATTATTCCTAAAATTCTTGGCCAGATCACATTTATTGGTAGATTTTCCTTTAATTCAACTAAGCAAAGATTAAAATCCTATCTGTCATACTGCAGGTCCCACCTCTTTGAAATTTGTTTATCAAAGCTGTGTCTGTCTACTGACCCAAGATGTAAAAAGCAACTTACGTTCTGAATTATATTCTGCTTTGTAAGATACATTTTCTCTCAACATGGTCTGTTTTTTTGTTTGTTTTTTTGTCATGTAATCCAGTTAATTCAAATTGCCAATTGCCTTTTTTTTCTTTCAACATTGAAAATTTACTTACATTAATTCACATGCAGTAAAACAGTGAATCACGTAAATGCTGAAAGTTGGTGTTTAATGTCAGGCGTGTGCATCGGTCTGAAGGACCCCTCATTGGCCATCGCTGTGGAGTCCTGTCTGCGGAGCTTCGTAAAGGCTTTCTGCTGTGACAACTACAAGGATGAAAAAACCCTTCAGGAGCTGATGTCTCGCTTCTGTCCGAAGGGCAGCAGGCCACTCATTATCGTCAGCTCTTTTTCTGACAAAGTTTACGACACTGATGAACGGTCAGCAGCGGCGACAGCAGCATCTTCTTATTTGTTGACTTCCACGTTTGAAAATGGTGTTTTGTACTTCTGTAGGAAAGCATATCATCCAGATTATCCATCTGTGCTGGAAGTGATCACAGCATCGGAGCCAGTGGTCCTCAACTGCCTGATTGACATGAGGGGAATTGAATCCATTTTATTTATCAAAGTTAGTATATTTTAACAGAGTTGCTTCTTGACTGATGCTCTTGCTTCATCACCACCTGACCTCTGTCATGTAACAGGACAAACACAAAGCAAGGAGGGTCATGCAGCTGGGACAGCCGCCTCTGAACTGCAGAGAAGCTTTCACCATTGAAGGAGATCAGGTGTACCCAAACCGTTATTACACCTCTGATGTCAGCATGGCCAAATATCTCAGCGGGGATCTCGAGACAGAAATACGGTAATCTTAAATTGATGCACAGAAAACATAGGGATAAAAAGATTTTAACCTCTTTTGACTAAATCTAATTTTTGCTGCTGCACCAGAATTGCTAAATCCCACTTAAACTATTGATTTTATTTCAATTTAGAGTGATAGGATTTGCTGGAGGCATGTTCCCAAGTGGCCTTCTTGTTTATTTTGTTAAAAATGTGATAAATTTACGACAGTGTGGAGAGTGTTGCTGTGATGTAAAAGCAATCCTGCTTCTCCCAGTATGTTGGAATCGAAGCTGGAGAACCACCAGGCTCAGTTATCCAGGTTCCAGTTACACAGAGCCTCAGTCTCTGAAGACATCCAGAGCATTGAGAGGAAGCTGAACAGCACCATCATGACCCAGAAAGAGATCCTGGTCCGTCAAACCCAAAACAATCCTAAAGGCAATCCTAAATCTAGACTGTTGAGCATAAACTGAAAAATGTCTCTTTTATGTTTTGAATGCAGATGTCTGTGAATCACACCAAGGCAAAAATAACTGAGCTGGAGAATGCTAATGAGGAGCAAATCGATGACATCAGCTCCACGGTGATTAGGTTTTTATTTGTTTTCCTTTAAAACAGGTCAGAGTACAAAAACCTCTAACGCCCTCAAATTCCCATTGCAGGAGGAAGTTGCCCAAGAGATCCGACTGAAAATCGAGGCAGAAAAGCAAACTGTTTCTGAAGCAACGCTGGAACTCGACAACCGCCAAAGAATAGTGGAGGATGTAGAGTCCAAGTACCAAACTGTCAGAGAGCAGATTGATCAGCTGTCAGAAGACATGGAGCTGTTGAAGGTAGAGCGGAGCTTTGTTGTTTTGGTTTAAAAGTTATTCACACACACACGTATTGATTACTGTTGTTTGGTTATCCAAAGGATGAGCAGCTGAAGCTGGAAGCTGAGTTTACAAAACACAAACAAAATTTCAAGATTTTAGAAAGCAAACTGCAGGTTCACAAAAAAAAAATCCAGTCTCTGAGGAGTGACCTCGTCCGAAGAGAAGAAGAGTTACAGGTGACCAGAAACACAATTGACATGTTCATATGGCAAATAAGTTGTATTCGGTTTTACATGTTAAAACAAACATTTTACTTTCTCAAATTGACCAAAGAAGCATTTCTGTGCTATTGGAACGCTCTGTGTTTGTAGTGCTTTAAAGAACAATACTAACAACTGCACATGCAAATGATTCCATCTAGTCTAACAGCATAATCCAGGTCTCCAGAAACCCTGAGATTATTTTCACAGAATGATGCATGATATTTATGAAAAAAATCTGGCACACTTAAGAAGAGAAATCTGATGAAAAAATAAAAATGAAAGTGAAGGTAAACAAAATAAAAGTTGAAATCTTCCTAATGGAGATTATGATTTTATCTGCATCATTTTGTTAACTTTGTGGTCAACTGTAATGAACCCAACAACGTTTAATTCTTGTTCCAGAACAATGTTGGTGTTGGCTAAGTTTTGACTGATTTAGTTTACTGTTTGGACACCATCAGTGATGATTTGAACAAACTGTTCCTTTAAGCTGTGAGAGAGTTCACAGATCAGCTCAGAGCTGAACTCGTCCACAGAGACGCTTTTCTGCCTCTGCTCTGCGTACTGTAGCTGTCCCCAGTGAAATTCACAGTTGTCATCAGGGCTCACTTGTGATGACAGGGATGTGTGGCCAAAGCCAAAGAAATCGGTCTGGAACCGCAAGAGGTGACCCACAGTGCCAGCGCCGTCGACACGGAAATCACTCAGCTGCAGACGAAGATCAAGGTGTACGAGAGCAGCTATGGGAAGCTGGGGCAGGTGGTCAGGTGAGAAGATGTTCCCGCTGTGAATGAAAGGATACTGGGGATCGTTATGGTCCTCAAGAAAAAACCAACAGGAACTTTTTTTTTTCTTTTTCCAAAATTATCAGTTATTGACGTCTGAATGCTTTCTAGTTCTCTGTCATCATGAATTCAGTTGTGATTGAGATGCATGAATGGCTTTAACTCCATATAATAAAATAATACCTAATTGTTCTGTCAGATCTTTTGATGCTTGTATTATTCGCCTGGCTTGGTGTTGAAAACTAGAAAACAGGTCAGAAACCTGGTACTGACTAGATTATAAAAGTTGTTTAACTGATCCATAACTATATTATTTAAATTCTACTTTGATTTCTGTCACAGGTGAATTATACAGTTTGACTTGTCGTTCATTTTTTGGCTTCATGCTTGTGTCTCAGTTTCAAATTTGTTTTTCATGTCAAGAAGGTTTATTTTCTTATTTCACTATCAAGAAGTCATCCTCTGGACTTACGCTGGCATAAGGAACATAAAGGCTTCTCTGTCCTCATCAGGGAGTATGCTGAGGCCCTCAAACTCTACAGAAAGAAAACCAACCAAGTGAGGGATCTGCGGAGGTTCGTCAATCAGCTCAATGACATCATATTAGACCGACAGAACAGATACAAAGTCCTGCGTAGGTAAATGGCCTTCAATTTAAAACAGTTCAAACTATATGATTCATGTTTGGCAAGTTCTTTTTGTGTCTGATGGCTCTTTCTCTACATGCAGGTCTCTCTCTGTCAGATGTAAGTTATACTTCACTAACTTTCTGGCTAAGATGAACTGCTATGGCTCAATGGCGTTCGATCACAACAATGAAACGCTCACAATCGCAGTACGTCTGTGTATTCATTCATGTTTTACACAATACTTACAAACACATTTCCTGTTTTGTTTTACCACATTCTTTGTGTGCCATGGTAGTTGTGTAGTTGATTAATGGAGAAAATACTGACTATAAGTGAAACACTCCTCTGTCCTGAAGGTGAAGCCACCGGGGAGGGATGACGACGGCGTCAGCGACGCTAAATCGTTGTCTGGTGGCGAACGCTCGTTCTCCACCATCTGCTTCATGCTGTCACTGTGGGAGATCACCGAGTCTCCCTTCAGGTGCCTCGACGAATTTGACGTCTTCATGGTAAGTGTATGGAACTATTCCTCACAATGTCAGCTGTCACACAAACACACACACACACACACACACACACACACACACACACACACACACACACACACACACACACACACACACACTCACACACACGGTTTTGGCTTTCAGTCACTTTCAGGAATGTGTTCTCTTCATTTATTATATGCAGGATATGCACAATCGCAGAAGGTCTCTGGATCTCCTGCTGGAGCTTTCAGAGCGGCAGCACCTTCGACAGTTTATCTTCATCACCCCCCTTGACACCAGGTGGTCTTCTTGTTGTTGTTGTTCTTGTTCTTCTTGTTTTTTGTTTCCTGTATGGAAACCTAAATGTGCAATCAAACCAATTACAGTTTCCATTTTCATGGAAACTGGTTTTTTTCAGTCTATTATACCTCTTATGTCAACCTATCTGTTTAAATCCTCTGAAGCCAGCTGCGGTGTTTTAATCAGCTGTATCTCCATTTGATCAAGTCCTGTTCCAATGCTTTGTTTTTGGAAGGGCTTTAATCACGGTCTCTATTGTTTGGTAACTGATCAGATGCTAATCATTGTTGTGTCTCCCAGTAATCTGCCCAGAACCAGTTTAATCACGATGCACCAGCTTCAGGATCCAGAAAGAGTCCAAAGTGAACCTGAAGAAGAAGAAGAAGATTTAACCGCCTTCCAGTAGCTGTAGTAAATCTCTAGTGTGACTGGATACTATCTGCAGTTCAGGGAAGAGTTCATCAATATTTTAGGAAATATGAATAAAAAGAGAATTTTTAGAATCGTTTTTAGTCTGCAAAACTGTGAATAACAGACTAAACTTTTTTCTCTTATAAATATATTTTTATAAATGTCTATCCTAAATTATTTCAGTATTTCAGCAACTATAGTTTTTTGTCATGGCCGGGATCCATATGTATCTCATGGGGAACCTTTGTTCAGGTAGAGTCATACCTGGATTCTAAATAAGAGTCCAGGTATGAAAATGTTTGTGTTGCTGTGTTGATCTCTAAAACTATGTATTACCAAAGTTTGTGTTCAGCTAAAGAGGTGCATGATTGTACAGAATAAGAAGTGTTTGGGACAAAGGAGTTGAATTATTTTTTTAAAACAAAGTCATTGAAATATTTGAGTAATATTTGCACTTTTAAATAATTTATCTAAAGCTGTATTTTAGAAAAACAGACACCATTTTTTAAAAATTTATCACTGACAATGTTGAATACACTTTACTGTGACCTGCTACTCAACCTTTTGGTATTTATGTATTATTGTATTTTATATACGGTCAATTTGTGTTTGTGTGAAGTTTCCTTCATCAGATTATATTTGTAATTAAAAGGATTAGTTCATTCAAAAATCTGAATTCAATTTTAGTGCATTCAGTATCACAAATCTGGAAAGTCGGGTGATCTTTCTTAATTGATAATATTTCTGCAGCTTTGCTTCAAAACATATTTGCATTCTCCTACTAAACAACTGAAGATGTATAAAAACGAAAAAAAATATGAAGAAATTTCATCCAACTTTCCATGGACTTGGGGTCAATTTAAATTTTTGTGTGAATTGTTCTTCAGTTGTGTGTGGAGATGATCAGTCAATGAACTCGGAAGCCATGTTGTTGTTTCAATTGATTACACCTTTTACACAGTCTCTTTTGAAAAAGCCTGGTGATGGTTTATTTATTTTAATCACTACAGAATTATTTTTGGGTGCAACACATGCCACATGTATAAAAGAATACAGTCACTTGCATTATGATTTTTCATATTTGATATAAACATTTACTGGACCAAGAATGTGATAGTGACTGGACTGAAGGGTATAAATAATACAGACATTAATTATATGTGAGGGTCGGTTTCAGACAGAACAGTGAAAACCTTCTGCCGCCTCCACTCCAGGAAGTGGACTACAAGCAGCCTCCCCTCCAGGAAGTGGGCTACAAGCAGCCTCCTCTCCAGGAAGTGGACTACAAGCAGCCTCCACTCCAGGAAGTGGACTACAAGCAGACTCTCAGTCCGTGCTTGCATAGCCAAAAAATAGTGGGGGGGGGATGAAGTTCTGAAATCAGGTTCAAATCATCATCATCATCATCATCATCATCATCATCATTGTCATCATCATTTCATCTCACACTGAAAAGCTGTCAAACTCTTGGCGGGGGTTGTGCATCTCCAGTGATTGTTGGAATAATTTGAAGATGAGACCGTTCAATAAAAATTTTGTCCTTACAAAAAGTAAGATTGCCGCGTGTTACAGTAAACAAACGAGAGGCTTTTTTCTTTGTTTGCTTGATTTTTGCTGCATTTGAAGTTGAGCCTCTCACAAGCCTGAGGAGGAAACTCCTACCAACAAGGTCAAAAAGACTGCAATCATTTTGCTTCCTTTCTGTAAACATGCTGATATGTAAAGACTTCAGTCTAAATCAAACACGCAGCCTGAAGAAAAAACAGCCAAATCTGGATCATTGTGGGGCATAATGCTCGAATAACGCGCCTGTTAATTACTGCGCTAATTTTAGCTTTTCCTCTGGATTAAGTGCCACAGTACAATAAATTAATGAAAGGAATTCTGCTCCATCCGTATATTTTTCCTCCTCCCAGAAGTAAAAACATGACACGATGTGAAAGCTCTTCTTCTGAGAATGCAACCCCAAATTCCTTTCCGTGTCTCCCTCACACACATGTGGATCAAATGGAGGGAAGCATGCTCCCACGTTACGGGAGGTGAACTAATGGAGGTCCGATGAGTCACAGACTGTACATCCCATGCAACAATACTAAATGAATTCTGGAGGGTTTTTCTTTTGTAACCACCTAAAGATGTAAAAGGTAAGAGATTATATTTTTTGACACATAATATATGCATGCAAAGAACCTACTCTTCTCGGTTCTATCATGTGAAAACGTGGAACAAACAGGAGCCTCTGTATTCTCCAACGATTCTGGATAGTAGAGACAGTTACAATTATCATAGGAATTATTGTTTTGTTACTATCATGTAAAGCGTACAGTAGTTGCAGCGGTCAACACTGGGGATCCTAAATACTGCAGGAACATAATTTAATGCAGTGCTCCACTGATATACAAGCTAAGGTTGAAGGAGAATGTATAGGGTTACTGTGCACAAATCACATCTTTTGCAAAATGAATGATATCTTATAGCTATATTCAAAATTATTCAGCTTTTGACATTCTCATGCATACAACCACAAGAAGCGAGTCCATTGAAAAATAGTCCAGGCATTGTTTTGTTTTGTTGTTTTTTTTCCTGTGGAAATGGCAGAGAACCTAATGATTACATTAAAACGTGTGCCGCTGTCCAGTGTGTGTGGATTACAGACAGGGAGAGGAGCGACGGCAGCGGCGGCTCACTTCTGCATGTCACACTGCAGCAGGAGCACGATGGACGGGTCGCTCTTCGCCGCCTCTTTGAACTCCTCCAATGAGATCTGGTCATCGTTGTTCTTATCCATTTTGCTGAAGATCTTGTCCACCCTCTGCTCTGGTGTCAAACCGTCCTCGTTCATCTTCATCATGATCACAGTGCCCACCATTTTGTAGATTGCCTGAGGGTTAGGTGCGGTGAGAAGTTAGCCTGGTTGTTTCTTATGTAAACGATGCTGCTTTATTCATTCTGAGGCACAATTTAACAGATTCTTTTATATTTCCAAACATTTCACAGCAAAGTCTAAAAGGCCTCATGAAGTCCGACATCAGAACAAACTGTTCACTTTGTCTGATATTTATTGTTAAACTGACATGAAGTGAAATCTTAATTTATGGGGTGTTAATGTTCTATTTTACAGACTGTTTGCATGTCACTTCTGTAAACAAATGGGAATTCCTTGTGAGTAAAGACTGGTGCAATATGAATTCTTACAGTAGCTAAAAATAACATGTAAATTCTTGAAATCTGTAAGCAGAAAGTTATTGGTCAAATTTACAAAAACATGAAAGTAGGTTTAAAGGATATTTGTTCGGAACCCCCATCTTTTAGACTGATAAATTCAACCAAATGAAACTTTTTTGTGACTAATAATGTTAAATAGCCTCTAGCTAATGATCTGAACACATGGATCCAGACAGAGAATGCAAGTGAAAAAAAAAGTTGGCAGAAATGTTAGAAACCAGGAATGCTGATGAAATAAAACACATTGATCAATACAGTTATTGTCAATATGCTGCCATATCACAAAGACATATCAGATGTGCTTATTGTTTTTCCACAAATGGCACCATGTAATTTTATACAACTGCAGTTTCCTTGTTATGGAACTGCATTTCTTGTTGAGGCACTGCAGGTGTGCAGGAGACGTAAAAAAAAAAAAAAAAAAAAAAAAATCGGGGCTGATCTCCTGATGAGCGAGGGAAAAATAACTTGACAACCACTTACCTCAATTATCTCCAGCATCTCCACCCTGGTGATTTTGCCATCACCATCCAGGTCATACATGTTGAAGGCCCAATTGAGTTTCTGCTCAAAGCTACCGCGGGATGTGATGGATAGAGCGCAGATGAACTCTCGGAAATCAATAGTGCCGTCTCCATTTTTGTCAAAGGTTCTGAAGGCATGTTGTGCAAATTTTGATGCATCACCGTAAGGGAAGAACTGCAAATGTAGGAGAGGTGTGTTTAATAATTCAAGACAAGATTTTTGCAATAGCGCCAGTTTGATAATAGCAATGAATGTTGAAAGATGAAGAGCTAGTTGGCACAAACCTTGACATACAGCTGCTGGAACTCCTCCAGATTCAGACGGCCAGTTGGACAGTCTTTGAGGAAGCCTTTGTACCACTGCTTCAGCTCATGTTCATTAAACTCTGTGCTCTTCACCAGATCCTCCATCACCTCAGGAGTCAGCTTGCTGTTCTGCTTTCCCATGGTTCCTGTGGTGCAAGAACACGTGAATAATGCATTTATCTATGCTTGAGTGATGGCAGCGTGAAACTCCGTAGCACAGCGGAGCAATTTTTTTTATTTCCTCTTCAAAACATGGGTACAGAGTGTGTGTTTTTTCCCTAGTGCTCATGGTCTATTTCCGTCCTTCCAGCCTGCCTGTGCCAGTCTGTGGCCCGTGTAGTACTGACCTGGATCATCCCTGTCACAGCAGTTCATCAAACGTTCGATCGCTGCTTTCAGCTTTCCACTGGAAACACCGTTCAATAAACTCAGGATGACAACAAAGTCTATTCTTGGTTGTCAGAGAGTCTCTGCTTTGCTAAAATCAGGGGTCAGATACAACTGGAACTGTGTGCTTTGTATGGGGGGCATCACCAGACCCATTTTACTGGGGTATACAGCCCATTATTAATCTGCTGTGCCCCGAGAAAGTCTTCCCTAATCTCCCCCATTTCTTACAACACAAAATTAGAGACAAGATCCTTGAGCAGATCCTGAATCGAGGTATGTGACCGTCTGCTTGACCGAGCAGCAGCTTGAGCAAACATTCTCAATTCTAATCATTGAACATAGATAGTGACATTAATATGTGATATCTTTTAAAAAAAACATAGCCTCAACCACAGATAATGTTCTGTATTTATATTATAAATAAGGCTTGGCCTAGATTCTAAATTTGCTAACATTAAGAATCTTCCTGTAGATTTCCGTTTGCGCTCAAACTTCAGTCCTGATCTGGTTTTGTGCTGACACACGGGCTGATGGGAATGTGCAGCAGTGCACCAGTTACTACACAGCAGAGCGTAGGGTAGGGCAACACTTGTGTTTGTTAGATGCACACCTCAGAGCCTGTAATTGTGTAACGCTGCATTGTGATGATATTGTGCATTAAGAAAAAAGGAAAACAGCAAATCAACATCTTTTCCAGATTGTTGCGTCTTACAAAGGCGTAACAGCAAGCTGATGTTATAACCGTCCAGGGGTGTGTGACCCACTACTAGGATACTGAGTAGTGTTCAGCAGCAAACTCCAAATGGGAGAAAATCAACCAAAAATAAATTTGGGTGGTGAGCGTTAGGTCCTCTAAGCAGCGGGAGGACTGAAGGTTGGTGTTGCCGTGTTATATCCTCATGTAGGCTACAAGCATCACTCGATGTGTGTGTGTTTGTGTGTGTGAATGTGTGTGTGCGTGTGTATAAAACTTCACACTAGATACCAATGCTCGTGTGGGTAGGCATCATCCCTATTTCGCCTGGAGAACGCTGGCATTTAAAAAAATCACACATTGGGTCGTCATTATGCTGCAAATGAATTAATTCAGTTTAAATAAACAAAAGGTGATATAGAAACGAGTTTCTGTGGTGCAAGATCTGTGCAAAAAAATGGCTAATGCCGGAGCACGTGCACCAATGAATAGCTTCCAGAGACACCCCTGCATATCATAAAATTAATCAATTATTGACTCATGGTGTGGTGGATGACATGAGTGGCCAAGGATGCGTCAATTCCCAATACATAATTAATAAAAGTGGCCAGCAGAGTGTTGTGGTGCTGTGGGAACCTCCAGCACCAGCATATGGTCCACATCCCTGCAGCAGCAGGCTGGACAGCTCCTCCACCGCATTGGCCCACGGCCTTCCACAACAAACCACCCAAATCAGTGCAAAGCACAGCTTTTGAGTGTGTCACACATCCGATCCGACCCGAATTGATTGGTAATTACCAGAACTGGCTTTGGGTTTAATCCCAAACTCAGGCCACACTGAATGACCTTGAGGACAAACATTTTTCCGAAATTGTTCACGGTGTTGGATGAAGAAAAAAAAAAAAAAAAAAAAACCCAGCTCGACATCATTCATGTGGCGTTCGGGAGAAATGTCCGCCTCATGTTTGCTGAGGGCCACAGGTATGAATGAGTGAAACACAGGCCGACAGATGCTGTTTTATTTCACGCTTTGGGGGCAATGACATCCGCGTTAATGCCATTAGAGCTAACAACCTCCTGTGCGCGCACGGAGCCGCCGCTGCTGCATTCCGATGGAAACGACGCAGTGGTTGTTTTCAGATCAGATCCCTCCGTCCTGCACCTCATGACATCTTTGCATCAAAATAACACGTCAAAAATTCAAATAGACTCGTTTTTATACGAAAAGACAGTTCCCGCGCAGCTACACTGTTGGCGCATAAAGGCCAATTAACTGCGCAAATCTTGCGTCAAAAGACCCCTCGCTGTTTTATTTCTGTTTTTCCTGCTTGTTTCCAGGCAGCAGGTTTATTTTAAGGGACGTACAGGTACCCGTGAGCTAACCCCTTCTTTATCCACAGATGGAAAATATGGAAAATAATGCGTGACACATTCACATTCGCCATCTCTAATCTGGAAAAAAAAAATCCAACATCTGCAGGCAACCACTTACCTTATTACTGCCTATATTTGGTGATTATCGGAATAAATCTGCTGTGGCTTCTGTGAAGTACAGAAAACCCTCTTCCGATGGAAAACGTTGGTCCCTGAGGGATTATTTTCAACGCTGCTTCCTCCTTATAAAACAGCCGCTAATGAAATTTGTGGATTTTCCGTGGTTATTCCAGATGAGGCGCAGCAGGGACCGATCCCACGCCAGTCTTTGGCTCTGCGACTACAGGAGCGCGGCGTCACCCGTGTGCATCACAGCCTGACAATAAGTTCACTGATGCTCTGCCGCTCGCTTTGGGCTCAGCTGGATCCTGTTACGTTATAACCTTCATCGTGATGAGGAGGATCAACCGGACATTTCATCATCAGGAAGGTTTTTTTTTTTTTTTTTGGACCGTGCTTTTAATTTTTGAGCCTCTTGTTTCACCAGGTTGCAGAAAACAAAGGGGTGGGTGTGTTTTTGGTCCTGTGAGTGGAATTAAGATGGATATGGGAAATTGATTGCTTAAAATCAAGGTTGGAGCCAGAATGAAATGAGTCAACCCCCCACACCCCCACCCCCTTTCTACAGTCCACTCCACAGAGGTGATTGACCACCCACAAAAGGTCACAACAGGAGTGTCTTTATTTATTTACATTTTTCATATTTTATTTATACAGGGGCATCACAATGTGCCATGTTCGCATTGTTGCTTCACCTGTTAGAAGACTTTGAATTTGAACCCCAACTTACATCAACGTGGAGTCTTCAGCTCATGACCCGGTCCAAAAGATTGCGAAATATACATCTTTTTGAAATAAAGTTACAAAGACTGAGTAATCAGATAAATTCAAGGTTGTTCTTTTTGTTTAACTGAGCATTAAAGTTTGTAAAAGAATCAGTCCATTTTTAGCAGTGTCCAATTTTTTTCTAAGCTTATTGACTTTATACCTAATCAATAAATTTACTCTACTGCAGTAGAAATGTGAGAACCAAGCGACGGTAAGATCTTCTCATAAATGATCACCTGAGACATTTGATCACTTCCTTTAAGGAACAACCATAATGCCTTCAGACAAAGTTACTCAGAGATGATAGAAATATTTGCACTTAAAAGAAATCTGAACTTCATTTAGTCATAAATGTGTTTGAGGGAGATTACCTGTAGGTTCCCATGGCACCAGTTGGTTTGTTAGCAGGATTACACAAAAACGAGTCAATGGATTTTCATGAATGGTGGGAGGACGGGTAATGGGCCAGAAGAGAGAACATTAAATTCTGGTGTGGGTCTGGGTAAAGGGGCGTAGATTTCACAAGACACAGTGTTCTCAGAATGTTCTGAACCTTCCAAGGATATAATAATACACAGCTCCATTTTCTAAATATACATTGAGGAATTCACAAGATGTCTAAATAAACCTTGTCTTACAATGTGAATAGAAAAAGATCTGGATCAACTCCAAAATCCAGTCAAATCTTTTCTGGATTTAGACCTGTTTGTTTTAAAAATTTAACTGAAACCCATTCAAAACAGTTTTGGACTTGTTGTACACAAACCATCCATCCATCCATCCATCCATCCATCCATCCACCCATTTTCTTATCCACGAGATGGTCACAATCCTCATAGTTCTGTTGGAGCTTATCCCAGGTGAAAGGTGGGCTACACCCCAGATAAGACGCCGGCTCCTCTCAGGGCAGAGCGTAGCATGGTTGAGTAAATCTAACAGGAAGACGTCTAAATGGCTGGGATGGAAAAGGAGTTAACAGAAGCCCGGCTGCTTATTTCTCTCCCAAACACAAGAACCATCCCATAGTTCTTTGTGACTCATTGGTGATGACATAAGCCTTAAATATTTTAATGCCAAGAACCTCTAAATAGATCTATGCTGTTCTTTGTGCCTCCAAAGGTTAGCTGTTGTGTGTGGCCAGTTATCAGATATAATGTGGGATGAAATGTCCTCCTAGAGGAGCCAAAGATGTAGGTCATCCTTACCTCCTCCTGGAGGTTATGGCTCTGCCTGTCTGTTAGATTACTCAAAAAGTTCTGAACAGATTGTGAAGGTTTTGTTTTTTTGAGGTAGGTTAAGGCCCAAGGGGCCATCCGTTATGTCATCTGCATACAGATTTTTTTTTCCACAAGATTATTTACCACTGTAGATGGTGTAGTTGGAAAGTTATTGCCATAAGAATGCTCAGACAAATTTGAAGATTAAGAAGACACACGGCAAGATTAAGTATAAAATTTGATGAATCTTCAAAAAATTCTGAGCTAGTTGAGGAAGTAATGAAATTCATTTTTCAAACCAACATATTTAATAAGCTGCTGGTATGCTTTTGTGGTCGATGAGTCATTTTGTGAGGGCTAAACCATCACAGGACTATTACTTTGCAGCCTTGGCTGAGGTATTCTCTCTCAGTGTCTGGTTAAAACATGTGTTTTAAAGCACAGATGAACCATCTCCAGCTTAAGTAATCCTCACAGTGGACTCAGATCCAAATATGGATCCTTTTAAACTGAAAACAGGTGATTGCTTTCAAATAAATCCTCCATCACAACTGATGATGTGGCTACTAGAATAAAAAAAAAATCTGATTGATGAACAAAACTGTGATTAATTCTTAATTTAATAGACACATACAGTACAATATACACATAATATTCTTTTACATGTCACAAACACAAATACATTGATAAATTTAGCACCAGCATAGGATGTTGACCCAATCAGGTTTCTGTAGAACGCTTACGCATAGTGGATTTTCAAAATAAAACACCTTAGCTTGATCTGACTAGGCATGGCTTACATCTTTACATCAGCATTCACTTACAAAGGTTAATTGATTAAAAAAAGATGCATACTGTACACTTAAAGTGGCATACAAAAGCAATACTATATTATATACCCATTTACATGTCCGTTTAAGTGTTAAATGAGCTTTGATAGTGTTTTTGTATCGACACCGGTGCTTGATAAAAACGTATGAATGTTAAAAATGAGTTTACAAGAACCCTCTATGGAGATAATTGGCATGTAACAATCTTGCATATTGAAACATAAATATATCACGTTCACAATTTTTTCTTTATATATACTAAGAGAGCTACTGTGGGTATGTAGGCTGTTTAGTCTAGGTTATAGTTTTTAATATTAAAATTAGAATTAAAAAACAAATCCAATGTGAAGATTACTTTTTTTTGTTACACAGCAATGTGAAAAAATATTATCAAAATGATTTTCTAAATCTCTCAATCAAAAACAACGTAATAATTAACAGTACAGATATATCAGCTCCGTAAATGTTGACAATGTGAGTTTATTCTGGTATAAAATGTTTTCTGTTATACATTTAATGTCTGAATATACTGTATAATAAAATCTGCATGCAGCAGCTGTTTGTGAATGTTTGTGTGACAAACATGTTTTATACACTGACCGACTTTATTGATTACATCACATTAAAAGAACAGAGTAGATAATGACTGTTCCTTTAACACATACATGTAGGATTTATTATAATGTTGGTTTTGAGTTTAAAACCTATGCCAAGAGTAGAAGAAATATAAGGAGAGGGAGAATTTGTGTTTATTATGGGCGTTTTTTGCAAGATGGCCTCACATCTGGTGACGTCAGAGAATCAATGGGATCCGGGCATCAAGGTGCTTTGCTTCCTTAAGTGCTCTTTTACCTTTCCCTCATTTTATCAGATCGGAATGTTTGAATTTCAGACAGACATGGTTTTTAACTAGTTTGTGAATACAGTTAAGCAGCTAAATGGTCAGAAGTTAACGAAATCAAAACCTAACAACATACAAGAAGGGCACAGACTGTATTCGCAAAGAAACCATTTTCCTCTGATGTTATTCGCAAGTTCTCAAATTTCAAACTAAGCTGAGAATCAGAAAAGTCATTTCATCATTTCACCACATCCAAGACAACGGTGACAATCTGAAGGAACACTCTGCATTGTAAAACTGCATGCTTAGCTCAAATTCTAGCATCAGATAGCAGTTAACTGAAGAATTTAACTTAAACTAGAATTTCTTTGCTAACATCTAAAAACATAAGAAGACAGGCTTTAATTTACTGTGAAATATCTCCATAAATCTTGAAAACATTTTAGAAGTCTTGAAGTGAAACAAACTTGACTGTAATATTATCTACAACCTTTTTGAATGCCGTTAGCTGTTTTTGTTAATGATTGTCAAATATACTGTTTAACATTTAGAAGAATGGCCCAAGGGCTTTCTGGATGATTGATCTGGTGTTTGTTGTTAACCAATCAGGAAGCAGTGAAATGATAACAGTCAGTTTCCTTCTTTTCATGCGACCTTGAATATAGCTGACTGTCTGATTCACAAACCTGAGCATGAGATCAGAGGAAAATGGCTGCGTTTCGACTTCTTCGTGTTGCGCCAAAGGGCAAACATTACAATTTAAACATTGTTTATTCGACATAAGAGACATCCTTCATCAGAGCTATCGATAACTGCTGCTCACTGTCTTATTTGCTGCTCCAATACTTGTTTGAAGAAGCAGATCCAGCTAATTCGACCCAACTTGTGGGTTAGATTGAGCCTGAACGTTACCTTGAATCATGGATTGAGTCGCCGCCGGCAACGGGCTTCAACTCAACCAGGCTCCACCTTAATAACAGCGATTAGTTTGGAGGACATGTAAAAAGAAATACAGAATATAAATAAAGAAATGTCTTAAACCATAAGACTGTAACGGTGTTGATTAAATTATATTGTACAATGTTATTCTGACAGGTTTCTGCATGCATGTACTTTGTGGACCCTTAGATAAGTTAGCGCCATCCTAGTAACAACAAATCTGGCATAACCCCGCTGGTTCATCTTACTTCTGGGGATCCTAACGGAAGTGATGCAGCATCTACCTCCTTCTCATTGTATCACAGACCTGGAATTTCCCGAACGGACTGTTGAATTCAAAGGAGGAATCTATTGGAGACGGTTTTCAGAACTTAGTCTGCTTTAGTTTGTCGATGTGGTAGCAAAGCTTCAAGGCCGGACCCAGCTTCAGTCCCAGGTACTTCATGATCATGTCGCTCTTCAGGAGCAGCAAAGCGTTTCCATCGATCTCCTGAGAGGAGCAGAGGAAGGTGTCAAATCAGCTAGAAACAGTGAACCAGAACACAATCTGTCAAGAATGTAATGCAGGTGTTTTTACCACCACATGCTGCCTACTGGAGTCACCTCAAACGCTAATGGTCTCTATACCTCCAGCCTGAGGTGATGTGACATGTTTGTTGGTTTGTTTAAGTGAAGGATTAAATAAAAACTACTGGAAAGATTTCTATCAAACACTGGCAGGAGAATGCGACGCTGGTTAAGAAAAGAACCCCTTTAAAATTTGTTGTGAATCTTGATACATATAATATAATATAATATAATATAATATAATATAATATAATATAATATAATATAATATAATATAATATAATATAATATAATATAATTTTCAATGTCTTCCTAATAATGCAAAACAGACATCAACTTTCTAGAAAACATTTTGGACAAATGGAGCGTTGGTCAATAACAGTAAAAATACGTGTCAGTGGGGCAAAAGTATCCCTTCTACAAAATACCATTTTAATTTCTGTTTACATCTGCAGTCAATAAGAATGCCAAAGTGACTTATATCCGGTGGTTGCCATAGCAACATTTCTGTACAACCATCAGCTTGACAAACGTTTATTTGTCTTGCCGTCCATTTTCAAAGTTATTGTAACAAGCTGTCCTTTCTCTTGGTTAATATTTCACGCAGGAATTTCAACATGGAGGTTGGCAGTGATTCATTGGTTCATGTGTTCAACCAATCGATATGCTGGGAAAGCACATACTAAAACTGGGTTCTGAAGGTTTTAGTATTGAAAACCCAATGGAAAGAAGTGTGTTAACATGAATTCTATACATGAATGTTGCAATGCAGAAGATTCAAAGATGCAAAATTCCCATTATTCACATCTTTGTGTGACTTGCAAACTACAGATGACGCTGAATAGAAGTTAAACTTACATGTTTTCTAAAGATGTCTGCATGGGGGCCGAGAGCTTGAGGGTCTGCGTCTCTAATGAACCACACAACATCCTCCACAGTCCAGGTGGATGGGTCCTTGTTGGGTGGAGCTTTGGACTCCTGGGCCTCTGAAGATGCATTATAACCTAAATATAGGAAATAATAAAAAGAAAGGAACTTAAATTTGGTCCCTTACAGAAATACAATCTTGGTTTTGTTATTTCAGGGTTTCCCACCTGTCCTGTTGCTCTCTGGGAAAGCGTTTGGGCTGGTGGACAACTGCCGGCACATGCTCATGGAGGCCGACCCGTTGGAGAACTGCTGTGAAGAACGAAACCCAAAGGAGGACTTTGGAGAGTAGGACGAACTTATGGTGTTGAAAGCAGAATCTCCAGGGTCCACGGAGTAGCGTTTGCCATCGGATTGGTCTAAATGGTAGTCGTCCACCATAGATGTCTCCGCTGAAGGCAAAGTCAGAATTAGCTGAAGGAAGCAACAGCTTCGATTTGACGGACGGAACATTTAGAAGTACCATCAGAGTGGTAGGAGCCACCACTGTGTTGGGTAATGGGCTCATCGCTGAACAGGTTTTCAGAGTGCAAGCTGCGACAGAGCTTCTTCAGAAAACGAAGCACATAGTCGATGCTGTTCACGACGGGAAGGCTGAGAAGATGCTGCTTCCCGTCAAACGTGGCTGGAAGAGCAAAATGGGAACCGGTCGATGAGCGATTTCTCACAAATGCACGAGTTAAATCTTTACCGATGGGACTCCACCTCAGGTAAAGTAGTAAAAAAAGTGACTGAACGAATAGAAAGCAACACCTGATCGAGGTCTTTGTACAACACCTGATATCTTTTCTCCGCCGTATCCTTGCGTGAGGAGAGTGAACACCGTCTTCTGCTGGAAGGCGCTGTCGATGCAGCCTTGGACGGCCTGCTGGAGCACCACAGAGGGCCGGTCGGGACCGAAGTGATCGGGGAGCTGCTGGATCTTCTTCCTGTCCAGGTTGGGGCCTGTGTTGGCCTGTTTGTTGATGTAGATACAGACTGAAAACACAGCAAGTATGGAGTGAGTCGATCAGGACCAGACTTTAAATGTAAGGACTGTTGATGCTGACCTACGCTGGGTGTTTAGTGACCTACCTGTGAGCACCTGGGGCGTGGCAGAGTGGGGGATGGTGGCGGCATCCTGTGGAATGGAGCTCATATCGGGCTCCGGGGTGCTACTGGGTGGAGAGATGGCCAATGGGGTCATCACCATTCTCGGTTTGAGCTGCAGAAGAATGAAGTTTTTGCATCACGGTTTTGGGCATTCGGAGGTTGTTGGTGGAATAATATCAAATCTGTGTGTTTTATGATACGTATTTAGTGAGAATTTAGTCAGATATCTAGACTTCAGACATGAAATTGTCCCATATTGTGTCCCATACCTACAACAGATGTCAACTACCACAAAATCTGACAGCCATGGAGCCTGTGTGTCTGCGCCTGTCTGTATACACATGCATTTTTAAACACACTGCACTCACACATCATATCTAATCCCCTCCCAGTGCTCCCCTCCAAACTGGCTGACCTTGAAGCCTGGCTTTCTCCCCCTCTTCTTCGGCACTTTGAGTGGAGGGAGTGACTCTGGGTATCGGTTTGGAAAATCCATCTTGGCGACATTGCGGAGTGGAGGTCTCCCTCTCTTCCTGCCCGGTATTTTCCCCGACTGGCTGGGGATGAAGGAGGGAGCCACTGCAGCTGATTGCATCTCACTGTTGTTGCCGTCTGCTTTCTGAGCCGCTGCTGCAGGTACACTCATTTGGAGCTGGAGACAAAGGGAACAAGATCAAGCTATAGAAATGCAAAGGCATACAGGAAGCAGAGAAGCCAGCATCCAAACACTGAGACTGCAGAATGCTGAGGAGAAGCACTGAGCTAACAGACAACACAAAAGGCAGCCATGCATGAGCTTTGGAGGAAACAGCACCTCCATCCCACACAGATAACACACCAATAAACCTGCCAGAGGAGGGGGATGTCTATTACCTGCTGTCTCCTATTGTAAAAAGCCCAAGAGCCAAGCCCTTTTTTTCTTAAATCCCAGGAGAGGAAAGGTGAAGCTAAATCCCTAACAATGCAGGGAAAGCCATCTTTCTCTTGTTGTGTGTAGCTTTTCCTTCGTCCTCTTTTGCTGAACACACACCGCTGCTGCTGCTGCTGCTGCTGCTGCTGCTCAGCACTCAGGCTGCAGACATCTCATTAGACTAATGCATTCAGCAGTGGCACAGGGAGGAGGGGGTGGTGGTGGTGGGGGGGAATTGACTTCACCATGGCTACCCAGCTATGAATTAGCATTGCGATGACAGCTTCCATTCTAATCTTTCAAAATAAAAACGGAGCGACAAATGAAAATGTGCAGCAGGGATAACAATAAGAAATATATACAGGTCTCATTTTAAGCATGTTCATCAAAAGATATATATATATATATATAAAATAAAAATAGCCAGTCAGCAGCACTCACCATCCAAAGCAGATGTGGACTGTCCCCTACACACCTTACTGTATCTGTTCCAGTGGCAAATCTCAAAGCAAAAGGATTCCACTGTAGTGTGTGTGTGTGTGTGTGTGTGTGTGTGTGTGTGTGTGTGTGTGTGTGTGTGTGTGTGTGTGTGTGTGTGTGTGCGCGCGCTTTGAAGAAAGAGAGGGAGAACGGCTCTTCTGTTGTCATAGCAACAAGCCTGTAAGCCTTGTAACACCCTGCCAGCCATGTTTGGTCTGTTCAAGCTGTGTAGGTTATAATTAGAATTATAGTGAGGATATACGGTCTATAAATGGTTTACGCTCGAATGACATTTATAGTTTTTGTTACATTAAGGAAAAATGTGATTGGAAGACTGGAGAATAAGTCACACAATTATTTGGTCAACAGAAAAAAAATATTGAAAATAACAACAACAAAAAAAACAAAACAGCCAGTAAAACATCTTCTCACCACAGCTTGTCAAATGTAAGAATGATTTTCTTTGTCTTGCACGACAGTAAACTATTCATCACATTGGTCTTTGAGATTCCACTATCGTTTGACTGTTCACCTTGAACTGTGGGACACCATAACAAACATTTTTGGATTTTTTGCGTGTAAACAATGAGGAAAATCAATGGCAAATGTATCAATTATCAAATAGTTGTTTGCTGCAGTCCTGGATTATAGATGATGAGCATCATTAAAGGAGAAACATTTTTAATGAATTATTCAAGAAACCTGTGATGTGTTAATAGATTATTTTACATTGTCACACTATTGTAATTTAAATGATGAGTTTCTCACTTTGAGTTGATAAAAAAGCAATTTTCAAGCTTGAAATTGCCAAATTATGATGTATTTTTCAGCAATTTCTGATGATTCATAGATTAATGTTACATTAATCGATAATCATTAGTAGTAACCCTGAATAATACATTACAATAGTACTACAGTGTACTGTATGTTGGCGTAAAGCCCAGGACCGTGATTTGAATGAAACCGCGCCCTCTGGCGGCCCATATCAGAAACTGTGTTTGTTTTTGTTAATAAAGTTACTTGACGGAATTTGAAACCAAGATGGCGGCGTGCATACCGCTGTCTTTAAAGATGTCACCCTCAGCTCTACTGGGCGTTAGGTGTCTTCTAACAGAGGAATATTCCTCCAGAAAGTTCTTAAAATGTTTGACGGAGCTCTGTAGACGAGGTGAGACCCGTATTTGGTGAGTCATGCTGATTTCAAAAGCGACCGTTTGGTTTTGTATCGCTAATTTGTTTTGAAATGTCAAGGTAGCGATACGTTTAATTACCACTGTAGTGTACATCCACTGAACTTTAACCTGGTAACAGCCTATATTTTGGATATTTGCACAGACTTACCTTTTTATTTATTTTTATTTCCAGTTGTAACCTGTTCTGGTAGCGCTCAAACGAGCTCCTCTTAACCTTTAGTCCCTGCTTACATCAACATTCTTATTCTTGTAACTTTCCTTGAATTCTTTAAATGCCTCGAATTAATAAATAAATAAAAAGAAAGAAACAGATGCTTATCTTATGACATCCCTTGTCATCTTTTTGTTAAAGATTACTCGGGGAAAGCTCAACCGGCGGTGGAGGAGGGCGGCGGAATCACCGCCGGGTTCAGCGGCCCCCTGGATCACTACACCCGGCTGATTAGTGACGGGTCACTGCGGGAGGACGAGCACCAGAAAGCAGTGCTGCTCAAACTGGACCAGCTTCACAGAACACTCCGAGGATACAGCAACACGCCGACCTCCATCTTCTCCAAGGTGGAGACTAATTCCCCAACAATTTTTATATACTTTTTATACAAAAAAAATACACACATTTTGCCCCAAAGGCCAAAAAATGATAACTGATTGCTTTGGTTCTCATTTCCATACAATACAGTGGGAGAATAACAGCATCACATTGAACCACTTTAAGTGATATACAGTAATCATACAAAATAGACATTACTTTTCCATCCAAACTCTGCACTTATCTGGATTTGTTGTGTTTTTGCTGGGTCTGGATGATTATATACCTGCTGAATCTTTTCATTATTGGCTTATAATGATTACATAGAATTTAATCAGGTCTTTCTTTGTCCAAACTTAACCCATTTGCAAAACTTAATGAGAAGCAATATAAAACTTTAAGAAGTAATGTAGAATAAAAGCAGGAGCAAACATAAAGTCCTGGAACACTCATTAGTAGAGATAAAAAAAATAACTTTGAGGGGGTGGAGTACAATAGAGAACATTTTTGACCTTTGAGAAAACAACAATAATAATAATTGCCTGTTCTATTATGCTGTAGAATTGTATTTATTGTCATATAATTTTGGCTGATATTTTTATTCTTTCTAGTTCTTCACAAAACCAAAACCTCCAAAAGGTTACTACATCTACGGCGATGTTGGTAAGGGATTAAGTGTAGATGTGTTATTTCTGTCATTCCTCTGAAGCTAATCTGCTCCTTGTCATTTCAGGCACAGGAAAAACTATGGTGATGGACATGTTTTATTCATACGTGGAGACTGAAAAGAAGAAGCGGGTTCATTTCCACGGTTTCATGTTGGACGTGCATAAAAGTGAGTTTACATTTTTGCTGAGGATGCTGATTGAAACAGAGCTCATTCCTTCTCCTCTTTGGCCTTCAAGGGATCCATCGGTTGAAACAGAGTATGCCAAAGAGGAAAGTGGGAAAAATGGCCAAATCCTACGACCCCATTGCTCCAGTCGCTGAGGAGATCAGTGAGGAAGCTTGCCTGCTTTGCTTTGACGAGTTTCAGGTAACGATACATTCTGAGGACTATATTTTAGTTTTGATAACGGTTTTGTAATGTTTTTTTTTTTCCCCACATATTTCAGGTCACAGATATTGCTGATGCCATGATTCTTAAGCAGCTCTTTGAGAATCTGTTTTTGAATGGTGTTGTTGTTGTGGCCACTTCCAATCGCCCCCCTGAAGGTCAGTAATGAGTGGTGTAACTTTTTCTTGATGTTTTTGCCCTTAAATTAACAAACACAGATCTTTTTCCTCAGACTTGTATAAAAATGGGCTGCAGAGAGTAAACTTCGTACCTTTTATTGCTGTGTTGCAGGTAAGACCAGAAAATCATATCAAGAGACAAGCATTTTTTTTTTGCTTCAAATGCTGATGTTATTTTCTTTGTGTCTTGCAGAATTATTGTCAAACTCTCCGTCTGGACTCTGGGATCGATTATCGCAGAAGAAACCGGCCGTCTGCTGGAAAACTCTTCTTCCTGTAAGCAGTCCATGCAATGACAACAACAACCATTCTGAGCCGGAGTTAAATGAACATGATATTATTTCCATTTTATTTTATGTGCAGCTCCAGTGAACCAGATGCAGAAACCAGTCTAGACAAGATATTTGATGAGATGGCCTTTAAGCAGAATGACAGTAGGTGGTTGTTGTACTGCTGATGTCATTAGATCTCATGGGCATGGTGTCATGTGGATGATGCGCTTTCTCCTCCGCAGTAACACGACCACGAGTTCTGAATGTCCACAACAGGAAAGTGCGTCTGAACAAAGCATGCGGGACCATAGCAGACTGTACGTTTGAGGAGCTGTGTGACAGAGTGAGTCTGTCTTTCTTTTACATCTTGGATGGTTTGGTCTTTCGGCAGTACATGTGTATCGTGGATACATTAAAAAAACTTTTTTTAAAAAACGTAGCCAAGGAGCCATACAACAAAATGAGGTAACGAAGGATAAAAGAAAAAAACCCAGGTGGCGTTAACAATCCATGAAGGGCAATCAAATATTCTGTGATATTGAAATCACAAATTTATGTGAATGAATTTAATTGTTTACTGTTCTACTTATACATAATTCACTACAGTCTATTTTTAAAAGTCCAGATGCTGATGATAACGTGGTGATTGAGGGTTGAAATTGCCCTTATTTCTTTAAAATGAATAGAAAATCAAATGCAGTCCAAGTTTTGGCGTCTGGGTTGTAATGAAGTTGACAAGCTTTACAAAGTTAAATTATTTCTTGACAGAAATGAAATCTTGTTTTTTTCCTAAAATTACTGTCATAATACCAGAGAATTAATTTCTTATAGTTATGTTCATTTCTCCTGTTAAATTTTTCCTTGGAGTATCGTTCCACTTCCCCAGCTCTGTAAATCTTTATTCCCCCACAGAAGGGTGTATATAAAGTCACTCTTTTTCTTACATTCATACGCAACAGAATCATTTATCCACCTCTCCTCAAAAACTTGTGGACATCATCACATTTTGGAACACATTTGAGCTCATTTTCATGTCGGTTTGTGTCTTTGTTTACACTAAAACCCTGTAAATGGAAAAATGTGCAGCAGCTTGAAGCGTCACAGTGTGCCCTGAACTTTAATGGATACATGCTGTGCTTGAATGTGACAGCCTTTAGGTGCCAGCGACTACCTGGAGATGTCCAGGCTGTTTGACACCGTCTTCATTCGACACATTCCTCTCCTGACGCTGAACAAGAAAACTCAAGCCAGGCGGCTCATCACGCTGGTGGACGCCTTCTATGACCATAAGGTTCTCTGCTGGCCCCCGCATCAACGCCAGACCTCTGCTGAATACCAGACTTCTGCTCTTGTCTAATTATTGAATGGTGCTGCAGGTGCGGGTGGTGATTCTAGCAGATCATCCTCTGGAGGATATCTTTGTCCACAACGGCGATGACGGTCATGATGAGAGTCACATTCTTATGGATGATCTGGGGCTGAAACGGGTGAGAGGATCTAAATTCACAGCTAAACCAGTTTTTCATTTTAGGTTTGTTCTTATAGGTATTAGTAGAGGTAAATACACATTTTGAATTATGGTTCAGGTCCAAAATTGTCCTTAAAATATCCTAGGAAATATTATTTATCAAAAGCAAGCACAAAAATGAAAGCGAGCGTGACGTACCTCCATGTAGTTCATACTTCTAGGGTCTACATCAGCCCCAGTGATTTCTGCTGGCACTGCTCCTTTTCAGAATGTAATTAATGTCTGTCTTCTCCGTTTGGGGCCTGCTGTGCTTTCTAAATGAAGCTTGATACACCCTGAGCTGTTAACTTTGAAATGACTCTGCTGTGGTTTTCCCAGGATGAAGCCAGCAATCTGTCCATCTTCACCGGAGAAGAGGAAACGTTTGCCTTCCAGAGGACGATATCTCGACTCACAGAGATGCAGACTGAGGAATATTGGTTGGAAGGAGACAGAAGCACCAAATCCCAGGTGTAACATTTTGAAAAGTCGACTGTGTTACATGACCAACTTACTCCTTATCAAGTGTAAAACAGTCCGGACTGAACTGGACCCCTCCTATTCAGCACGCACCCAACGGGACCCTTCAACAGTCCATGTTGTACAGAGAATATTTATTAAAATCTGAAGGCCTTTTATTTTGATGTTGCACTTTATTGATCATTTTTAATATGTACTGTAAGGTGTCAAGGTGCTTTTAACTCATTATGGTCCAAATGCTTTTATAACTCTGTGGAAGAGATGGAAGAACAGTTAAGGAACGTATTAATCTACACTTTAAAGGATACTCACAGAACATATCATGTATGTTAGTCCAATACGAGCTTAAGAACTTTTGTCAATTCTGATCATTGATGTGTCTCATGCACCGAACAGTGAAATCTGACAGTATTTTACATATAAAGGAAACCTACTGCTTACTTCGGCATACTGTCTATTATTTTTGATAGTCTGTTAACATTTTACTCATTTACACAAATCTAAAAACTAATGTGGGCAGAGAAAGTGAGAAAACATTTTATGTCCTCTGTGGAAACAAACTTATTGGATCATTCTTATCAATTTTATTTGTACCACAAAGACTTGTGAGATCAGTGTGGTTGAGATTCCAAGGATGTTGTTTGTGTAATATTGATCAGAAAAAATTACTGTACAAAATTTGAAAATGTATATAGAAATGTTGAAATATGATTTTTTTTTTTTGGTACTCTATAACAAATTGTATTCCTAATGTAGCCGCAAGAGGGCACAAGCCAGTGTCTTATTGTGCCGGTCCCAAGCCCGGATAAATACAGAGGGTTGCGTCAGGAAGGGCAATTGGCGTAAAACTTTTGCCAAATCAAAGATGCGAATCAAACATATGACTTCCATACCGGATCGGTCGAGGCCCGAGTTAACGACCGCCATCGGCGCTGTTGACCTACAGGGCGCCGGTGGAAATTGGATTACTGTTGGTCGAAGAAAGAGAGGAGGAAAGTGCGTTCGCACGAAGAAAGAGAAGAGGAGCGCCAAGAGTATAGGACTAAGAGTAGGGACGTTGAATGTTGGAACTATGACAGGAAAAGGTAGAGAGTTGGTCGACATGATGCAGAGGAGGAAGGTAGACATACTGTGTGTCCAGGAGACCAGTTGGAGAGGTAGCAAGGCTAGAAGTTTAGGAGCAGGGTTCAAGTTGTTCTATCATGGTGTAGATAGGAAGAGAAATGGAGTAGGAGTTATCTTGAAGGAGGAGTTTGTTAGGAATGTCCTGGAGGTAAAAAGAGTGTCGGATAGAGTGATGAGTCTGAAGCTAGAAATAGAAGGTATGATGTTCAATGTTGTTAGTGGGTATGCTCCACAGGTAGGATGTGAGCTGGAGGAGAAGGAGAAATTCTGGTTGGACTTTGATGAAGTGATGCAGAGCATACCTAGAAGTGAGAGAGTTGTCATCGGTGCAGACTTCAATGGACATGTTGGTGCAGGTAACAGAGGTGATGAGGAAGTGATGGGCAGGTTTGGTATCCAGGAGAGGAATGCAGAAGGACAGATGGTAGTTGACTTTGCAAAAAGGATGGAAATGGCTGTAGTGAATACTTTCTTCCAGAAGAGGCAGGAACATAGGGTGACCTATAAGAGTGGTGGTAGGAGCACACAGGTAGACTACATCTTGTGTAGACGATGTAACCTGAAGGAGATCAGTGACTGCAAAGTAGTGGTAGGCGAGAGTGTAGCCAAACAGCATAGGATGGTGGTGTGTAGGATGACTCTGGTGGTGAGGAAGATGAAGAGGGCAAAGGCAGAGCAGAGGATGAAATGGTGGAAGCTAACAAAGGAAGGGTATTGCATGACCTTTAGGAAGGAGTTAAGACAGGCTCTGGGTGGTCAGGAGGTGCTTCCAGATGACTGGACAACTACAGCTAATGTGATCAGGGAGACAGGTAGGAGAGTATTTGGTGTGTCATCTGGAAGGAAAGTTCCTGACATCCTGGTGGTGGTCGATTGATGGAACATTCATCAACAGGTACAAAGCTAAGTATAATACAGTACAAATATTAATATAATGAAGGCCATCATCTTAAAGGAGCAGTTCACCCAAAAAATAAAATGGATTTGTCATCTGCTCACCCTCATCCGAGCTCCTCGAATGATGTTCCATGATACACTTCACATTTACAGAACTTCACAAAACTGTATCAGAGTATTCTTTAGACAACTAAGGACAACGGGGACTAGTAAAAAAAAAAAAACCCACAAAACTAAAAACACAAAAAACTATACCACAAAACTCACCCAAATCTTCTGAAACCCAGATTTCTAAATTGATTTGAGGATATTATTGCTGCTATTGCTTCATATAGTAAAAAAAAAAAAAAAAAGGGAAAATACAAGCTGTAACTCCAACTAAATAATAATAATAAACATGTGGTCTGATTATTTTAGATTCAGAAGCTATTTTGGTTTTGGGAAAAATCTGACTCCATTTTCAGGTGAACTGTTCCTTTAAAATAACACACACAAAAAAAAAAAAAAATCAAGGTGAATTCTGATAGTTGTCCGTCTGATTTTTCATTCAAACGTTCCAGCTGTGCTGTCATTCTGAGACTCCTCTGCCCCAGAATACAGTCAATGTGAACACAGTGACGTCACTGCTTTCTTCATACTGTCGCTTTAATTTGCAGTCATGGGGCAGGATCTGCACCCCCACCCCCCCTGTTCTGCTGGACTCGGAGCGTTTGCACCCAGCACAGCTGCTGCAGCGGATTGAATGAGGCGCAGGCGGTCGGAGGCGGTCGGACGCGCTGTCGCTGGTGTGTTCGGGATGCCAGAGATGTGCAGCCAGGTTGCGCCAGCGCCACCCCGCTTTGCGTGAGCGGCAGGCCGGGCCTTAAAGAACGCCATCTCCGCCTTGATGGTATCCGGGACCGCCGCTCGTTCGGCTCTGTGGATGATAAAGAACTTGGGTAGAAGGAAACGGTCAAGATGGCAGCTGTGCGCGCACCGATCGAGAGCTGATGTGGTGGCATTAGTGGTTTTCTTTGGAATGCGCGTCGCAGGATCGTGCAACAGGATGCGTGTGGAGGAGCGCCGCTGATCTCTCTTGCATGTTTTTGCATATTTCACGCAAATTGCAATGTGTGTCGGTCAGGGTGTGGGCTGTGCACGGGGGAAGGGTTTCTTCACGCTGCTGCTCGGCGGTGCGCGCTGCGCCCTGCAGGAGGACAGATAGACGGACACGTGCTGGACTCGGAGATCGCGCATAGTAAATAAATCCCCTCTGTTCCTGCATACATTGATGGAATTCGATCTGAGTGATTTCACAATCGATTAACATGGCTGAGGCGCCCTGCAACGAGCCCCCGTTAGACATAGATCCGGATTTCGAGCCCCAGAAACGACCGCGCTCTTGCACTTGGCCCCTTCCCCGTCCGGAGTCTGGTGCGGGCAAGCCCGCAAATGACACTGACGTAATCCCCGAAGAGGAGGATGATGAGGGGAGTGGCGATGCCCAGAAAACCAGCGGTGGTGGTGGTGGTGGTGCTACCAACCCCAGGGAAACAAGTAGCAGCATCTCGATCTCCAAGCCCGTGGAGGTCCAGCGGGAGCTCTGCAAGGAAGAGGAGGCCGCCGATGGCTCGCCTTCCTCGGCGCAGACCCCTCCGGCCGCCGCGGCGCTGAGCGGCTCTGCCTCCCAGCAGCTTCGGAAGTCCTCCGCCCGCAGGAACGCTTGGGGCAATTACTCCTATGCAGACCTGATTACCCAGGCCATCGAGAGCTCCCCCGAGAAGAGACTGACCTTGTCCCAGATCTATGACTGGATGGTGAGGTCTGTGCCGTATTTCAAGGACAAAGGCGACAGTAACAGCTCTGCTGGCTGGAAGGTGAGCTGATGCTGTCATCACTACAAAGAGCAGGCTGTTGCTATGGGATGCAGAGGCTGCAGGCACATGTACAGGTTTAATAGAAGAAATAACCTCCACCACATGAAAACAGCCCCCCCCCCCCTAAATTCAGTCAGGTCTCATCAAAAAGCAAACAGGAAATCCAGGTGGAAGAATAATGAGATATTGGACAAGAATATGTCTGATAAGGCAGAGAAAATGTATAAATAGTACTAAAGTAGCAGCATTTTGTTTTTCCTTTATCCATATCTCCTCCAGTATTTAATGAGGTTTATTCTGGTCCATCCTCCCACCAAATTTCATGATAATCCACTCTGTAGTTTTTGCATCATCCTCCTAACGGTTAATTTCACTTTCAAACTGCTCACACCCCAGCAGGGGGGCTTCTTCTCACCAGCTCCTGCTTCTGTTTGATTTTTAAGGATTAGTTTGGCCTGGAAAAACCAATTCATCTGCCATGGATTCAAGTCTGATGGAAGCTTTTGTAGGATTTAGAGAAACTCTGGAAGTGGGTTAGTAATCCAGTGGATGCAGAGGTCTGGTCCATAAAGTAAGATCATCAAGTATGCCAGGTTTAATCCAGTTAGTCTGACTTGTTCTGTCCTCCTTCTAGTCCACCATAGTTTAAGATTTAAGATTATTTATGCTTGGTCTGGTGTGGGCTAACAGGATGTTCATGAAGTAGTGACCTGATGAAAAGAAATGATCTTACTGACTGGTATTCTGTCAGATTATATGAGTTTTGGAAAAAAATAAGAGCGAATCAACTGAAGTGACTAGTGAATAAATACATTTACCAACATGCATTTAATTGTATGATATTTAACACCAAACCTTTAGGCTTATGTGACGTAGAATAAGTTTTCCTCAATCATATCATGGTAGCAAGTTTTGCAGTGGCAAAAATATATATTGAATGGAAGAATATTCTTTAGGGTTTCATATAAAAAAGTAAGAACTACGATCACAAATCACCGTCACTGATAAAATAATAATGTTTCAATACAGAACTGATGGGTTATTAAAGTATGTTGACCACGTGACCCGTCTAGAACTAGTCTGGATGAGCTCGCGTTGATCCTCATGGTGCTGCTGATTTTTTGGGTTTATTTAAGTCAGAGGTTGGAGTTTAATTCATCAGGTTGAAACAGATCCCAGGCTACAACCTGAGGGACTTTTAGAAATTAACTCTACACATATATGTTGTGCTTTTGTGTGGATATGAATTTAAAATGTGTGTGTGTGTGCGCGTGTGTGACTATCCGTGTGTGTGTGTAGCTAATTCATCTACACAGAATCAGATGGTTCATTCTTCAGACATGGTTTTGCAGAGGAAGGGGTTAATGTTTCAGAAGTGCTGGCATCAGCAGTTCTTCTGAGATGCTTTCTCGCTGTGTGACATTCAGAAATCGGACTAAAGGTTGATTGGGGGGGGGCTGTGTGGACAATGTCCACAGTGAAGGACTGGACCGGTCCCCCCCCACCCACTATAACACCAGACCCCAACAGGAGGACCCAGCCTGAGAGGCGGGGGCTCCACCCTGCTGTGTGCCACACTGTCTCTTCATGTGGCACCAGAATCAATCAGCTGACTATAAATTATGTAGGTCAGTGTGAGAGAAGCTCACTGTTTCTCTTTGGATCTGGCACTGGTTAAACTGGCATCACTCCATTCGCCGCTCAGAACGAGGTTTTTGCTCAAAGGCTGCTGCAGAGCTGCTATGGCTGCATGGGGGAGGGGCAGGCAGGAGTAGCTCTTTGTGATTTATCTCCTTAAAACGCTGTACAGATCGTACCTGTGCAACATTCACATCATGCAGGGTCCAGAATCCATAACTTGATTCTGCACGAGTACAGGAGGAGGAGACACGATGAAAATGTGTGAAAATATTCAGCTGCTCCGCAATAAATTAGTCTTCTATCGAATCTCTCATCCTTGACATTGTGGTGTGTTCCATCAGTGTGATTGCTGTTGTGCCATAATGCAATCTAATGCCACGCAATAAGGCAGATTCTTAATCCTCATAAGTTACCAGAGAGTTGAATCAACAGTCTTTGACCGACAGAAACTGAATGGCAAGAAATGAGATAAACTACAGAGATGAACTGTTGTATATTTCATTGAAGAAAGATGGTTAGAGAGAAGTTATAAACGTTTTCCTTTTATTTTTATATCATTTCTGATCAAAAGCTAAATTGTTGCTCCGACTGCAGTTTTGAAGTAAGTCAAGAAGTGATCCAGAATCTATTTCTGGGTCTGGATCCAACTCAACTCCAAATCCCTTCCCAAATCCCAAGCGTTTGGAAGAAGTTGTGGACAAAAAAAAAACATGCTTGATCACATGACCTCCAATCTTAATTAATGGAGGGAATTAAGGAGGAAATTCAACAGAAATATTATCTTTAGATGTTTGTTGTACAAATATACACATACGGATAATTCATTTCAAATTGTTGTGTTTTAATTATGAACCCAGCTGTCTGGTTATAAACCAAGCTAATGGAAGTGGATGCAGTCCAGCGGATGAGGGAATGTGGAGGGTTTGGTGAAAGCCGCACTGAAGTGATGTGAGTTAAATGTCAGGTTAAAGGTTAAGGCTGATGATGGTCCATTTCTTTCAAATCAATCCGATGGATGGACATAGTCTGTGTGGACAAAACCAGAATCTCATTCCTCTGCCGTGGAGATCCATCCAGTCATACCTAAGCTATTGAGAATTGTACTGTAAAGGGATTGCATGTTAAATCTATTACTTTTTGAACTGCATGATGGGGAATCTTGATTATTTCATTGGCAGAACTCCTCAACTTTTCCAGTTAAGATACATTGGGTAGAAATAAAGAACTACAGACTAAATTAAGGATTAAGCTTTGTGTGCTTAGTTGATTAAAAGTGTTTGCTCGTCGTCCTTATCCTTAAAGTAGCTTGAAGCGAAGGTTTGATGCCAATTGGTCTTTTTGTTGACTCGGTGAAAACAGTGTGAACCAGTGTTGTTCACATTTACATATTCTAGAAGCTGTTGTGAGTTAACTTGGATCATCCGTCCTCTGGTGATGTTGGCCTTCGGACTGCAGAGATCGCTGCATACGGTTCTTCTGCTGCCTCTGTAGTTTGGGTTATCGTGGGTCCGTCCTTCTGGCTCCAGCTGTTTCATTTGGGACGTGGTTGGAAACACCTCCGGGGAAATCCTGCAGATCTTTTGGGAGCTGCCAGAAATGGGGCACAGTGTGAGGTGCAAAAGAGGAGCGTCTCCTTGAAGAAACGGCACGGGTAGCGTTGTTAGTTTGAACTGTCTTGTGCCCAAAAGCCTTGTGGGACGTCTTCAACATTTGTGTACCCCATGTTTAGGTTTTTGAAACCTTCTGTATTTTGAAGTTAATCAAAAATAACATTTTGATTCCCTGATATGCAATATGGTGTTAGATCCGTTTAAGGCTAAGCTTAGGCTACATACTGAGCAACCAAATGCTGAAAATATCCAATGCCTTTTCCTTTACAAACAATCTGCAGGAATAATCTTAAATTTAACCATTTCCACTTGTTTTTATTGCAGAATTCCATCCGACACAATTTGTCCCTCCATAGCCGTTTTGTAAAAGTCCAGAATGAAGGAACTGGGAAGAGCTCCTGGTGGATGGTCAACCCAGAAGGAGGTAAAGGAGGCAAAGCCCCCCGGCGGCGGGCGGTATCCATGGATAACAGCAAGTACATCAAAGGCGCCCGAGGACGCGCCACCAAGAAGAAAGCCTCGCTGCAGGCGACTCAGGACGGCAGCTCCGAGAGCTCGTCCAGCCTCTCCAAATGGACAGGAAGTCCCACCTCCCGCAGCAGCGACGAGCTGGACGCCTGGACAGACTTCCGCTCTCGGACCAACTCTAACGCCAGCACCCTCAGCGGCCGTCTGTCTCCCATCCTGGCCAACCTGGAGCTGGACGAGGTGCCGGACGACGACTCGCCCCTCTCCCCCATGCTCTACTCCAGCCCCAGCAGCATGTCCCCCTCCACCGGCCACACGGGGCTGTCCGATCTGGCGGGAACCATGAACCTCAACGACGGGCTTTCTGACAACCTGATGGACGACCTTTTGGACAACATCAGCCTGACGGCGTCCCAGCAGCCTCCTCCTGGAGAGGAAGACGTCGGAGCAAACGGTCAGGGGTCCTCGGTGTTTACCTTCAGCTGCTCAGGAAGCAGTCTGGGTAGCCCCTCTGGCGGCTACGGGTCCAACCCTCTCTTTAGCCCTCCGTCCATCACGAGCTTGCGTCAGTCGCCCATGCAGACCATCCAGGAGAACAAGCAGACCACCTTCTCCTGCGTCTCACACTTCAGCGACGACCAGACCCTGCAAGATCTCCTCAATCTGGATTCCCACGGCCCCGCCAACGTTATGCTCACGCAGTCGGACCCGCTCATGTCGCAAGCCAGTGCCGCCATCAACCTGCAAAACTCCCGCCGGAACACCATGCTGCTCCGCAAGGACCCCGCGTTTGCAAACCCCGCCGGCGAAGGTCAGGCTGAAAGCGCTTCAGTTCCCGGTTGGCAAGCTGGCTTGTCGGCCTCTGACAACGCCGCCAAGCAGCCACACCTGAAGACCCCCGGGAAGAACGCGTCTATGCAGCTGTCCAGTCAGGATCGCTTCCCCGCCGATCTGGACCTGGACGTGTTCAACGGCAGCCTGGAGTGCGACATGGACTCCATCATCCGCAACGAACTGATGGAAGCCGATTGCCTGGACCTCAGCTTCGACTCCCGACTCGCCTCCGCCCAGAACACCAACAGGAGTTCAGGAAGCTTCTCCAGCTCCAAACCAACGTCCCCTCACAGCTGGGTCCCAAGTTGAGAAAACTCTTTTTTTGGAAAGTTTGGAAACTGTAAATTGAGTTTCACCGTCCTGTCTTGTAGAAAGAACATATGTAAAAGTGTAATCATGTAGTATTATTTTCATTATTTCTAATGTGAGGCATTACATTCGGTACTGTATTCTAAGTGTCTGAGACACTGACTGGTATCTCCACTGAAAAATATCTTTAAAAAAGATCAATGCCTGGGGTGGTGTGAACAACACTGGGAGGGGAAGTACAGGACATTTCATTTAACACCGTTTTCAAAAGCATCGACTCATGTCAGTCTCAGGGAATCACTCATATAGTATCACAAACGATACACAACACTGAAGATTAATACTGTTTTCCATCCTGCTTTCTTTTCTCTTTCAACACGTTTGCCAAACCAGCTGTCAGACTGAGTGACGGCCTGTTTACACACACAAAAAAAAAAAAAAGCTGCAGAGAATGTTTCATTATTACGTTCCAGTGGAGGATACTTGACATTTTTAATCTAGGATGTTTCTTTGAGAGACTGATTAGGCTTTTTTTTTTCCCTCATTGATACACAGAGTCAAGCACCAAATATCAAACTGTAGAGGTTTAGGGTTGTTATCCAGATGTGATCTACATTGTGTGAGTTTTGTATGTAATGTTTTATTTTCTGTTTGGAAAGTTTTACCCTGTGATTTTAGTGACTTTACTGTGAATTCCGTTCTTTCTGAAGAGGTGCATTACTCAAGTCTTGTTGATATGGTGTTTCTGCTGCAGATCCATTTCCACCACTCCTCATCGTCCTCCTCTTCCTCTCCCACTTATTGCAATATTAAAAGTACCGGTCATTATGAAGAGTTTAGGACCGAATAAATGTTTAGTGAACAACATGATTTAGCTCAGTTTGAGCTAATAGACAGACAACCTGTAGAGACTCCACGGCGCTCAATGACAGCACTTCAGAGTTAATTTGAAGGAGTTCTTGGTGCTATAAATAAGAACATAGCCGGGAGGGGCCGCACAAGGAGCACTAAACTTTATCAGCACTAAAGCAGACGCCGAACAAGGAGGAGTGAGAAGTGGTCGTGTTGTAACTTGGAGCCTTTTTTGTTTTCGCCATTGGAGAAAGAAACAGTATTTTAAATATTGCCAAAATATTTCTGCGTCTAAAGTGGAAATAAGAGGATAAACAGTGTATAAATATTGAGAACCAGTGCTGAGAGAGCAAAAAAAAAATTGACATCAGCAGAGTTTTTGTAGGAACAGCAGGATGAACTTTTTATTTTCCTTTTATTTTATCATTGGGATAACAGCATTTGTAAATGTATTTTATTTTCCTTATGCACATATGTGATTCTGTTCATTATGATATTTTAGGGCGGTGTAGAAGCACTTTGATTTTGATGGTTTTCTCACTACTTTCACATCACAAACCTTGTTTTGTTTGCTCAAATCACATTTGGTTGTCAACAGTTGTCAACAGCTATAGTGACCTTCATGTACGTGAACACATCTGTCCAAACAGCAGGCAGCTCACATTGTTCGTTTCTGGACAAGTCACCTGCAGACACAACAAAAAAAGATGTGTGACGACTCACAGCGTTTCTCATGCATTGAACATGTTTTTGGTGCAGCAGCACTAATGAAAAGCTACGTTCACATCAGCAGGCTGAAGTTATTACAGTCAGATTTTTTTTCACTTAAATGTCGCACAGATTAAATTTTATTATTTCAGGATTGTGTGAATATTGTTACGGCCGGCTTGTAGGCCACAACAAATTAGGGAAGGACCTCAGGACCACGGCTCCAAAGGACCAAGGCCCCTGGGGCCATGATAATATGAAAGTAAGGTATTTACCTGTTTGAATTCAACACTGGATTCATTTTTGACCCCTGACTTAGCAAGAACAGTCAGTTTGAAGATCAGAAACGAGAGATGAAAACAATTCATATCGTCCCCCATTGGCCGTGTCCCCCTAAAAGCTGACAAAGTGTCCCCCGCCCTCCAAATCTGCCTCAAATGTTTCCCGCTGGTGACCCAGATGACTCTCGTAACAACAAATCGGGCATTCTGAAGGACAGATGTGTTCACTTTGGAATGGGTCGTTTATTATGAACAAGGAGTATGGGAACTGATGAATGATGTCTGTAATTTGAGCGACTTTAATTTGAATATATCAGATTTTTGTGAAACACATTTTTGGTTTTGCAAAAATAAATTTTGCACAACAGTGCTTCCAAATATCTCGTTTTGATTGCATCCTAAAATTACACAATAATTTTTGGTTTATTTTAATAAAAAAAAATGCTCACTGCCAACCATGTCTTCCTATTGCTCCTACAAAAAAAGAGAAACATCATTGTAAACTGTTAGTCCACAGTTCCCATCATGGTTGTATCAGAGATGGTGCATGTAAATAAAGCTTAAAGAACCACTGAAAATTGTTTTATTATTATTATTGTTATATTTACGTTCCTTTTGTCTCTAGAGGAATTGGAACAGTTGAAGACTTGACACTGCAGTCACCAAGGGGCTGATTTCCTATTGGATCATCACATCGTGAGCCAAGAACCAATCACACGCTGTATCCAAGAGGAATGAGATTAAGTGAAGGTTATGGAATACATGACTGGTGAGGTGTGTGCTGCTGACAAAACCGGTGCACAGGGCATGATGTCATATTTACAAACCACAGTGTGTATCAGAGATAACATGAAGAATGGTAAGGTAAAAAAAAAAATCTCAACATTATGACATCATATTCTAGCAAAAGCAAGACTGCAGTGTGACGATAGCGCCCCCTATAGGTCGGTCACTACCCACATGACAGACAGGAAATGGTGATTCTCGGATGCTGTCTCCATGGTTACACCACAACAAGTCAGTCATGTGGAAGCAGAGATTAAGCAGGACTGACCGAGATATGTTTCCAAAAATGTGGCCCAGTTTGTGAAGGTGTTTCTAGACGGGGGGGCCGTCGCCGCCATGTGTGATGTCTACAGGGTGTCCTCCTCTGTCAAAGTGGAGCAGATGGAGGCGGAGGTGTCCCGTCAACTCTCATCACTCATGGAGGAAATACAAGAGAGTGGATTTCCACAAAAAGCAGTGCCATCCAGGTTTGGAAGGTTATTTATTTATAACTCCTGGGGTTTTTTTTTATCCTTTGTTTGGTGTTTGTTACTAACTCAAATCGCTTTGCGAGCAAAACCACCAAGCAAGTTGAGTTGCACAAATAAAACGCTTGGGGTTTACATTTGTATGAGATTTTTTATGATTCTTCAATAACAAAGTTGCATAATAACTCTTTAAATGCCATTTGATCAAAGAATTTCTTGCTTAGTTTCAGTTCTATCTCACCTCCAAAGGACATTTCCTTCTTCCGTGCCGAGCGAGAACTCGTGCTGAAGAGAGGCCTCCAGGTGAGACTGGACCTGGAAATGTTTTATTATGCAATTAATTCATTTCTCTATTTCAAATTTACTTTTAAGTGAAGAACATCCAGGCAAATGTGATCTTGTTGTTAAAAATTAGGCTGAATTGATTTTTTCTTTTGTTATAATTAACATTTCCTGGATCGATCTGTCCTCCTGGCTGCAGGTGGCCAAAGCTTTGCCGGTTCAGTCTGAGGCTGACGTAATGCAGAAGGAGCTGGACAGTTGTTTGAGTTTAGAGTACACTCCTGACAGTTTGCCTCTTCTACTGCACCAGGTGAGAACAGCAGGGCCCCAATCGCTCAGATCATAAATCAAAGATCTTCTCCAAATCCTGTTATGTGTATTAAATATGCTATACATATACAACGCATTTCAGAAACAACCCCTGTTGAGTCAAAAGTGGGTATAAATTCATCCTGATTTCCTTATCATCTGCAGTTCTACACCAACAGATCATATCACTTGGCTCACGTCAAATATCTGCTCACACTGAGATGGAGGAGATTCTGTCGCCACGCCGGCGTCATCCAGAAGCTTTACCCTCATTACAAGGTGAGTCTCAGCTTTCTTTCAACTCTGACACATCATTAAGTGGGGATTTTTTTCCTTTTCTGCAGTTCATAATGGAGATTCACACTTTGTAAAAGCCAAAATTCACATGTGAGAAGCTAAAAATGAAGAGAAGCCACAGATATTTTTGCCTGAAAAATACTATTTTTTCTTATTTTGTAGGATAGTTTGAGAGAATTCATCTATTAAGTGCTGCAAAATAAATGAAATGCATTCATCTATTTATAAAATTTACACAAGTACAATACAAACAGACCCCGGTGAACATTTACAGTACTGGCAAAAGTGCAAAAACAAGAAACATGAAATTTTGCCAGATTCAGATTGAAAATGAACAAAGACTTCCCTGCTGGTGTTCTTCCTCAGGAGCTGGTGTCACGCTTGACAAGCGAGTACGGAGACGCCGTTCAGAGATCTCGCAGACTGGCGGCCAGCAGGGAGATGATGTTGCGCGACAGAGGAAACCCTGCCAACCTGCTCTCTCAGCAGGACGTAATTATTTACCTGCGGTGGCTGATCTGCCATCTGCACTCCGTTCAGACCATTCACACCTTCATCAGGGTGCTGCACTACCTACCAGTTGGACACGGAGTCCAAAAAGAAGCAAAGGTCACTGAGGAAACGCTGCGTAAGAGAGAGCGTGTGGATGGTGAGACTCAAATTGTGGAAATTTAACACAATTAAAATGTATTATATAGAATAAGATACAAATGTACTCCTATCTTAAATTTTGGCTCTCGGGGTTTTTTGTTTACTGATAAAAATATCTTGGTGTTTTGAGATCAGCAAGACAGAACAGTTTTTAAGAGTTTGGACTGATCTTTGACAAAAAATTGCTTTGTGAGATTCACAAATATGGCTTTAAATATAAGTAATTTTATTATTATTATTAATATAGGAAGCATCAAATAAAACAAGGGATATAATCAATAATAATGCTTGCGATGACCTCTACACAGCTTTGAGGTGATTTTATGGCTGTTTTCTCTACACACACTGACTTACGTTCTTCAGGTGCCGCTGACAACATTCCCCTGCACACTACTCACCTGGAGGACTTTCTACCAGAGCTGCAGGCCGCCATCTCTCACTTCGACCTGCTGTACGACACCCAGGACCTCAGGACCGCTGCTGACCAGATGGAGCTCTTCAGCATGGTAACAAACACCGACCGCTGGGCGAGGGATGAATGGATGCTCTGCAGCAACGGGACAGCAGTCAGGATGTAAGTATGGATCTGTCTGAGCAGGTGTGGAAGGAGTTCAAGTCCATATTCAGACAGCAGGAGCAGATGAAGACGTTTCCTCAGTACGACGGGACAGAGGTCAAACAGAGCCACTGGGGGAGGAAGCATCCGAGCTCAGTCCTGAGGAAAGAGGCCAACTGGATCCCCTACATTCAGGTTGGTTTGACGGAATGTCATCCAACCTGAATGGATGACATTCCATCATCCATTCAGGTTGGATGGATGACACCTTCTGAATAGATTTACATTTATTCAGAAGGTGTGACTTAATATCACGTCACTGAGAAGCACTAGTCCCGTTGTAGTTTAACTCATAATTTGATTGCTTGACTCAGAATGTTGACTTTGTGTGTGTAGGTGAAACCCAGACGAGATCCATGGCAGCAGAAGCTCATCGCTAAGCTTAAGGAAAAGAAGGCTGTTGATGAGCTGCTGAAGATACGCAGCAAGTTTCTTCAGGTGCGAATCTTGCTCTGGATCAGGGTCTTCATAACTAGTAGATGAATAGAATTTATTACCCTGATGAGGAAGGTCATCGCAGTCCTTAGGATCTACTAAAATGATTCTAGCATCTTCATCTTGTTGTACTTTTCTACATCCGATCAGGTCCCTGATGCGTCTCTTGTAGCTGCAGCTTTAAATGAACATGCCGCTCATGTCATGGATTCAACATCAGCAACGGCCGCCTCAGCCTCACATCGCAGTGAGACAAAACAACACAAGCCCTCTGAGATCTGGACAAGTATTTACAGCACGGCTTCTCTCCGTCAGGCACGTATCACCCGGTTTTCTGCACAGACAGGTGGAACCGCTCTCTGTGTTGAAAGACATCGGGGTAAAAGTTCCATCTTGTCTTGTTAGGAGACTCTTCAGACAATGAGAGCTGGAGGCAGAGGAGGCTGTGATGGAAAGAGTCACACATCAAGTTCAACAGGTGACAGGTGTGTATTATTGATGTAGTAATACACACAAAAATCCCAGAAATACAGTGTAAAACCTTTACTAACCACATGTTTAGTGACAGTCTGGAAGTCCTGGATGCTAGTTTAAAGACAGGAACCTCAGACCTTATGGTAACCAGCGGCGCCTATTTGTCTCTGGTTTACCTACGTCATCTCAAAATCAGACAGCTGCAGGTGAGGCAGCACATGGTGAAAATCCACTGGGTGGAAAAATCACAAGGGATTTAACTGGATTGTCCTGCCTACAGCACGTCTCTCTGGGCCTGCTGAACTATCTGCGCTCTGTGGAGAGGACGCTGACCTTTGACCTGGCGGGTCTGCGGCTGGAGGAGGGAGAGCTGTGCAGCACGGCGGAGGAGACGGGCTGGATGAATGCAGCCAGAGGAGGAGGAGGAGAGGCCGGAGGTCTGGGTTCACTCCAGTACAGCTACAACACTCCTGTTGACTACAAGGTGACGGCGTGTCAAAGCGGTAGTTTATTTGGGATTAGAACACAGACATGATGCATAAAATTGTTTTGGAACCACTCAGTAATATCTAAATGTTTTCACCAGAGAAAACTGAAGTTAGAAACATCTTAAAAGCTTCATAAATATCATAGTGGTCATGCTTTTTTTTGTCTTTTATTTCAGATCTGTTGCTCAGAGTTTATGGAGTTTGCTGAGGTGGAGAACCTTCATGATTTCTACAGCTCAGATGGTCGGTTCATCCACATTCAGGACCAGAGAGGCTTTTACATCATGTATGACGCCGCCTTGAAGGACCTGGAGGAGCTGGAGAACGAGCTTCTTCTACTCGCCTCCTGTTTCATCCAGAGAGACAGGATTCAGAAAATAGGAAATGTAGAGAAAAGCGACACCTTCAGAGCAGACATGGACTCCTGGGCTGGAACCGATGTGGACCGTGTTGCTGTTCTTCTTGACTTATGGACATGTGAGACGGAGTTTTTGGAAAGCAAAGTTCAGGTTTGTTTTTATATACCCGCACTTTAAAGATCTTCATATCTCTCAATCAAATGTGAGGATTCAGGTCATGTTCATGGACTAAAACAAGTGTTTATCTGCCGGTTCTTCTTCTCCAGCTCTTGAATTGCTACTACGAGGCCTACCAGCATATAGCAGGGACTGAGGAGAGGTTTTCATTGGCTCAGGTCATTACTGACATCATGCACAGAAGACCACGGCTGGACCCGAGTCTGGCATACTTTGTTCAGACCTACAGGAGTGAGACAGACTGCCTGCGACTCCATCAGCAGCTGGTTACGGGCGTTTTGAACAATCAGGTAACAATTTTGAAAAGTTTAAATCAGCACAAATAAGATGTTTCAGAAAAAAAAAAAAACCTTTCTAGATGATCAATCTGCTGATCAATCTGCTGTGTTTTTGTTCAAACCAAGATTCGGTTTTGTTGCTAAAACCACACCAGTTGCTCAAACCCCTTGGTCAGGTCATGGTAGCAGCATTTCTGATGTCTTTCTACCATCCTCCATCAATCCCTGGGTTAATGAGAACTGTGATCCCACCTTCAAGATGATGTGTGTCTCATCAGATAGAAAACCAGCGGCAATACCTCCAACGCATCTGGAGAGACACCCAGGAAGCCTCTGCTCATGATTATGGTCTTCCTCTGAACTACATCCCAAAACACCTGGTCTCACTCGGAGGCAGCAGGCGAGTAGAAGTCAAACTGCTCTGCGTTTGATGTTCGCCCAAACGGTATTGATCTTCTTGCATTGTGTTTGCAGCCCTGCCCTGATGAATATTTTCCTCTTGGAGGTTCATCCGTCCCTCTTCCTGGCGTCTGCCTTCTATCAAGCTTTAGCTCAGGCCCAGTCGGAGCTCTGCCAGCTGCACCGAGCCACCAGAGCCACCGACAAACTCGTCCTGCAACAGAAGCTCCTGAAGGAGGCCCTGCAGAGCTGGAACAACCTGGCTTCACCTGGAGCTTCCTACAGCCCTCAGATACAGAAGGATGTAGGGTCTTCTGTTTTCAGAGTAAATCCAGTCCGATAAAACTACCGGAGTCAATCAGCCCAACTTATTTTTCTTTCAGTTGTTCTCAGGTGTATTTTTTGAAGACCCAACATGGGTCCAGAAGGTTGGACTTTCTTCAGTGGGATCTGCACCAGATAAGGATATGATGGATGGAAACCAGAAAGAGATGTATGCAGTGGGAACTTTCTCAAAGCTGCTGGAGCTCGTCACCATTCGCCATCGTCTGCTGGAGTCGGCGGCAGAGACAGAACAACTGGCACAGTTAAGACGATGTTAAAGATGTGCTCCCAACAGCAACTTCTATCACTGCCATAAAATGAGGTGTTATTTTGATTTTCTATTTGTGATCTGTGTACTGGAAGGACTGTGAATGTTTCTTCACAGGCTGTATCGAAGTGTGGCCTCACAGCTTGGCTTCGATGACCTACACCTCTATCTGAGGCCGGTGCCGTTTGAGGTCACTGAGCAGAGGGTCAAAGAAGAGCAGAGGCCACTTTTTATCACGGCCACACTGCAAGATGACGGCTCTGTGGACAAGTAGGGAGATCCAATCATTATGGATTATTTTAGTACTGAAAGGGGGTTTCACATCCACAATCTGATGCAGGTCCGCCATGACTCATCTGCCTCTGAGCATCCAGGAACTGGATCAGGACCAGATCGGGAAATTCAGCTTCAGCTCAGAAGAGGCCGTTGTTCAGGTGTGTTGAAATTAAACTCCTGTAGTTTAATTTCAGATGACAAAAAAAATCCAACTGAAAATCATTCTCATGATTTTCTCTTCACAGCTCATGAACGGAGAGAATCTAGAAAACCTCCAGTTGACTCTGGCCTGTCAGGTGACACAGAAGAACGCGCTGCTCAGTGCTGTGAAACTGGCTTGTGTTTGTTGCTGGAGCGACGGCGTGACGTCTTCAGATGATGCAAGTGTACACTTTGACTCGTCTTCCAGAGACTCAGCAAGAATTCCCACTTCGACCAAGGAGAGGTAATTTTCCCCTTTGAAAAACAAACCACTGAGGTTAGCAGCACTTTTGTTCTTGGTCTTAAATAAACAGAATTTTGCCCGTTGCTCCAGGCTGAGGGAGGCCTTTGTGTCCATCCAGCTGGAAAAAGTGGGTCTCCGTGATGAAATGGTGGAAGCTTTTCTGGAGAAAAAACGGGCAGCCAGGGGTGACATCAAACACCCGGTGAGTTGCACACCGTGGTCGATGATTCTCAGTGTGATTGGCTGTCCCTAAGGTAAACAAATTTCTCTCTCATCGCAGGAGGAAGCTGCAGCCCTCAAAAGGAACCTTATTATCAATTTTCTCAAGAAGTATGTCCCTTTTTTGAGAGACACCATACCAACATGTCCAGATGTCGCCTCTCCAGCGTGACCGTCTGCCGCTTCTTCAACAGGTTCAGCTCCCAGATGTCTCAGCACTGCGTGAGAGCTCAGATCATTGAATATTACTACAACCTCACGTTTCTGTTGGACCACATCCCATCTATCCGTCAGTCTCACTTCATGATCGGGCGAGCAGCTGAATCCACTTTGGATTCAGGAGCCAACCTTTGCCCCGACCCCAGGTAAACCACAAACAGGCTAAGTTAGAAAAAGAAAAAAAGAAGAATCACATGACTTTTTATGTTAAATATGGGGTCTAAGAATATAGTATCTAATTAAATAATTCTGTGATATGAGTGTGAAGACACCTTTAAAGTATATATAAATAACCTGATGGATGTTTTTTTTAATTTTGTAGGACTTTTCAGCGTCGGCCGCAGCAGCTGCTGTCTGCAGATGGAAAAACTCTCCTCAACTTGTGGTTCATTCCTCACTTTTCTCAAGTGCTTCACATGTTCAAAAGACTGGATGTGTTGGTGAGACCAGGTCTAAACATATTTATGTATATATCATATATACATATATAATAATTCTATTTGTGTACTTGTCACTTCTCTGTTGTTTTGATTGGAACAGGAATGTGCTGCAGGCCTTCATCACACTCTGCAGATAGTTTCATCTCTTCATGACATCGTTTATTACCTGGTTAGTTTCTCCAGACTTGGAAACACACAGGATTCAACCAGCTGCAGGGTGAGAGCGGCATCACTGGCAGCTGACTGGGGAGGCGCTGAAGGCATCGGTAGGTGACCAGATCTCACACTGATCACTGAATAAATGTTAGAAGAGAAATCAATGGCTGTACTTTACTGATTTTACTACAAGTAAATACTGTATGTACATGCATGAAAATAAATTTAAGAAGGTTAAATTCAGATTTTGATAGAGCTATTAACTCATCAGGTGTTGTTCTCTGTGGGTGTCGTTCAGGAGCAGAGCTGTTAGAGATCCAGCGTCAGGTTGACTGTCTGTCCAACCCCACGAGCCCAGAGTCTGCAGGTTGTCTGCTGCAGCTGCGCAGACAGGTGCTCCTGCTGCAGTTTGACACGGCTGTCAGACATCTCATCAGGTCAGCCTCCATCATGTCTCATGACCTGTTTGTGGCTCTGTGTTATGCAAAAATGTGTCATAAAAAGTGAGGATTGTTCTCCCTTTGGCGCCACCAGGGAAGCGTTCCTGGCCTCCGGTGATGTCATCTCTTACCAGGGCGTGAGTGACAACATGGCCACTGCCCTCCCCCTCCTGAGTGACAGCAGCCGGCCCGATGCCTTCAGTGTCAGTCTTCCCGTTCCTCCACCTCTGGACGCTGGAAGCCGTCGGGTCGGTTCAGTTATGTGACGTCCTGTCAACGTCTGGTGTGTGACTATTTAACAGGACCATGTCCCCATGCAGGCCCAGAGGATGTATGCATGGAGAAGCTTCATAGCCTGTCACGGCTTATTACCTCTGCACATCTGGAATATCCCTCCCATTGAATACTGCATGCAGGTCCAACATCTCTGATTCTTATTATGTGTATTTGAAAATAACAAATCATTCTGGAAGGTAATAGGTGAACTGAGAGAACTTTTTTACAGGCAGTAAAACTAGTTTAACAAACTCAGGATTGGTTTAGACAGAATTCTTGAATTCCAGATGTTTGTCTGCAGCTGTGTCTGAGCAGCCTGAGCGATCGCAGCCGACTGCAGGCTAACGCAGCCACCCTCGGCGTGACGCTGCTCATGGAGGACGTCCTGACCGGCGGAGGAGAAGCAGCGCCTGTTCATCTCCATGGCGACGAAGATAAATTTCTGTCTGATGGAGAGCCGAGTGAGGTAACAGCGACCATTCATAGTGTAACAGGGGAAACTGCGTGGCTCTGTCATCGCTCGTCGTGTAACATATTCGTCTTTGTTCAAGGAGGACGAACTCGGCCCAGGACCTGGTCAGACGAAGGATCCAATCAGAATCCAGTCTGTGCTGAAAGGTTTCCTCCTGCTGACAAAGCAGCTTCAGGCCTTCAAAGAGAGCTGGGCTCGCAGACGTTTTGGAGTTCAGGTGTTCAGTGTGAACAGTTTATACCAACAATTCATGAAACTCTACAGGTAACTGTACAGAAACTTTGTTCCATCCAAACAGAATCACTCAGTAGAAGGCAGAGTTCCACCAGCAGGCCTCCATGTTTCTGCAGCTTGTTTCAGTTCTCTATGTAGACTGCTGGAAACTGGTTCTGTAGTTTTTTCATAATTAGGGACGATGTCGAGAAACATCCAAAATATAAATAAAAAATCCATGCTCATTGGCTCCCCCCCCCACCCCCAAAAATGATTTGTATAATGTTGATGACAAGCAAACAAACCAAACAAGTGAAAACAGTAAAATATCAAACTACTAACTCAACAACAGATTTTCACTTGTAGAAGTAAAATTGTGACAATTTTGTGTACAGTGCACAAAAGATGAATTTCCCCCCCATTTTCCTGCATCACAATTCCACCACCACTGTGGGGCAATCAATTCAAAGAAATCAGAAATTCATCTGCCCTCAAAATTCCAGAAACTCTTCGCCCCTCATGTTGTTTTTACAACGGCAGCAACTTGGTGTTGTGTTTGGTTCCTGTTCTGTGTTTGGGAGGCCCTGGATGTTCCACCACACGGAAGATTCCATTCTGAAGGCATGTGTGTGTGATAAAGATCAAATGTATGTGGTCACACAGGTCTGAAAAAAAGATGAAAACAATTTGAATTAAGTCACCGTTTCTTCTATCCAGCGTTGATGAAGCTCACCTGATCAACTACTGACAGATCCTGGTGTTATATTTTTGCCATAAAGAATAAAGTTCATGATTAGATCAACACAACTTTACCATCTGGTGGATACAAGAAACACTTTTAAGCTCTGTAACTGGCTGCACTTCTTTCCAGAGTAGAAATCTTTTATCCCAGCATGAGAGATCTGGCCAAACAAATGGGAAAGTTACGGGACTACGAGGTTTTGATTTCCGGTAGCCAGGCTCTCCTTCCCCCACCAGGAGCTTCGGAGGTCGATGTGAAAACCTGGCAGGTACTTAAACTACAACTGAACTACAATCTCACGTTTTTAGACCTGTTAAATGAACCGCTTTTCTTTCAGCTTCACAAACTGCTGGAGAGCACGGAGTGCGACATGATCCGAGCTCTGCAGAGGAGGATCGGCAGAGACCTGACGCTGGTGGTCTCAGAGCAAACTCGACAAGACGGAGTTCTCCCTACAGGTTCTCCAGATCTGTCCATCATCCTCACTGCCCAAGAAAAAAAAGAAACCGTCACACTAATGATGAAAATACCGTTGGTGTCGTTAGAGCTGTGGAAGAAGACCACGATGAAGTACAGTTTGTCAGCTGAGAGACCGCAGATCGTGGAGATGTTCATCCATCAGCTGATGGAGGGAGTTGAGGAAGACGAGGGGCAGGTACCCAAATACACCACAGATCAGACTTCTTTCCTGATTTGGTTCTGATATTTTCGGACCCGACATGCAGACTGAATTGAGCATGAAGTGATGAAGGTCTGTCTCTGTCGTCAGCTGAGGTTCTCACGGGATCATCTCCAGCGGTGCCTCATTCGCCTCGGCTGTTCGGTGATGGAGCGAGAGCGTCACAGCTTCCTGCTTTACTCACAGTTCTACGAACAAATCCTCCAACAAGAGACGCAGCTCCTGCACCAGAGAGAGCAAGTACGTCTGGAGGCCATCGTCTCCTCGGCGATCATTGGTCCTCTTTACTTATTTTTTTCGTTTTGTTTCAGGATATAAAGAATCTTAAGGAGTCTGAATCTGGAAACTCTCACAAAGAGGTAACAGCTAATTATAAAACCTTTTTCTAAATCTCTAACACTGAATGTGTGTCATTTTTCTAATATTTTGTGCCGTCACAAATGAATCCAGTCTCAGTTTTCAACAACACATCCAAACTACCAAGACAGTAAAGCAAACAGAAGTTTTCCTGTGGACTGAAGGGTAGGACCTGAAGAGACTTGAAATGAGAGGATGAAGGATGAGTGAGGAAAAGTATTTGAGGAACAGTGAAAGAGAAATGAAGCAAGGATCTTCACTTTTTTTGTGTGACAGGTTCTGGCCGTTTGTCGTGGGATGATGCTGGAGGTCTCAGCACTGCGGGTTCGAGTCGCTCAGCTGGAACAAGAGAAGGAAACTCTGGAGGAACAGCTGGGTCTGAAGTTCAGAGAACGCTACGACCCTTTAGTGCGACACCTCTACTGCACCTGCATCCAGCTGAAGGTGAGAGACCTGACGGATGCAAGTGAGACGGAATCCTTATTTTATGCACCGTAATATTTAAACAGTAATAAAAGCTTCACATGAAGCATAAACAATTTAGTTTTCCCGTTTGCCTCAGGCGAGGCTCGATGAATGCCGTCTGCAGATGGAGGAGGATGTGATTGCAGCGGTAAACAGAGCGAGAAGCGAAGGAGCGGACAGATTTCTTCAACTGAAGAAGAAGTACGGCTGCAGCACAGATAGCGAACCCCCGCTGACACAGTTCAAGGCAAGAATCAGACACGAGATTATATCAACGCGCTCCGAAACAAACTCCGACTTGCAAGCGGTTTAATGTGTGTGTGTGTGTGTGTGTGTTCCACCTGTCAGAGAGAGGAGCTTCAGGAGCTGCAGCAGGAGAACAGGCAGCTCGCCGCTCTGGTCCAGAAGCTGAAGGCGCTGAAGAGCTGGAGGCGGCTGGTCGACCAGGAGAAGCTTCAGCGACGACTTTTTCAATCCCAGCAGGTCAGCGGGAGATCGATCAGCACTCAGGAAGTCAAATCATGCTTGAAACGTTAAATTTGATGGGGTCAGGTTTGAAATCAGACATATTTTTTCTTTTCGACATTCATTATTTTCCCCAATTTTCCTTTCCTTACTAGAGGGAGGTCAGCTGCCGCGTTGAGGCGCTCAGATTAACGATGACATCAGAGGGTGAAGCGGCGCTCCTGCAGGAGGAGCTGGAGGCAGTGAGGAAGGAGCTGGAGCGTTGTCAGGCTGAGGGGAGCAACACCAAGAAGATGCTCAGCAAAAAGGTACAGGTGGCTGAATCCATCCTTTACCTCCCCCAACATGAAGAGCGACTCACTCAGTTCTGGTTCTGTCTTCCTGACTGGATGCCCGGCGGTGCTCAGACAGAGGAGCTGCAGGCATCCAGGCATCAGTTGGCTCAGGAGGCCCGCAGCAGGCAGGAGCTGGACAGCTATCGGGTCCAGAGGCTGGAAGCGATGAGAGCTGACGTGGAGGACAGAGAGAGACGCCTCAGGACGCTCGGAGAGAAGCTGGACCGAGACAACAGGATGAATGAGCTGCAGAGACAACGCAGCGCCAAAGAGATCCGACAGGTCTGGAAAGCAGTGGCACCAGCGCAGCTCTCTAAATCTTCCATGAAGTATCCGCTCTTCATGGGAGTTTGATGAACGTTTGAGACTCGTCTGACTTCATGCAGGTGAGGAACCAGCTGCAGCAGGAACTCAGCCTCAAACAAGAAGCCTTCCAGCAGGTGGACAGACTGCAGAACTGGGTGAAGAACAACAACGCAGGGTTCTCCAGTGGGACCACCACTGCAGGTACAGCCCAACAGAGCTACAGCAGGACGGCATCTCAGACATACTCATGTGGGTCAAAACCACACTCCACAAACTCCCTCACATCCTTTTCAAAGTCCATTATGGATCATATCCTGTGGTTCAATCTGTTTTGGTTTGCGTCAGGTCTACTGAAGTTCAGTCAGCAGCAGTCCGCCCTTCAGTGTGGCAGCGCCACAAAAACCTCCACGCTGCAGGACTTCACTGCAGAGCCAAGGCTGCAGAGAGCCGAAACAGCCAGAATCCGAAGCGGCACGAGAATAGAGCGGCCGAAAACAGTGAGTGAAACCAGTTGGCTGAATTTTAACAGATTCAGCTCCATCAAAAGTGATAAAACATGTTCAAAATACACAACAGTGTTTCCTCTCAACAGGAATACTCAACCCTACAATGAATCTTGTTTATGTGCAAAATATTTATCACATCTTTGCAATACATAAATCGTGTGAAAACTGTCTAAATAGATCATCTGCATAAAGTGTCAAATGTCAAATATTTGTTCTTCTAGGATCCATCTCGCCTGCGTGTTCAAACAGCTCACATCACCTTACCTGAACTCTTTCCTCGGGACATTTTGTAAATTCAACAAGCCAAACAAGTTTTCTGCCGTGTGACATGCAGACTGCCGTGTGGTTTGTGGGATGCTGAATATGAGATCCATGACTTCGTATTCTGTTAAAACATTTGTGGTGTTTTATTACCTAAAACATCAGTCACCATCAGTACCACGATTTGGTCCATATGACATCTTTTCTTCGATTCAAACTGAGAAAATTAGTGTATTTTCTATTAATTGAGTTTGTGTAGAGGATTGATTTCTTTTGGGACAGTAATTAGATACAAATTTTTTCCTATTTTTGCAGGTTTTTAGATCAGCTCACCTACTCATTTGTGATTTTCTTTTTGTAACATTTCAGAGAAGTTACCTTCGCTGACGTGATGAGATTGAATTATATAATTCAGATCCACGTCCATATTTGCATGTTAGACTTTTGATCGTACCGAATATGTTTGTTCTGCTGAGTGTTTGTGTGTCAGTTACTAAAAAAAGGTCTTTCTGAAGAATATCTGTGTATATTCTGTGTTTTGAGAAACTTATCTTATATAATCTGAGGATTTCATCCCCTGTAGTTAATGCACACCTGAGAGACAGACAGGCTCAGACGAGTGAGCCAGGAAGAAAGTCTTCCTCTGTTAGTTCCGTGTAGTTCGACCCGCGCTCAGCTCTCCTGGTGCAGCCCGGTGGTGTACAGATAGGAGACGGTCCCCGCCTGGATCTGGAATGTCTGTCCCTGGATGTGGCGTGCGGAGATCTGCTCGCTGGTCTGGCTGATGGAGATGGGCTGGCTGTTCTGGCTGCTGACGTGAATGGCCTGGCTGTGCTTGTCCCGGCTGTCCAGTGGCTGCATCACCTGGACAGGTCTCGGCGCCACCTGGAGGGGCTGCGTGGTCCCGTGGTGCGCCTGCAGCTGCTCCATGGCCTCTTTGCTCAGAGTGATGACGTGCATCTGCTCGGGCTGCTGCCCCTCCAGCATGCTGATGGTCTGGATCTGAGGGCTCCGGTCCACCAAGCCCCCCTGCGTGACCAGAGCCATGTTCTGCATGTTTCCTGACGACCGGGCCAGGAGGGTGAGTCTGGACTCCGTCGTCTCCCCCATCGTGGTGATGATGCTGATCTGCTGCTCCTGAGCCGGCACAAAATTAATATCATCCCCCGTCACCACCAGCTGGATCTCCTGCTCGGAGCTGGAGGGCAGCTGGTACTGCTGTAGCTGCTGGAGGTTAGGCTCCTCCTCCTCCTGTGGCGGCGCCGGGGGAGGAACCACGTCCGCCGGCGCTTCCGTTGGCGCAGCTCTCTCCTTGTTGTGAGATTTGGCGTGGGTTTTCATACTGTCCAGACGGGTGAAGGAGAGGCTGCAGAAGGAGCAGGTGAAGGGTCTCTTTCCTGAGTGGGAGCTGACGTGTCGCCGTCTGGCGCTGGGGTCCGAGAAGGATTTGGTGCAGATGCTGCAGCTGTACGGCTTCTCGCCTCTGAAAGAGGAAATTACATCACACATGGAAGGAACCTTATTCGGAAGAGTGCTACATAAAATATGTTCATTATATAGGCTTAATTCCTACCTGTGAATTCTAATGTGGGTCTGCAGCGTGCTTTTAGTTGTGTAACATTTTCCACAGATCTCACAAGTAAAAGGTTTCTCACCTGGAATATTATTAATGTCATGTCATTATTATTACACAGCGTATTTCAGGTAGCTCAGGTAGAAATTGCTGTTTGTCTTTACCCGTGTGAGTCCTCAGGTGCTTCTTCAGCTGAGCTGTGTCCATGAACTTGTGGTGACACTGAGCGCATTCTGGTAATGATTTGCCTTTAATGTTAGGGAATTTAAAAAAAAATCTTTGTTGAGGGTCATGACAGGAGATAAGATGACAACAGGTGTGAATCTCACCTGTGTGAACTCTGTAATGGCTCTTGAGTTGCCTCTTCTGACTGAACGTCTTTCCACACTTCTCACACCTGAAGGACTTCTTCTCTAAAAGTTGCAGGTAAAGAGACGGTTTAAGCTCAGGCAAACATACGAAGATCCAAAGCGATGAAGTCCGGTCTTACCTTCGTGGAGGTTCATGTGCTCCTGCAGCGTGTGTTTGGAGGAGAGCGCTTTGGAGCACACGGAACACACAAACGGCTTCTCCCCGGTGTGTATGCGCTGGTGAGCGAGCAGAGCGTGTTTCTGGGTAAAAGCTTTTCCACACACCGAACACTGAAAAGGCTTCTCTCCTGAGAAAGAGTGACAGTTAGCTGTTAGCTGCAGTTTGACCTCCGCCACAGCCACAGTAAAGGATCAGATCTCTGACGCAACTCCACCGGCGCCGCCTCGCGTCTTTAGTCTGCTCAGATCGAACCTTTTAAGGAAGTGAGATCATCATTTAGGGACCAGATGATTGAAAAGGTTAAAAATGTATCACCAGCCAGGGAGATCACCACATGTTAGCAGGATTACACAACAACTTTTTGACTGACACTAATCTTGATTAACGTCTCTTGAGTCTCACCCGTGTGGGTTCTCTGGTGAATCTTTAAGAAGAGGTGGTTCTGGAACACTTTGCTACAATCCTCACACCGGGCCTCCGTGTTGGGGTATTTCCTTTTCCTGCCTCTCTTCCCGGGTTCTTTGCCTTGTGCTGCATCGTTTCCCACTTTGTAGCTCTTGTATTTAACCGGAGGCCTGATTTTGCGTTTGCTCTGCCGGTGAGCTCCCGGGTTGTTATCGGCATCGCCTTTCAGTCGCGACTCGGCCGCTACATCGTCATCGGCCTTCACCTCCCCTGAGCTGCCACGCGGTTCGCTTCTCCCCTCCAGCTGAGCAGCAGCTGCATTTTTCTTTGGTCTTCCTCGTTTACGTTTTGACGGATCTGGTCCCTCAGCTGCGTTGGCTTTCTTCACCTCCTCACCCCCTGCCGTCGCAGTACGGCGGGTGAGTTCACCGAGCGCCTTCACGAGGTCGCTGACCTCCACGAGACGAGCGGTGGCCAAGAGCTGCTCGGCGGCGCTCACCTCTACAAACACCTGGGCGCTGTAGATGAACTCCAGCACTGCTGCAAACATCTTGGCTGCTATACCATCAATCCTATAGGTGGGCTGACTGGTCTGATCTTCTGCAGTGAACATTAGGGAAAAGTAGTCGCTGCTCGCTGCCAGCAGGGCTTTATGTGCCTTGAAGTGAACATTTTCCACAACAAGAGTGATGTCACACAGAAGCTCCTTTTTCCTAAGTTTGTTAAATTTGCTCAGAATGCTCTGCTTATGGGAATCGGAATGAAGAGCCATAAGTGATGACTTTCTGGCTGTTGAAGTCATCTTCAATTCAAACAGTCACTGGAGTTCCTGCAAAATAGTGTTAAAAGATGCAAAACAAAGAAACAAAAAAACAATCACAAAACAAACATGATGCCTGTGAAAAAAACAAAACAAAGGCATGGTCCTGATCACATTCCTGACCCAGTAGATTTAATTTATATTACTGTAGTGAAGGGGTTCGTATATTTTAGTTCACAGTTGTATCCCAGATGATGCAGAGTCAGGGTCATCAAGTAGATTTCTTTCACGTGACAAAGGTAAGAAATTATTTTTAGACCAAATATGGATCCTAATCGTCCAAAAAAATTATGGAAGTTAACTTATGACACAAAATTCTGTTAAAAATACGTTCACAGGTCAGAGAATGAGGCAGGATGACGTCATTTGGCACGAGTCAGATCAAGGTGAAGTTGCGTCATTACGTTAAAATGAATGCAGAGTCTTAAAGATTAGAAGGCAGCTGTTTCAGAACATTCTTCAATATAAAGTAAATACATTCAAGTGTTTATCGTGTAAACAACGAGTAAACACTGTAATTGCGTGTTGTTCCACCTCATAAACTATCACTTGTTTAGTCTGGAAAATACTTTAATGACCGTTCAGCTTGTGTCTTGACTGCACAGTCAAAATGTAATTCAAATAAGTGAGGGAAAGGATCCCTTCTGGAATTAAGGTGTTTGCCATTTTTAGACTGATAATCAGATTTATTTGCGGCTAATCAATCAGTCATTTCAACACTTGTGCTTCCTACTAAACATATTATTTACCTGTTTTCACCTGAGCCCTGGCGCTACATTTTAAATCCTCTCTGACGTGATGCTCGAAAGTTAGCAAACAAGCTAACTACCATGATTTTAAACGACAAAAACAGGCCACTAGCATGTATATCGAAGTCTGGGGGGAAAAAGTGTCTCGAAAAGATCTTTTTTCGATTCACGTTTTGGTAACATTTCACTTTGCGACTGCACCTGGTCAAATCGACGTTAGAAAATTCGGTGTAATTTAAAAATAGTGATCTTTTAGGACCTTACTTACATCTGGCGCTGGACTGAGAGCGTGAAGAGATCGAGTTATCGCGAGAGTTTGAACCGGATTCCGTTTTGAACGCCCCACTCTCACCGGGACTAAACGAGATTTCGTCACCGATATGTTGTATACAAACACGACCTAAACGCGTGACGCGTGTATTGCATATCACTTAGCCTAATTACAACAATTACGAGATCAGTTAAATATTTGCGGGGAAAGCAACAACATCACAGGTTGGTGAAAGAATCTATTAAAGTATCTATGTCTAAGTTAAATATTGCATAAGACAGTTAATGTAAAGGTGTGTATGATTACATAGTGTATACACTTCCGACAAGGAGGTTATATGTTCGTTATGGTTATGTGTTCATTTGTTAGTTTGTATGTAGTTTGTATGTTAGTTTGTATGTTGTATGTAATGTAGCCACAAGGGGACACAAGGCAGTGTCTTGTGCCGGTCCCAAGCCCGGATAAATACAGAGGGTTGCGTCAAACCTATGACTTCCATACCAGATCGGTCGAGGCCCGGGTTAACAAAGACCGCCATCGATGCTGTTCACCTACAGGGCGCCGGTGGAAATTGGACTACTGTTGGTCGAAGAAGGAGAGGAGGAAAGTGTTTTCGTAGGATGAGAGAGAAGAGGAACGCCGAGAGTATAGGACTGAGAGTAGGGACGTTGAATGTTGAAACTATGACAGGAAAAGGTAGAGAGTTGGTTGACATGATGCAGAGGAGGATGGTAGATATATTGTGTGTCCAGGAGACCAGGTGGAAAGGTAGCAAGGCTAGAAGTTTAGGAGCAGGGTTCGAGTTGTTCTATCATGGTGTAGATAGGAAAAGAAATGGAGTAGGAGTTACCTTGAAGGAGGAGTTTGTTAGAAATGTCCTGGAGGTAATGAAGGCTCTGTGTGCGTGTGAGTGTCTCAAATCATTCAATCATGAGGATGACACCAGGCTTTCTGAGGTCATGAAGGTTCTGTATGGAAATAATCTACTGTTTAACCATATTTGGAAATGCTTGCATAACTGTCAGTGTCTGTGAACAGTTTTTGTCTGCAATAGATGGGTCCTCACTTGGTCCGCGTGATTAATAATGCTGTATTCTCAGATAATTTTGTGAAACTGTCGCCTTAACATTTTGTGTTAACACCTAGAGATCATGATGTACCAACTGAAACCGGTTTAGAGCAGATTGCACATGTGCACCGCTGCAGCTCTTTCTTTAAGTTCCCTGTGCCCAGAATATTCTGTAATAAACCTTCGAAGGACTGTTCATCGTTTCCAGCCTTTATTCGGACCTCCAACATTCTCACTAACCGAAATCAAACGAACACACAGAGGAAGAAGTCGCGATTTCCTCCAACAGTAATAAGAGTGTCAGATAGAGTGATGAGTCTGAGGCTAGAAATCGAAGGTGTGATGGTCAATTTTGTTAGTGGGTATGCTCCACAGGTAGGATGTGAGCTGGAGGAGAAGGAGAAATTCTGATTGGACTTTGACGAAGTGATGCATACCTAGAAGTGGGAGTTGTCATTGGTGCAGACTTCAATGGACATGTTGGTGCAGGAAACAGAGGTGATGGGCAGGTTTGGTATCCAGGAGAGGAATGCAGGAGGACAGATGGTAGTTGACTTTGCAAAAAGGATGGAAACGGCTATAGTGAATACATATGGTGACCTATAAGAGTGGAGGTAGGAGCACACAGGTAGACTACATCTTGTGTAGATGGTGTAATCTGAAAGAGATCAGTGACTGCAAAGTAGTGGTAGGTGAGAGTGTTGCCAAACAGCACAGGATGGTGGTGTGTAGGATGACTCTGGTGGTGGGGAAGATGAAGAGGACAAAGGCAGAGAAGAGGATGAAATGGTGGAAGCTGAAAAAGGAAGAGTGTTGCAAGACTTTTAGGAAGGAGTTAAGACAGGCTCTGGGTGGTTAGGAGGTGCTGCCAGATGACTGGACAACTACAGCTAATGTGATCAGGCAGACAGGTAGGAGAGTACTTGGTGTGTCATCTGGAAGGAAAGTAGATAAGGAGACTTGGTGGTGGAATGAGGAGGTACAGGAGTGTATACAGAGAAAGAGGTTAGCTAAGAAGAAGTGGGACACTGAGAGGACTGAGGAGAGTAGACAGGAGTACAGGGAGATACAGCGTAAGGTGAAGGTAGAGGTAGCAAAGGCCAAACAAAGGGCTTATGATGACTTGTATGCTAGGTTGGACAGTAAGGAGGGAGAGACTGATCTATACAGGTTGGCAAGACAGAGAGATAGAGATGGGAAGGACGTGCAACAGGTTAGGGTGATTAAGGGTAGGGATGGAAGTCTATTGACAGGTGCCAGTAGTGTGATGGGAAGATGGAAAGAGAGCTTGGGCCTTCTACAGAGGTTAGTTAATTACTTACTCAGTTGTATGTGTGTGTGTGTGTGTGTGTGTGTGTGTGTGTGTGTGTAAACATGCGGAAGCATTGTGGTCCAGATGTTAATTTTTTCAGTGACGTTTGTTCGAGCAGGTTTCATGCCTAAAGCTCCAAAGGCTTCGATTAAACTGTTTGTTCATCGTGTGGAAAAGAAGAACTCGTCACATTTGGTGAGGACAGATCGAGCAGTGAAGTCGTTCTTTTACAAAAAAAAAACCCAAACACTAAACCTTTGGAACATTGCAGGTTTGACTTTTTAAATTTTTATTTTTTCAGCTGTTTGAATGATTTGAATCTTACTGTAAGTGTGGGACATGCCAGGGAGCCAGCTATAAATATCACTCAGAAAAAAAACAACCTAGTGTTTGATCCCGAAAAGTTGGAATCATATTGATAACAATTTGAGGAACAGTCTGTAACTAATATTAGTTTGTCCATGAGCTCATCCTGCATACAGAAGTTCTACAAGTTTTTGTGTGTGGTGGCATGGTTACGACAAGTAGGATCTGGGTTCGTTTCCTTTCTGTGCTGAGTTAAGTTCTCTTACTGGGTACTCTGGTTTCCTCCTCCAAAAACATACAGGTTATGGGTGAATTGCTGTCAGAATGTTGGTCTGCTTTGGTGTTTTGCAGAATACATACAGTAGTTTAAGTGTATTTTCACCTCTGACCTGCTGGTATTCAGATTTCTATTTTGTGGGAAAAAGAAAATAAGTCAATGTCTGTACATGATTGTTTAATAGAACATAAAAAAATTAAAATAGAGACTCCCGTTCATGCTATTGTGGATCAATGATAACCAAAAAGTTTAATGTGTGAAAAGTTGAATAATTCTGTCCAGGGGTTTCTGAGGAATCCTGGACAGACCATATCTCTACCAGACATGTTTACAGTTGAGGATAAAGTTTATGTGATGTATTTGTGCCCTTTGCACATACATGGGAACAAAAATTAACAGGTGCTACCTATAACGCTGAGCCTTGGACTGTGGATTGGTTGTTTAAGTTCCAATCGTAAAGGTTATGTCACAATCGTCAGTATATGACAATAGTTTCTCCTCCCGTTCACCTCCAGTCTGTCCAGGATGAAGCAGGTTAGGGTTGTCGTGGTGGGAGCAGGTGTCATCGGATTATCCACCGCTGTTTGCATCGCAGAGGCTCTTCCTATGTGCTCTGTTACTCTAGTGGCGGAAAAGTTCGGTCCGGACACCACCAGTGATGTAGCTGCTGGGATTATATTCCCTACTGAGTTTCCAGGTATGTTACAGTCTGTCTCTGATTTTGAACCTCAGAGGTGGCAAAAGTTACAATCCACCTCTGTTTATGTCATGACTTTGGATTTATCCATTAAACAGTTGGTTTGTTTGTTAACAGATTTACTTGAGAGGTTCAGAATGAAATTTTTAAATGTCTGAACAAGGGTTGGATTTGGGTCAGGGACAAATCTAACAAACACTGATGTAGATCTGGATCAGGGATCGTTATATTCTCTTCAGCATTACAAGTTTCTTCATTACTTAGCAAAACTATGGCAATGTTTTCCATTAAACCTTGTGGAGGAGTGGGGCACAGCCCAGGACAGCTAAACAGACGTGTGAGAATGGTTCACTTGTAATTGAACATTAACTTCCATCAAGTGCGTCATTGTATAGTGATGAATTTATTTTAGTAAAAGTAAGTTAGTAATTATATCCTCCTGGAAGGTCTGTTTTAGTTTATAGCAGGGTTACTTCCAGTTAAAAACCCAAATTCATGGTTATAGAGTGGTTATATGTTCATATACCGTACAGATGACTTCCTGTTAAATGTGGCTGTACGTCTCCATCAGATATTCCCTTGGAACGACAGAAACGCTGGATCAAAGACAGCTTTGATCACCTGTTGGCCATTGCTCACTCTGAAGATGCACCAGACGCTGGAGTGATGCTGACCTCTGGGTAGACGTTGTTCTACAAATATACATCCAGGTCAGTGTTAAAATCTAATAAATTCTTTTTTGTTGTTTTATCCCGCCTAGTTGCCAAATTTTCAAGGAAGTTCCAGCCAATCAGAAGCCCTTGTGGTCTGATTATGTGATGGGCTTTCGGTTCATGACGGAGGCTGAGCTGAAAAATTTTCAAGGTTACAAGTTTGGCCAGGCGTTTACCACCCTAAAATGTGAATGTTCCAGCTACCTGCCTTGGATGGAGAATAGGTTTGTCCAGATTAATAAACTCTCATTGTCAGATCATAATTCTTCTTCTTTTCCTTTTGGTTTGTTCCGTTGGGGGTCACCATAGCAGGTCATGGTTTTCCATATCTTCTGCCTGCTCTTCTCTAACACCAGCTACCGTCACTACATCCATCTGTTTTCCATCACTACATCCATCTACCTTCTCTTTGGTCTTCCTCTTACCTGGTAGCTCCATCTTCAACACCCTTCTACCAATATACCAACTCACCATCTCTCCTTTGCATGTGTCTAAACCAAAGTCGAAGTCTGCTCTCTCTAACTTCGTCTCCAGAACATCTCACCTTAGCTGTTCCTCTGATGAACTCATTCCTGACTACCGTTTTGTTTATTGACAAACTCTTGTCTTGTACCTGACTTGTAAAGGCTCAGAAAGGCTGGAGGCATAGTGGAATGCAGGAAGATCAATAACCTTGAGGAACTGAACTATGACATCATCATTAACTGCTCAGGGCTGGGTTCCAAAATGCTGGTGGGCGATGATGAGATTTACCCAGTCCGAGGTCAAGTCCTCAAGGTGGAGGCACCCTGGCTAAAGACCTTCATCAGATGCGGAGATGGTTGGACTTACATCTTCCCTGGTATACACAGCGCCACAGTGGGAGGCACAAGGCAACAGAACGACTGGCGATTAGAAGCTGACCAAGATGATGCCAAGAAAATCCTGGAGCGCTGCAGTGAGCTGGTGCCATCGCTCAAGAGAGCCAAAGTTATCAGCCAGCAGACTGGACTGAGGCCCAGCAGGAGGAACCCGAGGGTGGAGAGGGAGACGGTGGAGCTTCAGGGTCGCCGTGTGCCGGTGATCCACAATTATGGTCACGGAGGCTGGGGAGTCACCATTGCCTGGGGGACCAGCGTGGACGTGCTGGGGATGGTCAGGCAGTGTGTTAGTGAAATACAGCTACAGGCTAAACTATAAACAAGGCAGTCAGAGCCTGTAACATCCTGCGACACCCCTGAATTCAAAATTTTACCCTGACCTACTTGCATAGGTCATGGATCAAAGCTGGTGCTCTGACCTACTTTCATAGATCAAAGCACTAGCTTTGATCTATGGTCTTGCACTGGCCTTCTCCCTTGTCTTTCTATCTTATCCGGTTTCTAAGTTCACAAAAGTTAAAATTTGACTGTGACCTAGTTTTCACAAGATCAAGGTCATCATCTTATTTTCATCCCCTTTGCCGCCTGAGTAATGTGCTTTTTGTTTCATTTTTCTGTCTGCAACGGTTCCAAAGATATTTGGTGGACGGACGAATGGACGGACGGAGGAACACTGACAATTACAATCCATCACCACTTTGAAGCGAGATGTAATTAACAGTAAATGATGCTGTCTGTCACACTGTAAGACAAACTGGATGTAAATGTAAAATCACTGTCAGAGTAAACATTTTACATACATTTTTTGTTTTATCTATTGCAATATCTGATTCCGAACGATGTTTTATTTTGAAAAATTACCTGGTTCTCGTCTCCACATCTGTCACCTGTCCAAATGCTTGACTCGGTCACGTGACTACCTTCTTAAAGGGGCCGCTCCGGCCGGGATCGTTATACATGTCCGCTGAATTGAAACTCCTCATCCAGCAAAACGAACACAAAAAAAACGTTGGCTTGATGTTAGGAGGAAGCTGCCAATAAAGTTGATACACACTTGATTTGTGTTTATTATACGTTGAAAATTTTTTAAAAAAATTATGTAGGTCGTATCATTTTATTTTGTAGTCTTTATCCGACAAGCCTTCATGTTTACTGGTCCATGAAAACATTGACGTTAAACACTTTAGTGGCGTAAAAAAAGGTTGGTGACCATTGATATACATCATTCATTCATATTCTAGTAAACGAGATAATCTTAATCATCTCTCAGGTTGGTCTGAACACTTCTCTACCTCTGGCCTTACGGGCTTTAGACCATATGGTGGAAAAAGGAAACATAACTTGTTTGTTTTACCTTCCTAACTTGATAGCCAAGGACACTACAAGTCTTCTGTCTTCCCTATGGAGATATGTATTATCTCGGTAACGTATACTAAAAAAAGAAGTGTGTCGAGTGATGTAATCTAAACTAGAAATTTCTTTATCCCGTCAACCTGAAGTCCTATTCCACCTCGGTTACGATGGCACCACCTGGTGGTGTAAATGTGGCATAGCAGTGCAGTCATGTGAGATGAGATGGATGATATGAAAACAAAAATTTTAAAACGTATTAGGAGTGTCTAAGTTTTCATACTATTTCTACTTTTCTCAATTGTTTCCAACCCTCAATATATGTGCTTTGTTTATCAGATAATAAAACAGAAAAAGTGTGACACTTAACCACAAATTGTTAGGATTAGAGAGTTGGAGAAACCTATATTGAGATGCATAAAGCATGCTTGAAATGTTGAATTCTGGCCAGGGGTTTCTGAGGAATCCTGAGCAGACCCTCTCTACCAGACACGTTTACAGTCAACGATAACATTTGTGATAGGTTTGTGCCCTTTGTACATATAAGAGAATAAAAACTAACAAGAACTGTAAATAACACTGAGCCTTGGACTGTGGAGTATTTTTTTTAAGAGCTAATCATAAAAGTTATGTCACAATCAAGTAGCATGTGATTATTGCTTCTCCTCCAGTTCACCTCCAGTCTGTCCAGGATGAAGCAGGTTAGGGTTGTCGTGGTGGGAGCAGGTGTCATTGGATTATCCACCGCCGTCTGCATCGCAGAGGCTCTTCCTATGTGCTCTGTTACTCTGGTGGCTGATAAGTTCAGTCCGGACACCACCAGCGATGTAGCTGCTGGATACTTCTTCCCTTCAGAGTTTCCAGGTATGTTAGTCTGTCTCCGATTGTAAACCTCAGAGATGGCAAAAGTTTGAATTTGTACTTTGTTATATTCCACCATGACTTTTGATTTATCCATTAAACAGTTGGTTTGTCAACAAATTTACTAAGTTCAGAATTACATGTTACGAATGTCTGAAAGGTTGGGCGTGGGTCAGGGACAAATCTAACAAATGCTGATGTAGATCTGGATCAAGGATCGTTCTATTCTCTTCAACATTACAAGATTCTTCATTACTTAGCAAAAACTACGGCAACGGTTTCCATGAAACCTTGTGGAGGAGTGGGGCACAGCCCAGGACAGCTAAACAGACGAGTGAGAATGGTTCACTTGTAATTGAACATTAACCTCCATCAAGTGCGTCATGGTATTGTAATGCATGTTATTGCAGTAATAGTTACAAGGTCTGTTTGTAGTATATATCGGTGTTACTTTCTCTTATAAACCCAAATTCATGGTTATAGAGTGGTTATATGTTCATATACCGTACAGATGACTTCCTGTTAAATGTGGCTGTACGTCTCCATCAGATATTCCCTTGGAACGACAGAAACGCTGGATCAAAGACAGCTTTGATCACCTGTTGGCCATTGCTCACTCTGAAGATGCACCAGACGCTGGAGTGATGCTGACCTCTGGGTAGACGTTGTTCTACAAATACTCAGCCAGGTCAGTCTTAAAACCTTTTCAGTTATTTTTTTGTTGATTTATTCCCTCTAGCTGGCAAATTTTCAAGGAAGTTCCAGCCAATCAGAAGCCCTTCTGGTCTGATTATGTGATGGGCTTTCGGTTCATGACGGAGGCTGAGCTGAAAAGGTTTCAAGATCACAAGTTTGGCCAGGCGTTTACCACCCTAAAATGTGAATGTTCCAGCTACCTGCCTTGGATGGAGAATAGGTTTGTCCGGATTATTAAACTCATCGTCACCTGAAAGACATCAGTTTATAATTTGTGGGTTATCTTGTTTATTGACAAACTCTTGTCTTGTACCTGACTTGTAAAGGCTCAGAAAGGCTGGAGGCATAATGGAATGCAGGAAGATCAATAACCTTGAGGAACTGAACTATGACATCATCATCAACTGCTCAGGGCTGGGTTCCAAAATGCTGGTGGGCGATGATGAGATTTACCCAGTCAGAGGTCAGGTCCTCAAGGTGGAGGCACCCTGGCTAAAGACCTTTGTCATGAGTAGAGATGATTTCACTTACATCCTACCTGGTATACACAGCGCCACAGTGGGAGGCACAAGGCAGCAGAATGACTGGCGATTAAAAGCTGACCAAAATGACACCAAGGACATCCTGGAGCGCTGCAGTGAGCTGGTGCCATCGCTCAAGAGAGCCAAAGTTGTCAGCCAGCAGACTGGACTGAGGCCCAGCAGGAGGAACCCAAGGGTGGAGAGGGAGACTGTGGAGCTTCAGGGTCGCCGTGTGCCGGTGATGCACAATTATGGTCACGGAGGCTGGGGAGTCACCATTGCCTGGGGGACCAGCGTGGATGTGCTGGGGCTGGTCAGGCAGTGTGTTCGTGAAATACAGCTACAGGCTAAACTATAAATTAACAGTAAATCATGTTGTCTATCACACTAAGAAAAACTAGGTGGAAATTTTAAAATAACTACAAAGTAAAAATCTGTAGTATAAATAGCTGCATGTTGTATGAATCCAACAATATGCATCATAATGTAAAATGGTAACATACAGTATATATACTGTATATATTGTACTGTACTATGTTATGACACTGATTTTGTGTCTGGTTAAATAAAAAAAATTGATGTGGTCACAAAATAAAAAATCTTCATGAGTAAATTATTTGATCACTTTCTGTCACAAAAAAACAATCATCTCTGCAAAGCTGGACAAAAGGGCAGATCAGAAACCTTCGGTTGGTAGTCCAGTTTTTAAGTTTGTTTAAGGTTAGATATAATATATTCTATGCTTGGATTTCAGCCAAAATCTTTTTTACATTACTTTTTAGTTTGAATTGCCACTCTGTCCAAGAAAAGACTAGATATTCCCTAAAAATGAAAGATGAGTGAAGTAAATGAAGGAAGCAGTCCAATCTGGTAAAGAAAGGGGAAATTTATTCCTCACGCTCAATTGTGACAGAAGCACACTTCAGAAAATGACTTCAGACCATCAACCTGTCACAAGTTCAACTTTAACTGCATTAAACCATTTTAAATCCTGCATTTCAGTAGATTTACAAATATACAAAATGCCTCTTTTGAACAAGTAGAGTCTAAGTAAATATTTGAATTATTCTGTATTACGATGCAGCTTTCAGGCACATGATAAAATATTGTGCAATTTTTTTTTTTTTTTTTTTACTGGACTAAAAAAAATATACAGAGATGACAATGTGACGTACTTCTTTACTTCTTTAAACACATACCCGTTGACGGTTATAAAGGACCCTACTTCACCGGAAACACTGCTCTCTGCACTTTGACAACTTTTTCGCGGTTTAAAAGAATTGTTCAACCAAAAAAATAAAATTCACCTCCTGCCAAATGAAAACCAGGTGGAGCTTAGCTGTCTGTCTACATGCGCGCCCGCTCTTTTAACTTGCATGCAACAGATTTGTTTATTAAAAAATGGTGTAAATAACATCTTTAGGAATCTCTATAGGGTCTTCCGGAGATGTACATTATGCCATATGAGCCCTGTTTTTGTTTTCATCTTTAGTTGTTTATGAGAATGCTGCATTCAGCTGAGTAACAACTAATAATGATGCTAATTTATGTGGAATTGTTCCTTTAAACTTCACCTAATAACCACAATAAGAGTGATAGCAATGGCATTCACAAAAAATGTACTGCAATAACTAAAAATAAAAAAAAAACACCTATGAAGCTATTATCACACGCCAGCTCAACAGCAAAATCCACCACACACTCACAGCTGCACATCTATGTGTGAGTAGACCTCTGGTAAACATTAAAGTCCCATAATAACAGAGAACATCTGATCCCATCTGGAATATTACACTTTAAAGAAAGGTGAGTAATGTCACCAAGCAGAGAGGAAGTGAAGGTGAAATAGTTTGTCGATGAGAAAGTTTTGAAAACCACAAATGTGACATCAGTCGAGTCCTGACTAAGAGCATGAAAACTGGGCCTGGTGGTTTGAAAAGTTCTGAGTCTCTCTAATGAGGGAAGGGGACCGTTCACAGGCGACTCAGGCTGTCGTTCCCGTTCTCCAGGTTCTCGTTGCTCTCATAACAACCAGAGTCCCGCGGGGAGTCGCCTGGGAGGCCTCGTCCATCCAGGAGCAGCTTCTCCTGCGAGCCTCGCTCTGGGTCGCTGCTTCCTGCAGGGCACACACATCACCAGAAGGGGGTGCACACACACAAATTATCAGGCCGTTTGTGTTGTCAATGCCATACAGAAATAATTTAAGGTTTTGTCTCAGTAAAAAATTATGTCCTTGAACTTCCTTTCATTAGATCAGACAGTTCAGTCAGTATGTTTCAAAAGTTTAATCTTTTAAATATTATTACATTTAGTGAATGCATCTCTGTTTATAGTGTTGTCATGTTTATCCAGTGCTCTAGTGGTGACCTGACCCACCATCGTACTCCTGCAGCAGCTCCACAGCAGTAAGGAGCACCGCTCTGTGCTGGGCGTCCCTGATGTTCAGCTCGTCCAGGTCCTCCTCCTCCAGCAGCTTGAACGTGTCCAGATCCTCGTAGCCGTTGAAAAGGAAGGTGGGGAGGTGCTCCTGTGGAGAAGAGAAGGGGGTCAACGCTCAGACAGAAAGGCACAAATGTACACACAGCCTGGATAAAATTAAACTACCTATAGTTAGAAAATAAGAGAACTACTCATCCAAATCAGCTTCTGTTGCTAAGCTTCAAATTTCAAACATTGTAGAATCTTTTTCACTTATAAAGGAATAGTTTGACTTTTCATTTGTTTTTCTGCTGAGAATTAGGTGAGAGGTTCAGACCTATAATCTTCATAATAGTCTCATAATTGTAAAGTAAATAGTTTGGTACTTTGAGGTTGATGCGATCGAGGAGCTCCTCCACGGACGTGGGCTTGGGTTGCGGGGCTCTCCTCCTCCTTCGCGTCTTTTTGGGTTTTGCCTCCTTTTCATTCAGGACATCCACATAGATGAACTTGAAAGTGCCGACTTTGCCGTTGAGCATCCCCATCCACGTCCCCATTGGAGGTTTGCTGATGATATCGATAAGGTCTCCGTTCTGCCAAATTAGAGCCTCTTAGAAGGAAGCAGCTCACGTCTATGTTTTGCATGATGTGTTGGATCGATAGGGCGTTTGTACCTTCAGTTTGAGGGAATCTGTGTCGTAGGGGCTGGGGACAAAGTCTGTGTGAACCAGGGCGCGTCCACAGAAGGGGCCACGGTAAGGCATCTCATCCTCTTCCCCATCCTCAGACTTCACACTCTCCCTGTTGCTGTTGGAGGAGTCGGTGGTGCCGACTGTCTGTCCGCCTAAACCGACCACACAAAGAGAATGCTTGTTTAAGGCATGAGCCCCTTCACCACCACAAGGTTGCATACAAGGTTTTTTTTCTTTTCTAAATATGTCTATTAACCTGCCTGGAGAGCCAGATGTTACTGCACAGACAGTGAAACTAGGAAGTTTAGACTCTCTTTCTTGAAACACTTTTCTGTTAAACACATCTGGTATTTTCTAGTTCAAACAAACACAGAATTATTTGAAAGCAGACCCAGATCCGGCTCATGCAAACACACAGACTTACTCATAGAACTCTGTCCACTGAGTGAACTCCTCAGACTCTCTACAGAGCCTCCAGCCTTCAGTTTGGGTTTCTCCAGGGAGTCTGAGTCTGTCTGAGGCGAATGAGGGCTGCTGGGTATGTGGTCTGGGCTTGACTGGGAAACAAAGGAAAAAGGAATCATGGACAACCTGTAGCAACTACACAGATGGATGCTTCAGTATTGACTGAACATACCTGCTCGGACAGAGAGTTGTTGTATCTCTTGGAAATGTGTTTTCTCATTGTTTCCCTCACTGACTTGACTTTTTTACCCAGAGAAATACGAGACGTTGGTGGAGACTTCACAGGATCTCTCAAACCGCCACCATCTTTATTCTTATTAAAAAAAAAAAAAAGGCAGAAAAGGGAAACTATGTTAAAAAACTAGGAGAATTGATTCAGTAGAAATACAGAAAGTTAGTGATGCATACAATGTTGTCATTGACACATATCACCGTCTGCGCTGAGCGGTTGGTGAAGTCGAATCCTCCAAAGCTACAAGCTCTCTGTCAGGCAAAAGAAAAGGGACATACGTGAGCATCGAGTTTCAGGAAGTCAGGGTTTCCTCTGAACACACACATTTTGGATCATGTAGCAGACTGGTGATGAATGTGGTGACAACATGACAGAGGAGCTATAATTTAATATACTGCATTCTCTACGCAACATGTTGCTGAATGTCTAAACACAGACTGCATTATTTAAATCTAAAAGCCTCTTGTTACCTCTCCCATTAACTAGAATCAATCAAAATGACTTACAAGTCACTTATTTATGACTTGGAAACAACATTTTATTTTCTGGAGGTGAAAAATAGTAACTCAGAGAATCTCTCTGTACTCACCCCATGGTGGGCGAGTGTGTTCAGGATCCGATGGCGGAGCTCTCCGTCGGTGACGGAGCGAGCCATTCGGAGCTCCTCCTGATTACAACAGTCTGTTTCAGAAAAGGAGGAGCCGCTGCCGTCGCCCGCCTCCCTCGCCTCCCCCGCTACACTCGTGTCCTGATGGACGGGGCTCCCGCTGGACCTGGTGGAGACCTGGAAGATCTTCTGGCTGCTGCATGTGTCCAGGCTGCTGGAGGAGGGGGAGGTGGTCAGGCTGTCAGAATCCCTGTCACAGATCAGCTGCTCCCGCAGTGCTGAGGCCAGGGAGCCCATGGCTGATTTCCTCTGCAGCCCTGAGTCCAGGGATGTGCTGGCATCTCCACAGGGAATATCGTGTACGTAGAGGCTCTCTGGAAGGTAGAATAAGGACATTTTCTACCAGTTGGAGGAGATATTCTTCAAAACATATTTTTACACCACCAGTGAAAACACACAGTAAATACTGTTATTGTAATCGTTAAACTAAGTCAAACAGTAATTAGGTGCAGCAGATATTTGGACTAGGCTCTGCGTCACATACAGCACTGCGGTGCACCATCTCCACTTCAAACACTGTGTACCTCTACTGTAAACACCTGCTTTAAAACCTGCTCTTTTTCCCAGCGTCACGTAGTTAAAACACAGTTAGAGCGCAGACAGGGAGAGTTTTCTAGAGAGACTCGATGAAATGAAGCCGTTCCGTACCCTCTGCTCCAGGCCTCTTGGTCTCATCAATGTGGATCAGCTTTTTCTTCACCTTCCGGGTAGAGTTGACCAATTTATGGAGTCTCCTGAACGTCACAGACTCCTCTTGTTCGGTGTCCGACAGGTCGCACGGCTGAAAGAAAAAGAACAGGATGAAATGTATTTGAAGAAAACTGTTGTCATTCGTGAGATATAGCCCGTGACTTAAAATATCTGCCACACATCCCTCTGTTCAATAAGTCTGTGCAAAGTTTGTTGGAGCTAGTTTTACACTTTTTTACAAATGCTCTGGACAAAGAATGATTATACAGGAGAAAATAGACACAGCAACTGGATCCCTCCTTCCTGTTAATGTCAGAAACTAAATGCAATCTCCTGGGAAAATCACAGAAATTCTAGAAATAAATGACAGTTATTTAAAAGACTTGAGTCCCAAAACTTAGGTTTCATCTGGTGGTCAAAACATGAGCTGAGTGTACATCTCAAAATACACAAGACAGAATGAAAGCAAATTTTCTGCTTTAAATATGAAAGTTTATAATAATTAAAACACTAAGATGTGTACAAGAGAAAGTGACAACACGCGCGCACACAAACAAGCGCGCGCACACACACACACACACACACACACACACACACACACACACACACACACACACACACACACACACACAGTCATACCATCCCTGAACCTGAGCCCCCTAATCACCCCATCCATGCATAAAAGAGCTGTGTCCTGCACAACAGGGCCCTGAGCTGAATCCTCTTGCTCACTACAGCACAATAGGGTGTTAGCGCTTTGACAGCAATGAATAGAAGTCCATCTAGTGCCCTGCAGTTGGGGGAAGGCCCTGAGCTGTGGGGCTTTAGAGGGGGCCCCGGTTCATCAGAGGGATAGAGGGAACAGCTCAGCAGCCTTGGCACGCCTGGATCAGAGGTTCTCGCGTACAGAACACCGCCTGGAGTTGTGATTCAGCTTTAAAAAGACGCCGTAAGGCACTTAAGGGACTCACGTTGCAGCTGATCATCTCCTGCGAGGTGAGACTGGACAGGTCAGTCCAGTCTGTAGGGTCGGACCTGCTCGTCTGTCTGTTCTGTATCTCAAACTCCTTCAGCTGAAAAGAGAGATGAGTCCATGAATCCATGACATTAATCTATCATCTTCTGCCACATGCAAACATAACGGCATCGTCTCAACTGTATTCCTTTACTTGTGCAGATAAAGTCAAGAGCTGATCATATTCCAGTGTGACTGTCACGAGGCCGAACAAACAAAACACAGCTGACAGTGTTTTTAATATTCACAGATGGGTGACAATATTTTGTACTTAAATTGAAACAGCTTATTTCAGTCAGGTTTAACTGACACAATCTGCAAACACATCCAACATGAAACTTCAGTCAGGAAAAATAAAAGCAGACAAAACGACTCTTCCTCTGAGCACAGCAGAAGTGCTGTGTCACGGGAAGGGGCACCAGCTGCTCCACGACAGTAGCCAACATATACGGGGCATTTGCTAAAGACTAAGCTACCAGGCCCCTGGATCTTATGTTTGAGCGAACTATTCCTTTAAATAAGAATGTGCTTTACATTTATTTGCTCACACAACCATCACACTCATAGCGATTCCCTCCTTAGACTGTGCAAGAGGATAAAAGTGGGTCATTTTAGGATGACTGACATCATACCCGTGCCAGGGCTTCTTCTATAGAGATCATATTCTCCTTCACCATCATCATCAACTGGATACGCTCTTCGTCACTCATGGTGATTTCACTGGCCACAAAACCAACGTCATCGCCTGTCAGATAAAAAGTAGAAACATTACCTGACAGTTTTCCCTTCACAATAAATCCTCACGACTGTCTGAACGTACCTTTTGTAATGTGACGCACCACTCCTTTCTGTGACTTCTTGAAACTCTGCCAAAAATATTTGCTCTTTTTCTTTCCGTCCAATTTACCTTCACAAAACAAATTCAGTTTGTTTTCTTGTAGAGAAAATACAATCAAACAGCATCACATCATATCTGCTGCATTTAATAAAAAGGTATTCACTTATGTCCCAAATGGTTCAGTACAGCTTAATACTGTCCTCCAAGATGGGATGCAAAGGATTAAAAACTATTTCAACAACAATTCAACAGTCTTAAGGTACTGTATCTCAGGTTTCACCTTAAATTATATGAATACAGTATTAACATTTGATTGAAACATGAAGTGAAGATTCATATGCATTTCAAACTTACCTCCTGATCCATCAGAGCTAGATTTGTGCACAGGAAACCTAAAACAAAAAAAGAAACTGTTGAAAAAAAGAGTCTAAATGTGGAATCAAAGACCTGAAACAAACACTACCTGCTGTCCAAAGTGATTTTCTTCATGTTCCCTGATATACATTCACATCCCTGTTTGCATATCTGTCTATCCTCTAGGATTGTGCCAAATTAAAAAGAATCACAAAAGTGCTTTGTTCCTCATAACACTAGCATCATAGTGAAATGAAGAAAAATAGAGAGTCAAAAACAGACAAAGCAGTCAAAAACAGATGGAAAGGACAGCCTGGTCTTGGCTGACGGACAGAAGTCAGCGCTCTACGGCCATCGCACTAACAATAGTCTTTTTCACATCCAGGCAGGGTTTTGAAGCGCAGCACTAACGTGACCTCTGCATTCTCTGCACACGTTCACCCTCCCTCACTCCCTCAATGTCCCTCTGTCTGTATGGACTGTTTGTTGTGTTCAAACGTCTCTCTCAGACTCTGCAGTTCGTGCAGGTGTTTTCATTTGTTTTTATTTTGAGCGTGTTATATTGTTCTGTCTAGATGTATTTATCACACTTCTTATGAAAACTTCTATGGAACTGTTTTCTTAACTCTACAATAAAAAGAATTGCAGACAAAATACTATAATATACAAATGATTTCAACTTGAAAATGAATCACATCTGATGGGATGTTTGTACCCGTTATATTTTCATCCCACTAGGGGGCAGTGTAGGTTCTCTATGAACCATCTTGAGTTCCTGTCCTGGTTCTGATTAATGAAAAAAACCTCTTTAATAAGCTCCAGGAACAATATGTTGCTATGTCATTACTCATCAGCTATGTCCAGCAGTCCAATGACAAAATGTGACTAATCTTTGAAATCCCTCAAAAGAAACAATGAAAGGAAGGAAGGTGACAACGTGACTGGAGGACAGCAGGAAGCAGTGGAACACTTAATGGAAGTGGAATCTCAGTTTAGCTTCCAACAGTGAAACAGCTATGAATGACAATGTCTGGACAACCACAATAAAATAAGAAAAGCTTATTATTATCTATTATACAGTAGTATTTACTGTTAGAAGCAAAATAGGTTGTTGACTTTTGAGACATGATGTAATCAACCTATAAATGTAGCGTCCAAGGACAGAGAAGCCAGCGTAAACGTAAAATACATGAAATACCTAAAAGTATAAAAAAAACGTTCAAGAACCCTCCTCGTGCTTGGAATGTTTCCATCACATCTTAATCCCGTATGTCCCAGTTCTTACTGATGCTTCACTGCACCCAAAGCCAAGGATGCCAACAATGTTTAGCAAACATCAATTTTCAAACAGTTTTTAGACAAAATGATAAACTATTTGAATCCATGTTTTACCTTCTCTCCATCTCTGGAGTGGACATGTTGCTGCTGAGTCCCAGGGATTCCTTAAAGAGATGAAAATAGGTTGAAGTTGAATATATAAAGAAGTATTAAGCTGTTTGAATCCACTTCATGAATAAGTTTTACTTTAAAAAGAAAGAAAAGCAGAATAATAAAGCAGCTTCCAGCATCAACTGATTCCACTGTAATAGGAACGACACAAGAAGAATTTGAGGGATTTGTTAATTGGTAACTTGTTACACTTTGAAAATACCTATCTTGTAATTTGGTGGCAACAAAACCTGCATATTACACCAGCAGTCACATTTCACAACGTGTTCCCTCACATTCCCAGACAGCGTCAAGGCCAGATTTCTGTATCACAGCCATGTTCAGCGTTTAGCTTTGGTTTTGCTCAATGTAATCATGAGGAGGTCGAATCACAGCCTCTTATCAGCTCCTCTCTGCTGATGCACCTTCTCACCTGGATTTGTGAGCGGAGCTGCAACGATGCGGCCGCTGAGTCAATCTTTCCCTGTTAACACAGGCAGGGTTAGTAAATTACAGAGTCATCACAACACACAAATAGAAATAGTACTCAGCTAACTGAATCAGTCTGACCGCATCATGGAATAACACTAATTAACGGTGATGCCACGACCCTGGAAAGTTGTTTACTACCAAAGATACCTAAATTTCATTTCATTTATTTCATGTTAGCAGTAGACATTTTTCAAGAGACTTGAGTTTTTTGGGGGTTTTCACATAGCTCATGCTATGAGTCTTCAGTAAATATGATGTCAGTTTGTCGCAGTGATCTGTATTTACTGGCATATCAAACAGGGAAATGAGATCAACAGCAATTACGAGCAGTCACATATTATAATGCAGGTAGTTAAGTTTATTTCCTCAAAAGACTATCTGTATCTTCAAAAGGTTTATCAGCAGGCCCAAAAGAACAAAGAAACAGGACTGATAAGACTGTTTACCATCTCTGCGTCTTGCACTACTTTGCGTTTCCGAAGTTCCTCCATCCTTTCACACACGTCGCTGAGCGAGGTGCCGTAATACTGAGAATACTCCTGAGCCAGGTCATCAAGGTTCCCCACAGAGCCATCCTGCAAGAGATAAGCAGGCATTTGGAAACTCAGCCAGATATGACTGCAGAGGAGAAGGGGAAAACGACACTCAGCCAAACGTTAGGTAAAAACTGTAGGCCGCTGAACGCCGTCGTGATTACAGTTATTGTTTCAGGGTTTTGAACGGTCACCAGCAAAACAAACAGCTAGGAAACGCTGAGATAGAGCGCCGGGAAGGTGAAAGCATCAGAGTCACCCAACGGCAATAATGCCTCCGCCTTCCTTTGTCTTGCTGCCTAAAGACCTCCTCAACCCTATCAAAACCTGACCCCCCTGGCCGGGAGGAAGCATCATGTGACGCAGCCGTGACTCTTATTCAGGATTTGACTCACGAGGCCGCGGATCGGTCTGCCATAAATCACAACGAGCAGAATTAGTCATTCAGATGAGTGCTTGTCCTGTTCACCTCTAACCTCCTGAAGGCATGAGTCTGAGGCCGAGTGGGAAGAAAGAACACATGAGAGATAAATCAGTTCACAGGATTTCTGCTGAGGTTTACAAACCAGTGACCTTCATCCACACAGGTGGCCGGTTTCTTTGTCAGTGGAACTAATTCTAGGCTAAAGAGACATTCCAAATTGTCATACGTATGTGAATCTAGTAACAGTGTTACCACATTGATATGCATCATTATTTTAAAAGACGCAACATATATGACATAAAATAGTTGCATTGTGGGTAACACAACATGTAAGACTTCTGGTCATAAGAAATAAAATGAAATAAAAGCTTTATCTGTGGCTTAAAGTAATTCAAATTACCATCGGTCCATTTGAATATTTAATTTTATTATTCTGTAACTTTTCTTTTTGACTCTGACATTTTATTAAATTATTAAATTGGATGATACTCCTGAACAGCAAGAAAATGTCATTTATAACTGAAGGTTTGTTAACATTCCAGTTATAAATTCTGTTTGACTGTCTATTAAAGTGCTTGGAAATGTCTGCTGACATGATAAAGGGCTTTATAAATAGAACTTGATTAATGATGCACTGGATGACCAGACAATCAAAGTGTTTTTGGTAGTATTATTAACTCGTGTCATACACTGAAGGTATACAAATGTGGCAGTGAAAAATAACACAGTGGGCTCTCTTGTGTGGGAATGATAGACTATGGCTGTCTTTAACTGTCCAGAGAAGAGGCTCATTCTTTAGTAAGTGACGCTTCAGGGTCCATAATGGTCTGAAAACGTGTCCAGAAGCAAGACTGACTGAGGAGTCCTGAACCGTGCCTGGCTGCAGCCTCTCTGCTGCTTCCGACTTCCACTGATCCACATAAACAGCCCATTGTCATGCAGCCACATGATATCACATCACCACCAAGTGCTTATTAGACATGCTGCATATGTGCAGGCTCCATGCAAATAGACACGGTTCAAACATACAGAAAACAAACTGAGCTCAAGGTCAGATGAAACAAACAATGCAAGTTTCATTGGTAAAACCAAAAAATTCTTCTTTTTGGAAAATATTCCAGTGCTCTTTTTTTATTTCCTTCTGTCTCCAAATTAATGGTCTGGAAGCCAAAATTGCAGCATGAGGCATCAACCACAGATTCTTGAAAAAGAGAACATGGTGTCGCATTTCTCAGGCGATGAGCATCTTGTAGGAGCACAAACGATGCACAAAAGATCTCTCCCAGGGCCTAGAGAGTCAAAATAAGTTTTTACTTTTTCTCTGACATGTTTGAGGCAATGAAATCAGTGACACAAAGTACAAAAGAAGGTTCTTATCAGCAACGACGAAGTCTGGTTTGGGCTCCAAAGCGACCGAAGAGGATTCACAGACCATAAAGGACACTCGTCTGCTCCTGATAACAAATGTCCTGAAGGGAAGTCTAGATCTGACAAAGTATTCCAAACGCATGTCACAGACGTGGTGTGCATGTTTACATCCCATTTTACATTCTTATCTTATTAAATACAACCTTATCAAACAAGCTACAGCTCTATTAATGGAACCAGCAGCACAGGAGTAAAGACGTTACTATAAACTCCAGGGAACACAAAAGAATATTGTCTTAAGCTGTGTATTCAGAGACATCTGACTGGATCACCCAAACAAGCTCTGACTTGTTCAAGCTTTCCCCATTAAAAGAGTCTTCATTAAACAAGCCAGCAGTCCCTGAACACACCGAGCTTTCTTTGGAAAAAAAAAATAGAAAATACTATATTCCTCAGTAAATTTATAGAAAACTATTGTGTCCAACCACAGGATCATATTCCAGAGCACACACCAAAATACACTCACCACCACTGGGCATCTGGCTGCTAACGGAGATCACCCTAAACCCTCGCTGCTCCTCCACGCCGCTGCGAGTGAACGACACCGTTTTGAAGCTCATTGAGAGCAGGACAATACATGGTGAAGTGAAGGGGAAGAGGAGGGGGAGGTGTTTGGTTGAGGGGCGGTTAGTTTGGGAGTTACAACCACATGTGACGCTGCTCCCGCTGGGTGGGGCGCTCTGATGCCTCCAGCTGTGGCCCACAGGGACTGGTTGACTCACATGTTCATATAAATATGCAGCTCTTAGGTTGTGAGTTTACGTCTGCGTATTTATGTCTGCAGTGGCTGAAGAGTCACAGGAAAGGATTTATTGTTACTGTATTGTGTTTCAATGAAATGTTATAAAAATGTCACTCTCTACCGAGGTGCAGGCTATCAGGAGTTAACCATATTATTAATTTTATACAGACTGAAGGACAGAATACTACCAAATATAAACCAAATAATAATTAGCTTTCTGCATGTTGTTGTTAAAATAAAAAGCAGCTTTTTGACCAGCAGGTGGGAGCAAATATCAAGAACACATCGACATCCACCTGAAAGTGATGGCAAGGAGTTCGGAAAGCAAACTGGGCCAGTTAATGTGAAAGGATTTAATTCCTGTCAGCACAAAAAAAAAAAAACGCATCAGAAGGACAAAAACACTTGTGTGATCGTAGTCTGCATGTGATTTTTTTCAGTGAACAGGGGAAATCAGTCAAGAAGAGGGAGAAATCTGATTCTCCACTTCTTCTTGCAGCAATGTGTGTCTTCATGTCAACAACGGCATTGATGGACATCCTTAAGGCGTTAGGAATCAGGGTGCTGACCTTGTTTTCTTGTTGCATTAGTCGGTGAGATTAAGCAATGAGGGATAAACCTCAGCATCTTCTCCTCTAATCTTCATCTCTGGTTTATTGACTCCAGAGCAGTGAGCAGCAAGAGGTGACGATGCTCTTGTCAGATCCTGCAGCAGGAGGCTGCAGACTCCGTTGAGCCGCATATGGATGGTGGAAAAGGTGGAGGGATACGTCGTGAACATGGTGCCAGAAAGGGCAGTTTTCCGCCTGGCTACACAGCAGCGGTCTGCTCATCACTTTGAGGTGCAGAGGGAATCGGAGGGAGCTGTCATTCCACCCTGACAGGCAGCTCCATTCCCATCGTTGTCGCTCCTGAGTGCTCATCTGAGCTTTGTTCCCAGCAGAGCTCAGTCAGTGATCGAGAAGGTGAAAACACAATTTGTGTGTCTGTGGAAAGACGGGTGCATATGCGCACAACTGTGATCTCTATTCTTACTGTATGGAAGATATTAAGAATTTAAAAATAGTAACTGAATTTTAAGTCCTGACCGAGGGGTTAAGGTTATTATCCATCCTTGTGAAGCTGGATTAACATGAGGAATCAAACAGAATGTGATAAGGAAAAAAGCACAGTTATAGTTTATTACTATAACTGTGTTTTTCAAATGACTGTTCAGAGTAATGTAAAAAAAAAAAAAAAAGAAAAGAGAAAGTACTCCATGCAGTCAAAGCACAGGACTCCAGCAAGTGTAAGACACCTAAAACCAATGCCGGTCTAAGTTCTGTCATCAAGGAGAGTTCCATGTGACAGCAGTAGTAATAGACCTGTGAAGTGTGAAGGGTTGTGTGTGTGTGTGGGTGTGTCAACCAGAGACCCAGTCCTGATCGACACCCCCACAGGGGTTCCCCTGCAGAGAAAAACTGGATCAGTGAAGGAGCTTAACCATTCATGACTGAGTGGTAAGTGGATTTTGACACGCCTCGAACGAAGGGTCTGAGGGGAAATGTCGCGCTGTGACATGCACAGACGCACCCTGCACATAGAAATGTAGTGTTTGAAGTGCACTAGTGACGCCTGGAACTCGCAACTCCTGAGAGATCTCTAGACACTCTAGAAAGCAGACAGAAGGAACACAAATATGACCAAGATTAGTGGATCGTGGTTGTTTTTAACCGATACATCACATAAAATGTAGACCGTTTTTGTGATTAAAAAAACAAACAAACTGGCATGCATAAGTTTTTCTCTGGCATGCATCAATATACGGCGATAGATGACACTGAGGGAAAGCAGCCAGGGGTTCAGATTAAAGAAAGGATGTGAGTGAAACTCCAAAGAAGATTAAAAGGCCAGAGAGGGGGCACGAAACAAACATTTTATTCATGAATGCAAATCTCATTCTGGATTTTAAACAGAAGCTAAAAATACTGATTTAAAAGAGGGAATTCGGTCATAAAACACATTATAATTTGAAAATATCTCTTATCTATTATTCAAAAGCAGCGTGAAAAGGGCTGCTGGATTGTTCCCGTCCTCTGGAGCATGTTCAGTTCAGGAGAGATCAGACAGAGAATCTAAATTTAACTTAAATCAATTGCATAGAAATTCATCCTCTCTGGTTCATCAGTGTGTTTTTGTAGTGAGGGTAGCCTTGTATTATGCTCACCCTCTGAAGCGTGTTTAATTCAAAAAGGTGCTCCAAACAAATACAGAGACCTCTATTTAAAATTCAACACAATCCGTGCTAAAACAGACCGTATGCAGTCCTCAGTTGTGAACGGCTCTGAATGCTTTGGGCTTGCTGTGAAGGAAGATGTGGATTGTTCATATTCCTCGGACCATGCGTAATTCAGGAGGTGATGAAATCCTTCGCCCCCTCAACCCCGCGCTCCCGTAATTACCCTTGTGCGACTGCCGTGATCCTCTGAGACACAACTGCCAACAGTATATCACTGCGGCAGCTCATCCATCACAAGACTTCCACATCCACTAATCCTCCTCCTGCGAGATGCGGGAGTCAAGGGCAGCTGTCAATCATGTAATGTGAGGTGGTGGGCCCCCCCAAGAATGAGGTCATTCTACACGGTGTGAACATGAAGTGAATCAATCCCATCAGCAAAGAAAACACCCTCTGGGCATTCCCTCTTCAAACCATCTACGCAAAAATGACTTTACTTGGGGAAAAAAAACAACCGCTTGAATGAATTATCCTTTTAAAACTGATTTATGAGAAGAAAAGAGGAAAACCAACTAAAAATACTGTCTTATCGATAGACCGAAGGCAGCTGATCTTCATCCAGACTTTAAATAGCAGTGTGTGGATCCACACGCATTTAAACTACATTTTTCAGACACCAAACGCTGCTACTTTAACATGGGATGCAACATCTTGTGATTTAAGTCAGTGCATTTCACTCGGCTCTTCCTTCTGACAGATTTGTTTCACAAGGATTCATCTCAGCGCTGCGATGATGTCACTCCAGTATCCTGGAGACCGGGCTCAACGATTGGACATGCCCCCTCCTGACGACCACAGACGTCCCAACAGACGACCCCCTCGCCTGAACAGTCAGATGTTTCGTTTCCTCCTCTGCCATTGCAAGGACGTCCACCTTCCAGCCACTACATCCATTAATGGATGCTAACCGCAGCTAGCTGAGCGTACTCTGACATCATAATAATTTCATGAGGATCTATAATGTTTTTGATTCAACACCCAAAGGAGGTCTCGGTGTTTGACATCTCGTTTTACAGTATGTGTGTGTAGCTTTTAACCCCTGATCTCTGAAGGTATGAATATTTCGACCTGATTATTTTTTTCTGGTTAAATGTATTACAAGTAATATAAAATATTACTGACAGTCATTTACTACACAGGTGTAATCAGAATGAAGTTACTGAAATATTCTAAAAAGCCTTGTAAATAGCATTTAGATGACGTAACTGACCACGTGGTAAAAATATATATATACGATGTTATAAACTTTAATAATGCAGCATGGTTAAACCATATTAAGTCAAGCATAAACACTCAGGAATTAAATGTGATGATAAAATACATGCATTATAAATGATTTTCACGCAGTTGGCTGCAAAATTCATAAAATGCATACTGAGGCTCTGAATGATATTCATATAAAATGATGTGATAATTTGCCCATGATTAAGACACCTACTAAGGAAACAGTTAGGAGGGTTAGCGCCAGACTGTAAGAACCCGGAGAAAGAAAAATAGAATTAAAATTAAATAATGATGCATTGTCATCACATTGTACAGCACACACTGGTTTCAAAATACTACTGACCAAACGCTGTGACCCATGAGAATTATACCATATAATTTTCTTTCAGACGCATGAAAACTGCTGGGCTTGTTACTTCAGTCATACTTATTTAATTTCAGGTCACATCACTGTGGAACAGCTGGTTTAGAGGAACGTCATGCTTCTGCGACTCGTAGATCATTTTCTGGATTGATCTGCACCTCTCAGCGCAGCCTTTTGTAATCACATGTTGCCTTTTCTTGAATTAGCCTCCAGCTCCATCTTATAACAATCCATAGTTTTCTTATCTCCTCTGTCCCACTTCCCCCTCCTTTATTTTGTCTTTATCTCTCTTCCTGGCTTTAGGCCTAATGTTTTCACTCCATTATTTCTTCAGTGCTGTCCCCCTGTCTGACAGCCACGTTGAATTACAGTTGGATACCTCCATTTGCTTGGCGATGCATGAAAATTATTGTGCTTTATGTTATAAATCGCATTCTAGGAGGTTTTCAGATTCCGATTGTGCATTTGGAGACGGAATGTGGGAAGATAAAAATATATAAATTGTACTTCTTTGCAAAGGTGAAACAAAGGCCTCAACAAGGTGAGAAGAGATAAGACAAAAAAGTGACAGAGAAATGCAGCGCAATGGAAATAAGAGACCAGACTAATGGGAAATAGCTGCATGGATGGGCAACCTGGAGTAAAAGGAGGTGAATGAAGATAATATTACAACAGCAAGCTAAAATTGTCTACTTGGAATGTGTGACAGAGTGGTGTAATTATACCTGTGCTGTATCAATATCAATACATACAATATAAGGTCCACACATAATAATAACTGCCAAAATTTCTTGAAAAGTTATGAACCCAAATATATTACAGTTGCAATAGAATTTGTGAAGCAGCAACTGTTAGAAATAGACTTTTCAAAATAACTGGCTTTACATTGATTAATTTATTGACTGTTGTGGCTTTATGAGAAGCACACTTTAAGAACTACCTGGAAACACACACTCAACTGTCAAAAGCATAAAAACCATCGCAAAAATAATATCACAAAGTGACTTTGTTCTAGTGATATATTTAGCCTGTAATCCTTCAATCAGACGTCAGTCCTGTTTGAACACAGACGCCACCGTGTTCCTCTGATCCTCTCTGCTGGGGTTGGCTGATAATTATGTGTGCAGAGATGGGAAGCAGCCTGCTGGGGAGTCCGACTGTTTACCTCTGAAACTGACTGCATGATCCTGCTCATACTAACAACTAGCCCACATAGGACTATTTATTTATTGTTCAACCCTAAATGCACAAGCACACCGATAACTGAGTGCTCATGTCACTCAGTCGATATACATAATTAATAAAACCATAAAGGGGAAGTTCAAACATCAACTGTCCAGATTTACTCCAGTCGTTGGACAGTTTTAATTGTTGTGTTCATCCTGCAGGAAGAGCAGATACAATAACTGTCACCCAACTTCCCATCATTTTTCACAGAAATGCATATTCTGCACTTCCCCATCATGGACACCGTATCACAGCACACACATCCTCTTTTCATGTTCCTTCTCTATAAACAGGTAAAGGGTTCAACAGCTAAAGCCATACCATAGGTGCAGAGCATGTTTTATCAGACACCAAAAACTATTTGTGCCCCTGTAGAGACACTTGAATTTGGGATTTGACAGCGGTTACCTGACTGAAATGACAAACAGGAACACTCAAGAGAGCAGAAGCCCAGCTGAGCCGATTGGACTTGGGTAGCTGTGGCTACATGTTGATTTGAATAACGACAAAGCACAGCAACAAAAACACAGAAGGTCCTGTTAATGAATTCCAAATTCCTGGAACCAGAATTAGCTGAAGTGTAGTGAAGCTGTTGAAGAATAATTCTTGAATGTGGTTATTACTGCAAAAAATGAGTACATCATCTGTGTGAAAACAGTTAATGGCAATGACACTGTAATACATGCTGCTGTCAGAGGGAGGCTACAGAGAGAAACCATGCTTCCAGGTTCATCTCCCCTTTCTGACGAGACATCAAACATATGGCAAATGATCAAACGCGACTCATTTCTAAGGCTGTTTGAAATCTGCCAGCCTCATATGATATAAACAAAGATGCCCAAATTTGCCAGTGAGCCTTAAACTAATTGTCTACTGGGCATGTGTATTTGTTTTTACAGATGAAATAATAAATCAGGAAGCTTGGAATCTGAAACACTGATGCATGGAAGTTAAACAGAGTGGTTTGCGTGTGATGAGAAAATAATGGACATAATAGAACACAAACATAAACATGATCACAAAGCTGCAAGAGGAAGCACATCTCTACTCTATGTTGTGTTATAAACAATGTCCTCTGAGGGGATTCCAGGAAAAGCAAGAAAAATTAAGATCCGATCTAATAATCAAAAACTGGTAAACTTTTGGGTATCAGCAGAATGAAAAGACAGCCGGCTGGTTCAGACTAAGTGGTTTGCAAAATCTGCATCCCATTCTGTCGCGGCTTAAGAGCCCCAGCGCAGAAGAAGGGCTGTTATGCAGTAGGTTTAAATCTCTACACAAACGTTCCATGATCAGAGTGGAATTTTGTACAGGATCAGAATACAACACAGGACAAGTATGAATATCCTCTGCTTTGCTCTGGCATCCAGACTTTCAGAACAAAATATTAACTGAATTTCTCCGCAGAAACAGCCATGTTGTACACTGCATTTGTTGTTGGAACCACCAAGTGAGTGCATATCAACTGACTTTACCCAAGAAAACCTGCTTGACACTATAATACATGTGGCTGTCAGAGGTAGGATTTCATCTGTTGACTGAAGTTTTCTGTCAAGGTAAAAATGATGCCGTCTTAAAGAGAGTTTACATGGATGAAGTAAATCAAGAAGAATAAAGTCTCTTCCAGGAAGTTACTAAATATATTGTCAAGACAGAACTACACATTAAGACGAGAAGAGATTGCTACATCTCTCAAAAAGGAAGACAGGAAAAAAATCATCTGTATTTTTATGTAATAAACAAAATAAATTCTGACATTCATTATATGAATGACCCTGTCTACACCTCCATTGACAGATCTAAAGAATTGTTCTACGGACAAACTGGCAATGGCATCAGAGTATGTCATGTATGTGTAAAATCACACAATGTTCATTTGAACTGTTCTCTAAAGAACAAAGGAAGCAGAAGAAAACAAGCATGGCAAAAAGCTCATTGTGTAATATCAAGTTTGTTAAACTTGCATGAGGACAATCCATAAATGTCACTGTATAGAGCTAATGAGATAATAGATGAACACAGTCACGTTTCTCATTTAGCCTTTATTGGCCACCGTGGTAGCAATTATGTGATAATGTCTAGTAGGCTTCAGAGAAAACTGAATAATGGATACAGTGAGTCGGATGTGGAAATAACCTTGACAATGATATTAAGACAAGACGGGAAAGGCAATCTATAAATGGCTGATTTTATACACAGTCGCACAGTTACGACACTGATCTATTACATACATAAAAGACGCTAATCAATCTCCGCCTAGAAAAAATGGTTTTAAGTGCTAATAAAGACATATTGCTATAAACAGTTGGGTCCAAACCAAGACCTATCAACAGTTAAGAAATCTGAAGATTATCCTTTAAATAAAGCTGTAAGAAAGGAAAAGCTATGGTATCCTTTACAAAAACATTCATTCAGGGGTGAAACAGTCTTCAGTGAAAAAACAGTCTTCAGTGAAACAGTTCTTCAGATCAAGTAAAATGCAAGAATCATTTTCTGCAAACATGAAAATGGAGAATTCCAAAGAGGAGCAATAAAAATGTCAGCCATTCCATTATGAAGGCTAAAACCTAAGTTCACGTCATCAACAGTGATCCACAGTGAGCTGAGCAATGAGACACTTGGAGACATGAAGGAAAAGTGAAAGCACATCTGCATGATAAATATTCAACGCAGCAGATTTGAGCTGTAAATAGATTTGGTGTGCAGCCTGCAGGCAGAAAAACAAGTGCTCTAGGAATCACTGCAAACTCATGAATGCACACAAACAACCTATCAACTGTGGAGTATCCATCTCTATTATTAAATGTTCATACACAAAAGTAAATCACATTTCAAACTGACAATGTTCTATATAATCATCAGCGTTAACTTGAGTGCGAAATGGTATTTGGTATCTACAAGCATGTTAATGTTGCTTTAATCCAATACATACAACTGTAATTTCAATAAAATTTGTTCAAAAATATTTGTCTTTTCAAATCAAGTTCAAGCTGACAGAAATCCTCAGAAGGAGCTCATTTAATAAAATTCACAGACCATTTCCTAGTTCTTGCTTTGTATTACAGTATTTACTCATCTTAAATACTAGATGACAGTTTTGCCACCAGCCTTCAGTGCTTGTCTAGATGCCATTGCATGCACTCTCAATGCATGGACTCATGCAATGTTTTTGTTTTGGACTTTTTGGGTGACATACCTTAATATCAATGTCAGATTGTAAACTGAACTGAACAACCATAAGATCACACTAGACACACCCATACTGTACTCTGTATTGTCCCCGCTTGTCAGGTAGTGACATTTTAAGAAAACAGAGGCCAATCCGTTAACATTTCACCCATGTCACCATCCACCACCTTTTCCTGAAGTTCAAAATTAAATGTCAGGAAAGGCTTGGCGTGGTTCATGATAGTGACATAGCTACATGACATTTACAACAGATGTAACCTGTCTGCTTGGATCAATGTCAAAGAGACATATGCAGCAGGCCAAGTATTAATGAGTCAGCTCTGTCCATTTCCTATTTTATTATTGTATTATTCATTTTATGCATGACTGGAGACACCGCCACTCTCGCTGGTGACTCACTGACTGCAGCCCACCAGACAGAGAGCCAGAGGTCATGGTATATTGGTACACTGGTCCTGATGTGCCATATGGAATTTTATTTAGCATGTCAGCACTAATCCCAGTGAAAGCTTTGCGTTTGCCAACAGCGGACATGCCAGCTTCTGAAAACCGCAAGAGCAAAGGTGAACCCTCAGCTTTATCGTGCACCACAGCTGTCACGTCTGGGTGGATGTCTGTGGAAGCCTGAGGCAAAGCGGGCAGCCGAGTGGGCAGCGGAGCAGGCCGGGGTTAGTCATGAACGCTTCAGCTAACGGGACCCCTGGCAGTCCAGCAAACAGACTTCATAATCAAACCAGTATACTCACCCACTCCCCCCACAGGGTGTCACTGAGCTAATGACTACCAAAATACACTGCCCAGGAGAAGGAGAGTAATGCCTAGGTGACATTTCTGTTGATTTAATAGTACTATTGGCGTTGTTATCAAGTAAAGCCTTTTCTCCAATTTCAGTGTCAGTTAAATGAGGTCTGTAGGTTATTCTGTATAACCGCAATGTTGTTTCTAGAGAGATGTTTTGCTAAAATGAGGTCGGGAGTCTGCACAATACCTAAATTATGCTAAATTCAACATCACGAAAAGCCATGCAACCGATTCTATATGACAATATGCAATCACACAGAGGACAGTCACTTGCATCAGTGTGGTTTCTCATTGTGTGTTCCCCGTGACATACGACCCCCATACACGTTTCTTAATGGACACAAGATCATGAAGAACTGCAGAGAAGAAATGCTCTGCAGTTCCCACAGTAAATAATTTCTGACGAAAATAGGAAGAGAATTCAATTATACTGCGAGCAAGCACTTGAAAGCATGCATGTTAAGCACCCTTTGGTACTTTGGTGAGTACAGTACAAGGCAACATGCCAACAAAGAAGGAGAACAAGCAAGCAGTCGTATAATAATAGCATCTCAATTCATTATTGACAAATACACATAAGAAAAATAAAGCATGAATATTGTTTATCTGTCATATGATGGACTTTTTTTTCCCTCAACCCACAGTGAGATGAATTATTTGACATGTCAAGGAAATAGAAAACATTTTTGTGCTGGAGGTCACATGTAGTTCCAGAAGTCACTTGTTTTCCTCAATGATCATATTGATGATCTGTAATCGACAGAGTATCATGGGAATACGACTAAGATCAATTCCATCATGAACAATTAAAGCTGTAGTTGTAAAAGGAAATTGTATTCCAATAAACAATTATCCAGAATGTTATACAATGCCCAGTAATTCACAGGTGAATCATTCTATGCATTTATATTCGAAGCTATTCTCATGTCTGTTCTGATGTTTCTTTGTAAATAAGAGTAAACTAAGAGAAAGCAAAGAGAAAACACTTCAGCTTTCCAGACCATAAACAGAAATCTGAAACAATTAGACAAGCCCAGCAGGATCAATATGACTGCACCCGAGGGAATTCTTTAATGAAATTGTGATTGACTGAATCGAGCCAATTATTCCACCCTTGCCAGAGCATGGTATCAGCTTGAAAACGAATAATGTGATAAACACAGACAAGTTCAAGCAGAGGCTGAACCGGCTTCTTAAGCTACTGCCGACATCTACAGCTGTAATTTTTCCGTGCAGTTTAAATAAATGAATGAATTTATTGGTGGTGGTAGTGAATGAACCTTTCACTGTTGGTAAATCCTTTCCCCTCCACCACCACCAACGCTACCACAGTTGGCCCACTCCAGTGCCAAGCAGTGTGGGCCAATCCTCCCATTACACATAAACATATCATTTAACATCCACTGAGCCAGTTGGCACGGATACCAGAGGATGTTTGTAACATTCACCGCCCGCCTGCCGTTTTGGGGTTTCACTGCCTGACTACTGTTACAGCCTGCTTTCAGTGAAGCGTAACTCCACCATTGTTATATTGTACGCAAGCACAGGCTTTACATTTTGATACATATTTTAATTATTTTAATTAAAAAAACATTTTATAATTAAATAAATTATTTTCCAAGTAATTAAGTACTGATACTTTGGTAATATCACCCTTTCAAAAGGAATATCCACATCTGAAAATAATAAAAGTACAACAACTTAACCTTGAATGGGTGGAATTCCACTTGTGACCCTGGAACCATACTTTATACACCCTAAAAAAAAATAGATGAATATACAGTAGTCCATGCATACAAAATCCATACATAATCAATCAATCAATCAATCAGACTTTCAACCAAAGTCTTCAGAGATTTTATTTAAAAATTAAAGTGACTATGAGGATGCAGCTCAGAGCTTTGGAAAACTGGAACACTTCCAGAAATGGAACATTCAGAGGGTTTCCATGTTTCTTGTGCCTGATCGATCCTTAGATGGTTTAGCAACAGAAAAACGTTCCCCTCCTTCTGTCCCAGATGGTCCTTGGATGTCTGTCGCTTTATGCATGGAGTGAAAGGTCACAGAACCCAGAACCACAAACAGCTGATCCTTGAAATCTTACAACAGGCACGTAAATAGGATAACACCACGGTCTGATGAACAACAGGACATCGAAGCCACAGGAAGTGAACGGTATTTAAGGCCGTAAGACACTCTTGTCATCAACATTTGATAAATTGGAGTCATTAAACCTTTTTATCATATGCATTGTCGATACTGGTTGTACATTAACAGTTTGAGAAAAAAAGCTTTGCTTTTAGGAAGAGCACATGTTGCACAAAACCATAATGGAAAGCATTTGAGGCTAACACCCTTTTATCATGACAACCTCATTTTGGTCTGTCTTAGCTCATACTAATTTGGGCTTTGGTCCAACACATCCCATTAACACCGCAACTAGGGTGGTCTGGGCTGCAACAGTGCCGCACCCATGCACACTGCACATGAACAAATGGATGTTTAGCCAGTTGAGCCAACTGGGTGACATTTCAAGGGCCAATACTTTCTCTAGTTTAGCAGACCTTATAGGGACCAACTTTTAGAATCAAGCTCTAGATTTTTCCAACGTCGTTGGTCATCTGTGGCACATTGGAGATTTAAGGCTGTAGGATCTGTCATTATACTAGAAAGAACACCAACAAGTAATTTCTATTGCAATTTGAGTCTATTAAATTCAAAGTCACTTGATGTTGAGATTATTGATGTTCACTTTCTCCCCGACCTTGACAGTGAAAAATAGACCCTTAAATCAGACATTTATGCCTTGAAATTACCTCTAACCTTTAAATCTTGGATGTAGAATTGACAGTCAGCAGTCTCTCATCATTGCCGTGTAAAGGCCGACCCTGAGATTAAAGTTTAAGCATATCATGAGTGGTAACCCTTTCACCAAGTCCTCTAAACAGACTCGACAATAAACAGTAGGAGGTAAGAATGTAAGCAAAAGATAATAGCGCTGAGAAAGTCTGCAGCAGAGCCATGTCACACTGCACTGCAGAGGCAAGACGGAAAACTGACCAAAGCCGTCAAATACAATCTGCAGCAGTGTCCTGCACAGACATGAAAAGTGATGATGAATATTTAACAAACGTTACTTCTCATACGAATGTGCACAGCCTCACGGACAGCAAAAAACTTAGTTTGCCCTGAATCTTTCAGCTGATAACACAACACCCACCCTAATGGTTTCAGATGCATACTCTGATAGCACTATTACTTTATCCCATAGTGCTGTGGGAATGAGTCGTAGTCGTGCAGCACATGTGAACTATAACATCAAACATCCCTGCGCTCACTTCCATATACTTCCCCCAGGAGGCACCTCGGAAGCTTTTCCAGGAGGAATGCACTTCTTCACCATCACTGACGCATGAAAAACACTGCTATTCATTATTCAGAGTTTCTACATTCAGACAGATAACATGTAAAAGATATGGAAGCACTTGATGAGAAGGATAAAAATAAGACAAAGACAATTAAAAGCATCATTGTTAATAAGACACACATTTATATCTTGGTGCATATGACAGTTGTACGATAGTCTTTGTTGCTTGGTTAACTTGGGTTTTTAGATGATAGAACAAACTTCTCTGGCCAACAATGTGACAATAAACTACTAACTTCCCACAGGCAGAGAGCAGATTGTGCTCCACATTCAGCCCTACTGCCCTACAGACCATTTAGGAAATGGTGTGTTTATTCATCACCACCAATAAATGCAAGCCACAGAGGAGCTGGGTCATCAATTTTATTACAAGCTTCAGTAATCCCATTTCTGCTGTGAGTGGACTGAACGGTCTTCCATTGAAATGACACTAATACAAGCCTTTATTCCAGCACTGGCAAAACAAAAAAATAAAAGTATCTTAGACGCTTGCAGCAATGAGAAGTGATATATTTGTCATGTTAAGGCAGAATGCAAGACTAAATCAGTTTTTATTCCACTGTGCGATCCTGAAACCTGGAGGTGGATCAGCAGTTCCTTAAGACAACCACTTTTTTATTTTCTGCTTTCAGATTATCAGTGTTATTTGGTGTTTCCTGCAGACTCAGACTTCCAATCGCGTTTTTAGCTTTAAGACGGAGGGGTGGATAAATGATGTTTAGTACTGATAGAGCTCTGCTTACCTTTAGACGGCCAATATAATACATACACCATGGAGATTTAACATTAAATACATCAATACACAACAGAGCCTACAAAAGTATACCATGATATAAATCATGTACATTATCATGTAAAATATCATGTTAACATCTCGGTGTGGCCTTTACATGTACAAAGTTTTTGTCTTTTTAAATTTAGATACAGCTTACGTTCAGGTGCGCTCAATATTTTTGAATTTACGAGAGTAAATTCTTCTTCTTCTTCTTCTAGTAAAATAATTTCCATTTCTTGTGTATGCCTTTTTTTTTTTATTTCTCCACAATTAAACTGATCTTTACAGATTCTCATTCACTTCAACATCAGTTATTCATCAGCTACTACAAATGTTTCACCCAATCCAAGAGAAAAAAAGATCTTATAATACTCCAATACTGAAATTGAGGCTAATGGATACACCTGAGGCTAGATAAACACAAACAGGGCTGCTCCATGTATCTGGGGTTTCTTTGAGTGAATGTATTATGTATGCTGACAGGCTGACATTAAGCACATTAAATATTCCCAGGAAACCAAACACAGGGCAATGGGGATGAAAGATTTAACTATTGCATCATCTTAACTTCACATGACAGTGAATACAAGAAATGGCATAATCTAGGCAAATGTTTCACCAGGGAGCAGGTCTTCTAAATGCCTGTTTCATATATGCAATAGTGTCAGTAGATATATCATATAAAATTCATAAAATGGGAGGGACTTTAAATGAAAATTGCATTATAATTACAGGCTTGTGAGCATCAGCTTTTTTTCCTGCACTGCAAACCAGTAACCTCACTGAAGGTCGGACAGGATGCTGGCGCTGATGTGGACAGGAAAAAAGCAGCACGTCGAGAATCACAGAAGTGTAATGCAATGCTAACTTTCTTTTAAAAAGTTTTGCAATGACCAAGACAGGTAAGTATAATATAAAGTGTTGGAATAAAAACAAACACAAAACACTTTCATGGAAAACAAAATGGTTAGATGTAAAAAAATAACTGCTAAGGTTGTGATGTCTGATCACGTTCAGTCTCCAGCCTTTTGCTTTTTTTTTCCGTTTTCTTGATTTCAATTAGTATAGGTGCTAATTTTTAATCATTGGATTTATTTTTATCACCAATGACAGAGTAATTATGGGACAGATAAAGGCTTAACGCAGATCAAATTACTTTGATAAATGTCACGTCATGGCACATCCTGCAATCTGTGACGGTGGCGTAACTCTAATCCTTCCACATTCAACCATGTCACCATTGGGCCTGAATGTCACACAGATGGAGTAAATGTAGTGGACTCACAATTTGCCGACAACCGTAATTGAGGAAAGGTATTTTGCTAAGTGATTAACTGACCTAAACTTCCTATTTCTTTCCTTTACCCCTATAGAGGACACAAGTGGAAAGAAACAAATCAAATCCTTTAGATTACTGAAAATTAGAGCCACGGATCAGTATCATGTCTTTAACTTCTTTATCTAGTTATCATTTCAGAACACACAGATAGTGCTGATAGATTCATACATGAGTGATGTGTTCCGACTTGAAACTTGTTCTAATGTTAGCATTTTTATATCCAACATCCAGGAGCAGAAGTGACTTTCAGTCACCACAGGAGGAAAAGACCAGCTGTGGACGTAAATGATGACACGCTGGCCTCAGTGTGAAGTCTGCAAAATCCTGACCTGAAGACTCACTGTGTTAAATTAAACCGTTGACTTGATATACTCCCAGGTTCATGTCTACATTTATTTCAGCCTAGGTGTAGGGCAAATATCGTCAATAAGTGTTCACAACCATTTTCTCTCTTCACAACCAATGGCCATCAGAAGTTTCCTAATGATTGCTGAATGATCGAATGTTGACCTAATGACTAAATATAGAGTCCACCTGTGTGTAATCTAATCTCAGTACAAATACAGCTGTTCTGTGGTGGCCTCAGGTTTGTGAAGAGAATATTGGGGAACAAACCACATAATGATACAAGGAACACACAAAACAGGTCAGGCATAAAGTTAAGGAGAAGTTTTAAAGTCACGTTAGACTGTAAAAAGATTTTCCAACCTTTTTTGAACATCTCATGGAGCACTGTTCAAAAGAGTATGGCACACCTGCAAACCTACTAAGCCACTGCTGTCCACCTAGATTTACAGGTCAAACAAGAAGACCACTGATCAGAAATGCAGTCATTCCCATGTTGAGTCAGGATTACATGCAAAGATCCAAAGCTCAGGAGGAGTCCACAGGATAATTACTGGTCATGTACTGCATAAATTTAGCTTTTATGGAACAGTGTCATGAAGAAAGCTATTGTTAAACATAAGAAGTCCTGTTTGCAGTTTGCCAGAAGCCATGTGGGGTACACATGTGGAACGAGGTCCTCTGGTCAGATGAGACAAAATCAAAATGTAGAAAAGTTAAGGGGGTATGAATAGTGTTCCAAGTCACTGTACAAAGTTTAAAAGACTGCAACAAAATTTTAATTGATTTCTTCGTGTTTACAGGGACATACAAATAAACAGAATGTATAATGTGATATCCTGGTACACACAGAAAGAAGTCCATCCATTGCTCGACAGTCAATGGCTAGCTTTGTCAGCAGACAGCAGCACAAACAGCTACTTGCCAAAAACATACTTCCCATTAGCTTTGTTAGAGGCCACAGATTTATTGAGCTGAAGCTTACAATGCAGTGGGAGCATCTGATTAGTATTCCAACAGTGTCTGGTGGTTATTGAATAGTATTTTTGAATTACATGTCCATCAATAGTTGGACTTCTGTTTAAAAATACTTCCAGACTTCAAGGGTGAGGTCTTTTAGAAAACAGCAACAGTACAAAATGGCAAGAGATGAACAAACCTTAAAGAAATTAAAATTAATAGGTACGGACCACTAGATGGAACACATTCAGCACGTAAACAGGATTACTGATGCTGCAGCATGTTCTCCAGAGGAAACGTGCTTGAACGCATGGATGCGCAGACATTATTAATGATGTCAATGTCAATACATCCCAGCCTCTACTTCTGCACCGGCTTATTAATTCATTAATGTTGCAAGTCTCAAATCCAAGTTGCACCAAACTGGACACTGCAATTCTTTGAAACCCTAACAACTTGCGTTCCAAGTGTGAAATAGGTCAGATAAACAGTTCTCACTACAGGCAAATTACTGTCAGATTATTTGTATTATGGTAGATGCATCAACCACATGGAATCATACTATTAATATGTGTCATCTGGAATTAGCACCAATGGATTGAACTAGAGGTTAAGCACATGAACTATAATCTGCAATCCATATGACCTATATTTCAGAGGAAACACCAATAGTATCTGTATGAATGTAAAAAACCAAGTCCCTCTTATTGTCATGTAAAAAAGTGTTTCAGTGGACTGATGATGGATTAGTGGCACCAGCCTGAGGGCATCTGAGCAGCTCCCACACTCCATCTTACAGAACATTCATTCACTGTCAACAGCCTATTTATTAGATTACAAACTAATTATCAGTGTTTGCCTTAGACTAACATTTTACATTTAAATTTTAACCAAACCCATTACTACACATAAAGACATGACTTTTGCAGAATAAAATGCTTAATAATAGAGTCACACAAATCTTAACAATGAAGCAATAAATCATATCCAATATTGCAAAGCCTGAATAACGGTAGAAATACAACTGCGCTGGATAATGGTGCCCCGAGCTGCTTGAGTCCTCTGCTCGACTGACTGAGAATACTTGCTAACCCTACTAAAATGGCCAATCTTGCACACGCGGCAAAAATAGCCCAGCCAAGCATACGGTTAGGCCCTTGTAATGGAATGTGATCAAGGTCAGCGTACGGAGGCTCAAAGATCTGAAGAAAATGGTGGTGACAACACAGAGAAGGTTAGGGGGGGAAAAAAAACATACACAAGGCCTGAGGAAAAACGGTACATTTATCAAGTCCAATGAACAACAAATTTCAACTTCTGATACAAATTTTTACTTTTCAAAGCACAAGGAAGATCTAAAAAACTGCATTAAGAGTCTAATCACATCAAATCTTTAAGAAAAACGTTTTCCTACCGATGTATTGTAATTCATTCCAAACATGCATCAACAAAGAAAAATGTAGACTGCCTCAAGTCATATATCTCCACAAGCAAACCTTACTGTATACAACCCTCTCTGACTGATACCTATCCACAAAGAATAAGTGATCTGTTTCTAGCTCCAATTGTGCAAGTGGAGAACTTCACAGGCTGTTAGAAGTTTGGGCAATCACCTGCTGGGCATTTCAAAACTGAGAAAGCAGATTTCATTTCAGATATGGGGCTGTTTCAGTTCAACTCTCGGGTTGTGACTGGATTAAATGCATTATTATTATTTTGTGACAGCCTCTACTTTGACCTCATACAAAACAAATCATCTGACCACAACTGTCATATTTACAAAAATGTCTTCTCCTCAGCAGCCCAAAGATTTCAGAGCTCACACCGGTGAGTTTAACCACCTTTCATGTGTGTGCACCACAAATAAAAGAGGCTGTCTTCCTCACTTTTGTCTTCAGTGATTTAAATTCAGAGGACGGCTGGTAGTTTCAAAGAGCTGCTCAACAAGAGGGAGGTAAAGGCTGGACACTGAATGGTGTTCCAATAGCAGGGGGTGCTTGAGGGAAAAAAATTACAATAAACAAATGGAGAGCATTCAAAAGAAAAATACAAAGACGTCCCACTTAAGCTTACATATCATCATAAATAAATCCACTTTAGGGAAATAGGACTGCCACAAGCTTCCAGCAACATCCCCATGTAACGTATAGTAAGCTAATGCTGGACAGTTCTAATCATAAATTCCCAAATATAGGTCAGCGATTATGACCTGCTTAACAAAAGTGTTTACATTATATATGGTCGGTATTCCCTGTGTGAAGGTATGCATCTGTGATGTATGCATCTCTGATATCACCAGTTCAGATGTGTGCAGAATAGTTGAATGTGTGCCAGTACATGACAGCTGTCCTTGTTCTGTCCTGTTCTGCAGAATAGAACAGACTTCTGATTGAGTAACAAGTCGACTGGACTTCAAACCGTAAGAGACAAACATGTTCATCGCATGTTAAGCTTTTGAGTGCTACATGCACCCCCCCCAGCACCAGCAGTGCAATAATCCAGCTATATTCCTATAATGGCCCACTGGTTTGACTTAATCTATACTGACATAACATGATTTAAGCCCATAAGTGGGCCTTCCCCATTTTACACTATATAAGTAACATGAGCTGAGATCGGACATGAATTCCAGCAATGAGTTCAAGTTTACAAGATTTATAGTTTACAGATTTGTAGACGCCAGGATAGAATCGAACGTCATTTATTTTTCTACCAAAAGGACTGATCATTCGAGGTGTCTTTGAATTCACCAATTGAATATCTTCTTTATGCAGAACTCTTGAGAGCCTTGGCAGCCCTGTTTCAGAAGAAGTCGTGTCAGGGCGGTCTACTCATTCAGAAGATCAGCTTTGATGATGTCATGTTTTTCTTGTGCAGCAGCATGCTTCCAGGTCAATAATGAAGGAGGCAGGACTATTAGCTTGGCCTTGCTTCTTTACTTTATCATGTTCAACCCAGTTTAGAATGTTGTGCGATGTAATCAGAACAAACAGCTCATGTCAGAAGATTCTCGAGCCTGAATTTGATCAATTCAGTATGTTATTCTCTGCCAGGTTGCATGGTGCTAACAAAGCAATTCCCACTCAAACCAGTGAGCAAAGTCCAATTCATCTTGTCTGTAAAACAAATCTAATCTCAATCCCTGAAACTTGTTGCTCTGAGGCACCAGCGTTTACCCGGCAAACAAGCTGCCATGTTTTAAAGATAAACTGATTCAGTTGTGCCTTTAAAGCACAAAACTACTCCCCTTGTTTATTTACAGGTCCTTCACATAATGTTACATCTTGTAGTTAAATCAGTACTTGTGTTTGGGAATCATCCTTGTTCGACAGTTCTATTTGGTCTCCATCTTAATGGGACAAAGGCAGCGACAGCTGTCAGCTGCTGCAGAGCTTGTATTTTGCCAGGCTCCATTCAGGAAGGCTTTTCTGCAATCAAAAGCAGCCTGCTGGTGTTGCTTGTCCTCAGGTCCTCTGGCAGTGCAACACACGGGAATCCAAGATTTGTCCTCCATTCTGAGGATGTTTTTTCAGGCCGGACGCTGAAATGAGGCCTTCTTGGAGTCTTTTGTTAAAACAGCTATAAAGGGAAGCTTTTCCAACTGGATCCGGCTGAGATGAACAATGTATGCTTTGCCATCAAATGACAAAGCTGATCAGCTGATGCACAAGGAAAGGGCTTGTTAATCATCTTGATGGGTATTGTTAAACATGACTAAGTTTTTATTGTAAATAAAGAAAGATTTTTGATTTGCATGTATTAGAGAGGTGGTCCATAAGTTTTAACATTCATGTGGCCTCTAAGACACACTGCATCCTCGTAAATGCGCACAAGCCGCATGGATATCTCACTACATTTAGGGTTTTTTTTTTGCTTGTAATTCTTCCGCATGGTGTATATCTAAATAAAGACATAATAATAGGAAGAATATGCAAAAATGACCTCATATAATGCTGCGATGTGGAGCTGTATTTCAATTTTACATGGTGTTCCTGCACTTCATGCATACATCTAACATTGATGAGTTGCTGAAATGGGCATCAACATCTTCGCGGTACCATATGACAATTCAAGATGGGCAGAAAACTGGCATTGGTTTTTGACTGAATCCAGTTTACATTTCCGTATCTCAATGAGGCCCTGTCGCTCAAACAGAGGTGGGTGGCATAACTCGGTGGGAGAAAAGTGAAAACTATTGCAGTCACTGCGAACAGGGAATTACCTGAGTGACTGTGGAGCTAGTTAACGGATGAGTTTCCCAAAATCACTTCTGACACTGTCCCTAAGTTTGAATTCATTTGCACACACAAAAATCGTGCTTCTCGCTTGTCTTGACACAATCAGAACAGAGTCTATGTGTGTGTGTGTGTGTGTGTGTGAGATTAAACCTAATAATAGCTATAGCTGATTTTGAAAGATTACTTTAAAGGTACAGTAATATTTTCAACCAGGAAAGATTAATCAGCAGATACACAAACAAGGCATAACAAAACTTTTAACCTTATTTGAAACAGTTAAAGTAAAAACAATGAAAACCTGATAAGCACACTAAGACTGGAGATCCTACTCAAACAATTTACGATGAATTGTGTGAATTGATCTAAAAAAAAAAAAGCTATTTAAAATCAAGGTTCTTCCTAAAACATGACCATGTCGATCTAGGATTGTGTTTACACCAAGCAATGACAAAATGTGAAGAAGTAGAAACAGATGATGACTGAAGCAGAAATATTTATCGTGTTGTCGCACCGAGGGGAATTGATGACGAGCAACAGAAGCATCGGCAAGGAAACCAACGTCTGCGCTGTCCTCTTGAAAAGCGTAGAAACACAGCCCATACCCCTGCATTATTAATATAATCTACACGTGTGTTTATTCTACTGGGGACTTGAAACTAAATTAAATAATTCACGTAAGCTGTGATGTAAAGACAAGGGTATCTGCTCTGTCTCCCAGACGGTAACGCACTTAATATGATGGGCTGTCTACAAAATCCCAACACATCAGGGGTCTCCCCGTCATCTCAAACATTACAGATGGGAGCTGTGCACACACACTGGGTTATGATACAATGAGATAATAGACTAAATAGGAATCAAACCTGATGAAGCAAGGTTAGTAATTCACAAAGTGACCTTTACAGCAGGACTGAAACCTCATCTGGCTGTGAAACATTTATTTACCTTTGGGAGTGATCTGTTTATGGTTTCTAACATTGACCATAGCGCCAGTGTTTAGGTCATGCACAGCTCAATAAGCTTTCATTTCATTTATTTTTCCTCTCTCGTCACTTACAGGACCTTCAGGCCTGTGCGAACAAGTCATGCATGCAGAAATAGTCAGAAACGCACATGGCTCACTGGGAATTGATTGTACTTCCTAACCTAAACTGTGAGGCAGAGAAATTGTGGGATTAAAGCAATGAGTGAACTGGAGTTAGACAAGGATCGAAACTGAAGATAATACATCTAAGCTACGGTCTCAGTCTGATGCACCTGAAAGGTCAAACTGCCAAGGGTGGATCTGATCCTGGCTGAAAGGCCAAGGAGCAGGGTGCACCCCCAACAAGTCACCAGATCATCATTGCTGTGAAGGGACAATGCCAAAGAGGTAAAAACTGCAGAAGCAGAAATACAGTACAGGTAATTAGCTAACTGACCAACACTTTTCCTGTATAGGCTTCATGGGGGTCGTCAGCCGCAACAGTGCTACACTGTGAGCCACTGCATCGTTCCCCCAAATTGCCTAAATACCATCATTTCTTTATGCACAGGTGTATAGTACATATGATGATGATGGTAATCGTTGTTTGGTACAACTTACATTATCACAAATTCTTCCTCAGCACTGCACCATAAAAAGGTTTGGATTTTGTAAACTGAACCCAGCATTAAGCAGGAAATCAACCCGGAGAAAATTATTAAGGAAAAGAAATGCTCTTGCTGATGGTTTGTTCACGTGGAGGTTTCATAACCTGTAAAAATTTGCTTTTGTTTGTTGTGAATCAAACTGAATGGTGAATTTAGAAAACTGTGACCCTTCTAGTGGGAACTGAAAACTTCAATTAGCCAGAAAGATCGGCCGGTTTCCTTAAGACACATATGATGATGATGATGATGATGTAACACTAAATGCTAAACACAGCTGAAGAACCAAAGTTAGACATAAATGCTGTGCTGTGAAGTCCTATTATATACGCTTCATCAAACAACTAGTAGGGCATACAGTATGTGTCGCTGCTTTCCCATTCACCACTATTAAATCTCTTTAACTACGACGGATGTCTACAGTCGTGCTGAGTCCAGGAGAAACAGATGCTTTCACATATAAAGAATTAAATAAAGTTTTCTGAGTCACTCCAACTGTTCCAGTATTAGATGGAACCTACGAAAAGGTTGGGCATGAGTCACAAAGCGCCTTTACAGCCTCTGAATCTTTCATGAACAGCACATGCATCTAAAATACAGCGCAGGGAAAAAGTATCAGGACCACGAACCCCCCTGATCTCATCCATTTCTGTGTGCATCTCATGATCATCTGTACCAGATGTTCAAAACTAAATTTAACATAAAACAAAGGCAATGTGAGCAAATATTTAACACAAGTTTTAAATGACAGTATTTAAGGCATAATCCCATACTTAAATCTATTTAAATCATACCTAAATGAAGTGATAGAGTGCAATGGGGGCAGATTGAATGAAACAGATTGCATTTTCTAAGTGATTTGTTTCAAAAACTTGATGAAACTGGAAGCCTGGTTCACATTCTCTCAGATCTAATTCATTCATTGTTGATGAGGAGCACTTTAAACTCGCAATTGCTGAGGAAAGGCAAAACCAACACCAGCATGAATGTGGATTAGCAGAATAAATTCTTCGTGGGCAATATGCCACTGCGGAGAGAAGATAAACTCTTCCTATAGGTTTCAAAGTGTGGATATATAATATATTCTGGTGTCCAGGGCTATTTCATTACTGTAAAGATTGCTTCTCATTTGCAGAATCCATCAAGTAGACCTTCCATTCATCTGACTGACCACAGATCAGCCGATGAGGGTGTTCAGGGCTGGATCTGGCTGATGCCAGAGCAGAATACTGTACTTAACAATTGGAATCACATTAACCACAGTCTCCACGGGCGACATAGAATGGACAGCTGTCAAAAGAAGATGATCACCAGAAGCGGAATGGAATGCTGCCAGTCGAACTAAACATCTGTCATTAGGGTGGACAGATTTATAGTGGCCCTGACATTTCTGCAGAGGTCATGGCATCATTAACGCCTGATGTGTTAACAGTAGAGCGTGTTTGTGGTTAAAAATTTGTTTCAAACAAATGCTCTCAGTAACAAAACACATTTATTTTTAGTGTCCACATTGTTCCTATATTATATTTTAAATTTAATTAATAAATTGATCCAGTATAGAACTGGATTAGTTTATTATTTATTATTAGAACAAAACTGTTGGGATGCAAATTTGATCCTTGAATGAACTGAGAGAACTGAACCACACTGAATCTAAGAGGCTCCTCGGGATAATAAAGAATCACCAGTGGACGTCAGAACCATCAAAGAAATTTGTCGCACTCTTCATCACAAACAAAACACAGTGGGCGTGAAAAATTCCACATGACAGAGCTTAAGCAATATTTAATAGCAACATAGCGTGGAAACCGCCTACCGTAAAGGTGTAAGGCGCTTCTCCCAGGTCGATTCCATCTTTGGCGAGTTTATCCCTGATCAAGACTTTGAGCTTCAGTTTGGGGTAAGTCACAAAGTCATTAGGGACTCCCAGGGGTCCGGGACCGGACGGATGGGTTCTTCTGATCTGTGACCCAAACGTCCTCAGGTCGTATTTTCTTTCTGCCGGCTCGTCACTGGAGGCATCCAGGGGCTCAAGGGTGAAATAGTAGCCCAGTGCTGTGCTTTGGTCCCCGGCTTTCAGCGTCTGCACCGCCGCCAGCAGTCTGTGTCGGTGGTACTCGATGTGGACCCCTATGGCGTCCAGGTCCGGCTCCCCGATCTGTTTACACACCTCCAGATCATCGTACCCATTGTCGATGAAGGACTCCACGTACTGGGTCAGGTGGAGCTTCGACAGCCACTCCAGGACGAGGTTCGGTCCTTGGCTCATCTTAGGAGGGGATGTGAGGGGATTCAGCGGCTGCCCGTCGCGTCCATTCTCAGTAGTCTGATGGGATTCGAGCAGACACCTGTAACTGTCGGAGGTCGGGCTTCTGACGTTGTCCTGAGCAAATATACTGCCGATAGTTTCAAAAGCTTCCACGTCCTGTGGAGGCGGTTAATTGAACGCCTCACGTGACCACAGCGGGTTTTAACACACAGTTACGCGGTATTTGAACGCAACATTTTGACTTGAGTTATGACCAAAGTACAGTACTCAAAGTATTTTTCACTTTGTGTCGTTGAAGTTTTTATCCTATTTCTGTTCCCTTTGTCGAAGCTGTTTTAGAAAAAAAAGAATAGGCTAACAGTTGGCGTCTCCTCCGCCGGTATCCATCCTCTTTGTCTCGGTTAACAGAGCAAGACGTCCATCAAACATTCGCCCGCAGCAACGACGGAAAGATTGGCGCAGATGTAGCCGCAACTATGAAACAGTCACAGAGAACAAAACCAATTAATTTCTCTGTCGAGCGGACACGCAGCCGACTGGTGTGTAGCTTTGACCGGCTTCAACTTTACTATCCCTCCGCTCCATCCGCCGGTTCAGTCAGTGTGGTGAGAATGATGCTGCTCAGCCACGGTTTAAGTCTCCGCTGTAGTTTTTATCCCACGAGACGACGCGAGTTCCGTTGGAGCGCACTGGCGCCACCTGCAGGGAATTCTGGGAAATGTGGTTCCTCAAATTGAAACGACAGCGATTGGAACGCGTCTAAATAAAATTCACAACTTCAAATATCTCTAAAGCAATGATAGACTAAATGAAACTAACAAAAATGATTGAAGTTATATTAAAAAAAAACTTTAAATGTGTTACATAATTCAATTTTAAATGGCAAATGGAAATAGTCTGCATTTTTGAGACTCAAAATACACAATAGGAAAGCAGAATTTTATAGAATTTCAAAATATTCCTTCAGTGTCTTTATTTATAAAGACACTGACTCTGTGTGGCTTATCTGCCACTCTCTTACCCTGTCCTTATCTTCATTTTATTTCTTTTTCCACCCAACCGGTCAAGGCAGATTGCCGCCCAAAAGAATTTGGGTCCTGCCTGGTGTTTCTTCCTTACTGAGGGAATTTCTCCCCACCGCTGTTGCTTATGCTTGCTCTGGAGGGTTCAGCTGGGTTTTCTGTCTGTTAAAGCACTTTGAAATCTTTGTTGCCGTGATTAAGCACTTCATAGATAAAACTTGACAAAATGCCACTATACATTCACATCTGGATTTATCAGAATTTGAACATGAAAAATAATTGCGCTATTTGCTTTATCTGCAAGGATTTGGCACAACCCTTGGGCACTTTAGCCAGGCACCATGTGGCGCCCTCTCCACATTTGCATGTCTTTTGGGTCTTTAAAACAAACTCAGAACAAGCAAAACATTCCATAAATGTTGAATGCATTAAAAATAATGGACCAGACAACACAAGACAAAAACACGAAATGATTGGTTTTTAATTTATTTTCCATTGCACAATAATATATATTTATATATATACTGTATACTGTATCTACAGTCTAAATTGTTTGTGGCAGCAGTTAAGTCAGACATCCATGTGAAATTTATTTTAATAAAACTGTACAAAAATTGCCTACTATGAGAAAATACTGCAACTCCACAGATATTCATCCCAGAAGACAGACAGATGGATGGAAGTATGGCGACTGAGAAACATCTCCTGGTCTCTTGCACGTCACTGCGATTCTCACTTGGATACAGCGCAGGGAAAGTTGTCATGAAGCAAACATTAACAAACCAATAAAATGTACCAATAAAATAAACGTGTTCTCTCACACACATTTGGCAGGATTAAATGAAAATGGGACACGCTTCTGATGTGTGAAGTTTTTGTTCAATACAAACGCCAGAACAGACAAACTCTAAGAGGGATAATACATGGTTCTTTCATGGTTGTAAACACTTAATCATGCATCCTTCAATGTGCAATAGAGACCATTTAGGCCATATATGTTGCAAACTGAAGCACTTTAAATTCGAGGCAACACTCTGTAGAAAGGCTTAGGGGGCCCCCCGAGAGGAGGCGACCGTCCTGCAGGAGCAAAGCTTGACTGAGATGTTAAATACATAACTAGAAAATGGTTTTTGTTATATCTGGATGAGTAATTATACACAACCGGTGTCTGGGTGTTTCATAATTACATTAAAGGTATTCATTTTTAGCAGGTGACTGAAAAGTTTTCAAATATATAAATATATCATAGCATCATTAAACCTGACACTGACAAAACAAATCTGAGAGTGAAGCACTCAGCATAGTTGGCAGATGACACAGACAAGCATAGGTTCTGTCACGATTTGGTCCTTTCAAACAATACGAAAATGAGACAAGAAAAAATAAACAGGCTAAAAATCAAACTAACAAAATTATTTTAAATACAAAAATAGTGCAAAACCCACAACTGCTCTTTGAAATGGGTTTATCTCAGTAGTATACAGTGTAGGAGATTAAAATCAGCCAGCAAAAAAGAAGAGTTTTATTCCCAAATGCTTGATATCAATCTTGAATAAAATATTTTTGGTGAAAGCGATAGCTCTTCCATCTAAAATCCAAAGAGATAAAAGCATCACACAGTTATAATGTAATTTTTTTTTTTTTTTTTGATGGATATCTGATTTTGGAATGAAACTCTTCAAATCAATTTGTCCTTTGAACTCAGCAATTTGGGTGATGAGGGTGCCTGCAAGAAGAAGCAAAAGCTAATGTTACATCCTTCCTAAACACACAGTCTTGACTTAAGTGTGTCGTCCGACACATCAGATGACCTTTCACCAGTTAGGTAAGTAAATTGAAGACAACTATGAAATCGAGCAACTCTTTGGTGTCATAAAACAACATGGCCGCAAATGTTACAGTTGTCACGTTGCCTGAACCTGCACTGTCAGATTTGTGTCCAGCTATCCACGTTATTTACAACATTTGGCAGCTGACATTATCTCTTTTCAAAATAAAAGACCGATGGGTTTTGCTCCTACATTGACATGAATAGCAGCATACCCCCCCCAAACCCACTCATGAAAAAAGAAATCTGATAACAACAAAGTTAATCACACTGAAAAAACACTGTCAAGCAAAAACCTCAAAAGACCTATTGTAATACACTGCATCTATTATAAATATTGGCGATCATACACATATTCCTGAATATATGTATGTTCACAAGCACACAGACATACACATAGGTAGAGGTTAGCATAAATGCATCATGAGGCAAAGGCAGAAAGAACGGTTCAGAGAGATGACCGACAGCACTGCGTGGTCATTCTTAGCGGCAGCAACGAATACAAAGACAGCATTACCACTTCCATTATGCTGTGAAGAGTCACACGCTGAGACAAAACCTGACAGAACGTCCAAAAAGAAAAAAAGAAATCTTCATAATCATTATAGGTAGAATCTTTATCGCAAAAAAAGTAACCAAAATATATATTTAATCACATTGAACCCCCAAAAAACGAAAATATCATCTACCCATCCTCTGCTGCTGCTTTCTTAGGTAATAAATAACTTCTGTAGCTTCATGGCAAAACAGCATTCCAGCATTCTCCAAAATAACAAAAAGGATGATTTGAAAAAACAAACACACAAGAAACACGTAATTAGAATCTCCACAAACCCTGAGATCTGAAACTGATTTGCAAAAGTGTTATTCACACCATTTTTAAGCTGAAATCATTTTAGCCTCTGCGCTACAAGCACTAGCGTGCACCTGTCATCAGGGGGATGACTGAGCTTGTGTGTGTGTGTGTGTGTGTGTGTGTGTGTGTGTGTGTGCAGCCCCAGACCTCCTGGCTTCTGCTTTCATCAGTTTACCTGCTGCCTGGTAGTTGTGTTACACAACAGAGAGTGCTTTGGTGAAATTAATCTTGTCTATGTGGACGCTTTTAGGTTAGAGGCTACAGGGTAGATTTCAGCTTAGAAATAGATCTAAACTGCATTTTTTTTTAAAAACAAAATTTGGAATCTCAGAACTTCTACAGACCTTGTGTCACATTGTCGATGTGGAGTCATTTCAGGTTTGTCTGTTTTTAAACTCGTCTCCATCGTCTTCTGTTATACAAGAGATTGTTGGAATGTTGTTTTTTTGCCTTGAAGCTCCAGAAATGTTTTGTGGACTAAGAAAGTTCGCTTGACTTTCCATCAGCATGGAGGTGAGTTCACGATGAATGAAATTTAACTTCTAATAACTTCTTCTAACTTCTAGTAACAATCTTTTTGTTACCCATCAACATGTCAGCCTTCATGTATAACTCAGCTGCAACCCCTTGAAAGCTTCGAGGGGTTTCCCAGTGTACAATCATTTTCCAACAGATCAATGTAAACTCTTCATGGGGTGGGTAAACATTTTCAGCATTTTCATATAAGTTAAAGTTTAATGCCCAACATGGAAACATAAATTACTGTTCCAATAAATAGTCTAATTTAAAGAAAACCAAAGTGACCGATGCCATTTATCTTCCTAGGTTGGACACGGTGTCAAAGGAACGGTTGGTGATGAACTAGGGTACTACCAGCCCTTAGTCGGTGAGTGGCAACAGATTCGTCATCTCCCAGCCGATTCTTAACGGCTTTAAGTGCTTGAAAGGTGACATAAACAGACAAACTTTAACAAAAATAATTCAGACCAGAAAAACACAACTCCTTCATGGAATAGTAATCATTCCTCAAGACAGCTGATTTGAAAGACTACAGTGTCATCAGACTTTTCTCCTCATTCAAGTGTTTGGCGGACACCATAAAGGGCAGAGAAATGAAAAAAGAACAATCAAGCCTCCACAAGTACATGTTTTGCAGAATTGTCCTCTTTCAGAACCACTGTGTGTGAATATCTATATATGTGTGTGTGATATATATGAGTGCATGACTTATGGATATGAAGGGTTCCCTCTCTCCTGTTCTGCAGACTGATCATGAACGTCGTTGCTCTCGAGTGAAACAGTGAGATTCCTATGAGCTTCATCTTTTCCATTACACCCCCGTGACGTTGGCTCAGCCAGTGTCTCCGCTGCAGTCCTCCAGTGACTGAGGTAAAAGCAGAGTTCATGATATTGTGCTGAGAATAAAAGCCTGTTTTGAGTAGACCACTCCAGGTGGAGAGAAAAAGAGAAGAGAACCTGCAGCTCTTAAGAAACAGTGGCATTTGATTTGAGTCCAACGTTCCACACGCTGCCATCAGAGCTGGTACCACTTCTTATCTTTGTACTTCAACATCATCTGAAAGGAGGAAAGAGGAAAAGTCAGCGATAAGAAGCCGAACTAGGAATGATGGCTTCATGTGATCAAAAGGAGGTGCCTACGTCATGAGCGTGTTTGGAGAAGGATTCCGCACTGGCCATCATGGCTGCCGTTCTTTCCTCCAGCTCGCCCAGTTTCTGACCTCTCTCGTCCAGAGCTACCCGAGCACGGGCCAGATCTCCCACTACCCCGGACGCTGCGCCCTTCATGCCCTCCATGCTGCCAGGGCCCGGAATGTGTTGAGCAAGGCTTCTGGAGGCCTTACCTGCAGTTGTTTCGCCAACTACCAAAGACAAAAAAAAAAAGAAATCAGTTTAATGACAAGACAAGATGTATGAGTGTAATTTGATAGCAGGCTGCTGTGGACTCACAGAGGTCCTCCCGGTCCAGGGACTGCGCTCCTCCTCCAAAGAGACCTTTGAAGAAGCCTCTGTTGGGAGCCTCCGGTGTCTCCACAGGAGTAAATAACTCACTGAGCATCTCCTGTAGAAGACAACCATCAACACAGGTCCACCTCAACTCATAAACACTTTAAAATTACAGACATAAATTGTATTAACTCCTATATCAACAAATACTAGAGCACTCAGTGGCTCAATAAGGGTAATGCATTAATAGACTGATCTTAAAAGTTTGAAAGCGGTTCTGCATGCAGTCTAACAGAGGACCAGAATGATGTTCTGGTTGTCACCACCAGGTGTCACTCTGGATTCAGCAGCCGCTTCCAAAGGTCAGAATTAATGCAGCGATGAAAGCCAACTGGCATTGCAAACTTTAGCTGGGATGATGTGCTACCTTACTGCAACAATAAGGATTCATCATTACAGGTCACCTATGGCGTCAAAATAATCAACATGGTACATACGTAATGTTAAAACCAGACCAGTTTACACGAAGACTCTCTCATGCTCTTCCTTCCTTCTTCCTCAGAAAGTCTTTCCTAGACACTCTGATGAGTAACTGACCTGCAGGTTATCGCAGGTCTCCTGGCTGTAGGTGATTCTCTGGATCTCAGTAGCTGAGGTGAGGTACAGAGCCTGTCCCACGTTGGAGAAGCAGAACGTTCTGGCTATGCGCATATCTGTCAGTGGTAGGTAGTTCATATCTAGCAGAGGCCTTAGACTGGGCAAACTGGGAGCATACAAATAGATTTTACACCACATTGTAACTTCAGCAACTCTATACATCAAGAATCTTAACGCCAAACAGACGATACCTCAGAGTCATGATGTGACCGTTGGCGCAGAAACAGGCAATGCAGTTCGCTCCGGCCATCTGCACGATATCGGCCCTCAGCACGAAGGAGGTCTCTGTAATGTTGTGTTTGTGGATGCGGGTTTGGGAGGGCAAAGCCAAGACCTTGGCCTGTTTCTCAGAACACAACACGGCAAACTGGGAGTCTTGACCCTCCTGAGAAGAAGGAGGGGAGGCCGGCCTGCGCCTCCTGCTCTTCTCCCTCTCCTCCTCTGAGGCGTTTGGGTCATACCAAGGTTCATATGAAGGTGGCAGCAGAGCTCCGGTGGCATCCAAAATAGCCATCGTCAGAATGCCTCCTTTGAGGTCGACCAGAGTTCCTGGAGAATGAGAATCAGAAAAGTATTTGTTTGACCACAGATGATCAATTTTGACCAGAATAATGATGAATCTTCATTTTCAAGGGAATAGTTCATGTAAGAGAGGTGGTGGTGTGTATTTCCGGTGACTCCTCAATTGCAGCATCTTACCACATGAGGAGATGCCAACCGTTTGCTGCAGCCTCTGTTCCCCGCTGGGGGGCAGGCTGAGGGCGACCATCATCACGGACCCCTGTGTGGTTCCCACTAACAGACACGGGCTGATCAGACTGTCCATCTTCCTGGGGAAACTCTCGCAGAAGTGAAAGGCTGAGATGGCCTCTCGAGATTCTCTATCTATGCTGGTTACACTGGAACTACGTGAGCGGGTGAATGAGTTATCCTTGGCATCTGGACAGGAGGGAGCAAAAAAATGAGGAAATTATTTTTGGTGATACAACTTAAGAGGAGTAACAGATGCTAATATCCAGCAGGTTAGAAGTAGGTCAGAACAAGAATCTACTACCAAGTACAGCAAAAAGGTTTTTGACATTGAGAAGCTCTCATTTACATCCAGGGATGCCTTTTCTTCAAAAGGTTCCCATGATGCGCTTTACGACAATTAAATTCGACAACGTTCTCAATGTTAAAAATAACGTTAAAGATTTGCTACAGCTACTCCCAAAGGAATAAATGTGTTTTTAAAGAGCAGAATTATTTAAGGCCTCGTTACTTTGTTGATGGTGGCCAAAACACAAGCTTTTACACCATATAAAAACGATGGATGCCAACAGAAACTAAAAGACCTCTGACAAACAGAGGAAGGCTAAACACACTGCCCGTCACATGTGATCCTCACAAGGAAACACTGCAAACAAGAAAAGCAAGATTTTTAACAGTCAGGTCAGTGAAGCATCATCAGGAAGAAGGATACGCTGCAAGATTAGTATTAAACCTTCGAGAACAAAAAAAACAACAACAAAAAAAAAAAAACCACAAGCATTGGTGGGGTTAGTACCAGTTATCCCCCTTCAGACCAAGTCAGACCAGGACTGGCCCACTCACAGGAGCTGGGTTTGGACTTTCCTTCCTTCCCACAATGAACGCGTTTCGGACACGTGAGAGAACGCCATCGCTGAAGTTTCTCCGCTGCTCACAGTGCAAACAGAGTTCTCCTCACTTTACAGTCTCACATTAACAACAACATGCAATCAGAGATTTAAGCAGCGCTCTAACAGAAGGATTTCACGACTATGAGCTGAAATAGGCAGAAGATTCAAATTACAAAAACCAACACCTGCAAGAGAGTGTAAGGGTTCTCGGTAGGTTTGGCTTACCATTGTCTAGCTTTTGCTCACCGGATGAACTAATTTTCCGTGACATCTTGGCTGTAACAGAAACAAATACTACTATTTTACTTTATTAGATGGCTAAAAGCATGTTTATTTTAAATAAATAAAATCATAAAGTAAAAAAAAAAAATTATCTGATTTTGATTCATTCTTAAGAGTGGTGACACGTACTGAAAGACAACTGTTGAGGTCGTAAGTACAGCACATTCTGCTGTGTATGGAATGGTAAGAGTTTGCAATGTTTCAAAAGAACATTTTTCTCATAGATGAGAATTCAAAGTCATGATTTATCAATATCATCTCCTCTCCACACCGATGCAAAGTCTGTGTCAATAATGTAATGTTAATTCAATCAAGGATCTCTGCTGTTTTGGAGATTTGGATTGTGCTGTATGAGCTCTACGGAGTCATTTTATGCTCATCGTCATTCATGTTAAATCGTCTCCATCTTCTTGTGTTGTTGATGAGAGCTTTAAACTACAAAACTTTACCCAAATAATCCATCGACATGGGAATGAATATGTAATGATGATGAATTTTCATTTTTGCTAGCAACCAGGCTAACCTGAAGCACAACAACAATGAAAGTTGTCTGTCGCAGTGTATAACCACCCTTAGAGAAACACTGAGAATATAAATGAGGCTGAGGCATCGCAACCAAAAGGGCCTGTAATGTCAAACAAAGCAAGAGGCAGAGAAGAAACAGGGTGATTATGTTTCAGTGAACATGATTATGCGAAAGGAGTGGGAGGAGAAAAGATAAGTGGCAGCCAAACACAGCTGAAACCCTGGAATCAGAAACACACACGAGTGAAATCAAACGGAAACAGTTGACTTCAACATTCAGTAACACGGTTAGATATTAGTACTGTAACAGAATGAGGCATGCAGGTTTTCTATGCTTTTGGATGGGTGATTTTGGATGATATTTTTAATTCAGAGTTATGTGGAAACAACCAAAAGGTTATGTTTTTTATACAAATCTGCATAGAAAATCTGAGGTTTGGGATTCTAAAAGATTTCCTGTCATGCATTTAAATCATGATTAATTTCATTAAACTCCCCAAACTGCATGATTAGTACAAATCCGTGTCTTGAATGACTCATTTCTCATTTTGGCACAAGAGGCATGGATGGGATTAAGGCACAGGGTGGTTAGAACGCTGTCAATCAGGGAGGAAAGAATGATCAGAGTGATCAGTGATCAGAGCGAACGCATCTAGATGATACAGTACCAAAGTCACTGGCAACCGTCTTGGAAAAGCGTCTACTTTTGGACTTCACTGGAAACAGGGTTCAGAAAGACAAATCACACACCGGCAGCCATTTTTAAAGTTTAAATTGAACCTCTTGATGATACAGTACCCTTCTCTAAGAACTTCTGCTTTCGCTCATCATCTGAATTGCAAGGTGAGGTAGATCCTATGTGACAAACGCAATTGTGCAGAAAAATAATTGATCCAAATGTTAGAATTAGAGGATCAGTCTTGTTTGTGTGAAACGAGGGACTCTTACCTGAAGTCGGTGACTTGCAGCGGTCCTCTGAGGTGTTGGACCCGTCGTTGGAGTCGCAGAGTGCTGTGGGAATAAAAAAAGGTTGGAATTAAGACAGACAACACTCTCAGTAAATTAACTAAAGCTCTACAAATTCCTACAGCCTCGGGCACAGATACTGGGCGGATAGAACAAACATGGCCTCTCCAAATTGAAGAAAACTAAATTGTAAATCTAAATGATAATTTCTAAATAAATAATGTACTTGACAATGTGTAAATATAAGTCAGTTCCATTTGTGAAATAATTTCCACATGTCCAAAGCTATACATCTAAATGGTCTGAGCCATGTAGTTTACAATGATGTCACACTGCCCAGATGAGCAGCAGAATAAGTCACATCTGTAGAGTCTGTTCGGGCTCATACAGTTTAATAGTGGCAGACTGGAAAGAACGGCGGCAGAATTTTTGCTTTTATGACCAATACTATAAATAATGACGTCAAATATCAATTTGAAACAGTGCAGGTAACTCCAGCACTAACTTCCCCTCTTTACTGCCTGCCCATAAGTTCCAATGAGATCTGCGTCCATGTCTCTGATACATGAGATGGAAAGAATTACCAATTTGAACAAAGGTAAGGACTGTTACTGTACCTGTACTGTGTAGCACTAATCTGGTGACTACAGGGGTTCATTTAATTAAAAATCTAGGTTGAAAAGATACACTATGTGATTTTGTCCTCTCACATCACGACATAACCTCACAGCCAACGCCAATTTTTTTTTTTTTTTTGGGGGGGGGGGGGGGGGGGGGTTAACCAATTGGCTGTCAGTGTCGTCAGTAGATGTCAATTATGTTTTGCAACGGGGAGTGCTGGGGGACAGTCTGGTGAAGCTTGTCAGTAAAAATCAGGATTCTAATCATGGAATTTCGCGTCATGACAATTGATCCAGTTACGGAACAGAGGATGACGAATCAGAGGGAGATGGAGAAGCTGCGGCAGCTTATGATGCATCAAAGTTTACATATGTCAGAGGTCACCTGCGAGCGAACACATTGTCGCTCGGAGAGAAGTATCTTGCGATCGGTCAAGAATAGAAAGAAAACATCGATAAATGTCCGGCATGTCGGAGAGAGCCCGCAAAAGGAGATAAATTGTTACAAAGTGCTGGCAGCCACTGAGTTAAAGGCAGCCATGATGTGAGGATCAATCAAATTGTGAGTCAAAAATCAGGGAGTGTATCTTTTTGAGAAAAAGGAGAATGATTAGATGAGAGAAATAAGGACTGCACAATATATCATTTAAACATCGATATCATATAACCCATGAGCAGTATCCACACTGCAGATTGTGCAACATGAATCAAGATAAATGAATGAATGGTTCTCTTTGATGGTGGATCAACAAATGGAATGTTTGTCTGATAGAAGAGAATTTTCTTGGGTTGTTAGGGAATGACATGTAGCCTCTGATTGATCAGACAAGAACTGATTGATCAGACAAGAACTGATGCCATTTTCAGCAACAGGTGCTGCATTTTCAGGTGCAACAGGAACTGATACCATTTCAGCAACAGGTGCTGTTGCAAAGCTCCACAATGTTGTCATCTTCTGACACAACATAATTGTATGGGTAGGGTGAGTGAGGATGAGGAGTAATCTGAGTGAGGATGATGAAATATATGAGTGAGGAGCCATAAATCCCCAAATAATAAGAATAATTTCCCCAAATAGGATTAAAAAAGTACATTTCTTCTTTATCTTCTTCTCAAAAAGTTTCAGTTTTATTCCTGCTTGCAGCAATGAAATTAACATTTGAGGTTCCAATGAAAAGCAAGCAGCACCCCTCTTCATTTCAAAATGTCAACGCAATTACTAACGTCTGGAATGATCATCTTTTACAACCAGACTTTCTCCACTCATAAGATAAACTATGACAGAATATATATGTAGAAAACCTTTTTGGAAATCTTTGCCCCTTATGCCCCCTTCTGCTGGGGCAATACAATCACAACGTCAGATTTCTGTCCATATTGTGCAGCCCTAACACTACTGTAGGTGGGGGATGTAACACAACACAACTTACTGAGGTGAGATGAACGTAGTTTTTTCACAGACTCAGTATACAAGTTAGATAGCCTGGACATGCAAGACGTCACAGTTGGAATGTCTTTACAGACACAGAGAGAGACCAACACAAACAAGAATGAACATCACAAGAGCAGCACAAAAACAAAAACAGTCTCAGAGGCTTTATGTTGTATTTCTGTTTGAAATACATCTGTCAGATGTACTAATTGTCCAAAAATTTGTTTTTCACAGCATTAAATTGGGCTTGAATCTAGCACCAGACCGCCAAGACTGGAAAGAATGAACAGAAACAGTCAGAGACAAAACAACAGTAAAATATATGACAGACACAGAAAGGTCAAAAACAAGGTGTAATCATTAAAATGAACGGAGCTCCAGCTCCACTGCGCTCTTTGATCTGTGCTACTGAACAGATGGCGAACCTGTCAGTGATGCCCCCTGTTGAGGGATATGAGCTACTGCAGGGGGGCAGTGCTCAGGTCTGCTGCCAAGTGTCAGACCAGGTCGTTCTAACCCACCACTGACAGGATTCACTAAGTCTTCAGTCTACTTTGGCCTCACATACAAACACACAGCAAAGTAAGGAGGGTTAATAATTTTAGTCAGGTTAGGGACGTGTTTATAGAGACATGTCGGAGCTCACCTCCAGAGGGCTGTCTTGCTTTGCGCGGGGAGCGAGGCTGCCTCTGGTAGGGTTCAGATGGGCTGTACAGCTCTGATGTGGCCATGTTAAGGAGCAGAGTTTTCTGGAGGTAGTCCACCACAGCCAGGCCATTACTGTTTCCAAACACCACTCTGAAAAACACAAGCCAATGAGTTCCTGCTGGGAGCATGCTTCTGCTTTGAAAACACAAATAGGAGCCATTTACAGCAGTATAAATACATAACGCTGTATAGGAATGATCATCCCTTCCGTTAAGATGAAGAATCTCGTGGTGTGTGGCTCTTACAGGCCGTAAGAGGAGTTGATAGCCAGGCTGGTGATTGGCTGCGGCGGCTCCCCGCTCACCCACACCAGCTGGATAACCAGCTCCACCTGGTAACCTGGAGACTGCTTCAGCGGGGAACTCCGCACCCTGTGTGAAAAATATGTATGAATGAAGGACTGCTGTGTGGATAAAGCACGCTGATCGTGTCATTATTTAATAAAATAAAATAAAATAAAATAAAATAAGAATCTTTCATACTGCAGGCATGGTATATTGTCCCTCGGTCCATCGGAGGAATTGCTGCCTGTGGAGGGCTGAATGGGAGGATCGCTCTCCTGAGGGCTGGAGGACACTCCCGGTGTGGGCAGGGTGGGGGTTTGCTCCCCTCCTGTGTCAGGGGAGTCTCCGTCACCGAACTCACACTGCATCCGCACCTCCAAGAGCTGAAAAGAGAGAAATTGTATCATTAACTCATTTGCTGCCAGTGTTTAGTACCAACTGATCTCTTTTGGAAGACTTTCTCCAATGTTATTTGTCATCCTCTGTTCCGTAAGTGGATCAGTCGTCATGACGTTAAATTCTATGATTGGAAGCCTGATTTTCACTGACAAACGCCGCCAGACTGTCCCTCTGCCCTCCCCATTGAAAACCGTGATTGACGCCTATAGACGTCACTGGCAGCCAGTGGGTTAAAAGGCTTGTATTTTGACCAACTCTGATAATACCTGCACATTTATCTCTTCTGGCCATTTTTTTTTTCATTATTCTGTATCTCCCTGAACTCTCTTGTCTGTCTGCTGTTACTGATTGTTTGAAACTAGAATCCTGCAAATCTGTGATGTCAGTGATCCATCACTGACCTGCACGTCTTCAGTGGTGATTTCTTGCTTGCTGAAGCGATAAACAATGACATGAGCCGAAACCCCGGCCACGCAGAGCATCCTGCTCTCAGGGCACCAGGACAAGGTCTGGATGGCAAACGGGTCCTCCTCCACAATATCTGCACTCGGCTTCTCCTCCTTACCACGAGCTCTTTCGAACACCTTGGCAGTCTTCAGCTTGTACAGCACTTGAAGCATTACTTGAAAAGAAATTAAACTATTAGCAGCAGTTGGACAAATCCAAGATAGCATCATGTGACTTTAAAGACAACGCAAAACTGGTAATACTGTATCTATATCTCTAAGCAGGAACTCGATTTTGCTGTGGCGATCTTGATTGTCTTTACCCAGCAGACTTAATTCTATAAACTACCACTGACATTACCTATATAACAAATATGACTGGATTAAAACAGGAAATGAAAACAAATAAAAATAATCACTTACATGCAGAGGCATCCCAGAATTTAATTGACCCATCAGCATGTCTGTTAATGTCCAGACGGGAGAGAAAACAATAGAATATAAACTAATTTGTTCTTTGTGACATGTATGATTGAATGAAAATCAGTAAACGAACATGTTATCAGTCACTAACCCTGTAATTATAATCTCTGGGTAACTCTGGGTGCCTTGACCCCAGTTTCCTCCACTAATGGGCCATTCCTGCAAAAAGAAAAAAACTATCAATGATTTAGAAGATACTGTATCACCGTTTTAATACCACATATCTTTCTCCAGTGATTAAAACACAGAGTAGTCCTTGACCTTCTTGCTGTAACCTTGTCTCTTTTGCCGGCTGCCAATAGAATAAAGTGCAGGAATGAGTTCAGCAGGACAGTCAGCAAAGTATTCGCAGCAGGTCACCGGTGACTCATGAATAGTCAGAGGATACGGATTCTCAAATATTGGATATCTGCCGAGACAAGAAAACACAGGTTAGATGTGCAAACTGGTCTCATAGCTTCTGCACGTCAATCAACGTCAGGCTCATGAGGAGGAAAGTAAATGATTGTAGAGTCCTTTCAGTCTGTGCGGACTGAAAGTGGACTAACTGGCAAGACTTCCTCGTAATAATAGTAACGAAAAAAATACTCCTCATGATTGTGCAGGTGATGCTGTCTAATATCATCTCTTCTGTCTTCATTGTGCCACTAAGCTCTGTTGATGACAAGTTGTTGTGAGCTAATTAAACGTGTGTGGAAAGGTAGAACTATTGTCTTCAATGTTGATAGATGCATGTGTTCATAAAATGACCTTTCACTACAAATTGAGAAAAGCAGGGTAGTTTAGTTCCACTGTCTTAACTGTATTATGCTAACTGCATAATATAGTAATAGAGGGTGTGTTGGCACAATTTGTGTGAAAAAAGTGAAAGAGTTCAGGACTGCAGTGATTTTATTAATGTCTTTTAATGGTTGAGACAATTGAGATGGATTCTCTTAATTTGAAACAGATGTAGGAAGTGCATTAACTGGGATGGCAGTAACTTTAACCGGGCAAATAGAGTGAATCAAATGAGGATTTGCATCTTACATTGTAGCATTAAACCACCCCGAATGCGAGCTGACAGTGGGAGGCGTCAGCTCACCTCCCAGCCACTGCCGAGGCGCCCCTGAGCAAGGCGCCGTCCCCCTTACAAGCTGCTCAATCAGTGCGCACCCCGAAGTCGCTGCCCATCACTCTGCCTCCCCATGTACTGTTTGTTGTCTTTTCGAATTGTGTGCTTACAGGCCCCTTGTGTGTTGTGGTTGTGTTTCAGGGGCCTGTACACAACTTTGTATCTAATATAAAAATATGTATAGAGTGTAAAAAGTAATTTCCCCGTTGGGGATTAATAAAGTGGACTGTCTTTCTCTCAATCAAAAAAATGCAGTGCTGAGCTTATCGGCTATTTGGGGGTTCCAGCTAACTAGCCACATGATGCTAGCACTCTTCACCCACACCAGGAAGGCCAGTCCTATCTACCTACATTTCCATTATTCTGACATATACCAACAATACTCTACGTCTAGAAATCAGAATACTTACCCGATCTGTCCGAGGTCTATTACAACTAAATCCTTCTCAAGGAGGACCACCACGGCATAAGGCTCCTGAAAGTCTGAGAAAATAATGATGGTGAAAATTAACAAGCTCACACATACTCTGAGACCAGTGGACAAAAGCCTCCCCACCCTGACTGGAGTCTGGCTGCTCACCGTTTGGATAAGGTGTTTCACACAGCGTTAGGAAATCTACAATGGGGTAGTCCATCTCCAGGACGGCTGTACTCTTCCCATGCATGACAGTCAGACAGGCTCTCCTCCCCACTGTGTCATACGACAGACCTCCAGACAGGATCATGAAGGGGTCTCTGTGTTTGCAACAAAAAGACATCTTCAGTGTTTCTTTGGTACATTTTATTTTGTTTTTTAGAGCTTTTAATTCCTATTAAATTTTAATTTTGTGCTTTCTCTGGAGATTACTTGTCCCCATTTCACGAGTATGAATGACAGGAGGAGCCAACTTTTTAATTTCAATGATAATTATATTCATCGTTGACCTCGATCACCAGAGAAACAATGTTAATTTAAGAATAATAACTGGATCAGGTTTGAAATGAGCCTGTTCTATGCTGTTTTGACAGAAAAACAGGAAAGAACTCTCAGTACAGGATATTCATTTTAAACTAGTCAGTTAACACACAGGATGGGTGGGGACCCGCCACCATCAACACTTACCCAGCCCTTGTTGTTTTGTATTCCACCTTCAGGATAGGCTTGCATGGTTCTGGCTTTTTTCCATCCTTAGGCTGCTTTCCTAATAGAGGTCAAATGTCAAAAAGTACATTTCAGATATAACAACAAGTGTCAGTGTGTGTACAGTATGTAAACAATACACACGTGTGTGTATATACAACAGGTCCTACCATGTGGTGTGATGATCTGTCCTGGCTTGGCAGGAGCTCTGACATTCCATGTGGTCAAAGTGCCATCAGAGTGGCTGCAGACAAACTGTTTACCCTCATGGTGCCAGGCTACTGAGTGGATGGCCTGAAACACACACAGCAGCAGGTCATTAGAGTGTGATAAATACACACAGCTGTGCAACAGTGAATAGCAAGGTTTGTAAAAGTTCTGAGTCAAGCCAATAACACACAATGCCAGGCTTAGACTAGTGTGATTTAAAACTGATAAAAGACCATTTATTTGTAATGTCAAAGTTGGCAAAATGTTGAAACATTTAAATGTTGAAAAAAACAATTTTGTAAATAAAAAAATCTGAGAAAGTTAGACATAATCAAACATGCCGTCAGGACAACAGTGAAGCAAACTAACTAGTGGCCTCCCAGGAAGTGAGGAAAAAGGAAATAAGACCTTACCTCATCATAATTGTAGCGGTAGTCAGCTTTTTTGCACTTCAAATCCCACAACACCACTACTCCACACTCGAATCCAATCAAAAGCTGTAAAATACCAGAAGTAAAGCACAGCTCAGTTGATCACAACCAAACCAAATGTATACAAATACTAGAACACAGCTCTACATACTTTATTCTACTCACTTTTTTTTGTTCAAAGAAATACGTAATTTGGTATGAATTATAGAGAAAATAACTACATTTACAGTACACAAATTGTGCCAGCTAATTTAATGACACACTATGAACACTAAGAGAGTGTATGAAAATTAGAAATATGTAAATTACACTCAGCATTTTGGTCCCACAGGGATTTCCTTGAAGGAATTAATTTAGTCTAAATGGTTGGGGAAAGGATTCTAGTGGAATCCAGTGGAAGTCAATTACTCGGTTATTTTAAAAGCACAATTATGAAAAAAAAAAAGATTTCTATGAATTGAATTCAAAGACTTTTCCTTGACTTTCTTTAAAATAATGAAAATGTTTGCTTTTGATATTTTCCTCAATGAAGCACAGAATAGAAAAGCAGTTTCTATAAAATCTTGAAGACGGGTGGGTTAGGGGCCTGATATTTGTTAGATTATTGGGCGACCACGGAGGACTACACTACAGAATCCAATTCCTGTTCCATATTATTTTCCATATAATTCTAGAGGAATTACATAACAATAAAAGCCCCTTCTTATACAGCCTGTTCGAGGAACGACTGTTCCTTTATTGTGCCTCATTTTACTCACATCAAGCGCTCACAAAACATTATCATGTTGTATGTCTTTCACTTGCTGAAGACAGCATGCTACATAAAACTTATACACTGGAACACTGTAGTGATGGCTTTGGTTTTTTTTTCATCAGTATAAAAAAAACAAAGACGGCAGAGAAAAAGGTGTTTGTTGTGTTTCCACTGCGTGCTCTCTGTAAAAAGGACCACTAATATTCCCCTTCAAGGAGGTGTTAAATATCACTTAACCCACTGACAAAACAAGAACGAGAAACCACTCTTAAATGATCATTATTTGATATTTTTCTGGCATTTCAGCAGATGTCCAAGTTGTAAAAATACATTTCAAAAAAAACCCTTCTGTAGGCAGAATTAACTGCAGGATTCCATGAAAGCCTGGTTTTAATCATTAAATAAGACTTCAAACTGGTGCAATACTTTCTGGTCTATTTATGCCCCAATCAATACCTCTATCTCTTCGGCCATAATTGCCTCTGTGTAACATGTCTACCAGCAATTAGACTGAAGCGAAAACCTTTTCTCTTTGATTTAACACCAAAACCTGACACTCGCCATTGATATTTTAATTAGCCGAAAATGTTGCATTATCATTCTCCATTGTAGCTGCGTGAGCCGTATTGACATTGTGGCATCTGCGCTCTAGCAGCTTTCCAAATAAGGAGAGAAAGGGTGAAGCAGAAGATCACAAACGACCCAACATCTTTCAGCTTCCTGGTCACTGCAGCAGTCAACTTCCAGTTACCTTTCCTTCATCCATGGGGTTATCGCTGATGTGCACCACCGGCCCTGGGTGTGTCTTGGTGGATCTGTGCGACGTTCAGGGACAGACGAGACACGAGAGAACACGTGCAGAAAGTTAATTAAAGTGGTTGATGAGAAAAAAGATCTGCTAGATGTCTACTTTTAGTAACAGTGATTATTTAGGGAAGGGTACCGAAGAGGGAGTAAAAATAACAAGACTAACATTTGCGTCAGAGCAGCAGAGAGATTTGATATGTGAGAGAGCGGGGAAGGCAGAGCAGGGTCACACGAGGGTCTCCGCGAGATTATAGTGAGGAGATAGCCGTCGTCGTGGCAACAGAGCAAGGGCCACAGAGGAAGTGGAGGTTTAAAGAAAGTGTTGCTGCCTCCGAACATGGTCTGGTTACATCGGCTAATGATCTGATTGCTGCTGATGAGTCGGTGGAGTTGGAAATGCAGCAGTGAATAAAAGGCAGGGATGGACTCTGTCCACTAATCGCCACACGATTCACCAGATATACACTAGTTATGAACATGTGGTGTAGAACAACTTTATAAATAGCTCAAATGTACATTTTCTTGCAGTCAGTTCCGCAGTAGATTCCCGAACTTTCATTTATGGGTAAATTGCTCCTGTAAGTTGTGTTTAAGGAAGGAACATGGATGTCTTATGATATCTGTTTTATGTAACCTGTCATTTATTTTTAGTGTATTTTCTAATCTCAGTACGTTTTACTGCTTGCTCTTCCTTCTCCAATTTCAATGACAATGTCCAGGTTCGCAGAGGTAAAAACCAACATTGTGATGAAAAGTCTTCTATCTTAGGTTGAACAACTTCACAAAAGATATTACAGCCAGAGTCCTGTCCCCTTGGGAAAATTTCATCACATGGTGGAAACAGTCTTAAAACATAACTGGTGAATGAATGCATGCATGGGTCCTTCAAAAGCATTGCAGGATTTATATAACTTGCAATGCTTTTATTTGACTGGGCAAATAACTGGTTTAAAAAAAAAGGTTTTGCTCGTGTACCCTAAAGGAAATGTAGCTTACTGTTCACCTATGCACAGGATGTGATGTAAAATTCCTTGTGATCCTCACAAGGGGGGAGGGTGACACTGGGATTGTCAGTGGGCACTTCCTTTGACAGATGTTCCGTTACATCAGACAGAGAACACCTCCAGAAGCCTCAACAACACAGTCTGGTAAAACCAACAACCACGTACCACCCTCACACTGAGCAGTGCTGCAGATATACCGTTTTGCATTTCCAGCCAAAGTCTGAGCTCACATGCGAGCCCAAAGACAATAAAACAAATGAAGAAAACTCACAGTTCAATGGCTTTGTTCCACATGATGACATAGCCTGAGAGAGTGAAGGATTCCACGTTGACGATGTGGATGTTTCCTCTTTCTGTGCCGATGTAAAGCCATTTGCTCTGGAAGGGCAGGTGGCAATACGTGATCCTGAAAGAGGAGATCAGGAAAACATCACAACAAGCGTTCCATTAGCTCATCAATCAATCCCATCAAAGAGTCACCCTTGTCCCTAATCACGTTGCTCCAACTGGAAGGAGTAGCCAGTGACTAAGATTTAATTACAGAGGTTTTGTTCTGTGTCTCACTAATGAAGCCAGACTATATATAGATTACTGTGTGTGTGCGTGTGTGTGTAAATGCTGGAGTAAACGCTGCTGTCTTTTCTCAACTGATTAAGTCGGCTGTTTTCTCCTTCTTCTCTGTATTACTAATAATCTGGGTTTTTTAATGGATTATACAGGATAGGCCTCAGCCTATTCTTTTGTCAGTTACAGACCTTGTAATTTTTTTTTTGAAGAAGAAGAAAAAAAAAGGGGGGGGTTTGCATGCATGTATATTAATGCTTTATCAGCTGAATGCACACAACTCACGTTTTATACTGCAGATTGTAACTGAAATAAATCCGTCATTCATTCATTCAACTTGTGTTTGACATTTGTCTCGAAAGGAGGAGCCGCTGGACAGCAGGACAGTAAAACAACACTGACTACTATATTTTATCTGCCTGTAAAAAACAACAAGCAAAACACAACAAGCTGCGCAAGACAGGAAAGAATGCCAGGAGGACCATGGGAAAACAATGGATTTGCTGGTGATGACGTTCACTCCGCCACCTGGAATGTTTAGAAACTTTGACTCAACCTGTTGTCACGCAATGTATCAGGTGACCTTCACAAACATTACTACATTACAAACTGTTAAAGTACAAACCAGTTAAAGCTGTATTCAATATTTAGAATCCAATACTGGGATGGAGAAACAGAATTAGCATTTGGAATGTCGTGAATCTCATCTTCATCACAAATGAAGTTATATTTCCAGACCTCTGATCAATGTTGGTCTAATAATGCCTGTCCATTTAGCTGTTTAATGTTCCAATTTATTTAAAAAAAATAACACTCAGGTAGATGTTTGCTGTTTGTATTGTTTTATTTCCCCGTAGCCAAATGTGTAGAGTGAATTCATGACCTACAATACTTGTGTTTTCTACCTGATGACATTTAGCATAATTCATTTAAAGAACAAATCTGGGACAAAATCACTTGTGAAATAATGCGTCAGACTTCATGCAGCTACTAAGCAACTGTTTAATCACTGAACAGCAACATAAAACATCCTCTTTGTAAAATATTATAACACAAAACCTCACAAACAAACCAAAAACGAAAAAGAGGAGCTTCCCACCCGGGGAAGCTGAATTATCTGAGGAGCGAGTCAGCGACGCATTACTCTGACACCTCGTAGCGACAACGCTGCTGATGATACAGACGGGGCATGACGATACGCACCTCTCCCTGTTAAACTTCAGAGAATGCAAGATGGCTGGGATTTTTTGTCTCAGATTCCACAAGTGGATGCTGTCATCAGCTAAGGCACTCACCAGTGCCCCCTGTGGGGAGAAACAGAAGGGGTCATGATACAGTAAGACACAATGAAGGGAGTAATATAGAGGAATGAGGGTCACAGAATTAACCTTTCTTCTTTATCAGTTAGTGAACAGAACTGAGTCAACACGCAGTCAAAGTCAACAGAGCTCGTCATTGTAACCGTCTACATTTACAACGTGAGGTGAAAGACATTTCCCCAGAACCACAACAGTACATATTGACATTGGACTACATCAAGTGCACAAATTAAGAGACTGTATCTGCAGGAGTCAGCACGATGGCGCAGTAGATAGCATTGTTGTCTAACAGCAAGAAGGTACGAGCAGATAAAAAAATATATGTAAGAAATGTAAGGACTGTAAGGCTGGACCACAAGAACAACCCTGAAAAAATTGTAGACAGAAGACAAAGGACAGTGAAAAGAATTGTTGTCAGATGAGTTGATCGTTTGTCTGGGTTTGTGTGTGTGTGTGTGTGTGTGTGTGTGATTGTGATCGTGTCTGTTTGTGGACAGTTCCAATAGAATCTCTCCATTCCATCACTTTTTTTTGTCGACCCTCCAGCTCACAGATCTGGTAAAATTAAACAGGGCAGCCGGTCTTGTTGCACCGCGTCTAGTATTTCACAGGTTCTTTCGTCGTGCAGTCTGCAATGTTTTCTCAAACAAAGTTTATTTCCTTGTTGCAACAAACTGTGAATATGATAAAGAACAAAACTTGTAATGCGAGAAAGAAAAAAAAATCAACACTGGGATAATGATCAAACTGACTCATTAAAATTGTTGAAGCTGTTCTGAATTAAAATTAAGGTTACAGTAATGAACGCCTAGGATGTCAACAAATCTGGATCAGACTCAAAGTAATGAATAGGCAAAATTCAAATCAGTAACTGAAAATGGAATTTCCATTTTGCTATTAACTTTCCTTTAAACTTCAAACCTGCAGCTGAGAAGTTGCTGGTAGAGCTTTCATTGAGGGTCAGATAATGCTGATATTGATTAATGGTTTATTTTGAACTACTCGTGGTTCATAACACACCATACCCAAAGCACTTCATTAGACATGAGGCCTTTGGTGCACAATGGAAACAACATGGAAAGACATTGACAGAGTGAAAGGTGGAGCAAACAAGGAAACAAAGAACAGGCGATACAACTCACCTCGTTGATCAGGAACTGGAGCTGGATGACAGCGGCGCCGCTCTCATGCTGACAGTAGCACTCCACACCAGCATGGCCGAAGCTACAAGTCGTGTCAGTCAAAGAAAAATTACTTCCAGATTAAAAAAAAAAAAATCATTCAATAATATGCAGGTGAACTCATCAAACACAATTGTCTGATGCTGCTCAGTGTTCGAAAATGGAAGCCGACAGTTTGGATTCCTTAACACCTCATGCAGCATCATGAAATCAAACCAGTCTGAGATATTTCACATGTGTCACATTCAATTAATTTAACTAATTTATCAGGTCAGAGAATCTTTGCCTGCTGAGACCGATGGAAGCTGCAGATGTCAACTCTTATACTGAACTGTGATCGAAGAATAAAAGCCACTGTGGCCACATAATGATGCCAGAACACATAGAAAAAATAAGGTCCAAAAATAAGCTCCAAACTAGGAAAAAATAGGCAGTCACAGATTGCAACATCCCGCGACACCCCTGATTTCAAAATTTTACCCTGACCTACATTCATACTGTAGGTCAGGGTCATTTAATAAAAGACCGATAATATGATCCAATAACTGGTGCCACTGGTAAAGCACTAGCTTTGATCTATGGTCTTACACTGGTCTTCTCCCTCGTCTGTCTATCTTATCCGGTTCCTGAGTGTACAAAAGTTGAAATTTGACCTCAAGGTCATCATCTCATTTTCATCCCCTTTGCTGCCCGAGTAATGTACTTTTGTTTCATTTTTCTATCTGCAACGGTTGCAAAGATATTTGGTGCACAAACAAACCAACGGACAGACGAACAGATGGACGAACACTGACATTTACAATACATAACCGCTTTGGAGTGGGATGTAATGAGTTCAGACAGTCCAGAAAAGAGACGCCTTTAATCACTTTTACAGACAGAAACCGTGTGCACCAATCATGTACACCCACACAAGAAGGATGAGGAAGCAGTGTGAGATCTAATCATGGAGAGAATCTCTAGGAGGGCAGATAAAGCAATGCCTCTCATTTTCTTAATGCCACAGACAAGCTCCACAGACGGCCATGTTTCACCAACCGAATCCCCTTTGAGCTGACACAGCATTGTTTGTCTGAACAGGATGAACTGAGCGGTGCTCAAACAATCCCTCGATGCCTTAAACAAACTAAGGCGGGGCTGTTACACCGTTTCAGGACAGGCCCAACAGTGGGCATCACTTCTGCAGAACGATGAAGACAAACAAACTCGAAGCTGACGCCAGCAAGAGGCTGTTGCCAACTGAACTCACATTCTCCCGTGACCTTTCTGTGCGGTTTCAGCTCTTAGCACAACCAGTTCTGTCCAACCAGGAACAGAAATTCATCAGAAATATAAATGGATATCATGTCTCCGCACTGGAGGACGATGAGTCATTAAGTCTGCTTCACAGCCTCTGGTAGTGATTAATAAGGAGTATAAAGGAAAAAAAAACATGCAGCACTTTAATTATATTCATGAGTAAGATCACTTCAACAGCATGATAAATGGTAACGCGAGGTGCCGCCTGTAATTACCTCCTCCTGGCCCATGTTTTCACCTGTGTCTGTTTGTTAACAAGATTACAAGAAAACATGCCAGACTCCCACAAAAGCTGGTAGAAGAATGAGACAGAGGTGTGAAATTTAATTTTGGAACAGAGCAGAATAAATGGCAGTATCCCTCTTTTTTCTATTTTATTGCCAAATAGGTTGCTGGTCAATATTTACCCTTAATTACTGAAAATTGCTCAATAGAGTTTCACAAAATGTTATGGAGGTTCGGGGAAAGTTTCGTCGTTGGTACTCTGTGGCACTCATCAGCTGATTGAGCCTGTTGATTTGTCATTCGGAGAGCTGGAAGCGGATCAGTGTGCGAGAGGAGAAAAGGAAGCATGGAAAAACGAAGATAGTCAAGAGGACACGCGTAAGACTCTTCTCTCACCTCCACCTGCTGCTATGGAATAATTTAATCTCACAGAGAAGCACAAAGCAGGCGCTAGTTAGCAGTTATCTGTAGTCTTTGGGATAAGCTCCAGCAACCACCGTGACCCACGAAAGCGGAAGAAGAGGATAAGAAGATAAAATGTCCAAAAGTGGATTAATATTTGGTGTCCGTCACCGTAGTTCAGGTCCGGCCTTAAACAGACACGTAGGACTGTTCAGCCGTGGCAGGGGTAATCGTTCTATTGTGACTCATTCGACTTGATTGTTTGGTTTGTTTGTTGAAAGGATTACACAAAGTCTACAGGACAGACTTCCAAGGAACTTGGTCAGCTAAGAAAGAAAGCATTACATACTGGCACAGATCTGGAGCAACTTACTTTTAGAATTTTTAGGCTATGTGTGTGTATATAACATGGTGTACTGTAGATCCAGATACATTATTACCCAGAGCTGCTGGATTAAATAACACATGTGAAGAGTGTTATCTGTGTTTAGCTGCAGTTTAGAGTTACAGTTTTATAAGTATAACGAAATGACCATGAATTAAGTTATGATTCTTGCCGGGGATCTGGATCTGGTTTATGCAAGACATACGCAGGATTATTCAGCATTATTCTTTTAGTTTTGTGTGTTATTTAACTCATTAGTGCAGATGAATGTAAAGGACTCTGATGTCATTCTGATGCAACGTGAGTTAAGAGCTCTGCTGAGCCGAGCTCTTTCTCCAAGCTAACAGGAAACCGATGAGATGAACCTCAAAACGCAGATAGCCATCGGTCTCTACTTGCTTCTACTCTGGTCTAAACCACAGGAAATTCATACTTAATCAACCAGTTAAGATTATTAATACCCTTATTATACTCAGCACTAAGTATTGTTAGCAGAGCATATGCTACCAAAACTGTGTTTGCATTATAGTCCCACCAAGTCAAGTGATCTTAAATTATTATTCCTGTCTTCATCATCTGAGTAAATTTGCAGTATTTCAACTTTTCATTTGAAAACCATAATCTGATAGTTGAAACTGAAGAACTGAAGGAAACGGAGACTTTTTAAAGACAATGAAACAAATATTTGAAAGCAAATATAGAGTGGCTTCATGTAACTCATATTAGTAATCTAAGTCTCATCTTGAGATGCTAAACTGATTAATAAAGATGCCTTTTACACCAAACTTTAAAGCGGAAATGTTCACTATATCCGTTCTACCAAAACACTGCACCGTCTGATGCAGAAGCACAAGGCGAAGCATGCAGAAATGAACAGACGGATAAAATCAATTTGATCTCGATCTCTCAACATTTCTAGGTAGCAAGTAAACAATGAGGTGTGGCCAGATCACAAGTTCTTGTTGATCCCTTCGACTGGCACAGAAAGACGTTCATGAGGAGTTTAAACACATCACACGATTGGGTCACGCTTCTTCAACATCAACACTTCCACTTTTAGTGATTCAACGTGGCTCACCAGAGCATTTCAACATCTTTGTAGAGTCACCCGGTAATCATTGTGACAGGAAGTCAAATGATCATCCTGACTTCAAACGAAGAGACGATGTTATGTCATCGCCTGAGGAACAGGAAGCTACTGGCTGGCGAATCATTCTGAAAGAGTTTCTGCAGCAGAAGCTCGAAAATATACGATTTGACCCTTCAGCGTTGGGAGTATGTTTATTTCTCGTCGCTCTCAGTTATCCCATGAAAACTGCCCCACAACCACCCCCTTATGTAAAAGTATTTACATATAATCCAAAACGTACTTTCCTTTTGCTCATTTAAAGTTAAAATCATTTAAAGCCACCACTGACCACCCTTTGGGTTTGGGCGTTAGCATCACAGAGAGCAGGGACTGTCTACAGTAACACACCGATTAAAACACTGTACCAGAGACAGATCTTTTACAAGCAGACATTTATTGCTTGTAGACACCTCATTGAGCTTATGTCTACTGAGCTGTGGAAGCGTTTCCAAACTCCAGCGGCAATGAGCTGGATCGATACCGCCTGTCTTTTGATAAATGGACCTATTGCCTGAATGACAGTAATCCCATCGGCTCCACCTTGCACATTAGGGTGACATGGAGGCAGTGTGTGTTCTCTGGAAGTCGCCCTGTAAACACAAACCTCTCTTAATCTGGAGAGTGGATAAAGACGAGGATGGAGCGCTGTCTAATTAAAATCTAAATAAATCAGAAGGCTTCCTAATGCAGGATTTCTGCATTAAGGGGAAACTCTGTGTTTACATACTAATAGGACCAACCCCGAGGACATGCTGTAAACAGAATAAGCTGGGTCTGATCAGACATTCACGTCAACTCCACATGGATGTCAGCATCTGCCGGTTGACTTTCTCCTCTGTTCTCATCCCATCCCTTCAGTAAACATGGACCCATGTTATTAACAGAAACAGGGAGACCTCTCCTTGACAGGAACTTATTCATCCGAGTAGAATTCAAATGCAGTGTGTATGAGAAGTGTAAAGATTTCTGCTGTCTAGCTACAATTTGTCTCAATATTCAACAGAAAACGAGCTATAACGTCTAACTGCAGAGCATGAAGGGAACTAAGGTTGTTTAGATGTATCTGAGTTGGAAACACTCCCCTGACCAGCTTCGAACCAGCTGTTACCAATAGCAGAATAAGTTAGCATTACAGTAGTCTGAAGGCAGTTGGAGTAATTGTATTGTAAAAGCGAGACACAAAATGAAAAAATAGAATAATACTTAGCAAAAGGAACTCCTATTCAGGGGTTCCTGACGGCATTCTTTAAAAAAAAGGACTAAGCCTATAATAGAAGTTCTGTTTCTCTAGCCTAAATTGGGGTAGAACAGAAGAGGCCCTGATGGAAGCCGCTTATTTAGCCATAAAATTTATTTAATTAAAATCAATTTTTATCCTTGTATACACACAAAACTTGTAACTGCCTGAAGGGCCACACAGCACTGTAGCAGATTGTGTGTGTTGTGGTATCCTGGTGCAGGCTGGGCAGCAGAGTAAATGAGGTTGGCTCTTCAGCATATGGCAGAGGAGCTGTTCATGCTACTGCAGAGATAATGAGCCTGGTGCTCCAGGAGAAGGAGGTTGCACACGAACACATCCTTGCCGGCGTCTACCGCTGAGCTTTTTGGCTGACAGGACGCAATGTCAGCTCACTTCCTGTGTGAATTCACCAGTTTGGGCAACACTGAATGGCAATATGGTCATATGGCATTTATAGAAAGGATTAATGCATGAGCTTGTGTTAAATTGTGCTTTAAATAAAGAGGTGCATCCCTGGAATTAACATTGATTTACTTTCCTGATGTGGTTTCCTCCACTGTTGGATGTAAAAAAAAAAAAAAAAAAAAAAAAAAAAAAAAAGGATACAGTCTCAGAGCTCCAGCCTGAGTCCCGATGGCCAAGATTTTCTGCACGGGGTCAAAAGCCATTGAGGATGGTTGATATGGGAAGCCATGACGCACAGTCTGTGGGAAAGAGCAGAATTTATAACAGCCTCCAGTCGGCAAATCAATCCTCTACTCTAGTCATGCTGGCATTGCTGGAGCAAAACCAGTGTCCTAATCTGCCAGAAATGCAATCCATCAATGCAGAAAATTAGTCCTATTATCAAAATGAATTAGATCAAGCATAGACATTAGTGTAAATAGGGGCTGGAATATTTTTCTGACATCCATGTGACATGTGGACAGGCTCAATCCTGTGAAACATTGGCCGTAAATTCATTTTGTCTGTCCTAAGGCTCACATTTCCAGCCTTTGAGTGCACTGCATTGCCAGTCCCCCCCCAGCCACCAAAATGTTACCATCATTAAGCATCTATAACTCAATTGTTTTAGGTTGGAAGCCTTGCCCAGTCATCCAGGAGGTGAATGCAGTTTAGCAGCATTATGTAACAGGTAAAGCCTTGGCCCCTGGACCCTGGGGAGCTGACCTTTTATGGTCCCAGATGAGGCAGAAACTGGTGGAATGACTCTCAGCAATGTTCGACACATTTTAAAACATCTACGGACTAAACAGGATGAATTATCAAACTGTGAGTGAGCCAAATGAGCCATTTGTGGAAATTTAATGGATAAGAGGACTTTTTTTTTTCAGGTCTGATTTAAAATGGTGCTCACTCATTTGTTTGTTTGCTCAGTAAAAGGGTCGGTTGCTTTAGATGTTCCTCCCATCTGCTTCATGTGGGACCTCAAAAAAGGAGGGTGCAAACTCTATACATTTGAATGAATCAATTAATTAATAGTTTAATAAGTTAATCCAAATGAAAAGTCAATCATCTGCAAAGTATTTCTGGAGCTTCAAAGCAAAAACGTAAGTTACCACCTGAGTTACTGAAGAAGACACGGACATGTTTTAAAAGAACCGCTAAAACGCTGTTTTACGATCAAGCTCCGTAAATATTTTGTACCATAGAAAACATCACCTGACTTTCCATCTGCTGTGTCACTAGTTCAGCAGCTCACTGTCCACCAGGCACACAGACATGTCCTTTTCTACCATTAAGGAAAGAGTTATTGTCTCAGCTCCATAACAATACAGCTCCACCTTGCTCACACAATCTCAGTAAATTACGGTGGGGTTCCTTTACTGACTAATGATTGATTATTAATATACCTGAAAGAAAGACACTTCTTTAATGTAAACATAAGGAAGCATCCACAGTAAAATCCTAAAAATGCAGGATCCTTCAGTGGCACCAAACCGTCTTCATGTCGACAAGTCTTAAACTCACAAATCAAACCAATTTAATAAAACTTTGGTTACTTTCATAATCCTCTCTGGTCATTTATTTTGGCCATGCTTTCAGTGCTGGCTGGTGACGACATCGTTCAGCACATCTGTATACAAAAAGGCGAACACTTTATGCTCTGATCGTCCTCGTTCGTGTCACATGACCAAGAATCAGATATATATCTAGGACCACATGATAGTGACGCAAATAAGATTTACAAAGACAGGATTTTTGTGTTGACACAACCCTGAAAAAAAAATCTGATTTGTGTCACATTAAGGCAAAAACTGGCTTCCAATCACTGTAGCTTGGTAACGTGAGTGGGGCTTCAGTCCCCTTCCCTGATTTAAGTTTGTAGATTTTTTTTATTATTGCAGAAAGTGAACTAAACCCATTATCATGACATGTCATTTGTTACTTAACATTAAAAAAATCTTAAATCAACATCAACTTATTTGCCTCCACCAAGGTGATTTTCACAAATGTCCATTTGTTTGACTTTTCAGCAAGATTTCACAAAAAGTACTGAATAAATTTCCATTAAACTTCAAGGGAAAATATACAAAGCAAAGTAAAAACAGAACTATGGAAATTTTACTACCGATACAAACAAAAAGATGTTGACTTTCCACTTTGGTTAAGATTGTGAAATGTTTTTCAAAACCTTCCTTATGTCCCTGCGAGTCATGCGTAGATCTTGGTAGGATGGGAAAATCTAGCGTGTGTTAAGTGTTGACATTTTCAGTGTGTGTGTGTGTAATTTGTTCCACACACAAATCTGGAGATTATGGTTTCAGGGCCACGAGTTTAATCTTCGTTAAGACCTGATTGAATTAAAAGGGATTATTTCAATATTATATCTTACACTTTTCATCTCATATCGTCGTCCTGAGCTGAAGTACATGTGAATTACTTTTTACACTGAATGCGAATTATGGATTTCGTCCTTAGTATCGTTATCATTTTAGGGAGGGACCTCGTCTTGGTCAGTAGAGAAAGGGGGAGTTGTTACAGCAACCACTGATTCAAAATTAAACTGATTAAAATATGTTTGACTTTTTTTGTCTCACGTCTAGCACGTCAGCTACTCAACTCGTGGTAATAATAAAAATAATGACTTCAGGCAACGATTCAGTGCAAAGCAAACAATCTGAGCGCTATGACAGCCGACAACGGGACAGCCCAAGAGAGGTAGCCGATATTATCTCCTGCTTACATCCCCATAGATTAAACTTCTACTTCACTATCTGATCTAGATTTTCAGGTCGTTCTACGTGCTGAATATTTTTCCTCATTCAATTCCCATCTCCCCAGTGATCGGTGCTAATAATTGGAAACAACGCTAGTGTGCGGTCACGCCGCTGTCATCTGTCACTTTGCAAAAACAGTCCGATCATGTCACCGAAAACCCACCTTACAAAGCTGGAAATGCTCCGACTGGAGGGTCTCCTGGACAGCATCGTTTTCCTTTGAAATACCCGAATGAGCAGTCGCAGGGGAGGAGGAAGCCGCTGTCAAGCCGTCCAGCACCTTTCTAATGTTAAACTTCTTCATTTTCCTCCGGTAGAGACGCGACGGTTGAAAGAACAGATCAAGCGAGCTACCATAAATTGGATATAGGAGGTAGCTGCTAGCTAGTTAGCCGGAATAACGCACAGTTAATATATTTCTCTATACATGTTACATCTTCCGGAGGGTGTTGCCAGCGCACTCTCCAAAAGCACCCGAGTCATAAAAATTGATTTAGTCAGTCCTTTCCGATATCAGCGTTAATCCGGCATTTATGTGACCAGCGCTGACGTTATTCGATCGGGATCAACCGTTTCCTTGAGCTGCTTCCCCGGCCAGGGCTCAGCGGGTAGCAAACTGGCTACGGAAACGCAGTGAACTGCAGCAGGAAGTGAGTCTGCGCACTGCGGTAACCCGGATGTTGGCAGGTCTGCTGTTAGCCTACAGATTCTGGTACTTCAGTACGGGATTGTAGCATTTCTAGCCAGTACGAACACTTTTCTGCCAAATCGGAAAAATGTTCTTAAATTAATGACATAATAAGTTAATACTTTGAAATAAGTAGCATCTCAGAAAGTACCTAGTGACGCACTTTCTTAAAAAGAATGACTTGTCCGTTGTAATAAGTAATATGTCTAAAAATGAGAAATTTGTTAAAATAATGATTTGTTTATTTCAAAATAAACTTCATATTCCAAAATAAAATATTTAGCATTATTGTGCTGGCAAGACGTTTCGCATTACTCAATGTTCATTCTTTTGGATACTGTACAATCTCATTTGTTCACTTGTTAAATCCCTATTTTTAGATTAGTAATTGTTTTCAGACAAAAACTTAATATTTTGACATAGTTAATATTTTAAGATGCTCCGTTAGTATATTAGATGTACTGTACTGTTACTTTATTGCAGTACTAAGCTGTTATCTTGACATACTAAAATATTAACTCACTATTATTTAGAAAATGTCAAATATATTAATTACAATAACTTAACTTATTTTTTTAATCAAAATAGAGATTGAAAAAAAAGCTCTAATTTGATACCTAACAGGGAAATACTTGATAGAACTTAAAGTAACTTTATTTTTGTAATAGTAATGTAAAAACTATCAAATTGAATAAAGAATGAGTGAATGAAAAAATATTTTATAGGTAATCCTTTTCACGAAAGAACTTTCCCACAGAAATTTAATAGGAGTCAACCTATTATGAGAGCAGGGAAAATAGGCCATGTTTCCTCCTTCCTCTTGTTCCCTAAGGAGGAAAAAAAGGCTATTTTACCTCCAGAGAGATTTCGAAGACCAGAAAATCTGGTTGGACAAAACCAGAAAGCCTAGATAAATGGTCACCTATATGACCCATCATTTAGGAGCCCCCAACCCCCACCCCCTTTTTTTGACAGTTATTCTTTTTACTGCTTTTGAATGCAAATGAAACATTAATAATGAAACATTCATTAAATAATACATCTGAAAATACATTGAAGAGATGTAAAATAGGAGGTTTCTTGGTTGTTCCCAATACCATTTTACTGTGACATAAACTGTATATTAGATTGTTACTTTCTGCACTGACTTAATTATAATTATTACAGATATTACTGTCACATCACCCTCATCATCTTCGGCACAGTCACCATTATTATGATGATAATTATTATGAAGATTATTATTATGGTTGCTTTTGCAGTTGTTGTAAGAGTTGCATGAACACAAAGAATTGCTAACTTCCATTTATTATTTCTTCTTGTTGTTACTGTACTTGTCTGCTTTCTGTTCTTCAATGCCCCTGTCTCTCCTTTATCTCTCCCTCTTTCTCTCTCCACTTCTTGTCTTCCTCCCTCTATGTTAACATCTCTATACAACATTAAGTTTTAAATGACTTACATTTTTAACTTGCTGCCTATAATGTAGAGCATTTAGAATCCACAAAAATAAAACATCATAGAAACCTGTTTTTTGCACATCCATGTTTTGCACACAAGATGGAGTCGTCTACCAATATTAGACCAGCCTGCAATTTGACAGCTGTTCTATGGAAGGAATCCTTTAAAACCTAAATCCAGTACATGGACAACAAAATAAAGATTCCTCCTTCCACCTCGTTGGTTGCTTTGACAGCATAGGAGATGATCTCCGGTTAATATTTTTGGTCAATTCACAGTGATGGACTTTGTGAAATGCTTAAAATTTGCCAATTTTGTGCAGGAAGAGTAAGTTCAAATGTCTGACGTAAATTACTCATCTGCTTTCCACTGACAGTGAATACTTTATGAACATAGACCATCATAAAATGAGCCACTCAAGACACAAAAAGAGAGTGGCAGAAGCAAAGCAGGGATTCTCACACTTCATCAGCTGATTCACATGTTTGACTGAAGTGAAATTTTCATGCCATCATGAAAATAGGAGGAGGGAAGACAAAATGGGCTAATGTCAATAATGCATGCATGTGTGCGTGCGTGTGCATGTGCGTGTGTGTGTGTGTGTGTGTGTGTGTGTGTGTGTGTGTGTGTGTGTGTGTGTGTGTGTGTGTGTGTGTGTGTGTGTTAATGTACTAAGATTTTGTGTCCAATGTGAGAGTATCGGGGCCAGCATCACTGTTTAACTCTTGAATTTAGGTTTCTAGTATCTGGGACAAAATCCATAATTAGTTTTACTTCTTCCCTCACTTTCCCTCTGGCAAAATTGAGGTCAACTCCTCTCCTGCCTTTTATTTGCACTCACTTGTTCAGCAAAGTGTATAAGTGCTGGTTTAATAAATCAGAGTGGACTATTAAGTTTAATAAACAAAAACACAACATTCCTGGAGGGAATTTGGACAAAAGCTATTGAGTGAAGGTACCTGACGGCAGGATGTAGAACAGTTCCCTTGCTGTGCAACAAGGACAGTGGAAATTAAAAACTACAGGACAGCAAAGGACAGCTTAGCATGCAAAAATAACCTGTGCAGCGTACAACACATCAGTGAATAATGTTCTCAACAAAATAATGCACTGGATCACTGTCTTTTATTTCTTTATACGTAAATGACTGCTTCTAAATTCACCTTTCAAAGATGTTTTCATAAGTTATGATACACAAGTGGTATAGTCAAACTTTAACATTCAGTTGCCTGTAAGGTGATGCCCCAATATGTACTAAAGCAATATCTGTAATATGTGAATTCTGATTTGTGGAATTCTTATGACAACAAAACTATACTCTTGTGGCTGAATCACTTTGGTGCTAAAATGGGTCTCAGGATGACCAAAGCAGTTGAATATTTGAATGAAATATTGGACAAATACATAATACATGCCTAAAACAACGTTTAATCGCTCTGCTTTCACCAAATCTATCAATTACTGTATATTTAAACTCACCAATTCACTTCTGTGGTGGCAGATGATGAACATGTCATTATCTCTTCTCAGCATCTTATAAATTGCTGAGATTTATTTTCAATTTTGTGAGTGCAAGAAAAAGTAACAGGCTGCTTGTTTCATATTCCATCAACATTTAAACCACAGTTTAAATAGTGAATGCAAATGTCTGTCTTAGCATTCTCTTACTGGGCAGATAGAAGGTTATATTGCCAGATAGTGGACTCGCAAAATCAGATTTCGTGTCAGTGCTACCCCACCTAAGCCCCGTCTGTATAGATGAACCTGTCTAGAGACAGAAATGTGAAATTAGAAATGTGTCATGATCAACTTCTTATCATATATAAATGTAATCATTAGAATATTTATCAACAATTACAAACAGCGTAATTTCAGCTTTGCACACTCAACTGTCTCTGGTCAGAGTTTATACTGTAGCTGCTTTTTCCTCCCTCCAGCAAAATCAGGTCATGTTGCTAGCGTTTCTCTGCTATTGGCCATATCAAGTCAAACTGCAGTGCTTGTGCATGGCTCTTAGCTCATCCCACTGTGAAGTGATTAACAGATAATTATATGCATGGGTTGCATAATGCAGAAATACAACTCAGAGTTGGGATTGAATAGGTTGTCATTTAATGAAGGATATTAACATATTTCTTGCTAGGACATCAAGACATGGTTGCATAGGAAGTCTTTTCCCAGCGGAGTGTGTTATATTGATCTCTTTTTTAGTCTGACTGTATCGGAAGATTATCAGAAAAACTGGCTCCACAGAGGTGTTAATGATGCAGCTCACACATTATGGAGGAACCTTGTGAGGCAGAAATATGGATATAAAAGTATTGACTGTGACACAGTAAAACATGTATGTTGCAGCTGAAGCACGTCTTGCTGCAGTATTTGTTAGGGTCTTTGCCTTAGAGCCGCGGACTCCAGCAGCACGATGACTGTGTCTGACTTTCATCTGACGCCAGGCCCACTTTGATTGTCTTCTTGTGGCACTCCTCATTGGACAGGCCGGTGTCGCAGAGCATCATTTGTTTAACAAGGAAGGCACCTGCCTCATCAATATTTATGTTGTCCTACAAATGGTAAAGAGAGAGATATGATTTAGAATATTGTGTATGCATCAGTTGAGTTAAGTGTCTGGCTCAAACCTTGGCTGCAGCCTTGTTAATATTTGAATTCACTTTATGAGGAGTGCGAGTATGTAATTGCAGTGTTAAAGTTCACTCAGTCTACTATAAGCTCATGCAATTCTAATTGTTAGTCACATGATCCACTAGTGAAGAATGGAGTCCCAGCAAGGTGGATGTATTTTTTGAAGTAGTTTGAAGGCTAAATGTATAATTTAAATACCATTGATTCAACAGTAAAATTCATCATAACAAAGATGAAGTTGGAGTTGTGTTTTAATCTAATTACACTGTATCGTTCATTTAACCAAAGTGGGACTTTAAATGTTTAACGGTATATGTAAAGGAAATACAATAATATACCTCTATATAATCTATTCCAATGTATCACACCAAAATAAAAATTCAAACAAGCTAACTTATTGCAAACTGATTTAGTCAGGCTTACCTTCAAAAATAACAAGGCAACCTTGACTATTGTCATAATTCTGAAATTTTTCTCAGAATCATTCTGAAAATATTTATCAACTAAAATCTTATCAGGCTTGACTTGCCTGGTTATCTTCTCCCAGCACACACCTTTGCAGAGGTCTCAAACCAGCCTGTGAATCTGTTGACTTTACAGAAGTCATCCAGAGATTTCACCAAGTCCCCGTCTCTTCCTGTCATGTCACATTTGTTCGCCAGCAGGACAGCAGGGATCGGATGTCCGCTGTCGAGACACAGTTTGCTGTCAAGATCTCGTTTCCACTCTGAGGCGGCCTCCAGGGTGGATCTGTTTGTGATGTCAAACACCACTAATGCTCCCATCGCACCTTTGTAGTACACTCTGGACATCTTCTTAAACCTGTCCTGGCCTGGAGGGAAGAGGAAATTAAAGTTGGCCCTCACCCCAAGCTGAGAAGGTGACTGTATGTACACAGGATTTTAATTATCAAATCTCTTAGGACTTTAAAATAAATACTGTGGGATATGTGAGAGACAGACACATTCATTTTCTGAAATAAAATAGAATGTTTCCATGGACACTGGTTAGGATTAAAATTAGACCTGAGAAAACAGCAATGAGAAGGGCTGCAGTCGTACTGGCCGCAGTTTCCATGGACCGAAAACATTCAGATTTATGGTGAACTATTCAGCAGTGAAAATCCAATCACAAAGAGAATTACTGGAGTTAAAATTGCAAACTTTTTCTCCTATAGTATGAGCCATTTCCATAAATTGGAAACAAAGACTCACTTGCAATTTATAAAAGGTTACAATACCTTAATTATATGTCTAGTTTGGTTTTTGTAAGTATTTATTTAAATAGAAATGCATGAGTATACAAAAAACAGTTCAGGAGAAGGTCGTGTGCTTTATATTTTTAGAAGTCATTTTATTGAAGATGAGCTCAAAGAATGGAATATAAATAGCACATTACTTTGAAGGACATTTCTTTAAATGTCACATAAATTTAAGCTTTTATGTTTTGTTTAAAGTTGCAGCATTTTTATAAAATATGCAAAGAAGGATGACATCATATATTTTTTGCGTTTTGTTTTACTTTATATGATCGACTAGGTCTATCTTAATGGCTAAAATCCTATAGGTCTCTCAGCACCAACAGTAAGGACATAATGTAGATGTATTTTTATTTTTAATCTGGTATTTAGCAGTATTTTGCTTTATGTAAAGCATTTTCATTACTGTTCAGTTGTTTACTAATATTTCTCAGCAAAAATAATAATAATAAAAGTTGTAAATCAAATATTTTAATTAGCTGAACCCAAAGAACAGTAGCTTTAAACTTCCTACTTTACCTTACTGTTGCATATGGATAAGCCATTGAAAAAAAATTGTTATTTTTTTCCTTGTCAGGCTACATTAACTGAAATCAGGTAGTCTCATTCAAGCTCAGTTGTATTTTTGCAGGCTAAAGAGTTTTGCTGATGCCTCCTCACCTGGCCAGGACACCACACAGAGTAAACACATGAGAACATTGAATTTAGATGTTAAGCAATTAAAGTGTGATTGTTGATGGAATTATCCTATTGTGTTTGATTTCAGGGATTGGTCAGAGACTTTTCCAAGCTGCTGTTTGCTTCCTTGTTTTAACCCTTTGGATGCCAGTTTAAACCTATATGAGTTGATGGTTGTTTCAATGAATACGTAGGTAGCTGTGTTGTTTTTATTCAGGAAGCTCCAGGTTTTAACGAACGTCTTCTTAGCTCTTTTACTAATGATAAATTTTGAACCTGGTTTTTATACTAGTTTTATTATTGCTTTAGGGCCTTCTTGCTACTTCCCCACGAGATGTGAATGCTGTTTATGCTGCCCTCCCTTCCCTGTGCAGTGGTGGGAATCACACACGCACCTTTTTTTTTAAACTTAGGTTTGCTATGAGTAGCTCTGCTGTATTGTATTTTGGGACATATCTCTCCTGGCCCCCTGTAACACTGTTCATAAGCTTGGATTCAGTTAAATATTCTGTTAGCACATATTTGTCTTGTATTGTTCTTGAATAAAAACCTCTATAATCCTTTACTGTATACTGTATTCAAGACAATCTTTGCCACCTCTGAGAAATGTTCATTCACATTCATACAACAGTGTGGAATCAAATTTCTGTTTTTTTATCTGGGCAAACAATAATATCTAGTCATTAAAATGCTGGATTTCAACTGCTTTTCTTTTTTAAATGCAGGATTTATGCACTATTTCTAGGGTACTGCACGTGTCTGAGGAATAATCAACTTTAAAATAGAAAATCAGAAGCCAAAAAGTCAACATATAATTGTATTTAGAATTGCAGGGCACAGAACTGTAAAAAAACTTCATGAATGTAAGACTCACCTGCAATATCCCAAAGCTGCATTCTCACCAGAGTTTTGGGACCCAACTCAATTGTTTTAAGAGCAAAATCAACTCCAAGAGATGATTTATATGTTTCATTAAAGCGTTTATGAACATAGCGCAAGACAATGCTGCTCTTTCCAACTTCCAAATCCCCAATGACTAAAACTTTGAACAGTCTCTCTGTCCATGGTGCCGTTGCACTTCCAGCCATGTTATGATCGACAGACATGAAAAAAAAAACCAATTAAACATCAGAAAAGTAAGTGTTCCTCATATCTAGTTTTACAGGTGGTAGCCCACGGTCTGCTTTTACCGTAGCCGTCTCACCGGTACTTGCTCTGTACGAATAGTTCATAGTTTTCCTGTTGTGAATGCTTTTCTTCACAGAAACTCATAAATGTTTGACCTTTGATTCAAAATATTTACTGGAGTGGGCAAGGCCTGGACCACATAGCTACTTCATGTGTCACCATAAAAACCATAATATACAAAGCATACAAGTAAAATTTCCTCCAGTCAATCAAGTGTATCATTAAGTACCAGTAAATTTTTTAAACTTGCAGGCCAAATTGTGTGTGTATATCAGGTTGCAAACACCTGAGATGGCAGTAACACTTTTACTTTATCACATTATATGGTTTTGATGGCATTTTAAATTCTTAATATTCAGGAAACTGACTTTCACATCCAATCAAACAATAGATTCATACACAGCTAAATTCTTTCTAACACTGTCATGCATGTAGTTATCATTTGTTTGTCAAAAAGTTATACACAATTCATATATTCACAAAACATGTGATTTATCTTACACATAAATCCATACAGTTATGAATTGAGATGTCTGAATATAAAATGTATAAATTTGAAACAAATTTAACTAAAATTACCAGAAAATAGAAAGTAGGTCAATGTACAAAGTAAACAAAACATATTTCCTGAAAATGTGGCACTTGAACTCTGCTACATTCATAATACAGTCACTGCATTTTCTTTGTAATATGTTATCAATCAAAAATTCACAGATATTTGCTTTTTTTATTTTGTCAATAAAAAATCATGTTGACATCTTTTAAATTTCCCCTCATCTGTGCTTTTTTTGTGCTCTCAAAGTTTAAAGTAAAAGTTCAACATTTTGGGAAATCAATACAAATCCAACAATGTGAAAATTACAATTTATAATAATGGATAGAATGATACAATCTATTGTTTCCATTTTTATGCTATGCTAAACTAATTCGTGTTAACTGTAGCTTTATATATACTGTACATTTTATTTTCTTTCAGCTAAAGCTAATGTGTGCTAGCTGAAGCTTTTTTGTCAGTGTTTTTTTTCCCCTTCTTGTTGCTGAACTAAGTTATTAGATGCTAGCTCTGGCTTTACATTTAATGTTGTTTATTATTTAATGGGTGCTTAATGGACTATTATTTTAGCATGTTTATTTAGCATGTTTCCATTCACCGGAAAGGTGACCAACAGAAAGGTATGCAGAGGAAATGTGTCTAAAGCTAAGTGGTGCTAGCCGCAGGTTTACATTTGTCGTATTTCAATAGATCATCGATCCTGAGCTTCTCATTAGTCACATATCAACACAATTGGGCATCTTTAATGCTTAACTACATCATCTGATTTTGAGTATTATGACAACAGATGGCATGGGGAAAAAAAGAAATAATTATTTTCCAAAATGTTGACAAATACTTTAAACTTTTTCTTAATTCACAATAAATGGCAGAACACAAAATGTATTGGTCTATGTAAAACAAATATTCCAACACATTGTGAACAAATTGGATTGTTTGATTCTACTTAAATATTCATAATTAAGTAGCAAATTTTAAATTTAACAAACTTATATGCTTGTTATTTCATCTATGTTCATGAATAAATCTGTTAACAGATGTATATACACATGTTGGTTATCTCTGAAGCACAAAATCTATTTTATCCTAAAAGCTTATGTTAAAATTTAAACTGTAATAGTAATAGTAGTAATAATATGCAAATACTTTACTGCTGTGGACAACATTTATAATAATTTTAGAATTTGGTATCATGTTCACCCTTATGATGTAAAAGCTATCAGTCACTGTGAAAAATGCCTTGCTAAACCATTGAATGACTTTTGTATCATATACAACACAACTAATTATCAAATTTTAAATATTGTACAACCAGTAATGTTTAGTTTGTATCCTCAGAGTGTTGAGGAACTTTGCTTCAAGTCTTTGAGAATAACAGAAGCATATGTCACGTTTGGAGTATCGCATAATATGGACTCAGACAAAGGTGAATTGGGAAAGGGGCTTCGCGGGGGATCTGCACAATCTCGAAAAGGAGAAGGGGGCATCAGAGCCACAGAGTCTTCCGTGTCTAATGTGATCTCCACCAAGTCCTCTTCTTCGTGAATCTGGGTGTTGTTGTAAATATAGCCTTGAAGAAGGCCAAACTGCTCATCCTCCATCCCCTCCTGCACAAAGGAGTAGGTGGGCCCCTCATCAAACAGGTCAAAGTTTACAGGCAGGACCGGGTCCTGCTGGATGAGGTTGCCCTGGTGGTATAAGGGCATATTGCTACTCATAGCCTCAGACATGCCGAGCGTATCATTATTGTCACTATTGAATTTTCGATTTACCACCATGTCCCCATGAAGGTGGTCCATGATAACCAGTTCGGGGTTAACGCTATTTGGCTGCAAGTGCTCTATAGCATAGAGCTCCACCTCCTCGCTCACATCTTTCATCAACTCACAAGCAGGAATTTGCCCGTGAGCCATCATGGCGGAAGTGGTGGGGTGATTGTATCTGACAGGGTCACCCTCATCCTCCTCAGTCACATTGTACAAGGTCTTAGTGCTGAGGTCTGAGAATTCCAGGCCTCTATTTTGGAAGGTATTAGTTAAGGGTTTGATGACTGCCATCTGATTGGAACCTGCTTCCTGTCTCTTCACATGCACTGACAGTCTGTGCCACATGTGAGCTCCTTTGGGAGGATGTCTTGCACCTGGTTCAGACCATGACACAGACTTTCCATTAGAACTATGAACAAAATAAAAACGGTTGTTACTTTAGGAACCCAGAACAGAAGAAACAAAAACAGCATCTCTGGTTAATGAGAGAAAGATTTTGAGAAGTGTAAAAGACAAAAAATATATATTTTGGACCTAATCCAGGATATCTACAGGTCTTAAAAATTGTAACAACCATGGAATGTAATTTCCGCAGACCTTTCCAGAAGTCCAGAAATACCCTGCTGATTTGAAGAGGTATTACATATATTTACAGAAATCTTTGATGTCGCTTCAGAGTGTGTATGCATGTACAGTATATACACTGATAGTCAAAATCAATGAGAACTCACACTTCCTGAGTAATGCAGTATTTACCTGATACCAGAAAAGTGTGTGCATCTTCCTCAGATTTTGAGTATACAAGTGCTAGGATAGGATAGGATAGGATAGGATAGGATAGGATAGGATAGGATAGGATAGGATAGGATAGGATAGGATAGGACAGGACAGGACAGGATAGGGTAGGGTAGGGTAGGGTAGGGTAGGGTAGGGTAGGGTAGGGTAGGGTAGGGTAGGGTAGGGTAGGGTAGGATAGGATAGGATAGGATAGGATAGGATAGGATAGGATAGGATAGGATAGGATAGATTGAATAACGAACAACATTTTTTCAGTTGTTTATAGAATGCTGCAATACTGCAAATCTCCAGAAATGTTTTGTGGACTAAGAAACTTTAGGGTGAATTGTTCCTCCCCTGCAGAAACCCTGAACTCAATATCTATGATTCCACTTGGCATCCCTGAGCACACGCCTGTTTTAATTTTACCATCAGTTCAAAGTTTAACTGTGAATTGAGCACTGAGCTATATCCATTAACTTTACAACAGGTGTCCCTATAAGAGTGAATACAGTAAGGCATCAGCTTCCCTTAGAGAGGGAATTGCAGTTAAACTAGCATCCCTGAGGTGCCTCAGGAGCACGACCCACACGCTCAGTTAATGAACCTACCTGCCATTTCCAGTGTTCTTCTTCCTCTTAAACATACTGAGCAGGCTGTTGCTTCGGCAGGCAATTTTCCCATCACCCACATGCATACGCACAGCATCAGAGGTGGTGAATGCGCTGCGTACATTTCGCTCAGGTTTGGCGATGATGATGTACATCTTTGGAGTAAACATACAACCCAAGGCTACAGTCACACTGAGGCTGACAGAGAAGGATGTGGTGATGATCTTATAGTTGCTGCCAAAGTAGATTGGCACAAATGCCAACCAGATTATACATGTTGTGTACATAGTGAAGGCAATGTATTTGGCTTCATTGAAATTTGCTGGAACATTTCGGGTCTTGAAGGCGTAATAAGTGCAGCTCATTATAAGTAAGCCATTGTAGCCCAGAGGGGCCACGACACCTATGTTGCTGGTGTTGCAGATGAGGAAAACTTCTCTGATGCTGGGGTAGGATTTGATGGGTTCAGGAGGTTCCATTATGATGAGAGTAACCTCCAAGGTGAGCTGGACACTGATCAGGATGGAAGCAATGACCACTTGAGCCCAAGCACTCATGAACCTTGGTTTTCTGGTGCAAATTTTTTTCTTGCTGCCTGCCAGAATACGGGCAATGCGGTTAGTTTTAGTCACCAGGGCAGAATAGCACATGGCAGCTGAGAATCCAACTAGGAGCCTCTGGAGGTAGCAGGAGGCCACAGTGGGACGGGCGATGAGGGTAAAAGGACACAGGTAACCGAGGAAGATCCCCGCAAGGATGATGTAACAAAGCTCCCGGCTTGAGGATTTGACCACAGGTGTGTCACGATATAAGACGAAGACAAAGGCAACGAACGATGTGACCAGGATGCCCATGCAAGAGAAAACCACTTGAATAATGGACTCCGGGTTGCTCCACTCAAGGTAGCGCAGCGGGATTGCTTCACAGCCTAAAGGAGAAAAATATGACTGCATTAACACTCGGCTACAAAACAATAAAATTAACTCGTGAAATTTTGCGTATTTCAGCATCAATTTCTGATTTATCTGGAGAAAATATGCCTAAATAAAATCAGATTGTCAAAAGGAGGGGAAAACTTAAGGTTTTGTCATATGTACACATACATAATTCATTAAATACATTGTAGCCCCAGAAAATACAGTATGTTTCAAAGTAGGTTTTTAGCTCAACTAAAAGTAAACCCTTTTCTGCTCAGCAATGACCACACTGAGCTGCTGCCAGCAGAGGAGGACAAAGTAACTTACTTCCTCATCCAAATATGAGCTTCATGTTGAGAATAAACACAAAATATCCACTTTTGATTATTCATTTGTGTATTGTACAGTGACTGGAGTTTTGAAACCATTTTTTTCCCTTTATTTATGTATCTGATGGTCTTTTGAAGAAAAATGAAAGTGAATGGAAGTTGGATGATCATATTAGCAAAGTATGTCTTTGAACATAGCAGAGGGCTTTGAAAGTGGGCCAGAAGAGTGGCAAGTGAAGTAGGGCTGCTGTCAGGTGAAATGGAGAAGATGATGAATCGCTCTCAGGTGTCATGGGAAAGCAATAATATAGGACAGAACAGGTTTGTGCAAAGCTGCTGCAGACGTGAGGGGGAGGAGGGGAGTAGAGGCCTGTATGAACATAACGTTCTACTGAGCCTTTGGTAGGACTAAAGAATCCACTCCTATATCTGAAGGTATCAGTCATGCAACAAACTAAACCTTAGGCCATTGTAGGTGATCTTCACTCAAAATAATTTAATTCAAAATTACCCTAAATTAAAATATAAAAGGATAATGATGGATGGATGGATGGATGGATGGATGGATGGATGGATGGATGGATGGATGGATGGATGGATGGATGGATGGATGGATGGATGGATGGATGGATGGATGGATGGTTCAGCTTGTCAGCAACAGTCCACACCGACAGGTTGCAGTCATCTGTATAAAAAAACATATTTCCATTCAATGTTTTTTCTCCCTTCAAGTCTCACCAAGAGTTGAATGAGGGAAACACCTTAAATAAATATACAGAACACTCTGGTTTTGAACATTGTTGGAGACATTTCCGATAATGTACACAATCTACACATAATATACAACAAATGCCAGGTTATTATTCCACATTTCACTCTGGAAATTCTTCAATCAAGACTCAGCCTACCTTCCAGTTCTTCGTCGGGCCACCAGCCCAGCTCACAGGCCTTGCATGTGAACTCATCCTGGACATACTCGTTGTCCTTACAGGCTGTGCAGATCCAGCAGCAGCTCACCTCTCCCTTCCTGATGACCTGGTCGATAAATAGAACTGTTAACTCCAAGTGAAAGGTTGCTCCATTCTCTCTTGGCACCAGTATAATAATTTCTGAACTGCGAAAACTCCCTTTGGCAGGTTTTTCTATTTGTAGAAAAAGGCTGCAGGGGATCTGGAACAAAATGCATCATGAAAATAAAATGACTTAAAGAGGTATTCCACAGCTGCAAAGACTGTTTCATCATAAGGCCGGACTTTCAAACCAATATGTTTTTTCACAAACTGTCAGCCTGAAACGACCAAATTCTTTTAGAGAACTGTTCTTTTAAGATATTACAAATTAATATAAATTAACACTAATATAAGAACTTCTATTTGCTTTCACTAATTTATTCCCATTTTTGTGACAGTAGCTTTAATCTGAGGCCACCAAGGAAGTAGAAGAGTATATAAAGGACATGTTGCTACCTTGATCTCTCCTTTGGAGCAGGGCTCACTGCACACAGATCGGACCATGTCACTGCTGTTCATCCGACTCAGTTCTTCGTTGAGGCTGAGTATTCCCTCGTGCCAGGATCCAATGTTAATGTAGTCATAAACTCCAGGACCCACATTTTGGAAGTTCATAATCTCATACCTGAGAGTGGAAAGAGTGCAGTGATGATCTAATTTAAAAAATTACACTTGTTTTTTTTTTTTTAAACTTAGTTTATTACTTTTCTAGACTGAAACCAAAATATTTTAAGATTCTTGATAAGTACACTCTTTCTGAATGAAGCAATAATTTCATTAGTAATGTAGTAAACCATCTTCTTGTACATTTAATGTACAGTAGTGTTTAATCCCTGTATTTTAGCCAATATTTTTGCAGTTTTTCATTACTAGTTAATTCCCATAATTACAATAAATAACATTTAAACACCTCTGTTTTCCAACGTACTTGAGAAATTACAATGCAGTACTTCTGAAATAATGTTTTACCTCCCAGGTGAGTCTCCGTTCTCGTCGAACCATATGTCCTCCCCGGAAACACCCGTAAAGCTTGTCTTGAGAAGAAAATCCAGCAAGTGGCTGCCATCAATGGGCTTCATGTTATCACAGAGCCCCAGGTGACCAGGGCAGAGGTGAGTGTGCATGTCATGCAGCCCGTGGGCCATGGCGTAGATGGCATTAATGACAAAGCCCATCTTGCTGTCTTGAACATAGTTGTCCTCCAGACTTTCATAACCTGTCCACACGTGAGAGATTGGTAAGAACTTGACTCCTGGGCAGAAGAAACATCTTACAGAGGTGTCTCTGCACTGTAATCATCATCATTTCTTAATTCAGATGTACTGTGCAGGTGTTTCTAGCATGGTGTCTCAAATTACAAAGGAGTGATAGGGTGCTCACAATCTTTGCCTCTGTACGAGACCACTTAAATAGAAAATAGAAAATGGCTTCAAACAGACCTTGTTTCTATGGCAAGACGATCCATTTAAACCTTCATGACTCAGTCATTTAAAGTTGTATGAATCTTAGGCAGAAAATTTAACTCCCCTCACACATTTATAATTTTTCCTTGGACAAATGTCATGAGAAAATCAGTGTTTAATATTTGGACTCAAACGCCGTGTGACATGCAAACGCACCCTATCAGTTCAGTGTAATCAAGCTACAAGCAGAGAAAGCTGATTTATAGTTGTTTTGTGCCAAATTCAATGTCCTAAGGTCTTCATCATGCAATCTAACATGTCCGGTAAATCGTTTGGCAGATATGTTTAAGGTGTGGTGTTGAATAAAAGTATTAAGGGAAATAATGAAGAAACACTTCTGAGTTTTGAATTCTGTGTGTAACGTTCATGTGAAATACATTCTTTTCCTGTCAGTGTTGCTGGTATCTAATTGTATTTCCGTTTAAATATTTGACTGCTGTATTGTAGAAACTGTCTATCACAGTGTTTTAACTGATCCAGTTTTGTGTGCAGACTGGAAGAGATATTTACCTTGTTTTTGTCTTCTAGTTACATAACTTTCCATTTATATTGTCAGTTTCTGCCTTTCTCTAAAGTCTGTATAACAATTATTCAACATTTAACGCTTAGATACGCGAGACTGGTGAGTTTCATGTGATAAATTAATGAACGCTGAAAAGGACTGGCAGGAACCTGACAACTTGCAAAAAGACACACATAAACGGGAAATTCATTTGGTTAGCAGCTGGGTGAGCGTCCGATGGGAGCTGCTGGTGATGACCTAGTTTAACAGCTCCTTGGCTTCGACACTCGCTGAGCTGTGTGAGCCTCAGTCATGATGAAATGATGTCAGCATGCAAGCAGAGGACCTACTGCTGCACGTCGGGATTAGTCGGCTGCTTGAACCATCTCTGTCCAAATAAAACTACAATGAATCGGAAAATATCTGCTGCAGCATGGCTTCACTTTTGCTGTGGCCGCATGCAACTTAAGCTGGATCAGCCGCTAACATCTCACTCAATGTTATTGGGCTGTTTTACAAGACGGTCTTAGACAACAAAGGATGTGAGAGCAGAATCACAATCAATTTTTGGGCTCTCACTACAGAGGAAGGAAAAAAAAACATCCCAATAGCGTCATATATTAGAGGTTAACTGAGATTGACAGCATTTATAAAAACCTTAATGTCAGTCAACCTCTATGTATATTCCCAAAGTGAGGAAGTTTATATTCCATTCAGAGGATTCACTCACCATCTTGAAGTTCTACACCGATAAATAAATAAAAATGTGCAATAAATAAAAAAAAACAGATATAACAGGACACCAAATAATAACTGCAGCTCCACCAGTGAGGCAAAAGACAATACAGTACACTAATATCTGCTTTTCAGTATCTTGTCTTCAAGGAGTGCATAAAGGTTAGAGGTGCAGAATAAATAAGAGACGCAGTATTTTTGTCAATAATTTGCAAAAAAGACAAATATGTAGAAATTACATCTGAATAAGCTGTACTGGGTTTTTTAGTGCTGCATGCATTATTTTATATTTATGTTCACTAATATTAAAAAAAAATTGTAGCAATTTTAGAAATACTGAATGTTTTATCTACCTAAAAAAAAAAAATCAAGATTGAAAATATAAACATACAGTTGTTCAGTATAACATAAAAAAAATACATCTATGAGCAGAATGAAAAAATGTGCTTTGGAAACATGCTTTTTGAGCATTGTTTCAAGAACGTTGCTCCTTGTGAGAGAGAAGGGATTAATTTACCTAGATGAGCATCCTCTGCAAAGCCAGGTGTCACAGAAATGAACAATATAAAAACAAATGTTACTGAATTGACTCCAAGAGTATTCCGCCCTCTAGCAGTCTAATTCATTATTAAACGTTGTGTTCTAGTTTGCAGACCCTTTTGGCATCGTCCTTTGGGCATTGCACACATCAGAACAGTTCAAAACGACTAGCAGTTCCTGCTGATGGGAAAACCTTGAAAAACTGTGAGAAGCATCGGAAGAATTGTTTTACTACCTGAGCAGTTTCGTGCATAATTCAGGTTCTCCTGTGGGTGTCCAGGGAGGCGGCACTGGAAGCGGTATTGCCAGAACTCGGGGAACCATGGGTTGCGAGTGTTGGTGCTCAGCCCCAACCTCAGGAAGTAGTCATCAAAGGAGGACACTTCCTCAGACTGAAGCTTCACAGTGATGCCTCCCACAGCCTCCTGCTCGTATCCTTCCACCACCTCGACTCGGTCCGCCCAGCCATCGCTGCAGAGAGAAACATAAGTCAGATAGTACCACTAGAGACAGCACCAGTTTGTAACTTCCAGGTGAATTTTGAGCAAAATATTAGGTTTAGATGAATTGGTGACCTTAAGTTTCCTGTAAATGTAAGCATTAATTGTAATTGATCCTGTAATAAACCAGTGATTTGTCCTGCCCCCCCCCCCCCCCCCAGATTTGGATTACCACCATCCATTCAAAATGCCTCCAATGCCATCTTGCTGTGGTTTATAAATGTAGATGCATCCAGTAAAAGCAATGTTGTGCAGGCACAAAAACATGAAACATTCATGTAAGTGAATCTGATGGATTATAAATCATTGATGTTTTTGGGATGAAATGCTGTGACTATGACCTCCCATGATGTCCTGAGATTGTCTTTCTATTTCTCCCTCTCTTTCTGTACACATTCATATACTATAAATGCATGTTACTAATTAACTTTGTTAGGAATCAAAACCTACACATTTGTAAATGAATACATTCTGTCTTTGTGGTTAGAGGATTGATGGAAATACTTTCAAAAGTGACCTATGTGTTGTAAAACAACTTTATGAGTTTTTCACTCAGAAATACATTTTAGCCTTGTGAAAATGAAGGATTTCATGGTCATGCAACAGCTGAGATGTCTTCAGGGTTTGCAGAAGTTAACTATTAGAAAATCAATTCGTTGCACACAAACTGTGTGACATATAATACCAGAAATCCCTGTCTGGCCAAAGGAAAATTGCTGCCTTACAGTGTGATAGAAGCTCAAAACTCCTGTGATGATTTGGTGTTTGAAGCTATGTGAAACCTTCTCCCCTGTCTTGCTGAAGGGTGTGGAAATGCTCACTGTACTTGCTGAAAGAGGAAAGAAACTCCAAAACAATCACAAGTGCAGTGAGAATTCACAGATTAGCAGTGTAGCTGTACAATCTGCCCTGGAGAAAACAAGCTTGCACCTTCCACACACTCAGACTCTTGAATGTGATTTTATATCTCCACTGCGTGATTTGCATTTAGAGCCTCTGTTTTGTGATAATCTATTCTGAATTGAACCTCACACTTTCACTCACACAGATTTTAATCACACCCAATGAAAAGCATCCCTTCATTTGAGATGCAAATGCAGCTTGAGGATCTTCAAAGCGGTATTGTTGCATACATTTGTTATTGCCCGAGTAAGAAAAAGAAAACGAGGGATATGCAGAGGCCTTAAATAGCATGTCTCCACTGAATGGAATATAACTTTAAAACGGTATTTTTGGCTAAAAAAACAGATTTGCACATTCCTATACAGAAATGCACTTTCTTGACAACAACAGACAAATAGTACGAATAGGAACAGCAAATTCAGTCTTCAGTATTTATACTTGTCGTCCTGCAGATGGATGGATGGATGGATGGATGGATGGATGGATGGATGGATGGATGGATGGATGGATGGATGGATGGATGGATGGATGGATGGATGGATGATAGATGGATGGATGCATGCATGCATTGCTGGGTAGACATTGAGTACTGAGTTCATCTGCGTGACCGGTCCAGTTTGAACTCAGATCTGTCAGCTTTGTCTCCCACATAAAGCCTGAACCGACAATGGCTGCCCAGTGTGGCGGCATTAACGCTACCTGGCCATCTGCTTCGCAGCATCACACTCCAGTCAAACATGGTGAGTGCCAAAATCCTACAGCACTGACGTCAAACCATGCGGTACAGATTTATAACACAGCTCTAATGTCACACATCCATGAATCATTTAAGAGGAGACATTATTCAAAGAACAAGCAGAGTTATATAAGCCTGACTTGTGTTTTTTTGGAATAAGGATTCATATTTCTGTCAAGCTTGGGATCATAAAACTGGTGCATTTTTTAATCCAAAGCCATGCAAGCTTCCATTGATGGCTGATCAAACGATTTGAGTGAGATGTGTGAGATTTGCGGTGTGAGAGCAATCATTTTCTCCATCCACCTCAGCAGAAGACGGATGGCCAGCACCTCAGGCATGTTCAATCGGCCTATTGCACATTTCCTGCACGTGTTCATTTTTTGCATTGATCTAAAAACATCTTCCTTTTTCCGTTGTCTCCTTGACCCAGAAAATACACACACTCACACACACTCAAACTCACACACACTAACACATTCACACACGCACACCACTATAACAAAATACACACCCTTGTTATCTTTCTGCTGAGACTTATGCGGAAGTACAAATTCATATAGGAAGGGGTGAGAGAAAGTTTAGTTTTAAAAACCCACTTTTCACGCATGCATTATAGAACTTAAGTGAAGCAGAAGGGTTTTGACTTCTTCTCATCAGCCTTTTTGAATAAACCATCCTTACAATAATGATCCATTCTCAGTAAATTCACCATAAAGAGCTTTTATCAGACCCTGTGACTGATATAACAGGACTTGAGGTGAGCCACAGTGCACCAGTGTTTGCCTAAGTGCTGATATGAGCTGTGATGTTCACTATTCCACCCTCCCCAGCTTATGCTGGAGGTGCTGTCCCATATTAGCCCATCCTGCCTATGATCTGACAGGGAGAGAGAGAAGGAGAAGGAGAGGGAGAGCTCGCTGCGTGGATGCATTATTCATTACTGAGCTTGATTCAAAGCAGCTTCTGCTTTCAGAGGAACTATCCACCCAGCAGGAAAGAAAGATTTCACGTGTACCATTACGAATACAACCTATTCTGAGCAGAGATGAATATATTTAGAGCTCATGCACAAAGGATACACAGAGGACTTTGTAGAGATCATTTTCTAAATCCATTTTGAATGGTTTACTGAAAAACTCACAAAAATTGGTACACTCATCACAAGTGGTCAAAACTCCGATCTGGCTTGAGTTGTAGGATTGGGTGTGGCAATTATCGCTCCAAAGCACCTTCTAGAAAAGTTCAATAAAGTAGCTCCTGCTGGATGTTTAACCTCGAGGTATAAAATTAGAGCAAAGTTTTAAAAATTTTTGTTTCAGTCTTCTTTTTACGATTTACTGAAAAGCTGCTCCATGACAATTATTCAGACTGACTTAAATTTTGTAAGTACAGTCTCAACACCAATCATGAAAAAAACCTCTGCAAAACATGCAAGGTGTTGCCATGGCAGCACAGCAAAGTTCAAGGTCTTGCCTTGACGGGGTTACATGACTGCAGCTTTTCTGTCTCTATCCGCTGCTGCTACTTCCTTGCCCACTTTCAAAAAATGTATTTCATATCAAACAATCAAAAATTTATCTTTTATAATTCCATGAGAACTAGATCAGCTCTGTTTGCTATGGAATATCAAGTGATATGACCAAATGATTCTGAACTATTTGGACCCAAATAGACACTTGTTCAGAAAACTTTGCCGTCATTATCACAATGAATGTTTTCAACTTGTGTCATTAAAATAGTTCATATAATAAAAAGATGTACAATTTTGTGTTTTGTGGCCTTTAGATTTTCTGTGAACATAGAAAACACAGCAGCAACCCAAGCATTCACAAAATTGATTTATAACTAACCCGAAAATTGACCTTTTTTGTATTGATGTGTATATTAGAAAGAATACCATCTACATTTACCTCACATATTTCAAAATACTGAAAGAAAAGTCTTCAATTTTGCTTCACAAAATTGAAAATCTGAACAGATTGTTGACATTGTAACTACACTTACAATCATATACTACAATTATCTTTATCAGATCTCTATTACAAAATAAAATGAGTTGGGAAAAGTTTGTAAAAGTTTTCCTTAGTTTGCTGATTGCTATTGTGTTGACAGAGTCATGGCCAACACAATCATCAAAAAATGGATTTTTCTTGAAAACTTTTCTTTCCCATAAAACTTAAGAGAAAGCATAAAAACTTTTGTTTGTAACAAACCTGCCAATTAGGAGGAACTCTCCAACTACCCCCAGCCGTCTCATGGCCATCAGCAGCCCTCGGACCGTCATGCCTTCACAGAAGCACACAACAACTCGGGCTTTAGGCAGACGCTCACGCAGTTTCCTCAGCAACCTGTCAAACTGCTTCTCCCCTGCATTGCTGTAGATCTTGTCAGAGTGGGCAATGCAGAGGCCATCCTGTGAGGCGAGCTCTTTGAACACTTCCATCCCGCTCTCACCGTAGTTACCTGAGAAACACCCACAGCGCAAGAAGATGTTGTACAGCTCATAGAAATAATGATTTTGGATTTGATTGGGACTGTTTCTAGAAAAGAAAAGAAAAGAAAAGGAAAGAAAAGAAAAGAAAAGAAAAGAAAAGAAAAGAAAAGAAAAGAAAAGAAAAGAAAAGAAAAGAAAAGAAAAGAAAAGAAAAGAAAAAAAAAGAAAAGAAAAGAAAAGAAAACCTTTATTATACTCTACTGCATAAAACAATACCATGATGAACATGATAGACACCATTTCTCTCTACTCCTCCGGAATTACCCTCTATAATACATGTGAGACATGAGCCACTGGAACAGCTTTCATAACTATTTACAGTCTAAATGTTAAATTCATATGATGAAACAACAGCTGGATCATTGCACCAAAATGCATCTTTGAATAAATGAGTGCAATGCAAATGGATACAGGTCTATTTACCCAAAGAAGAAGGAAAAACTGTTGATTCATTAAAGAGATTTTATATGCATTTCTATTCACAAAGTGCCTGCTGTGTGTGGGTATTTGCCCAATTATAATTTCACAATAATTTCAATGTTTCAAATACTATAATATTGAAAATTAGTGCCTGTAGCCGGGGATTAAAGCAATTAGGAAATCTCTGCTTTAGCTGCCTCATTTCTCCTTTTAACAGGCCTTTACTGAGTTCAATAAATTAGTATAATAACCAGATTAATTTTATTCTTATTTTTCAAGGAGAGCATTCTTGGTAGAAATTGGGAATTACCAATCAACACCACTACCCCTAACACATGGTGATCCACAGGGTTCCATTCTAAGGCCCCTACGATTTTATGTTTCCACTATGATAAACAATTTGGCCATAATATTAAAGGACACAATATCAAAGAAAAAGTATATGCTGATGACAAGATTTTATTCCTCAGAACAATAATCTGCAATTTTTGTCATTGCTACAGTATGAAAAGTTCACTGTGCAGCTTTATTGGTATATTTATGATTTTAAAGCTTTCAGATTATTTGAATACATCTCAGGGTTTTTGAAATCCAAACTTTGACTGACAATCAATACATACAGTATTTTAAATAATTTAATGATAAATTTTAAGGTTCATAGAGACTTAGCTCCAGACTCGCAGGACAAACTACAAAACTAAAGTTAACGGAGCATTTGGCCCTCTTAGTTTTAAATGGCATGTTGGAGAAAATCAGAGAGCCACCCACTATTTCAGACTTACAATTTCATTCATTTAACTATTTGTTTCATTGACTTTATTTTTCTATTTGTGTTATATTCTTTCCACTGAAGACAGATGTGGGTTACCTTCTGTGTGCACTGCAGATACATAGGTCCAGTTGTATTGCTTGACGATGTCCAGGAGGGCCCTGGCCTGAAGTGTGTCAGACGGTACAACCCTGAGGAAGTACTTAAACAAAGTTTTGTCACTCAGATCAATACTGGTTGCAGAATAGGCAATCTGTGGGATGTTGAACAGCTGCAGGAGGTTTTGAACTTGAATTGCTACTGAGCTCGATCCAGGCCCAATGACCCCTGCGATGGGTTTCTTGGTAGGTGGTGGCTGACTGGACGGTTCCCCCTCAATGCACCATCTGGAGCCGTCCCCATCATCCCGGATTGAGATGAGAGAGTCCCGAATGAACTCGATGCTCTGCTCCAGGGCCACAGACGAGTGCCAGCAGGAGTCCCTGATCTCACAGCCCAGGGTGATGTTGGGCAACAAGTTTGGGTCCGAGTTTATCCGATCCAATGTGTGGAACATGGCCTCCACTCTTTGGATGCCATACTGCTCACGAATTTCTCCACATTTCCTCTCCGCCACTTTCTCTGCTGATGGTTGGTGGTGAACAGAGAAGAGGGCACCTATGATAATATCACCATCCATCCTTGCCACCAGACGAGAGGCAGAACTCGGCACCACTGATCTCTCATATTTGCCTTTAGACAACACAAATGCCTCAAACAATAAAATGGGCAAGTAGAAAACGCTTAAAGCCGTCAGGGAAATCATATTCAACATGGTGTCACAGGTGCTGAATCAAGTCCGCTTGGACATAATGGAGGTCCATCAATCCACTAGTAGATGACATAGGGAATTAACTCTGTTGCTCCTCCTTCCTCAATCTGTGAGACATAGTGCAAGAAGATGGTCAACAAAAATACTCAATCTGCAACACTGTGATGAAATAATTTCAGTCATTTGAAAGCATAATATTCTTATCTCATTTTAGCATCTCAAATAAGATGCTTTTTTTGTCTATAGTAAACTTAATGGTCTCTAGGACATTGTGATGTGCATTGTTCACTATCTTCATACCTAAGTTTGGACCAACTGGTAGGAGAATCCTTTTTGGCTGTGAATGACCTACAGTACCTGAGGAACTCTGGTTTGCTAAATCAGAGTTTTCTTTTACATCTCATTTTAGGTTTGCTCATCTGGAAAAAAATTTTTTTTTGTTTTTTACATTATCTGTTCTCTTAACTGTGTGTACTTTAATGCTTTGATTGTATCTGAAGCTGTCCCAAAGTCTAGACTACTCTATTTTAATTCACCTGCTGCTAATTGTGTATTTTATGCATGCATAATTCTAAGTTTTATTTCTGTTTTATTCTGAAAAATGACATGTCTTTATCACACATATTTTACCTTTAATTTATCTATGTTGGGTTTGATGTGAAGTTCTATAGATAGTAATAAATAATATTTTTATTATTATGTTATTGTTGCTAATGTTCAATATTGTCTTGGTTCAGTTCTGCCATATTGGGATTGATAGGAATATTTATTTGAAGTGTTGTAAGTCCATGCATTGCAAATTCCTTGAACAAATTAATGAATTTAAGACACTGTCACAATGTAATGTTGTGTAGAGCTGACTTATTCAACTCCTGCATAAGTCAGCTCTACACTTGGGCTACCCTTCTTACAAAAGTCCAGACACATCTCTGAACGGAACTAATCAAGAAAAGTACAAGTAGCTGTCGCCCTAAATTTTCCAGTTGACTCATTAATCTGTTGTTTTATTAAGAAGGCTCTAAAAACAACTCTAAAAATACTGAAATATGCAATGACTTTTATGTTCTATAACAAATTATACAGATGAAACTGAAAGCTTATTAAAAATAGCATCAAAAACATGCATTAAAATATGCAGTGACCTACAAGGTAGAACCTTAAAAAGAGGTGGATAGCTTAAAAGACATGAAATGCTGGATTTGAGACACAAGAAAGTCTGGAACATTGAATCTCTTGAGTTTCAGCACCACAGACAGCTGCCCTAGCTTTGGTCTATCACTAATGTATTTCAGCCTGCTCAACTTTTTACCCATCAATGCATCACGCATGGCTGTCAGGTGACTCCTACCTTTCTACAGCTGGTGCCAAGTAATGGACAGCATTACCTACGTATGATTGTACATGTGTCTCAATTAAAAGGTGCAGCATAGGTTACTATAAAACTGATAAATCGAGTACTGTATATCAAGAAAATAAAAAGAAGACAATCTGATAAGTGCTATTACTTTACCTTCCAGCAGCAGGAACGTCGTGGGTCTGTGTCTCTCGTGGAGCAGACACACAGGACTCCAGCTCTTCTGTGGAGAATCACTGTGCATCTCCCTCTCTCTCTCTCTCTCTCTCTCTCTCTCCATCTCTCTCTCTCTCTGCGCTGATCATGAGGTGCCACCTTATTCTCCTTTTCCTCACTGCATCTAATAAGCGGGTCACACTCACTGCAGTGCCCCTAATCTGAAGTCACACATCCTTAAATGCCGGAAGGAAATTTCAAACAAAATGCTTTCATAATTTTCTCGTGGGAGACATGTAGGAACTTAAGAGCTGAATATAAAATAAAAAGGAGTTATTGTATTTTATATTAAATTAATTATTTTTTTCCTGAAGAAAGGATTGAAGAGAAAGGTTAAACGTCCCATTATTAGTTTAGCTGTGTCGTATCTGTCAGTGTCAGATGTGATACACCTGCAATTCACTGCTGCAATTATCCGCTGCCGTTCTGTGGTGGAAACCAGGAACTGCGCCTACACCACAACAAACTGACAAAACTTCATTTTGTTAGTGTTGGTCAGTGGACATTACCTCCTCAACATCAGAATTCTGAAAATAAACTCATGTACTCATAAATTTGATATTTTAAACACAAAAAAGTAATGATTCTAAAATCACTTACATTTTTCCTAATGAATGTATGTTTCTTTTTTGTAACTGTCAGATTACGATTATAGGATTTGAAGGGGGTGAATGTGAATTAAGTTATTTAAAGTTATTAAGTTATTAATCAGTAACCGCTCTGGATTTTTTTAGAAAGCAAATTAAGAAAATAAGAAAGAAAAATATATTATTGAAAGATACAGTATCTACTTAGAATACGTATTCAGGTAAGGAAGACAAATAGTTCAAGCTAAACTGAAATTAAATATATTAAAAAATTTACCACTTTTTTTTAACACATTCAATCAATTATCAAGAAAGAAATGAAACATAAAACCTTGAATTAAACACAAAAAATAAATTGTGTGACTTCAAAGCGCATGACACTTTTGACGTCACGTCCGGCATTTAAAAATGTCGGACAGGAAGCCCGAAGTCAACGACAGTGTTTTGATGCATACCCGCCTGACTATTCGGAGCTGCTGGGACTATAAACCACCTATTATGCAGCGATAGAAACTAGACATCTTTGCGGGAGGCTTTAAAAGTAAACGTGTTTGTTCTTCTCATATTTTAACAGTCAAACGATAGAAATCGCAGCCTGAAAATGTTTCCATTGTGTCTCAGTGTTCATACATTTTAGTCTGGCTGCTAGTTTCTTGTTAGGTAAACGGACTTTTATCCCGAAGTCCTTCTCCTTCATTTCTCTAACAAAAACTTTAAAAAGGAAGGAGCACATTTTAAAGCGATCGTACCTCAGTTAGTCAACATACAGCCAGTTGTAATTACTTAATTATTCATCTTGCTTTAAGATTAAAACAGAAAAAGCTGTATTTGAAATGTGAAATGAACAAGTTAGCTGTCGAGCTAACTACCTCTAATCTACATTATGCCATATTGTTTGTTTTCAATGAGGAATAATGACATTCACGTAGATGGCCTAGAGCATTGATCACTCTCATTTGAATGGGGATAAATACAAGAACGTCCTGCCAGGGGTTTCTTGAATCTTTAGAATTCCAATAGAAGAAGCAGAATTTTTCATCTTTTTCCATTTCTTTTATATATTAGCGTGCTTAATTCTTCAAGTCTATAAAAAAAGTCTGATAAGTCTTTTCTTCAAGTAGTTTATTCTTCATCCAGAAAATTACAGAAATCTTGCATCTTCTAGGATTTTGCATAGATTCATCCACATGTTCATGTTGGTCCACTCCAGTATTTATTTGGTTTTTATTCTTGACATGTCACATCCTTCCATTCTTCCACAGTCATATTAATCCACCCAGTAGGAATTACTTTATTAAGAGACTGGAAACCTCATCGTTCAACAACTTTGTAAATATATGTGTGAAAAAAACAACAACATTAATTCATGCATTTCATTATATTTATTTTTTTTACTGAGCCCTCGTAAGGATATTGGAAACCTGACAACACCTTAAAATGCTGTCATTAGTTTGGTGTTAAATGGTGCTTACTGGGTTTACCAAATGTTAACATTTATCACACACTTTGTAACAGTTTGTAATCAAAATTTTGTTGTCCATGTAGACTTAAGCCATGAGTAGTCGAAGAAAAAAAGCTCCTCCTGTGAGGGTGGATGAAGAGGACAAGAAGAGACTGAACTGGAACATGCTGGAGGACCGTAAAAATGAGGCTCTCCGGGTAGATGATCAGTTACCAACCTGCTCCATTCCTTTTGTCGGTGATATTCCCAGCAGTTCCGTCCTCTCGAACACTGACAATGTCATAGAGACTGCATGTACCAGCTCTGTCCATTTTACAGAAGAACTCCCTGAAACGTCATCAGACAGCAGCTCGGGTTCTCTCTCCCTGGCCCTCACTGTGGAGCCAGCTTCGAAGCTGGGCCACATCTGGAAGGCTGTCATTGGGGAGTTCATTGTCCGACCGGATTCAATCCCCTCGGACTGTGAGCACAGACCTTTCATCCTGCACAGGATGCGTGATCAGCTCTACCTCAGTTACAGCAGCGACGGTGACAGCTCTGAACAGCAAGTAAGACCTAATGAGGATACAAGCAGAGTGGAGTGCAGCCTCATGTGGATCCCGCTGGAGGACCTGGACTGGATGCAAAAGAGGAGAGTGATTCAGCTCTGCCATCAGAAGAAGGAGGACTCAGTTAAGGTGAGACTAAAATTAAAATCACAAGAACTGTTTCCTTTTTTTTTCTCACAGATTTGGTGTTTGTGATGATAATTGATGTATGAGTGGAAGTTGTTGTCAGTGTAATAATAAAAATCGTAGCTGTATATTGAGGTGTATTGAAAGGTTCCGTCCATATATTGTATAATCTTTTAAGAACACAACTCTTAAATGAAGAGTTATTATCTACTGATCCTCATGCAGATTGAAATTTGGATTACGTTTGTTTTTGGTCAACAAAACATTTCTGGAGCTTCACAGCAAAACTTTACAGAATTTTTATAATGAAAAAAAGATGGTGGGCATTTGTGTTTTTAACAGGACTAAAAAGCACAGCACAGCAAGTGTCTAGAGGCCATGAGATCCCAAACTGATTTGAAAAGATATATTTTCTTCGTATTCTCAAAGCTGACAGCCTAAAGCTCTAGAAATGGTTTCTTGACATCACTCATTTGTTCGTCATCAGGGGGTTGAGCGGATAATGAACTATTCCTTTAATGCTGATTATGTTACTCTGTTCAAACATTAAAAAAAAAAATTGGTCTTTGGTTTGATTCCGTCCCTTCCATCAGAGCTTCATCATTCTTTTATCTACCATCTTTGTTTGTTTGTATCTGACAGGTGGGGATTTACTTGCTGGAATCTGGGCTCGGGAAGCCCGAGTTCCTCAGCGAGGGAAATACTCGATTAAAGAAAGCAAATCAACTAATGCAGAAGTTAATGGAGTATTTCTATGATTTCATTATTCCTGGTAGGCGTTTAATGTTTGAAGGATGCTGTAATACAACTTCTTAAACAATACAATAACATTTAAATCTAATGTAAAACAGTGTGATGCCTGAAAAAAATGTAGTGCTGAGTAACATTGAGTAACACTTTTCTCCTGTATTTTTCATGTAGAAGTTGTCGAGAATGAGGAGGAGGAATGTGACACAGACTTGGAGAGGCAAAATGTGGAGGAACTCTATGATTATGTCCGACATGTTCACCAGAGAGAGAACCAGGAGGTGAACTATGATGTCCAGCACAAATCTCTAATCCCTGTTCTAAGACCTTATCAGAGCCAGGCTGTCAACTGGATGCTGAGGAGAGAGAAATTCAGGATCACTTCACCTAAAGGTGCTCATGTTTTGTTTGGGACACTGATTCATTGCTTTTCACTGGTGGTTATAATCAGTATTACAGATAAATGGTCTTACAACATGGGAAACTTATTTGATAATTGAGCCAGTGGATTGATAAAAATATTGAACATAGTTTGGCCAAGTTTTAACATTTTTCAAGAGGGTGAAGTGCATTTTTCTAAACTTGAATTTGCTCTTGCTTGTTTTTCCCCTAACACTGAAACCTGGAGCTTAGATTTAGCAGTTTAAGAACCTTGTTCTTAAATAGGAAGAGACCATGGAAAAACTTCAAGTCCTTAAACTCCTGTATTTAAAGCAATCACACCTACATTAGGTCTGTGAGGAATGGCCTGTTGATATTTATCTTGTCTTTGCAGAACAAACGTTGCATTTCCTCTGGCGAGAGTTGATCACGTTATGTGGCAAAAAGTTATTCTACAACCCATTTACCGGATGGTAAGAGCTTCAATTTTTTAACAGCAGTGTCAGGTTAACATGTCAGTTCACTTAAACCACAAACATATTTTATATTTTATCAGTAATCATTGATACTGGAGCCTTGACACAAACCTGTGACCCAGGGAAACATCAGTCTTTTTGAAGTCTGAACTGACTCTTTATTTTACAGTTACCTTACTTTTGTTGTATTTGTTTTAGTGACGTATCAGAATTTTTGTTTTTTGTTTTTTTAGTTTAATCCGAGAATATCCCCTGGCCGGCGTGGAGTGGCCTGGTGGGATCTTGGCTGATGAAATGGGGCTGGGAAAGACGGTGGAAGTTCTGGCTCTTATTCTGTATCACACTCGACAGGACCTGGAGCAGGAGGCCCTCACCCTGCCAGTGGTGAGGCTCAGTAGGACAGTTAAAATACAGAATTTAAACAGTCCTTGCTTTAAAAAAAAAATCTTCATCTTTTCCTCCATTCTGTTAGTACTGGGATTTATTATTTAGTCAGTTTGTAATGTAGGATATTTGTCTTCTACTAAGTTTCTGTTTGTTGTAAGATTGTTTTTATCACTTCTTACAGGGAAAATCTGTCAATTACTTTGTGCCTCCACCTCCACTTGAAAGAAAAAAAACTGCTAGCTGCAAGATTGAAGTTCAGCCTAAAAAAAAGACATCATACCCAAGTATGTCACTCATAGTCCTGTTACATGTCACATCTTTTGTTGCCACTTCAGTTTAAATTACAGTTCTGTTGCTCATTATTGTTGTGCAGCTGTGCGTGTCATGCTCCTCACTGCGATTAAGGAGATGAGATCTGGAAAAGGAGCATCTGTCAACGCGATCTTCACATACATCCGTGCTACTTATGGATGTGACCTCTTAAAAAACCGCAACCACATCAGGAAGACATTGGCAAAGCTGATAAATGAAGGACTGGTTGACCAGGTCAAAGGTCGAGGCTTGGCTGGGTCATTCAGGCTGGGGAAAAAATACAAAGAAACAAAGAAAGTGGTAGCAGGAGCGTCAAAGACTGTAAGAATAAGAATCCTTAAATATAAATGCTGTGGACATTAAATGTTTGTTAGTTTGGTTGTCGTTTTAACATTTTTCTGCTTTTTTTCAGAGTTATAAAAGCTCAGACAGCTCACCCAGGAAAACGTTTCAGAGACGTGCAAAGGACAAGGCAGAGGCCGCCCTACAAAACTCTCTTCTAGAGGATCAAAATGATTTGTGCTTTTCAACATCCGACTGTGTAGCACCAGCAAAACCGATGGAGTGGAATGAAACTGTAAGCGAGAAAGCAGATCAGTCAGATGGTGCACTGGATATGTCTGTGACTGCTTCACAGATCTGTCAGGTTAAGTCAGATACAAACAAAACCCCCACGATAGATGATCTACCTGCAGAAAGGGAAGCGACGCTTCAGCTCATTCCACCTGAGGAGACCGATACCCCAACCAGAGCATCTGTCATCCCATTTAACACTCCTGACTACCGCTTTGAGTGTATCTGCGGTGAACTGGGCATTGTCGACTACAAGGCTCGTGTCCAGTGTATGAATTGCCAGCTGTGGCAGCATGCTGACTGCGTAAACTACAAAGAAGAAAGTCTTGAAACGACGCCCTTCTACTGCCCTCACTGCCTAGTTGCCATGAAACCCGTTTCAACCGGTGCCACCCTCATCATTTCCCCGAGTTCTATCTGCCACCAGTGGGTGGAAGAAATCAACCGGCACATCAGGTCCTCCTCACTGCGAGTGCTGGTGAGAAAGTAGAATCATGTGGTCTGTGTGTAAATGTGTTTTAATCACAAGGTAGAAACGTCAGGTGATCTCAGCATCTCAATGTTGGTAGAATCCAACCACTAGGTGTCTCATTTGTCTCAGCATTCACTCGTGTTGAGTCCATAAATGGGAGTGTAGTAGCACCACAATGAGTTAGGACAACCGTGACGTATCATTGAACCAAACCAGACCCAAAACTGGAAATCTTAGCACAGACAAACAGTACTGTATATCTATTTTATTTTTTTCCTGATCTTTTAAAAATAAAAAGGCCCTTTGTATTTTAGGTGCAGATTAGCAAACATCTTTACACTAAAATACTGTGAAGTTTGGCCACGTATTTAAAAAAATTTCTGCAAAATAGTGAATGTTAGCTCAAATAATGGCAGTCCAATAATAAATAAAGCCAGTTGTACTGTATGATCTTTTCACATAAGTGAGGTACCTGTGTTGTCATGTTCTCAGCAGCAGATGGTGTGTTTACACTCCTGCTGCAGCTGGAATGTGTTCGACAACAGTTATCAGGCTAGTAAACGGCTGTAAGTGTTTAACAGGCCTCAGTGCTCCTCTAGTTAAAAGACTTCTTCATTGCAGGTTTATCAGGGTGTGAAGAAGCATGGATTCATTCAGCCACACATGCTTGCTGAGCAGGATGTGGTCATCACCACCTACGATGTGCTGCGGTCGGAGCTCAACTATGTGGACATTCCTCATAGTAACAGCAAGGACGGACGTCGCTTCCGCAACCAGAAGCGCTACATGGCCATCCCCAGTCCTCTGGTGGCGGTGGAGTGGTGGCGCATCTGTCTGGACGAGGCGCAGATGGTTGAATGTCCCACTGCAAAGGTGTGTTGAGGGAGTCAACAGATAATTTTACAATTTTAGCTAATATTTTTTCCAGTACCATCTGTTGAAACTTTGTTTAAACTCCCTTGTATTTTTATTCCAGGCTGCAGAGATGGCTCTACGGCTTGCATCTGTCAACCGCTGGTGTGTCAGCGGCACTCCTGTCCAGAGAGGCCTGGAAGGTAGAGGATGGCGTTACAGCAGCATCTGAATCAGGCGACCGGTGTCTGAAGGCTCCAGTCTGATGGTATTTTCTATGCAGATCTGTACGGCCTTGTTCTCTTCTTGGGAGTCGACCCATACTGGGTAAAACACTGGTGGGACCAGTTGCTCTATCGCCCCTATCGACGGGGAAACACTGAGCCGCTCTATCATGTAATTGCTCAGTTACTATGGCGATCAGCTAAAAAAGATGTCCTCGATCAGGTGAGATTAAAGTTTTCTGTGATCGCGTTCAAATGTCAAACTTGAAGGATGATTTGTTTTACTTAAATCCCTTCCATATGAGTTAAAACCCATTTAACATCGGAGTTTTTAGATGCAGTTTCTTTGCCCAGTTTCCACTGTGATTTTTTACAACATTGTGTTTGTTGATCTGCTTTTCCAGATCCAGATCCCTCCTCAGACAGAGGAGGTCCACTGGCTGCACTTCTCCCCCGTTGAGGGTCATTTCTACCACCGCCAACATGAAGTCTGCTCTCAGGACGCTTTGGTGAAACTCAGGAAGATCTCCGACTGGAGCCTGAAGCTTGGCACCCTCGATCGCCGCACCGTCAACACCATCCTGTGTCCGTTGCTGAGGCTGCGCCAGGCCTGTTGCCATCCACAGGCTGTGAGGGGGGAGTTCCTCCCTCTGCAGAAAAGGTCGGTGACACTTCTGTTTTCAAGTGTCTTTATGTGAAAGCAGCTGCAATGCATAATTAACTGTCTTGATTAAATAGAGTATTGTTACAACAGTAATAGACCTAAGAAACTTTTGCCAAGTATACATAGTGCATTTGTGTTTATTTAAAGTTGACCCATTTGGGTGTGATTTCCAGCACCATGACGATGGAGGAGCTCCTTAAGTCCCTGCAGAAGAAATGTCGAGTGGAGTGCGAAGAAGCTCACAGACAATTAGTGTGCGCCCTCAATGGCCTGGCTGGAATCCACATCATCAGAAGTATAAATCCCCTCTTCTGTACTTGTGCTCTCAGTTTCCCATGGGAACAGGTTCAAACAAAACACGAGCTGTGCTCTCATCTTTGTGTCCTTCAGCACTTTTTGTGCTGAGGTGCTTTGTTGCAGCAGGTTTCAGTAATCTATATAATGTGGCTGTTTGTGGCCTGGTTGTGTATTACGTCTCATTAACGCCACATGTAACTTATGGTCGTTGAAAATCGCCATTTCCACCCACAGATGAGTTTCTAGAGGCGGCAGAGTTGTATAGAGAAGTGCTTCGTTCATCAGAGGAGCACAAAGACAGATTGAAAACAGATTCTTTACAGGTATGTGGCCTCCTCCCACTCATGTCTTTTAACATACATCTGAAATTAACATATGAAGACTTTCTCTTTTTAAAAAAAAAAAATCTGCCGTCTGTCAATAAACTTGGGTTGTGGGAAACGGTGTTGTCTTACAGGGTTGCATTTATACGACAATGGCTCTTCCATAAAACACTAAACATTTGCTTTGTCTTTAGAAAAATGTAAACCACAGAAAGTCATTACCGTCGTTGTAGGCAGTCCTCCAAAATACACCTGGTAGAAGAAGCTGATGGCATTAATGTTTATTTCATATACTAGAAGCTCACATTAAACGTCACTTTTATCCATTTTACTGTTGTGTTTAAACAGAGGCTTCACGCAACCCACAATTTGATGGAGTTGCTGGGTGCGAAGCATCCTGGGATACCCCCCACCCTAAGAGACGACCGACTAAGTGAGGAGGTAAGTCGATAATATTTTCTAGAATTCTCTCTGTTGGAGGACGTTTGTCAAAAGCATGTGCTTTTATTAACAATGGAACCGATCAGTTTGATTTTGCTGCTGTAGTTTATGTTGACTCCTGTCTATGTCTCTGCAGGCGGAGCAGCTGCGACAGCACTACATGACCAAATACGACTCTGAGGTTGCGGATGCCTATCAGAGCCTGCAGCCGGTGCTGCAAAACATTAAGGAGTTGAAACGCAAAGTGAGAACTCTTTTATATCTACCTTCAGGCAAATTGTGCTTCATGTTAGAACAGGCGGGATGGGAAATTCTTTTACAGTTGATGCACAAGCTCACAAGTCTTCTTTGTAAATCATAGTTCAGTGTTTACAGACCAAAATGTGATGATCGACTTTGCAACCTGAACTTGCATTTAAACCTGAAAATTGTCATTTGTTCATAGGTAATTACTAGAAAGTTTCCTTACACTCATTTTCACAACTGATCATAATAGAAGATAAAACCATATGTAACTTGTCATATGAATTTATAATTTATATATATAAATATATATATATAAACTGCTTAGAGCAATGGGACTGTGTTAGACAGGGTAACACAGTAAATGAGACAGAACCAAAAACACTTTTTGACTTTAACTCCTCCAAGATTTCACATTTTAATATAATTAATATGTGTAAATAAATAAAATTAGGAAGTAAACTTTAACATTAGCGTGTTTGTCAAGGTGAAGCTGAATTCCCCCTGGTGGCTGGATGTCATCCAGAGGGCGATCCGATGCACCACCGATGATGACCTGGTTTCCCGTGTCAAGAACGAGCTGACGTCCAGCTACAAACAACAAGCCCAAAAGCTCTCCATGGCAGACAAGTAAACTATTTCTTTATTTAAAATAGGTTCAAAGTTAATCCTCGCTTTAACGTAATGAATCATTTTGATTCTCCTGCAGGTTTCGTGATGCCTGCGGCCTGCAGTTCATACTCACTTCACAAATGCAAGATCTGATGAAATCCCAGAAGACTGTGCAAGACGCGGTGAAAAGTCTTGAAGGCCCGGCTTCACAGAAAGTGATTGATGAGGCCACCATCTGTCACCTCAGACCTATGAGGCTCCCTCTCAACAAGTAAGACACACATTTTAAATGGGCTCCATGAACTGCAACATCAACATGTTTTTTGTAACTCATATTCTTATCTTTTCATATTTCAGTTGTGTTTTTTGCAAAGCAGATGAGCTTTTCACAGAGTATGAGTCCAAGCTATTTTCTCATACGTAAGTAGAACAGCGTATTCAAGCCACCAGTCAAATTGTGTAAAACATATCGTCTTGAAAAATCGATTACAAGGAAAATTTTCCAACAGAGTGAAAGGTCAAACGGCCATCTTTGAAGAAATGATTGAAGACGAAGAGGGGCTGGTGGACGACCGCTTACCCACCACCAGCCGAGGCCTGTGGGCGGCTAGCGAGATGGAGCGCACCCTGAAAGCCATCTTGTCCTTTGCTAAGCTGAAACGAATGGATCTGGAGCTGGTGGAGGAGGGCAACATGTTCATGGAGTTGTTCGAGAACTGGAAGAAAGAGTACAAGGTTTGGGCAAACTCTGTCTGGTCTTGTCATTATTACTATTATTATTATGCAATGTAAGGCAATTTCCCCTAGGAAAGGCTTCTGATTATTGAACTTTCATTTTTATTAACAGCAGAAGTAATAATTAGTTAGTTTTGTTCTGGTTTTAATTAGAGAGATCTGCTCTGCCTCAGGTGCTGCATGAGTACTGGATGGTGCTGAGGAATCACGTGTCGGCGATCGATGAGCTGGGAATGGCCACAGAGAGACTTCGTGTGCGCCTGCCTGATGAACCGAAGCCCAAATTGCTTCACATCATCGAGCCTCATGAGGTGAAAGAGTCTTTCTGTCCTGGGTTTGTCTATTCTTATACTCAGAGCTGTGATTCTGATCAGATCCCTCAAGATGGATCTTAATACCAGGTCTGAACTGACTCATAATATAGATACAGGGTGTGCTCTCTGGTCCTGAAGGCGTCCACACGCTACAGTCTCTGGCTTTGTTTAGCTTAAGCTTTCCTTTGGATAATTCAAGCTGATATTTGAAAATGTATGTAATAAGGCTGGTTTTGAATTTAAAGCACATCTCTCACTTCTCAATTTTGGACACAGTTGTCTTGGAAGTTTCTAAAGATGTAATATTCTGCCTCAACTATTTTTAATGCATTCTTGCCCTCTGACTTCGGTTGTTTCTCTTCCAGGTGGAGCAGAACCGAGTGAAGCTCTTGAACGACCAGGCGGTGGCAAAGTCACAGCTCCAAAAGAAACTTGGCCAGTTTTTGTATCTCACTAATCTGGAGAAGGTCATTTGCTTTTAATGGTACCGACAAAACATTGAATTTCTTCTTTCTTCATAACATGTTCTCTTTTGTTCCAGTCTCAGGACAAATCTACTGGAGGTCTGAACCCAGAGCCATGTCCCATATGTGCCCGGCCCCTGGGACAGGAGGTGAGCTGGTCTTTGGCTGTCTTAAATCTCTTCATTCAGCCTCTATTTGCTGCCAGTGTTGTCGCCGTATGCAAAATGTAGAATGGTAGAAATCAAATTCTTTATTTTCTGTTCAGCTAAAACTGACTGAAGGATTCTTGGCTCTTTGTTCTCAGTAACTCTTTGCAGAAGAATGATTGACATAAAGTATTTGCTGCATGATTCCTCTCTTCCAGTGGGCGGTGCTCACCTGTGGCCACTGCTTCTGTAACGAGTGCATCGCCATCATCGTGGAGCAGTACAGCGTGGGCTCCAGACGGCGAGCCATCAAGTGCGCCATATGTAGGCAGACCACGTCCCACGCTGAGATCTCCTATGTGTTCACCACCCAGTCGTCCAGCCAGGACCAGGACATACCGGTTAAAGTCAGTCTGCACCGCCCTCCTCACGCAATACTGCATTTATTCTTGTTTTTGTTTTTTTACCATAGCTTTCTCTTATTAGTTGGTTACACTTTGGTTTACTTATGACACTCACGACTATATGTGGGACATTTTTTAAAATAAATTAGCATCATAGGCTAATTTTCCTATTCCTGTTGTCAGGGAAGCCACTCCACCAAAGTGGAAGCAGTGGTGAGAACACTGAAGAAGATTCAAGTGACCGACCCAGGTGCCAAGTGTCTCGTCTTCTCCACGGTAACACTAAACTATCCCTGCTCTGTGAGGTAGTGTTTTATTTTGATGATATCGAGTTTGGACGTGACGTTTCCTATTCTCTCCTGCGCAGTGGCTGAGTGTGCTGGACATCATTGCTAAGGCCTTGTTTGACAACAACATGGAGTTCTCTCAAATCAATGGGATTCACAAATTCCAGGTTGGAAACAATGTTCTAATCCCTGTTAGATGTGTGTGTTGATCATTTAAATGCATAGATCTGTGCTGCACAATGACACCAAGGGCCTCGGGACAAATACAAAATCACATTGGTTCTCTGCCTTTTGGTGATGGGAGAGGCTGTCACATAACCATTAATGCTATCATTGATTTTAGCTTCTCCAAAATTGAGATTACTCTTCTAACTGCTTCTGACTTTTTTAACTGCAACTCACATACAAATGAAGTAAATGTAAATTGTGCATTGTTTCCTGGTATTCCAGGAAAATCTGAGTTCCTTTAAATATGAAGAAAAGATCAACATCCTCCTCCTTCCTCTCCACACCGGCTCCAACGGTCTGAACATCATCGAGGCGACTCATGTGTTGCTGGTGGAGCCGATCCTCAATCCTGCTCACGAGCTGCAGGCCATAGGCAGGGTGCACCGGATCGGCCAAACCAAGTAAGAAGCAGGGACTTAAATCTGTCAGCATTTAAGATACTGACCTTTCCAGTCGTTTACACCTGCAGCGAGTCAATGTCGATGCAAGAACTACTTAGGTTACTTACGGTAGTTAAATTTGCACCACATTCAGCCAATGAGTGTTTCCTTTCCTGTGTTTGGCACACAGCAATGTCTTCAGTTCAGATCTGACCCTTTTTTTTCCATGTGCATGAGACAGAGACACGATCCTGATGGGTTGAGGTGTTGACATGTCAGAAAATAACTTGTCCTTCCATCCATCTTGTCTGTTTTCAATCCTGTTACATTATATCCTCTCAAAACAATCACAATCACATTTGTACATTCTTTATCTATATTCTGTGTCCACCAGGCCGACGTTTGTTCACAGATTTCTTATCAAATCCACTATTGAAGAGAGAATGCAGGCGATGCTGAAGACAGCAGAAAAAAGGTGAGAGCCTCAAAATGACTCATTTTCAGCACAGAGACTCCTTTCAAAATGTTTCGACTCAGAAAAGACACATGAACATTTTTGTACTTCCAGCCACACCAGCACGGCCATGAAGCACTCGGAGGCCTCCGTACTGACGGTAGCCGACCTCGCCGACTTGTTCACAGACGACACCGAACATCTGGAGTGATGAGAGGTCCACTCTTCACACCGTGGTTTTGAACCTACTCAAATTTTGCACATTTTATATATAGTCGTCTTAAAAGTGTCAGATGCATTCCCAAGATGTTTCTTAACCCTATTTAATTTTTAATATTTGTGTATTGGGCTCACTACTCGCTGTCAACTTATCAATTCAACCACTTCAGCTGATCAAGTGCGTATTTGATGATTACATTTCTCTAGACTGTGCGGTACTGGTGCTCATGTTAATCTACTATTATGTATATGCATTCACACACGACTCAACTGTGAGGTAAATGCAGAAATCACAACTTTCAGGAAATAAAAATCCGTCGTGACGGGGCGTCAACTTGTTACGACCTGCTCTGCTCATCCAGTGGTTTTATTGTGGTTTATTCCTATGTAGTAAAAGTGAATGCAGGAAGGAAGCCATTGACCTTCACAGAAGAAGTGAAAGATTTTCCTGAACCAGATGATGGTCTTGAACCCAATTGTCTGCTAAAACAATGCCAGACAATTCAGCCTAACACTCCTGCCTGCCTCATTTGCAAGACAAAAAAGCGGGAAAAGTCTCTGTCTTTGAAACTAATCTTGTAAATGAAACTCATAAAAGTTAGAAAAACTAAAACTTTTTTCTTTCAATGCCACTTGGAATCAACACAGTTTAGTCGATAAGCAACGTTTTAATTACGTGTCTCCTGTTTCTAAGCTTTTTTTAATGCGATTGTAATAATCCTGATTTGTTTGGAAGTCGTTTATGGTCTGTTCCACCACACACTCACAGGTCAAATTGCCCTTGACTTTCTTTTCGCCTGACTGACTGGGATTCCCGCTACAGTAAAGATCTTAAAATGTCTGAACAAAGGAGATAGACAACAAAGAGTGCCATCCCTGTCCTGTTGTCCCTCTTTACATGGTTACCAGACTTCTTGTTGCTCCCTGTAGTAAGAAACAGTTGTAAGATGTTTACTAAGAGGACACCACCGCAGTAGGCGGTAACATACGTGTTACCTTGGACTCCCCTCGGTTCCCTCTATTCATGTGCGGAATCTCATTGTTGAAGGAGACATCATTCAAGCTGGTGTTTTAAGGCCAGAGGGAGGCTCCCAGTTCATTAGAGCTGTGTTTCGAGGGCTGGGGTAAGAGGGGGTACTACGTCTTGTGGTGACAGCGAGCTGTGGAATAGTCCCCAGAAGAGTTTGGTGGAGAGGTAGCGGAGTGGCTGATCTAAGAGAACCCCGAGGATGAAGATGGCACCTGCCAGCCTGGTTTTTGCATGGTTACTGCTCACCATGAAGATGGTCTCCTCATCAAATTATGTGGAGCCTGAAGAGGGAGAGGAAGGTGAGATCCCAACACACAACCAGGAAGCAAATGAACAATTACTGAGCGTTCATTTTGGGGAAAATGAGTTATCTATAGGAAAGTACGCTTTGATACCTTGAAAATAGTTTTATGAATTTTGTGAAATTTAGGTTTTCTGTTGTTTTAAGTATTATATGTCAGAGAAGCTTGTCATATAAATAATTTATCAATTTGTTAAACCTGAGAAATGTTCTGCAGGAGTTCAAGAAGAATTCAGACGTCTCACCAAAGTCTAAGCACAGTGTGCAATACAGGTCTATTTGTAATGTATATATTTCACAGTGCTTTATATAGAGTACAAAAAGTATGAAAATAAAATACATGACAGTTTAAAACAAAGGAACAAAAAGTTGTTAAAAATACAATTTTAACGGAAGAGTAAATGTGCATCATACAAAATGAAGTAATTGTTTTAAGAAGCGACTTGCAGCAGAACATCTCTAGGAGTGTGTTCCAGATTTGTGCAGCATAAAAACTGGACTTTGTGCCTCCTTGTTTGAGTCTGACTGGAGACAGAAAGCAGACCTGATTCATTTGGCTGATGGAGCAGTAGACCAGTAATGACCCTAAACCATTCAGTGATTTATAAACCATGAGCATCAGTACTCAGAGTACTAGTTGTCCTTATAGTTAAAAGGTACCATTTGTCATCTATGTTTTCCATAAAATAAAAATCAGATAAATATTGTGGCTACAATAGGTCCCTCTAAAATGTAGTGCAGTGGAAAAAATTACAGCAGTGCTTGAACTAAGTAGGAATGTCATTATATCTCTAGCAATCCAGAACACAATTTTAGAAGTGAACTCTTATAATAAACATCAATATAAAAATAAACTTTTACAAGAAAATACTGAATAAAATAAATTCCAATCCGAACGTAAGTAATTGTGTAATGTTAATAATGTTGAGAAGAAAAATGTTGTAGGAAGTTTAAAAAAAACTTTCAGACCAGATCATATTTAATCTCTGTTAACAAAAGAACACATAATGGTGAAACTCTCTTCAGCAGAGGTGATATTTATTTGGAACATACAGATACAAGCCCACTAAATTTGCTTTCACCAAGATCCACACAACACTTGAAACACTGTGAAATTCAAGGAAACGTCAAATAAAAATCAAGAATCTGCTCCTTCATCAAAATCCCCACTGAGACCTATAGGCCAGATATACATCCTACATAAATTACACTGCTGACGTTCAGATCAGCAGCTGGACTAAAAGTAAATATTTATTACATTTAGAAAAAAGTCACAGAAATGTTCTGAAAGCAATGATTTTTGTGTGATTAATATTTTTTATTTTATTTTTTTATTTTCTTTCTGCCAGAGCTCAATGACACTGTGATCTGTACCAACGATCACATGCAGGTCGTTATTCCCAGTGCGTTCTTTCTAAACAAAGTGCCTCCAGTTTATGTGAGTGAGCTCTAACAAAACTCTTTCCCTCAACATTCCCAAACACTGACATCCTAAAATATCTTTGGTTTTTCGTACTAATTTTGTTTTTCCATGTTTAGGTTTGGGATTTGCATTTAAATGATCCGGAATGCCGTGGCGTGGAGGTCGGAGACGACTACGTTTTCAGCATAAAGACAAATCTGTCAGACTGCGGGACAATAATGGTACCAGTGGTTTTGTTCAGCATTTGCATTAAAGTCTGAACCCGTTATTTAGTCATGAGTCCAATGAATCAAAAGTGGGATGTGACCTCAGACACAACTCCTAACAAAGGCCGCAGACATCAGCTTCACATGATATGAAGACAAACTGGCTTGACGTCTCTTTTATGACAGGATAAAATCCCTGCTATAATAAATCACTTATTTTATAATGTTCTCATGGGAACCGGCTGTCCAAAAAAGGACTTTACCGTGTCTTACATAACTGGAGACCCTTTTTTTCCAGCTCTGACGTAAACGTGAGCTGTGAGACTCTCTCTTTAAATGGCCACTATGGAATTAGCTCATAGCACGTATAATAAGATGGACGGAGAAAGGCTTGTATAAAGAGTCCAGACAGAGAGGGGCGAAGAGAAAAGAGGGGAGGGAGTCAACTTGTATATCAAGAAAGAAGGGTGGCGTTGTTCCTTTTGCCTTTAGAAGTGCGCGCCTTCATTCAAAGCAGGAATGGGGACCATGTAGGGCCTCCTAGTTCTAAATTATCAGGATTTAGTTGGAAATGATTGTTTGTAGATGTTTAGGGTAGAGGAATGTTGTAAATGATTGGTCAACCAGCATACTGATTATTATAATCGAGCCATTCACATCGATATCAAACTTTTGAAGGGTTTTAATCCCTACTTCAGCTCCACGAGCGTCCTTGAAACGTTCACTTAAAGAGAGCAAAAGGTTAGTGCCCAGTGAGTGAGGAAAGTAAGCCTGGTCCAGAAGAGACGGCTGTTGCTAAAGGAGAAGAATGTCGTATGTTGTCAGTTCTGTTTTCACCTTGAACTTTTTAAACCCGCTGTCGGTGGAGAAGTGACTGAACCATCAGGTCTAAAGGTCAACTGTTTTTTTATTGAAACGTGACCGCATGCTCGCTCATGTTTCACTCATAGTTCTGTCTGGTTAGTGGGGTTCTGCGGTGAAGCCCTGAGGACGCTGTAGTTTGTTTACCAAGAGGTAGTAAAAGATGTTTGGAAGGTTAGGGCTCAAACCGTTCAGTTTCTACAGAGGCCGCTCTCCGTCTGCACTCAGCGGGATTCCAGACAAACGCTGCATGCAACCTTTTCACCCATCCATGTTTTATGGTTTCACCTACGCCAGCAGCCAACAGTTGAATATTTAGCAGCATAAGTGACATTTACAGTGTGTGAAAGGATAACAGTTGAAGTTACAGCTTGATGTTCATAAAGGAATGTCCTGTTACTTTTTGATGGGATTCTCACAGCCGGGAATTGATGCACCTATGTCGTCATTTTGGCCTCTAACCACAACTTTACACATTTACACACACTGTTTAACTGTCTCTTATACAATATATCTTGGCCTTTAACTCTTCAAAACTGTAGCAGATATTTAATTATTTGATTTTAAGATAAAAGACTTGAGGAGATACAGTCTTAATAGGAGATACCCAGCTCGTTTTCATTTAAAACCTACTCCTTTGATTCACATGCAAACCAGCACAGACATTTTCCTTTCTTTTATTCGAATAATACTACTCTCATAGATTTTTACTGCATTTAGTCATAAGAACCTCTCCTACTTAATTGTTTTCCAATATTTATTTTTGTTTTCCTCTCTGTAGGCGTCAGACGACACACACATCATGTTCATCAACACCATACACAACAACGATACTGAAATCATCACCAGAAACTACATCAACATAACATTTGTGTGCCGCTACCCCATCAACTACATGGTCCAGCAGCCCAATGGAGAAAACATGATTCGAGTTGATGTCAGGTGAGTGTCGATTATAATCTAATCTAGACATCATCTTAAATTATTTGATAAATAAATATTTAAATAATTGTTTCATAGGTAAAAATAATTGGAAGTTTCATTGGCATGAACTAAAACTCTTTACAAAAATTTCAAGTGGAAGGATCACGTCATCAGATCATAGACTCCAAACCTGATATGCAATGGAGGGTGGAGTAATTTTACGTCCAGCTGTATGCAGTATATTAGTATTTCACAGGTTAAATGAAAAATGCTATTGGTTCTTTAAGAAAAAACACAAAAATTCTATTATTCCTTATTGAAAAGTGCAATATATAAAGTATATAGGAGCAGAATTTCCTGGATACTCTTCCCCATCCCAAAGGGTACATCTTCTCCAAATTTCATGTAAATCCAGTCAGATATTGTACCAGAGGCGATGAAACCTAAAATGTTTTACACGTCTTTGACCAAGGAATGGCTCTCCGAGTGTTTTCCTAGTTTTAACATATTGCTGTCTGCACAGAACCATCACTCTGAACACAGAGGACGGCAACTTTTCAGTGTCGATGTTACTGTACAAAGACGAAGCCTTTGAGGACAGATGGACCACCGTGCCATCCCTGACTCTAGACGATGACATCTTTGTGAAGGTTTTCATGGTAAATAAGCTGCAGTTACAAGAAATACATTGACAGCTTGTAATAATATACTTAACAAAGCTTTAAAAACACATTACAGCATGTGACATATGTTTATTATTGAACGCTATTTTTGTATGAGGTCGTCAAACACATTAAGCAATATTGGAAATCTAACACTCCTACGATGAAGATATATGAGTGTCCCTAAAAAGTCTTGGTGCAGTTGTTGTTTACTGTGAAATGACTCTGAACTTATTGTGTAAAGATCTGTTTGTCAATCTGTCTGTGTCACAGATACCAGCTCATCTGATGCTGCGTATAGACAGATGCTGGGCCACGCCGACCAGCGATCCATACAGCAATATTCAGTACACCTTCATCAGAGACAGGTCATGCCTCGGAACCATTCAAACAAAACCGGACTTAGTTTGTAATATGAGAAACTATGACATAAGAAAAAGTCCTTCGCTGAAAAAGAGAGAAAATATTATTTTTACATGCACATATTGTATATTTAACAGATCATAACTTTACAGCAGCTGTCTTGTCCTGATATTGCATCACACTTGCAAGACAGTCCTCTGACTGGAGCGCTGTTGAAATCTGAAATAAGAGAATTTGTTGCTCGTGGATCTGACAGACAGCCCCTAGAGCCTGGTCATGTGACTCCTGTCTGAGAGGCCATATGCGTTTCACTTCAACAGCTGTGCATGCCCTTGACAACAGGCACTATTTGGTTCTGTTCACAACAGTAGAGCCATGAAATGCCAGAGGGAAAGGAAAACAGTCGGTCTGTAGACGGTGTTTACATTATTCCTGAGCTTCACAATTCATCACCCACTTGAAATCTTCTCTTTGTCTCTTTTTAAAAGTACAGTACTTAATCCTAGATGGAATTATCACATGCAAAAAGTGCCTCCAAGCTTGTTTTTCTCACTCCTGCAGCTGCCCCGTGTTGTCAAATGAACAGACCCTAAGTATGCTGAAGAATGGCCAGGGTCCAGAGGCTATGTTCAGGATACAAATGTTCAAGTTTGTTGGTGGCTCCTATATAAACGTCTTCCTCCACTGCAATGTCCAGATCTGTCACAGCACTGGGGGTCCATGCCAGCCAGTGAGTGAACTCATTCAACTTTCATGCCTCTGATTGGTACTGGAATTTAGAGGCTTGACTGTCGTATGTGCAGCTTATGTCCTTAACATAGATCCTGGAAATGTTTTTTTAGCCACATGAACTTGTAGTTAAACTTTTTATTACCAAACAGAACTGTTCCATTGATGATGGATTAATGAGGATACGGAGAGACATCCCTCTATCCCATACGGTGTCATATGGACCAATCAGACGACTGCTAACAGAAAAAGAAAAGCCGAAGATGAGTAGGTTCTCACCTGTTTTTTCATCAGTCATTCAGAACATTATCTTATCTTCAATGCTTCTAAATGAGTGCACTAAATTCTCATGCAAGGTATCCTCTCCTCTGTGGATGCAGGTGGAGTCCCTCCTGTGGAGACCTTTGTTCTGGGGGGACTGCTGGTCGTCCTGCTGCTGATCACAGGTGTGTTTGGGAGGTTGTGGCTCCGCTCCAGACGTTTCTACCCGGCACAGGAGGCGCAACTCACCCTGTCCAATATTCACCACATCTCAGAGGTAGCATCATGAATCAGAGGATCCAAAATCTTTTGGAGCAAAGACATGGACATACAAAACATGTACAAACACACATGTGCAGGTGTGATTTATAATAATAATGATGGAAGTGAATTTTTCTTCTTAGAATTGTGTGACTTAATAAAGGTCTCTACCAAGTGTTGTTCCTCCATCTTTTGTCATTTAGAGGTACTTTTCTAATTTAATCCTACTTTGTTTTTATACTTTGCTGCATTTCAGAAGAAAATAATGATTCAGTGTTCAGAAAGTTTATATGTTAAATCTGAATCTGGCTTTAGCAGGAAGTCTATTCATGTGCTGTAGTTCAAATTAGCTTTAGTTAGCATTAAAATGTTGTTTGCACAGCAATCCATCCATCCATCTATCCACTTCCGCTTATCCGGGGTCGCGTTGCGGGGGCAGCAGCTTAAGCAGGGAAGCCCAGACTTCCCTCTCCCTAGCCACTTCGTCCAGCTCCTCCGGGAGAATCCCAAGCAGGCCAGCCGGGACACATAGTCTCTCCAGCATTTTTAATTATAATCCAATACTGTCATCTTGGTATACATTTAATTCTTGAAAGTCATTGATATCCTAAGTGCTTTATGCTGTTAATAAAACTTTAAATGCTCGACATTTCCTTGTAAAGTGAAATTATGTTGTTACATCTTTTACAGAACAACTCAAAATGTGATGTATGGATTTTGGGTAAAGTTTTGACATAGGCAGGATATGACCCAATGAACAATCCATAATTAGCGGTTCATTATTTATTACCTGCTCAAGGTGTTCCTCAGGGAGGAAGGACTGCACATGCAGTAATCATACCAGGAGAGGGCACCTAGTGAGCTTCACTTACAGGTATACACACACACACACACACACACACACACACACACACACACACACACACACCAACAACAACAACAACAACAACAACAACAACAACACACACACACACACACACACACACACACACACACACACACACACACACACACACACATTAATGATTATTTACAGCTCCATGTCAAGCTACATTAAATTCATGGTTTCAACGTCTTTAGTCACTATTTCATCTTTAAATATATGTTTTTATATAATTGGATGTACAACGATTAAGTTCCCTATATATTTATCAGGGTTATTTCCAAAATCTATTATTTATCAGCTGTTCGCAAAAACCAGCCCAAACAAGTAAAGTTTAAATAGCTCGATAACGTACATGACAACAAAAGCTATTTAAAGTGTTGTTTAATTACTGCAATCGCTGACCATTTGTAATTTTGATGACACTAACTCAAGTGGGATCCTTTCAGTTGCATAAATAAAAATAATATCAGACATTAACAGCGCTTAGATGTCATGAAAAACCATGTAAAGCTGCCGGGTTTTCCCCAGTGAGTCTATTTCGGTGCGCTCCCACAGGTCTGCGTCCATAATATTAAAGCCGTACGTCATTTACGTGATGACGTAGTAGCGTAGCGCCTCACTCCAGGATCAACACAAACGCCGACTAACTCAGACCATCAGGAGACTCAGCCGGAGAATCAGCTGCAGGCAATTACTATCTAGGAAAATTTGGATATCTATAATACTGCCTGCATGTGCTGTACTGCCCTTGTTGTTTATGTCGAAATAATTAACATTAGTAAGAAAAAGAGTTTTTAAATACACCCGGAGAGCGCAGTAACTTAGGTAAGCAGTTTCTAAAAGCTACCGCCTAGCTAGCTTAGTAGGCTAACGAAGTGTTGCGGCTAATGCTAAGTATTGGGCCATGTTGTTTTGTTTTTTTTTTTCATTTCAAACTTCTGTTAGCTTCCGATTTACGTATTTCAACAGATAGTTAATTTGCACCTAGTTGTACTAAATAGATTTGGCGTTGTTATTAGTGCTTAGATCGTATTTAGTTGTTAGGGTTGCATGTTGTTTTTGCTAACCTGTCAGTTATGCTTGCGTAATTAAGCTAACCCTTGCTGGCTATGGCTGCAAAGTTTTAACAATAGCTCTGCTGTGTGACTTGGCGGTTTTGACATGTAGCCTTCTAGCAGGTAGTAACCAAGTGTCATTCTAACTACGTGTGTTTTTAGACAAGTCCACGATCAAATACACTAATGCTTGAGGTATGTTTACCCCGTGGTTTACTTGTGGCTTGTGGCCAACCTGTTTGCATAATATGGTGAAACTTGTGTCCATGCCTTGTGAACGGAGGACATTTCTCAGATCCTAAAGATGAAGAGGTCGGGTTAGGTGGAAAGAACCGTCACCGTGAAACCTAAGAGGGATGTTGTGAAACGTTAGCACAGCTGACAGGCTTAGTAAACACGCAGAGACGACAGACGCGAGATAAACTCTAAGACGAAGTGCGTGAGTGGGACCCCACGTGTTGTATCCGTGGGTTTCATTCATGTACGTGAGCTAAAGTGACATCGTGACCCACGTTATATCTCGTTGTGATGGCGACTCTGTGCGATTACTGCGATATTTTAGTTTGTATACGAATAGGTTTGAAGTTGGCAAGATGGTAAGTTACTGAATTCATGTTCTGTTTGCTGAAAACCCAAGTGATTGGGTTTTCAGCAAACCACTGGAGATAAGCTAATGAAACGTAGATCTCCACTAAAAGAACAAGCAGTGCATGCTATGATTTTAAGTATTTAGGGAATAAACTATATATATGAGCATAGCTTTTAGTTTAAATCACTACAAGAAAACGTGAATTCATGCAGTGAAATCTTTTGTTGAATTGGTTTGGTTTCACAGATGTCTACTTGGGACATTATTGTTTATTGTTAAATATTTCCCACAATAAAACACACAGTGTCAACCATAGCATGAAATATTGGTCGTCATTAAGGATTGCTTAAGACACATGATACATTTGAAAACCATTTTTCAAAATAAGAGTACCACAAACATGCTCTCCATCATCTTGTCTGCTGACAGCATGAAGCTGTTGGCATTCAGTTTTTTTCAGTATTCTATGGTTGTCGAGCTCGAGCCATGACTGAAATGACTGAGACACTCAAAAACATGCAATAAAACCATATTTTTTAGTATTTGTAAGCAAATCATATTGGACTATTTATATTTGTGAAATTAATTTCTTTCTGATTTTGTTTCAGGGTTGATTTTCACCCCATCTCAACTGGCTCACGAGGGGTACAGCACAGTAAAGATGGAGAGCCTCCACTCCCACTGCCTTAAGTGCATCAACAGAAGATGCATGGTGAGACCAGAGACGGGTGTTTCCTGTGACCTCATTGGCTGTCCTCTTGTATGTGGGGCAGTTTTTCATTCATGCAAATTAGAGGAGCACCGTCTACTGTGTCCATACGAACGGTTGCCGTGTCTGAACAGTGAATTTGGCTGCCCGTTCTCTATTGCGAGGATCAAGATGGCGCGACACCTGGAGACGTGCCCGGCAAGTATAGTCTGTTGCACTATGGAGTGGAATCGCTGGCCTGTGAGCTATTCTGACCGGAAGTCCTATGAAAACTTGAGCAAAGACTTTGATGAGGTGGAGCAGCTAGACATGGCCTTGGCCCTGCAGGATCAGAGGATGTTGTTGGAGTCCCTGAAGGTTACAACCACTGTGTCAAAGAATGGAGATAAAGAAGTAGACGAACGTGACAAAATGGCAACGGCATCAAGTCTACCTGAGACCGTATTAGCTAATGGATCCATGGAAATGGAAGAGGAGTCCTATAATGAGTTATACAGAGCCTCGGTGGAGACGAGCAGAAGTTTAGCAGTAGCATTGGACATCCTGACTAACGCCACGGATATGGGCGTAATTGTTGGAAATTTAAATGGAGAAAGTTCAGACAAAAACGGAGCCCTTCACAACGGAGAAAATGGCGTTAGTCATGATGTTCATCTAGCAGAGGGAGGGAAGAATGTAGAAATGGAGGAGAGTGATTCTGATTCGGAATGTGAGCTTGGAGCTGTAGGTGGAGTGGACTGTGCTGTGGGAATAGATGGAGAAGAAGACGAGGGTCCTGGCTGGGCAGAAGAAGCCTCTGATTTTGTAGAAGTGTTTTTTGAGGAGAAGGAAGACATTGAAGAGGAGCCAGTAAACGATTCCGACCTTGTGTGGCCGGAGATGCCTCAGGATTACATGCCCGTTCTAGCACTGGAACATCGCGTGCCTCAGCAAGCGCGTTTTTCACCACCAATGCCATTCCTGCTGTCTGATCATGTGAGAAATAACTTCTTACATCGCTTACCCACTGAACTCAGGTATAGGTGTTTGGAGCGCAAACTACAGAATGTAGAAGTGCTTCGGGGAATAAGTATGTTTACATTGAATGGGCGTCGGGCTCTTCTGTCAGACCCTTATTTGTTTCGGGCAAAGATGGAGGACAAGGCAGTCGACACATCAGATCTGGAAGTAGCAGATGACCCCATGGGCCTCCACGGCATTGATCTCATCACTGCAGCGTTGCTCTTTTGCCTCGGCGACTCTCCAGGAGGTAGAGGAATCTCAGACAGCAGGTTTGTGGACGGCTACCACATTGACTTTGGCACTCAGACATTCTCCTTCCCCTCAGCCATTCTTGCAACCAACACCATGGTTGGAGACATCGCTTCAGCTTCAGCCTGCGATCACGCCAGCCCACAGCTTTCCAATCCGAGCCCCTTCCACACTCTCCGGCTGGATCTAGTGCTCGAATGTGTTGCTCGGTACCAAACGAAGCAACGTTCGATGTTCACGTTCGTCTGCGGGCAGCTGTTCCGGCGGGACGAGTTCTCGTCTCATTTCAAAAACGTTCATGGGGATATTCACGCCGGACTCAACGGCTGGATGGAGCAACGCTGCCCCTTGGCCTACTATGGCTGCACCTACTCCCAAAGACGATTCTGCCCGTCTGTGCAGGGCTTCAGAATCATCCACGACAGACACCTCGGCTCATTTGGGGTTCAACCCGGCGTGCCCTTAAAACCTGGGGAGAGTCAGACAGGAAACACCTGTCACTTTGGTTCTCAGTGCGATCAATTTAGCGGTCTTCCATTCGAGGTGTTACAGCATATAGCGAGTTTCCTTGACAGCTTTAGCTTGTGCCAACTCTCCAGAGTGTCTCGCACAATGAGGGACGTTTGCGCCACTCTGCTGCAGATGCGTGGCATGGTGGTCCTGCTGTGGGAAAAGAAACGACATGCTGATGGCTCTCCTTCGTGGCAGATCACCGACAAGGTCAGTCTTTGATGTGGATTTGATTTTCAGAAATCACGCTTAATAATCAGTGTGAGAGCGGCCCACTTGTACAATGTCAGGTGAAAAACAAGGAATCGATCCTCTGCCTTTATCCTTCAGGTGTGGCGATTCAGTACGGCTTTCGGCACAGTGAACGAGTGGAAGTTCGCCAACATCGCCAGCATGGCCGACCACCTCAAGAAGTGCAAGTTCAACACGATCGCTCGGCGGGAGGAAGCCATCCCGCTGCCGTGCATGTGTTTCACCAGAGAGCTCACGAAGGAGGGAAGGTGTTTACGTTCAGTTCTCAAACCAGTAGCATAAATGTTTCCCAGACATGAAAGCGTTTGTGAGACCATTTAGTTTTCTTTTCCTCCAGCGTTTACAGGCATTCATTTCTTACAGCCGCAGAAATATTTAATACGTGTTTGTTATCAGAAGCTGTTTGGTGTTCTTTGAATTTGAACAAGAATCCCACTAAATCAGCCGGTCTGGGCTCATTTACATGTGAGCCGAGGCTGACATGCTGCAATCACAGATGAGGACTGTGAAAATCAGATCACCCTCTCCCTCCTGGTGGATATTTATTTATTGATACCAGTATACTGACGTTGTACCCTTAGCTCCTCTGACGATGTGTAAATTATCTGAATTTTTTGCTCTTTTTTAAATTTTTATATCGAATAATAGGGAGTTCGAGCCTGGTGATACACTTGATTTTCTAGTCTAGAGATTGTTCAGAACATGTTGATGAGATCTGCTGACTGCTTCCAACTAGAACCGTTTCCTGCTACCTTGTTTTGTAGGGTTTTACTATGTGTCCTGCTTCAAGCTCACAGATGTCATGACTTTAATTTTAACACTGACCAATCTTCTGTGCACAACGTATTTTACACGATAGCCATACTTTATTCACTGTGGGTGTTAGCTTTTGTCACTAGCATAAGGCACGTCACCAGCATCATGTTCGGTTTTATTTAGCACATTTTTGCAGTTTCTAACGGTAACAAAGGTGGTCCATCTTCTTGTTTCGTCTCTCACGTTTGAAGGGGGGGTGGAACTAACACTATTCACACTGTTGTGAGTTGTGAGTCATGTCTTCTCTACCAGCGATTTTTAACAAACAACCAGCAATTGTTGGATTGCTTTTATACAAAACTGTAAATGTAGCATGTCAGATGTTGAATGTACTCGGTGAGCGTAAGAATCCATCAGTGGTTGGGCTTCTTCAGACCAGCTGTAGTGTTCAGACTGCAACCTGATGCAGAACGTTTGCAGCAGTGTTGCTCATTTTTGCATAACTATGATAAAACTGGCTGGTCGACAGTTTTATTATTATTCAAAGTTAGAACTTGTTTGACGTTTCTGTTCAAGTTGCTTGGTGTCTCAGTGAAACAGTGTGACTTCACCAGCAGAGGAAGACAAACGCTCCTCTCTACATCCTCTCTGGAAACATTCTTCCTCCAAATGCTAGAATCCGAAAGCCACACGCTATCCCAGCTGGTTAACAGACCAATGATAGTCTCCCTTCGCCACCGCCTAATCCTGTGATAACCGCAGCAGCGCTTACTCTGATCTGAGAGCAGCCTTAGACGGCCGTAAGCTTCCTCCACTCAGAGTCCGACCTCATGAAACCCTGCAGGTCAGGCGTTAAGAAACACTTCCCTCCATCATAGATTTATTCATATGCACTATTTATTTTAGTCGCACGTTTTTTTTTGGCACTACTTGTCCATTTGGTTCAAATGTTACCGTCTCAGGGTCACAGCTTTAAACTTTATTTTGTTGGGGATTGTTTATGGTCCACAAATCAGCTACCTGATTATTGTGAGGTCTTAGAAGTGACTGGCGTACCGTGATCAGTATTATAAAAGTGTGCAGTAACGAAGCACGTTTGTCATCATCAATGGCATTTTACATCCAATAGGCTGTCAGCGAAAATGTTGTTCTGAAAGTTTTTTTGCAGTGATGAGACTTGTTGACTTTAATTCTATTTTTGGTTTGGAGTAAAATGTAAAGGGAAAAAAATGCATCAAATGTTTGGCAAGTTTTGGATGAAAATTGATTGAAAATGACAGAAAAGTAGCTTGTTAGAGGAATATGTTTTTGTCATTTTTCATTCAAGGAGTCTGATGGAAAAACCCAAACAATGTCTGAACTAAACTGTCTTTTTACTCTGATAACGCCCCATCCATGTTTGGTTTATTTCTTTTTTGTTTTAGTTTTTTTGTACTGGTACTTTTATTTGGAACGAATAATTTGCCTCAGTAATGTCTAGATTTGAATTTGAATTGATTTGCACATGAAGGCATGTACTGTAAAACTGAAATCATAATGCTGAGGGTCATCTTTCCTCATGTAGCGGGATTTTACATCCCTCATGTTTTGCATGTGACTTTGACGTCTTTGAAAATGATTCACTTTTCAGTTATGAACTTTTAGATGGTTTCTTTCTCAGCTCATCTCATCAGTTCAGGACATTTTCATAATAACAGTTAAGTTTTTTGTGTGATTAAGAACTGATCACATACCCCCAGTCTTCAGATGAATGTAGGTTTAAGTATGCAGAGCATTAAATCAGTCAAAATCTGCTGTGAAGATTGATATAAACTTTGATAAAATGAGTTTCATCTACATTACAACTTTGGAGGCAACTGAAGGTTATCAACACAATTCAGCATTTTAAATTATGTTCACTCCTGCTGAAGTGTATTTTTCACAATATGCCAGCTTCATTTGTTTGGCCTTTTGAAGCATAATAAAGAGGCTGTTTTTAAATGTTTCTCTTTATTGCAGCACATTTTGGCCATGTCTCCTGAGATGAGACTGTTCCTGAGGACCTGTTTCACAGCGCCTTTATTTAATAAATTGATTCTGTAATCTGTGCAACACTGAATCATGTATTCAGGCTAAGAACTGGTAAAGCAAAGAAGTGGAGTTGTTCCCAAACTTAAAAGTGAACATTCTGTCAGCTTTCAACAGACTGGTTGTCGGTATGATCAAAAACATCTGTAGGGACTAAAATAGATTAAGTCCTTTGTGAATCCTTCAACTCAAACTGAAATATTTAGTCAATTACAAAGAATCATAAATCATTGCCTTTTCTCAGAGCAACAAAGTTTCAGCAAATTGAATCATGGGTGGAAATTTATACTACAAAGTAAACTAATTCATGAGTGCTATCCATTGGATGTCATTCCAGTGAGATGTAAACTGTCCTGTAACATTAATAAAACATCTAGTGATTCAAAATCCTTCAACCTCACAAAACTCAATGAGAAACTACCGAAATAAAAGACTTTCTTAAAATATGACCAACTTATCCCACACTAGTGACTGTAGCATCTCAGTATCAGTGACCTCAAAGTGATGTCATATCTCCAAGTGATGGATAAAAGAATTCAAATAAGACGTTATAAAAGCTCAATACACCAGAGAAGGGCTCCACACTGGCCTCAGCACATGAACTAAGGTTTCCAACTTTTATTGTGATCCATTTGAAAAAAGGTTTTACAAAAGGTAACATTCAATTTTTTACACCAATTCTTTAAAAAAATCACGTAAAATAAGGTTTTGATACAACAAATTCAGTTAACTAAGTAATGGCTTCTATAAACAATGCGAAAATAAGATAATATACATGTAAATGAACGCTAAAAACATGACAAACTGAGGAAGGGATTACATTAATTCAAAAAAAACAAAATATAAAACAATGGCGTGATTGTTTCCGTTTAACTTGAGTGACATCTGGCCAGAATTACCAACAAGAGCAGAACTGATCCAACAACATCCGGTTTCCTCCTGGAATGTTTGATGACACAAACGCCCCCGAGGGCTTCGTTTAATGCTTGTTAAACGAATGCTTGCATTCTTTTTTTATTTTTTCTTGTTTCTTCCAGTTGCATGTGCAGCTGAGGAGAGTAATAAATAAAACCCTCGACACTTACTGATCGCAACCATGTAATTTCCATTCAGACGGCACCAAATTAGCGAAGAGACACACGAATAAGAGGAGAACTTGAAATAATGCACAGGGCAGGGTTAAAAAAAAAAAAAAAACTCCAATTAAGCACAGAGGACGGTGTGCTCGTGAGGACTGACGAGACATTCTGTTCATACTGACCAGATGCTGGAAGAGGTGGCTCTTTTTCTCAGAGCAGCTTGCATCTACAAAAGCGTTCATTCATGACAGCAGCAGAGCGACGCGCTGCTTCCAACAGACCAGTCGATGACGTAAAAACTCCCCCAGACACGGAGATCCGACTGTTCCCGGAGGGTCGCCACTTCCCATTTCTTACCATTTCACTTCATCCCCATCATCTCCACTTTACAAACACATTATCTCTGTTAGTTACATTTTCTGCAAAGCTTAAAAAAACACATGCACCTCCAGCATTTTATACAAGAGTATGATACAAAATAAGGCATTTCATCGTGTTGCGTATTCATGTCACGTGTCTGAGTGTTAACATGTTATCTTTTGTGTGTGTGTGTGTGTGTGTGTGTGTGTGTGTCTGTGTACATACCACATTTTATGTTTTTTTTTGCCCGCCTATAAAAAGACTGCAAAAAACCAACATAAAGTCAAGATAACTCTTACTTAAAATATATATATTTGTAATATATATTTACGTATATATTCATATGTAAAAAAAACAAACAAAATAAACGTAAGAGGGAAAGAGAAAAGCCCAAGATGTCCCTGTGATAGGTCAATTCTCACAAAAAAAACAAAAACAAAATAGCAACAACCCCAAAAGCCGCTCGACTCCTTCACCCCCCCCCCCTTCATTCCATGACCTCACCGGGGGCCACGGTGACCAGCTGTAACGGGATCTCCTGATTGCCTACGATGTCGTGGCCGGTGGTCTGCAGGATGAGCGTGGTGCCGTCGGCGGTGATGACGGCGTCAGCGGTGGTGGGCGGAGACGTGGCGGAAACGCCTTTTTTATTCTGGTGAGTCTTTATGTGCTTGGCCAGGTGGTCGCTTCGCATGAACCTCTTGGAGCACTCCATGCACACGAACTTCTTCTCTCCTGTGAAGAGACGAACGGCAGACGGTGAAACCTTCGCTGCTGAATAGCGAGCGGCTTTTGCGTCGCCATCGGGACGCGATTATGCAATCTGTTTAAAGAGGGCGTCTGAGTGGGTGTGAAAATATTTTACAGAGAGCGACAGAAACATCATAATAACACAACAGTATTTTAACAAACGCCTTTTCTACAAGTACGACAGGCTTGCGAGTGAACTCACCCACGTTTAACTGCCTTTGAGATTGTGCAACGGCACCGTGATGGAGTCCCTTCTCTACGACACAGAACAATACGAGTTCTTCGACGAAACGTGACGTTTAATCCATCAGTGGGTTTACTGTGACGCAGTAAATAGTTAACTGCTAGCTGCTATCGGCTGCTTGCTTAATATAACTTCAAAATATTACAGCTCTGCCGTCGCATTTGCACAGACGTGTTTCGGTTGCGTTTCTTTGCCTGTTCATCCAAACTGAAATGTGCTGAGACTCGTCCGAGCCTCGTCTCACCTGTGTGTGTCCTCCGGTGTCTCTGTAGCTCGTCGCTCCGGGTGAACCTCTTCCCACAGAACATCCAGTTGCAGACAAACGGTCTCTCCCCGCTGTGCCAGCGCAGGTGGGCTCGGAGGTGAGACGTCTTCCCGTAGACTTTACCGCAGCCGACGATATGGCAAATGTGCTGCTTCTTCTTCCCCATGCCTGAACCTCTGTGACACGCCGGGGAAACAAATAATGGTTAGAAAAAAATCGCTTATTACTTTTTACGATATTATTATTAGGATCGCTTATTCTTTTAATACACTGGCTGCCACTGACGTCTATTGACGTTAGTGATGTTTGCCTACAGAGAGTGAAAATCATGTTTTAAATCCTGGAATTTAGCGTCATGACGACTGATCCAGTTACGGAACAGAGGACGAGAGATCAGAGGAAGACGGAGAAGTTGTGACAGCTTCTGATACATTAAACTTTGCGTGTGTCAGAGCTCACCCGCGAGCGATCACGGTGTCGCTCCGAGAGAAGCATTTTGTGATCGGTCGAGAACAGAAAGAAAACATCGATAAATGTCCAGAGTATTGGAGAAAGTCTGCCAATGGAGATTAATTCATCCAAAGCGCTGGCAGCCAATGAGTTAACATCACAATCAAACTAAATAATGTGAGGAAAAACAACTAACACAAAAATTACCTAATGAAACTAATTACAATGCCATTACTTCTTCAGATCATCAGGTGGGTTTAGCTTTAGCTTCACGTTGCTTTGTTAGCGGCAGCATCTTGTTCACGTGCTATACGAGATCATGAATTTTCAGAACGCTAAAAATTCAGGATCAGCTACTATAGATGAAATTCTCACTTTCTTAAGACCTTTCACCCACAGCCCAAAGCTGAAGCGGAAGATGACGATGTTTTTGTCACACAGCCAGTAAAGGCGGTACTAAAAGCGAGATTAGGACCATCAAACGATCGATGGAGCGAGAACACACACACACAAAAAAAATAGATTACCTTCTCAGCTGCTCCATTTTTCATCTCCAATTTGTTAAACGCTCCACAGCACACCATCCCACTCACCGTGTCTAAATATCAACTGGATTAGCCACGAATATGAATGCAAATTCAGATTTGCATGGAAAAGCTAATAATACCAGGATTTAAAACCTGTTTAACATCTCGGAGAGATGAAGCGGTAGAAACAATAAGAGACGCTAATCTGACATTATGAAATGTCAGTTGTCCTCAGGCGTCATTGCAACACAGAGTGGCTGAGTTTTAACTGGCTGTGGCTACAAACTCATTTAGTTTTCCAGTAAATATCCCTGACATCATTTGGATCTTTTCTCAAACAAATGTGGAGAGGAGGAATAAACTTCTGTGTTTTTCCCACCTTCCTCCGGACTCCTTGCAGTTGGGGCAGGTGCAGGCGACTCTGCGGAGCCTCTTGCCTTCTCCGCTCGGTGTTTCCATGTCTTCGTCTCCCATCTGAACGCGTAGGTTGTTCAGGTCGCTGGGGTTGAGCGTCGAGTCTCCGCTGAGCTGCCACTCCTCCGAGTCTGGCTCTTCTTTGATTTGAATACCTGAACCAGGGAGAAAGGGGCAGATTTAGGGAATTCTCCACAATTTTACATAAAATATGTATAGTTTACTTAGAAGTATGAAGAACTGTATGTGAGGATGCAAAGAATTTTCCTGTGTTCCATACCAACTGGGCTGTCTGTGTCGTCTCCTTGTGTGTACTGAACTCCAGACTGGGCTACAGAGTTCACAGTAACTGTCTGGAGGTTGGGCAGGCTGACCTGACCCGTCTGGCCCAGAGGGAGGGTTTGCACTGGGGCTAGAGTCAGCTGCTGAGCCTGCCCCTGTCCCTGGGGCAACTGGAGCCCCTGGAGTGACTGGACACCCTGAACCTACAGGGACACAATGTGGATTAACATCCTGCTCACAGGAGACATGAGGATGTGTCCTGCCTGCTCCTTCGGGTGAGGGGGTGGGAGTGGGGGTGGGTTACCTGGAAGGTCTGCCACTGGATCTGTCCGGTGGCGGTGACGGTCTGGGCTTGGATGAGGAACGTCCCCGGGTTAACCAGCTGAACGCTCTGTAGAGTCTGACCTGCTGCTGTGTTCAGGTCCTGACCCTGAGCCACCTGGGCGACCTGGGCCTGAGCGTCCCCAGACAGCTGCAGGATAGGCTGGGAGATAGTGGTGGAGTTAGAAGATGAGACCTGCAGAGTGATGAAATACAGAGTATTTTAATCATAACAAAAGGCTGACAGTAAAAAGAACTGTGTATAAAAGAACGTGACTAACAACCAAAAGAAAATTTCATAGAATGATTTCATGTTGCTGATCATCAACGTGGGGATGCAGAACATTTTAAATATGACAAAACAGAAGTTCACTGAAAAGCAAATATTCATCCCATTTGAGCTCCACTACTACTTGAGCTCTCTTACATCACCTCATCATTTGAAGGTATCCAACCACACATCCTCACAAACAAAACTACAAACCTAAACATTTATCTGAGGCCAGCCCTGAGATAATTTCAGAAGTGATGCAGAATTTTATAAATCCAAGTTAAGAAAACATTCATTTCCTATCTTACAGCCTACATTGTAGTTCAGATTTCTCTTGGGACCGTCCACACACACCTTATATGGTGTTAAAGAGGCAAACTCTCACCTGAATTTGCTGCAGGTGATTGTGGGAGTTGAAGTTTGCTGAGGAGGAAGGGTCGGCCACGCCTGCAGACACGGCGGTAGCTTGGGTCAGAACCCCGGTGCCGTCGATGGTCTCGGGCAGCGAGGAGGAGTTGGTGGTGGTTGGCACGTAGAGTTCTGGATTGGCGCCAGCGTTGCTCACAGTCACCAGCTGCTGTTTGGAGCCAGAGTCCTGACCCTGACTCTCCAGCGTCTGACCGCTCATGATTAGCTGACCTTCAGGCGTTATCCCTGCAGCTATGGGGACCGTCTGTGCTCCCGTAAGCCCTAAAGACTCCAGATCCAAACTATTTATCGGGACGAAAGTGATGTTGCTGGGCAGCCCCACAGGTACTGTGCCGGTGTACGCCGACCCCCCGGACAGCTGGACGCCTTGGATCGAAGGTACTTGCCCCGCCTGTGTCAAGAGGTCTGAGGTCGCGGTTGTGGCACAGCTGATTCCAATGCTGCCATGGCTGCCGTCTTGTAGGAGCTGGATCTGCCCCGTGCCGTCATCCAGTCCCTGCGTTGGGAATCCTGCGAGTGTCCCGTCTGCATTTTGGATTTGGGGGATGACCTGGAAAAGCGAACGATCGTTTTTAACACGATCCTAGAGAACCCCCACCACAACTTAAATGTATCTTTTTACCTGATACTGAATGCCTGACACCCCGTTGGCCGTGGCCTCGTTCCCCGATGCTGTAACATAAATTGGCTGGTTGGGAAGACTCCCAATAGGAAGCACGTACTGCCCATTGGATGTGACGATCCCCGAGTTTGGAATGTGAACAACTCCATGGTCTTCCTTCCCACTTGAGACAGGAGTTAACACCTCCCATCGATCCGAACCTGTCAGCTGAATGGCTGACATGTCTGTTGTCTGGGAATAAGATTTACACTCAGATTAGCAAGAGCAGACCACATTTCAAAACGAGCATTTCGATTTTATATTAGATCACAGAAAAAGGAACCAGTCTTTCAGTGGCTTGGGAGGGGGGAGGGGGGGTGTAGTGCGATCGCCCACTTTTTTTCAGGCCTGTGGGTTGATGCCCATCTCTTGCAGTCTACATGAAAAAGGGGGAACCCAAATCTGCTCCCATGGCATCATAATAACTAACCACTGCTCCTCAGGCATGGGTAGAAACATTTTTTTATGATTGTATGTGACAAATGAAGCTTTTTTCTTACACATACTTATAAAAAAAAACTCTGCAGATGTTTATTCTCTGCCATCAACTCGAAAAAACGATGTATCACTGGCTGGATTTGTGCTGAAGCAAAAGGTGGATGACAGATATGCTATGAGCTAAAGACAACCACCTACACAGAGGAGATAACAGGCTCAGAAAACACCGGGTGGGGGATGGGTGGCCATTATAAGAGCGCTGAACGCTACAGTTTGATTATGGACGTTGCTCTTAACGATACGATCACAAGGAACAACCTCCCAGCCCGAGGTACACCGGCTATCTCCAAGCGATCCGACCCAAGTGACTGACTCCAGTGTCCTACCCACTATGGGCGGGTTTTACAGGGGTAAAGTGGGTGGCCGTTATTGAGGGGAACACAGGAAGTGTACGGCTTTCACCCCATGCCATCAAAATTTTAAAACGTCTGAACTTCATGCTCTCAAAAACACAACCAGCAATTGAACGCAAGCGAAAATGACGAGCTAGAAAATGTCGGATACCTGCGTTTCCGCCGCGCTGCCGGGTTGCAGAAACTCGCTTTGACTGCTGTCCACGTCCGCGGACGCCATTTCTCCTTGTTTCAGAGGCTGCTTTGGTGCTAGCAGGGAGAGAGGGGGAAACTCAGCAAAACTCTGTAATCGTCAACTCCTGTCGGCCAGAATAGCCCGCAAAGCATCCCCACTCTCCAGTCCAAAGGGAGCTGACTTCGAATTTCAACTTTGCAGCGAAGATTCAAAGGCGATTTGGGCCCAGATTGGCTGTTTACTTTAAACTCCGCGGCTAGGCAGCTAGCTCTGTTGGCTAACCATATCTAGCTAGTTAGCAGCAGGGCAAAAGATATAAAGACGCAGCTTGCTTCGCTGTAAACTCACAAACTCACCGATTAGTTGCACGCTTCGATGCGGTAAATGTTTACGTACCAGTCATAGCGTGAATGGTAGTAACCGGAAGGATTATTTAATCAACTAAACTCCAAACATGATTATTTTATCAAAGGCGGGCTAGTGTTGATCGGTGAATTCGGGTCGATTTTTTTTCTATTTTGATTGACGGTGCGGGAAACACAAAAAGGTGGGACTAACAAGCGTGACTGTCGAATTTGCGTCACATTACAGGATGTCCCGCCCTTCTTCTCTACGACGATTGGCTAAGCGGAAAATTCTGTAAACTTAATTGGATAACGCAAATGTCAAATATTTTTTATAGTACGTGTGCTTCCTGTTTGTTATTGAGAAACAAGAGAAGGAATGCAGGGTTTTTAAAAAAATCAACCGCTATGCTTACGAAGTGGTTGGTTGGTAAGATGTTACACACTTAATGTTTTCATTTTAATGTCACACTAAGTTATATATTTTAAACATTAGATGTTGTAAATAGATAAAAACCCCTGAAAATGGAGAACTCGGTTCACAAGGAATTTTGTCCCCTCTGTCGTTCCAGCTTTGAATAAACTCGTTGTCCATGCTGTGCGCAGGATTAGATTAAATTGAAGTACAGTATATCTAACTCTAAATGTTGGACTGACTAAAAAATATATATTCCTTGGGGCAATAAAGTTTTAACTGCCATTTATTTCCGCCATTACGCTACCATAGACGGGCAAAAAGATTTCCTTTTTAAAGTTTGGGGTACTTAAGTTTAGATTCATTTAAAAAAAGCATCCTTAACAATGTTTGTTGTTTAATCTTTATAGAATACTTGTGCTGTGAGGAGGACAATTTATCATCTACATTCCCATGAAATACGATTCATATCAAATAATCACTTTAAACAGTTCTGTTTTGGCATTGGTTGGGTGAAACACTTTCTGGCTTTAGCATTAGTTTTCTTGCTTTAAATGGGCCTCATTAAATGTCTCATTTCATAGGGAACACAGTAAAGTAAATCATTTTGTAATGGCTTGAATATCAGCATAAGTGACAAATAATTATTACAGTCCAGGATTCACAAGGAAAATGAACACACAAAGCACAGATGTTTATCCATTTACTGATGGTGTTTATTGATTTACATGGCATTTGTTGTATTCTTGATCTTTTAGATTAACAAGTGTTCTATTTTAGGCCACAAATTGATAGAATGCTTGGTGAGGGGACTTGGCAAATAACTGGAATGTAGACATTCACACAGCAAGGAAAGGTGAATCAAGCTGTCCAGCCTCCATGATCCACAAACCAGTCCTGGTGACACAGTTCATTGTGTGGAGTCTGGTTTTTAATCAACCATCTGAAACTCAAAAGCGGCGTGTAACATTATCAGTTATGGTGTGATCACATGTTGTAAAAGATGCCTTAAAGATCCACATCAGTTTAATCCCACTCAGAATACAGCAGTAATGGCCCAAATGTAACACAGTGATGGCTTTCAGTTTTCCTCACTGTTGAACACCAGTCAAACATTTCCAGACACTGCATATTGTGGTATTATTGAAAGTTTCAGGTGTTGTGAATTTATTGTGATGAAGAAAAAGCACACATTTAAAATTGCCTTTAATCGATGCTGCATATTAATGTCATTCATGGTAGCACTGTTTTATAATATAGGAGCGGCGTTACAGATGGAGCACACCTACCTGCAAGAAAGCATTGTTAGTGTGGAGCATACAAGTTTATCAGCAGTCATTATAAAACAATGGTCAATTATAATACAAGCTGTTATTACTCTGATAAAACAAAGATGATATCACTGATGAATGCAAAAGGAATCCAGAAAAGAGAAACCCATAAAACATTTGATGCATATTAAAAGTAAATGGACAGTGTCAGCACAACAATCAAAACAATATGCAGTTCATGTTCTTTTTTGTCTCCAATGAGGCCGTTTGAGGGAAAATCCAAACTAATTCTGACTTCAGTTCCACTTAATTGTACAGCTGGAATACAGAATTCCAAAAAATGTTTGACTGATGCAGTGAAATGAAAATTTGCTCAAAATATTACAGGTAAGAACACATGATAGTCTTGTACAGAAAGATTATTATGGAATCATTTAAACGGATTCTGATCCGGACCAGTGAGGCAGGTCCAACCAGGACTTCTGAATTCAAGAGAGAGTTGTGAAAACCAGTAGACTGTAACTATTTGAGGCCCCACTAAACTGTATTGTGAGTTCTTTTTTCATTATTGTGTGATCTCATTTCTTTTTAGGCGCATTGGGTGTGTTAAATTTGAAAAAGATGATGTCTCCGTCCTCTACAATGTAGTTCCTGCCCTGTTGCCTGTATTTCCCAGCAGCCTGCAAAAAAGAGGACACGTTTAAAAAGCTTTCAGGGAAAATTACTACACAATAACTCTTTTTTCATGAAGCACACACCTTGACAGCACTTTCAGTGCCCTCCTCTTTGAAGTCATTATATTTCATGACTTCGGCCATGATGAAGCCTTTCTCAAAGTCGGTGTGGATCTTTCCTGCAGCTTGAGGAGCCTTGGTGCCTTTCTGTTAGAGAAAAAATACAGGAAAAATGTCAAAAACACAACTGAAAGCAGGTGAAAACCAACGCCAACATGTCAAAATATGCTGTCCACTAAAGAACAAGAATAAACACAGCAATAAAAAGTCAAATGCATTTTAAAGGAAAATGAAACCCGTCACGTCAGACACGTGTACTCTGTCATGCTCTTGGACAACCATTCAATTTGAAGAGTGAAAGCAGATATACAGTATAAGCTGAGTTAAACAAAATTATAAATATATTTTCAGAATTTGAGTCTGCTTTAAATCTGTGTGACACCGTCAAGCATCAAATAAAAGCAACACACACTCACCCTGACGGTCCATGCTCGCACCTCATCTGGTCCAGCTGTAAAGAAATATTCCAGCTGTAGCGCTGCATAGCCGGTCTTTATTATTTTGGTCAGAGTACTGGGAACACATAAAATGAATGAGAAACTTGCTCCACTCTGCGATCTAAAAACTCTAAATTTTGCTTTTGCACAGCTCCGTAATGACACATATGTTTAACATCCAGTCTCACTCTCAAAAGAAAGCTTGTAGAGAAACATTTCACATGTTTCATTCATCACCAACCACATTTTTTAAAATAGTGCCAAAGTATAAAGGATATTTTCCACAATATTAAAGGATTAATAAAACATTTCAAAGACTAATCATTTGAAGCAGCCATAAGGAAGTTAAACCATTTCTTTAAATATTCTTGACCAGCTGTGTTCATAACTCACCTCTGTGTCTTCTGCTCCTCACAGTACTTTTTCCTCTCCTCCTCCCCCTCCATGTCCAGCAGTTTCGACTCAAGAGCTCCACTTACAGGAATCACCAGAGCACCAGGGTCGTGCTTATCTACCCACTCTTTGATTTTCACCAACCTGGAAAAACAGGAAAGCAGTTCAATAGTTTTGAAGAAGCTTTACACTACAGATGTATGAGATCGGACCTATCCACTGAAAACAAACCTACCATTTGTTCTTTTTCCTGATATAATCCTTCTCTGACAGATTAACCAGGTAGATCATGGGCTTGGATGTCAGGAGCAGGTATTTGTTCAACACCTCGATCTTCAGATAAGATTGAAGGCGATTAATGACATAAGGGTCTAAAAACTGATGCAGTAGTGACCGAACAGAATGACCCTATCTGTCAGAAAACATGTGAAGAAAACTCTGAACGCATAATCACAAATGATGACGTCACAAACTATTAACACTATTAACAATATAAAGAGAATACATCCTTTTATATAACTTTAATACATCTCTTTAAAAATATTACAACAAGCGCATTCTTCATTACCTCTTTGTCATTCCAGTCGTGGTAAAATCTAACATGTTTCTTCTCTTCCTGGATCCAGTTCCTGATCTTCAACATTATGTCCTACAGCGAGAAGCAGGTTGTATTCAGATTACAGCTAGTGCCCAACTGTCAAAGTATGGTGACACACACACACACACACACACAAAAAACCAAACTGATTTACGTACATATTCAGGTTTGAGCTTTTTGTCACCTCCCCTAACGGCAGTTTTCTCCAGTTTGTCAATAATTGGAATGATCATTTCCTCATCTTTTAGTCGCAGCTCCTCGTGGATGATCTCTATGTCCCTCACTGGGTCAACATTACCCTCCACGTGGATAATATCCTCATCATCAAAAGCACCTAAAAGACAGAAGGAATGACAGAAGTATTGAGTTGGTTACATTTAAAAAGTTTGAAATCTGAAAGCCAATCATGACTATTATATTTCTCTATTTCCCTATCAATACCCTTTTCCATTAGTCCTAACGGGAGAGAGTAGTCACTACACCTTTGGTGAACAAAATATTTAAAGTAAACACCAGAAGATCTGACAATAACCAAGTCCTTATTCCAAATTAAGACGTATAGTCCAGGTTCTTGACCCCCAGCACCTGTCCACTGTGCTCAGTTGGTAAAAGGCAGCTGCAAGCAGCAGAAACTACAACTTACGAGTCATATGGAAGATGCCATCACAGGCATTGATGTGAGAGAGAAAAGCATTTCCAAGCCCTTGTCCAGAGTGAGCTCCCTTCACCAGACCAGCAATGTCCACAACATTTAGAAATGCTGGAACCTTGCTGAAGAGCAAGAAAGGGGATCAGTGAGACAAAAATGTCAAACAAAACACAACCAGCTGTCAGGAGACACAGACACGACACACACCTGGCCGGTTTGTGGTACTGGCAGAGATAATCAAAGCGCTCATCAGGCACTGGTACCCTGCTTTCATTTGGATCAATAGTGCAGAAGGGGAAGTTCTCTGCAGAAGCTTGGCTTTTGGTCAGCACATTGAAAAAGGTGGATTTCCTGTGATAAACAAGGTTGGGATCGTGTCAACAGCAGTGGAAATACCTACCCTGAATGATGAAACTACACTTGTCTATTAAATCATAGCATATTTGTGCTTCGGCAATACCCACATTACTTACAACTTGCACATACCCAACATTTGGTAACCCCACAATGCCTATTTTCAGAGATGTTCCAAATCGTCCAATTAATGGAGGTGGTTTTGGGGCTTCTCCCTTTTTGGGGGGCATCTGAGGGAATTGCAGCAAGTTAAAAACAGTTAAACCAAGTCTAAGCAATTCATTAATACCAGAGTTATTTGTACAAACGCCTCTGACTCAGTAAAAGTCTGGACTCCGTCCTATTGGGGTAGCGCCACTAACAAACGTGCAGAGGCAGATCCAGTTATATGCTCATTCAAACAGTATGCTAGCTTTAGCTAACATCTGAAATCACTCCTTGCTTCTCGTTAGCTAGAAAATATAAATTAATAGATACGAAAGTCAACATTTTTTAGCCTCAACAAATAATTAAATCAGCTTAGTCAGAAGTCTGTTTTTTTCGCACCTTTTACGTCTTTTTTGCTGACAGTCTACGTGGTGTACAACCCTCAGAAATCTGCTCACACCAGCCACTCCGGTGGGAAAGGCAAGTTTGATACCAACCCGGAAGTATTTCGACGTGACACGTCTGTGATTGGTCGGAGAAATCGGACATCGGTTAAATGTCACAGGCGTCAAGAGATAAATATTTTGTTATAAATTCTATTTTTATTTATGTCATGGTTCGCATTATAACGCTTTCACATTCGTAAATAAATAATGTTTTTTTTTAAATATCTGAGTCACATTTAACCGTCAGTTCTTTCGGTGTGACTCTTGATTTGACGGCATGCGTTCAGCAAATAATCATACGATTAAATCAGGCGATACTGATTCTGTATCAAGTTGTACGTTTACCGTTTATGGTTTAAAGTTTATTCAACTTGGAAACAGGCGTTATAACAGAGCCGCTTCACCGTTCAATTATTCTGACTACTTTTAACAAAACTGACCTTAATAAGTTTATTTACGAAACCGGAGTTTAAAAAAGACTTGTAACAATGCCGGTGCGCAAACAACTACACATATAGCTGCAGTCTGAATGTCTAAAAATAAAAAAAGGTGTCAGGTGTCGCGGTGTTGTAGGCGCGCGCCTCGTGCGCGGAGACGCGCTTAGCTTCCCGTCGACACGTGAGACTTCATTTCCCGTCTGGATCGAAGGAGTCCCATCCAAAAACTACCCCCAAAATAACATGTAACGGGCGGACTGACCACTATGTATCAGACCAGTCATGCAGAAATGTAATGATTATAGAAATGCAAATAGATATGTAAACAATTTTATTGAACCAAACTTTGGATTTGTGACATACCGATTTTTGAAAAATCACAAATGAATGCCGACATTATGTCCAGAGATACTGAAAATTAAAAATTACAGATATTGATGCCACTTGATACAATAGCCAGAAGTCCTACATCTAAAAGCATAATAGCAAACTATACAAACTTCCCATGTAATATTTTATTGCTTATATACGACCAAAGTTATTTTCATCAGAAAACAAAAATAAGCACGGTGATTTCAGACTAAAACTGAGATGTTGACAGAAGAAATCAAGTAAAAACAAAAAGTGAAATAGGAAATAGTAATATGATTGCCACAATAGTCGGTCCAGCGTATACAAAGCGGTTTAATAACCACCACCAAACACGTATTTTGGATTTATATTTGTAATTTGTAACAGCAATAACCAAGAATTACATCTAAGAAAAGCAAGAATAAAAAAGTCAGCCAACAAGTCTTACATGTGTCTAACTCCAGAAAATTTCCCATTTCCACTTCAAACGATACTTTGCTGTTCAAAATTTTCAGCAAAATGTCATTTCACAAGTTTCCCTACAAATTGGTAATGATTAACTCATCACAAACACTTTGCTTCTCAGACTGCATTTTTACAACCAAACTGTTACATAAACAAACCCAGAGCTTCTATTACATGTAAAAAGCTGATTAAAAAAAAAAAAAAAGAACAGACATCTTCATTTTGTGTTATTTTCCTTAATAGTGTTTTTTCTGGTGGACTCAAGAGAATATCAATCACAATGTTGTTGGTGTATTTAAGAGAATCTTTTATGTTTTTGCAAAAGAAGTCATATCCACTGAAGAAAAAAACAACAACAAAAAAACAAGCATCCAAGCAATAACACTGAATTTGTACTCGACCCATCTCTAGCCGCTCAGTAGTGACCTGTGAAAAGAATTACAGGATAGTTTCAGGTTTTTTTCATTACATTATAATAACAGTGAGTTTGGAATGTATGAATGTTACACAAATCTGAATTTTGAATAAACAGCACTGTAAACAAATACTGCATAGCTTGCCATGTAATGAATGAAACATGGTATAAACCTACGTGGTGAGTAGGATCGTGAGCGGGATCGTGAGCGGTAGCCTCGGTTATAATAAGGAGATGGAGATCTGCGTCTGCAGGAGAAAAAACAGAATCACAATAATTAACTGGAAGCCTTTGATGTTGCTTATTGTCAGGGATATTCAATGAGCTGGAATCCTGTGAGTCCAGAAATTTACAGATTAAGCAATGTACAGGTAGCCCTCAACTAATGATGACTTTAAATTTACACTTAAAACTCCAGAGTTTCAAATAGCACGAGTGTAATTCAAAATAACGTCATTCCCATGTGATCCTCAAATAACAACAAATGGTGAATGAAATTAATCAATAGCTTTAGCCTTAACTTGTTATAAAGGTCAAATGAGACTTGTTCCAAATGGCAACAGATAAAGGAAATCACCTGTATGATCTGTATTCTCGGTCGTCATAGCGATCATAGTCACGATCATAACCTCGGTCATAGCCTCTATCGTAGCCCCTGTCGTAATCTCTTGAGTTGCGGCGTGAACCACCACAACCACCACCGCCGCCGCCGCCACCACCACTATGAAAAAATACAGAATAAAGAGGCAAATTGGAACATTCCCAGTTCTGGAAAATCCCCCTGCTATACTGTACATAATCCAGTTCCAAAAACTCACTATGTCGGGCGTCCCATGTATATTCCAGGAGTGGGAGTGTGGGCTCGTTTTGTAATGGAGAAATCAACACGAATCCTTCGACCATCAAGTTCCATTCCATTAGCACGCTCTTTAGCCTACAGCCCACAAGAGTCTCTTGTTTAATGTTTGTCATTAGAAAACTTGCAATGTATCTGATGGTGAAGTTTCAAAATACATCATGTCTTATCTTTACCTCTTTAGAGTCCTCAGAGTTTTCAAAGTAGACAAAAGCAAAGCCTCTTGAGCGACGTGACTGCTGGTCGTACACAATGTTGACGTTACTCAAGGGGCCATATTTAGAGAAGACATCCCTGAGATCCCTCTCAGTGGTGTACAGACTCAGTCCAAACACACCCAGACAGCTGTTGGGATCTGGGTTGGCCTGCCAGAATACAAGAGGAAAGTAAATCTCTTGTAGGTGACTTCCTTGATTTTGACTGGAATTTAATATTCATTCTTGTTTTGTTTAAAGACAAAATTCCTACGACAGGACATCAATTTAATCTTGATCTTGTCACATTAAGTCTACGTAAAATTATGAAATGAAAACCATAAAGCATGAATGTATCCATGAAGCTTCTTTAGATGAAATATTTTTAAGGGAATCCACATTTGGAGATAACAAAAAAAACACATGCCCTGTTTCCAATGTGTCTGCGACGGTTCGACATGGGGGAACGGCTATGGCTCCTTCGCCGGCGCCAGCTACGAGATCGGCTCCTGGAGTGACGGCGATGGGAGCGGGAGCGAGAACGAGAGTAGTGCCTGCGTGAACTTCGGTGGGAACGGGACCTGATAATAGAAATTATGTTAAGTTTGAGAATGAAATTTATCCATGATACAAACAAAATTTCAGTTCTTCAGTCTACATTTTACTATTGAACTTTAAAAACACCATTTATGTATGAAAAATAGGAAGTGATGTTACCTGGATTTTGATCTGGAACGGGAACGAGACCGGGACCTGGACTGACGGGAGCCATCTTTAGATTGAACAGGAGACTGGCTGGTAGATCTTGCAGCCTGTCGGGGGGATGCACTCCTTGAGCCATGACGAGAGTCCTTGACAGACCACATATAAAGGTAAGGACAATTGTGAAGCAGAGTGTGTGCCAAACAACAATATCGGGCCAAGAGGTGACTCGCCGCTTTTAGAAAGTTGGGAATATTTTTGAAATTTAAAATGTTTGAGACTCAATATTTAAAAAAAAATATTATGCCAAGTCACACATTGCAACAAATATCATAGGTAGGATTAGTTTAAATCAAATAAGATTGAACAAAAAAGATACGGAAGTATAAGCCAATTTATAATTTTTTTGTAAGAGTGGGGAAAAAAAACTTGTGCATGCTTAAGAGAAAGAAACAGGACGAAATAGAGTAATAACAGCAGGCTGATAGGAAATTACTCATACCCTGGAAAACTTCTGATCTTAACTTCATAACTTCTTTAACTTCATTACTTCAAAACAACCCTTCATTTCTTCTTTCTTCTGTTTGACATTACGACTTCTTTTTCCTCCTCTTCCCCCATTTCCCATCTGCCATTACAACACTAGTAGTGGAGACAGATCTTGATCGCTTCTTTCAGCATCCAATACATTAGCATGCATCAACACCATCAGCTTCAAATATTAACAACTTCACATCTGAAACGTCTTCAGCCTTTTTCTTTCTTCCAACCTCAACCTTAACAAAGAACAAACAAGGGTGATAAAGCAGGTTTTTGTAAGAACCAAAGTATTCAGAGAAAAAACAGAAAAACCAGATCAACAACATAGTTTAGCGAATTACACCTTTGAATGTTAGCTTCAGTATAATTTGTTTCTAATATGACGTTATACAAAGATGGTACATTAAATAAATTTACAATAGTTGTCTAAAATTCTCCAGCACTTAAACGTTTAAGTCAATATCCCAAAAGAGCAAATTCGCGGTAAAATGAAGCTAGAATGGGCAGGCCGCAATCACATCTCGATTTCTTTGTCGGCCGCGTGTTACGGTTAGCTGAACGATACTCGTATCGTTGTTCGTTGAGTTTTTCTCGGTATAAACTTAAACACAAGTCATATTTTATTCAAACACTGGAAAAAAGATGTTAACACATGACAATAATGCCAAAAGTTTGAGGCCTACTATCAAAAAAATGCGCAGCCATTACCGTACCAACAGCTAAATTTACGAGCTAACCTTAGCTGGCGTGTCGTTTTTTCAATATTTTATCAATTGGAACTCACCTGCTCCCTGAATTCTTTCTCGTTGTCGCTCATTATACTGTAAATGAACGGCAAAATGTGTAAAATATTGCTACACCGCCTGTGATGGCTTGACTTGGATGAATGCTAAATTGAATGTTTCGCAAATACTTCCAACCACCCTAACGACAGACGGCCTTCTTCCAGCGCGCTCTTCTTCGTAAGGGCCGTAAGCACTTAGCTTGTTGGAGCGTTACCGCCACCTTCTGCTCTGGAGTAGAACAACAAGAGTAAGAAGGATTTGAAGCGTTTATTGCCATGTGCACACCGCTAAGAGACAATTACGTGTATGTGTGTGTATATATTTATAAAGGTTAATCAACCATAAAATCACAGTAAATAAACAAAGCAATAACCATAAAAACTAGCCTTGTGTTCTGTATTGTGCTTGGGTATTTAAAAGGACTGTCCCCGTCAAAATGTTCAAATGATTACGCTCCTGTTTGTAATCCTTCATGTCAGAGTATTCAGTAAATGGATTAATACTAGCCTTACTGATGTGTGTAATACATTTTCGAAATATACAGTTCATTCAACCCATACAATACATAAAATTCCAATTTAAAAAAAGAAATACTTTATTACAGAGGAAAAAAAAAATCAAAAATTTTCAAGCATGAACTCAAACATGCATTTGTGTACAGTAGTCTGTTGTGTAATAGTGTAAATCAATCTTATAGCCCTAAATCAACTTTTGCAGTTTGCTCATAGATTCAGATATCATGGCACCTTATGTTACATATCAAGCAACTGTTAATGCTCATCTTATGTAAGAAAAACAAAAAAATAAATCATATCTATTTATATATATATATATACAAATAACACTTTTTCAATCAGTCACAACATAAATAGCAAAACAAAATAAGTACTCATTCATGCATTTCTATTCAGAAAAAAACTGCAAAGGAGGTATTTTTTAATAATCTCTATTTCTTCAAAAGATTGAATGTCATGACAAATGTTAGTTGCAGTTCAATGTGCGGGTCATAATTGAAAGGGGAACAGTGAAATTACACTAAAATATTAACGAACTGTAACAATCCATTTCAAAGAAGAAAGTTTTGAGTTGTACGAGACCATGTAAGCTCTAAGTTGAAATCAGTGTCAAAAGACTGAAGGCACTTCAGGCAGAACTTCAAAAATCATAAATTAAAAAATCCCAAATCCAAATTTCTCTCTATATAGATATATTCAAAAAGCCATTTCAGTCAGTAGTGACAACGCCTGTGTAAGACATACACTTATTACATCATCATGTCGCAAATACAACTCAGACATAATAAAATGTCCAATACAAAAAACAAGGATATAATTAACTAGTGTTAAGACTAGTGTTTGAGTTCTCCAGGCAAGAACATCTGTACCGCGTTTCATTGCGGTCATTAAAGTCTGTCTTTGGCCCATGATCTCCTTTTCCTTCACCAAAGTTATAATACAAATGTTTGCTGCACTGATAGGGCACTAATTGAGATCCTCTATAGCAGCTTCTGATTAAGGATTTCCCAAATCATTAACTTCCTGAAGAGAGGCATGTGGCACTGTGTGTAAGAAGAGAAAAATGTTATGTTTAGTTATTATTTTTAAACAATGCACAGAACTAATACCAAATAAAGAGAATGTAGTCATCACACAATTTACCTGTTTAAAGGTGAGAGGCCTTCCTTTAGCGATATAGTCAGCATACTTACAGACAAAAACACCACAATCACTACCATTCTTCTGCTGGGGAATCTCCTATGGAAACATGAATAGTGTGGAATACATAAGTAACACAGTTCAAATGAAAATGTCCATTTTAATGATACACTGGTTATTTCAGTTTGACTTACAGTGGCCCTTAAACTTCCAATGGTCCATTTGGAGCTGTCAAGCTCTCTGCCTTTCTTTATTTTGTGCTCTTCCTCAAGATAGAGTCTGGAAGTTAAGAGCAATGATGTCATTAACTGTAAGAGTACAGATCAGCACAAGGAAAAAGAATTTATAGTGACCAAATCACTGAAGCTTTATAGTACAATGAAAACTCACAGTAAAATACGACATATGTCATCGTGTCTCTGGCCCATAGAGTCATAGGACTTCACTGTTTTTGAATTGAAATCAATCACCTGGAATGAAAATGATTGGTCAGAGAAAAGACAGAATATCATGTAGGCATATGTTTTATTGATGTAATCAGAGTTTGTTTTTACTTAGGATATATTTCAAATCTTAAAGTGATCAATAATAAAAGCAATATCTATCAACTGAAGAAGATGAACATCCAGAGCAACATTAATATATCTACAGTTATTGTGGGTGTGACTCACAGCCATTGCCCAGTGGACGCCCAGATGCAGAGGGACCAGGATGAGGTCGTGGAAAAAAAGGTCGACAGCTTTGGTCCAGCGCCTCACGGCAGCATGACCCCCCTCCTGCACGCCTCCCCCGCTCTGCAGCTTGGGGAAGAAGAAGGTACTGAACGAGTAGACTTTTAGTGCTGCTGCTCGACCAGAGCTCCGCTCCATGACCAGGGACAGGTAGAAGTTAATGACCTTTGTCAGAGGAAACAAGAGAGACACAGCATAACCAGTAGATTTAAAACTGACACCGGTCATACAACACAACTTTTACTACTCTACACTGTGTCACACTCTGCGCTCACACCTCATCGTTTAGCCAGCTGCCTTCTTGCAGCGTGGACAGGTCTCTCTGCGTGATGCGTAATTTGAAAGCCGCACTCAGAACCACGTTAGGATCACTCTGACTAAGAGCACAAGTCACCTCTGCTGCCATTTCCTACGCACAAAGAATAAATACATGGAGTTAAATAAAAAAAGCTTCCTTCAACACAGAGACTACAGCTCAACCATGATAACCTCACATTTGTCAACCGAGGTATGTCTTCATCGCTGTATCTTGTGTGTGTTGAATGTATGTCTGGAAGACCTACAGCAGGGGTCTCTCTGTCCTCCAGATTAAGGCGAGTAGCTACTTCTGTAGAAAGGTCCACATCTGTTACCTGTCGCTGCTGTAAAACAGGTTGACAGAAGTAATACATCTGAGTCTCTACCCACAATTATAGCTGAACAGGCACTTTGACTTGTGATGAGAAAGAAAAAACCCCCACCTTTGTACATCTAGCAGGCTGTGTGTCCTCGAAGGTTCCACTGAATGTCTTACCAAATGTCAAGCTAGTCCTCCTGGAGATGAACAGTATAGAGCAAATGATCACAATTCATCAATATACATGACAGACACCCACACACGCGTGAACACCACCAACCTGTCCTTGACTGCAGAACCATACTTCCATTGAAACACACCTGGAGAAGCTGTGCAAAAGAGGATGCATCCATTGAGTGATTTAGATTCACAGAAACTTGTTCACAGAATATCAGCCTAGATGAATTAACTGACTATGCAACATAAAAAAACATTGTATCCAGGTAAAGTACCTGTGTATCCAGTCTTTCTGGGAAATGCTTCAGAAGCTTTCCCTGAGGCAGCAGTTTTGGGACCACACTGTGATGACTCACTGGGAGAAAAAAAAAAGGGATCACAAGGGACTCAACAGTTCATGTCCAAGGGCGAGTTTTTAAATGGTTCTTAACAAAATCTTCAAAATCTCCACATGAAAAATGGTGCCATACTCACTCTTGTGGTTTTGTTTGGTTGAATGGTAGTGGCTGGCTTTTGCTGTATTTCTCTGTCACCATCTCGAGCAATCGCCTGTAGTGCTCCTTATTATTCTGCCTTATGGCCTAAAGGAAGCCAAAGCACATAATTACTAAGCCAAACGGTGCACAGTCTAGGGGCAGAATTAGTGCTTTAAGTTTACTGACATGGTAAATATAACTATAAATAAATTAGGTGGTATGAATTTAAAATATGCAGTAAAGAAATGCAGCACAAAGTTTAAGGTCATTCAGAAACACTGTTATGTGTACGTAGTCTACTGACCAGGTTGCAAATAGTTGACTAAAGATTTGTCTACTCTGTGGATATACTGGAACTCAAGTATTGATGTCAGTGAGAGTCTCAAAAATCAGATGCTCAAAAGTCAGATGCTCTGGCAACGTGTCTGGAGCATCTCCCCGCCTCATGCCTGTAAGTTCACTGAGATAGGCTCCAGCGACCCCGCATGACTCGCAAAAGTAGAATAAGCAGTTTGGAAAACAAGTGAATTAAAAAAAAAAAGATTTCTATAAGATAGTTCCTTAAGGCACTGAGGTAATGGGAAAAACTACCAAATTTATAAATATAATGTAAATACATAATAAATTGATAATGATTATAAAGTAAACACATAAATGATAAATTTATAAATATTTTTACCTCTTCCACTGTAAGATTGGGTTTATAGCAGCGGTTATGTCCAAAACCATTGCAGGCTGTATCAGGATTACTGGTTCCCACCCTTAGAGTTGGTTTGGAGGGCAGCAGCTGGAGGGAACCTCTCCTGTCCCTTTCCTTCCCTCTGTCAGGGACCGCTGGAGGCAGGCCCAGCCTGATGGAGTCATAAAGGTTAGGTAAACACAGACGGGAACATTGTCAAAAGGTGACAATAATAATTCATGTAGCTTATAGGGGTGTATTTACAGTAAACAGGGTGATCACAGATGACTGTACCATGACAGTGGACTACTTGCCTGTGTTTCCTCATTAAAGTCGGAGAGGAGCTCTGGAGGGGATTTTTCCCACCCCTCTCATTCAATCCACTCATTGGTTTACCTGTGGAGCAAAAACACAATCAGCCAAATGTTGCTGAGGATAAGGACTACACGGGAATATTAATGGAAGCTACTGGTCTGACTCACTCATTCTCCACTCAGTGCTGTTCAGCCATGAGGTGTGGAGCTCATCTATTCCCATCAGAGTCACAGGCTGGATCAACAGAGGAGGTGACAGGTCATTTAAGACAAATACATAAATAGACACCTGATAAATCTGACAAGGCTGCTTAAAAATTATAATTCAGGCTGTGACACTGACATGTGCCCTGATAAACCCACTCAATAACACAATCGTTGTTTGTCTCTTACCATGACAAGACTAAAATGTAAATTAATTAACCAGTTATGATAAAATATGTCTCCCATTTAAAGACAATAGGAAGAAATACAGAAGAATGAACTCCATTAATACAGTAATTAAATGTCTGCTCTACGCATAGTATTCAAAAACTTGTTTGCGTTGTTTGTTCCAGGCAAATTAACTGCATATAATTGGTGTTGAAATTTTTTTAAATATAAGTGGGTAGATGGATTTTTAAATATGTTAAAAAAGCTATCTTCATTGTACATTACACATACAAATCATAACATGAGATCCAAAATGCTCTGAGGGCAAATTCTGAACACAAAGAAATCTTTATGAATTTATTTATGTACGGAGCACAAACCTGTGTCTCGTCATAGTGTCTGGGCTTCTCAGACCGAGTTGTCAGTGGGTTCCGAAGCCTGAGCAGACCTGCTACCCCAGCCACTGTCTTTTTCACAAAGCTTATAACTACATCTGAAACACAGGAGACAATGGTCAGCAGCTATGATCACTTGGCCTCTTTGAATTAATATAGATGTTTACTTTCCAAAACAAACCTCTTCTGCGTCTTTTCACCTCCACTGGGTCACTCTGGCAAATATTGTCTGCAACATCAACACTGTAAACAATATATTAAGGTATAAGTTCAATTTTTATCAAACAATTCATCAGCGCAACTTTATTAATCATTTTAATTCTATATAGGTTCACCTGCTTTAAAAATGTTAAGTCTTATACAACATATCCACAATACATCCTTCATGAAGGTTATGATCATTTAACTTTAGAGCGGTGTGGATTCAACTTGACGGTAATTTAAAGAGCTATGTTTGTGGATCTGCTGAACTGCGTCGTATGGTATTAAGAGAAGACTATTTAATCTTAGAAATAAACGGCAACTAACAATTACATTTACTCAGTATCTATTGAGTTAATTGACCATTAGGACACTAATGTACTAGTGTACAAAATGCCATCAAATTCTTAATGTCAAAGGTGACTGAAAACGTTTGCTTTGTCTACTCTAAACAATATTCCAAAGCTAAAGATCACAACATCTTTACATTTAAGCAACAAAAACAATTGTTTTAATGAGTTGATCATCTACTAAGCAACTGTTGACGTTTATGTGGTTTATCTAATAGCTCGCTACCATAACTTGGACCCAGTAAAATGATCTTCAAGTTGAAACAAGACCCCACAGTAACAGCTCAGAATTGGAACTAAATTAAATGATTATAAAACGTAACGTTTCAGGCTAGCAGTTCACAAATATCACCACTAATACTAAACTCCACAGTATGTAAAAATATCACTCCACGGAACTTTTTTATGACGTTGGTTGCTCGGAGAGGTCAGGTGTGTAGCTCCAACTTAGCACTTAATGCTACATTTAAGCAATTGAGTACTGAAACCATTGGAAAATTATTTTGGTTAGCTAAGTTGAACTAACCCGTTATGTAACCAATACTGTAGACACGTCTGTGGAAACTTATGGACAATTCATCTTACGTATTTGCCGTTAGCTAACACAGAATGTAACACAGGGGACAAAAATGTTAGCCACAACAATCAACAACCGACCTCTGGTAGTTCCGTTTAGCCGGTCTGCTGTGGTTCTCTCGCTGCTGTTCTCCCGCTGAATCGCCAGGTCGCGTGTATTCCTCCTGGCTAACGTTACCTTTCCTGGCCCACTCGGTGGGGTTTTGCCCACTAACGGGCTCGAACAGCGACGAAATTCCGTCAATTATCCATCCATACATCCCAGACAAATACGATAAAATTCTACTGAAATCTTCTACGTGGGCCAGGACTATTTTATACAGCGATATTACGATCTACGACACACTGCTTGTATTTGACTTAGCTTGCAATTAGCAGTGCTGTGCAGATTCGTGAAGGATGTGCGTCATTCCACGTTTTTTCATTAGGTACGATCGTTTTATATACTTGGGACAAGCGGGCGGGCGGAAACATACGCTACAAATTGCAGTTAGCGATCTGACAACAAGCGGCCTCTGTTGATGTCAAAACCGAACAAACCCATGTACGTCATTGACAGATCGAGCAACAATTGCTGTTGTGCTGCTTGGATGTCACCTGGGTTCACGTCATAGGTACAAGACACCAATAAAGCTTTCTGCACGGGAGGAAATCCTACATTTTTTTGACTGCATTCTTTAACTTACAATTAGTATTATAAAATATAAATTTTAGTTACATTTTTTTAAAAAATCCCTACGGTTATCATTATTGGATTATTATTATTAGTGCTTTCATTCAAAATCCCAAACCAAAACTGGGCTTGAATCTAGAAGAGGTCAAGGTCTTTATTTTTGTCATTATACAGATATACTGTACAATGATATCGGAAGGTCAGATGTTGGGTTGTTCCAGAGCCGCTGCTCCTGGGTGCGTCGCCACCACGGGCCAACATGACCCAATCCTTAGAAGCATGTTTTTCCTGATAATGGGGGGAAACCGGAGAACCTGGAGAAAACCCATTCAGACATGGAGAGAACATGCAAACTCTTCACATGCTGGGGTTTGAACCCATGACCTTCTTGCTGTGAGGTAGCAGCGCTTACAGGGGTGTCAAACTCATTTTCACCGAGGGCAACATCAGCATTAGTTACATTTATTTAACTAATGTAAAATAAATGTAACTACTCCTTAATGTTAAGTAATTTATTACTTATTCAAGTTACAGACATTACAGTTGCACAGAAAAAATATTTGTTGCTCTGTTATAATACAAATCCTTTTGTCAGTTTATGAAACCCACAGAACTCCATCAATCAAGAATCAAACTATCCAAGAGAATAACGACAAATAACACCAAACACAAGTTAGGACATTAACTTTGTACAAAACGTTTTTGTCAGTTAAATGGACTTAATTACTGCATTGTGAGAAATGTAGTTTTGGTCAAAGCACACTTTTGACCTATTTATTTTTAAACACTGACCTTTCATGCTCTCGTGGACCACATAAAATGATGTGGCAGGCCACATTTGGCCCCCGGGCCTTGAGTTTGACTGTACAGACTGTACAGCTGAAATGTCAACAGAAATATCTTACTACTGTGCATGATCCCTTTAATCATCCTTTCCTTGCCTCAGATTACTTTTGATGAGAAAATATTTTGTACGTTATTCTGTATAGTCGTTATTTTCATTGTAACTGGCAACAATCTACAGTACATTGAGTCTATGACTATGTTCTTGAATTATTAAGTAGAATCAAAATTCAAAAGTGTATTTGAGATTTTTATGAGGAATTCTCATTATTAAAAAAAAACTGACACCACACAATACACTTGAATTTTAAGCATTTCCATAAAGCAAACAGACTGGTTGTCAATTACACCATGAAACTATATTTCAACTTTATGACGGAAACACAGACAATATAAAAAACACATATGTTCACATTAATGCAATGATTCACGCAATGGCTGGTCTGAAGTGCAAATATGGACATATTAGTCCTATTTACATACAGTTACATAAAAGGTTATAAAACATTAGCTTTACCCAAAAACTTTACCCATTCATCAAAAATCATTAAAAACATTTGATCCTGCAACAATTCAAGAGTACCCTTCAAAATACTGAAGTACAGAGAATAGAAACATTTGTATATGTTGAAAAATAATTTGTTATAAAAAAAAAAAATTACATCATCGACTAATTCAACGTGTGATGTATTCCTTCCTACACTGATAAGGCATGGACGGTTCTGTGATATGCAGGCAGGAGACATTCCTTCATTGGTCGAAGAGTTTTGGATCAGGCTGGAGAACGGACGGACCTGACAGGATACACAAGCACACAAAACATCAGGCAAAAATAAAGAATGACAATACTGCTAGTTGCTGTCAAAACGTAACAATAGATCGATCAACGATAGATTGATGATCGATCATTAGACACTTTATTAATCCCGGAATGTAATGTTCGACACTTTAGTATATAACTGAAAGACATGTCAGCAGTATATTTCATCATTAGAACAAATATTCACAATTAGTACATCATAAAAATCCATGTGATAATGCTCCTTAAGTGTCTTGCAGATGTCTATTAGTGTGAGAGATTACAAGAAACATTGTAAGATTATGCTGTTGTATAATCATAGTAAGGTAGTTATTAAATTAGTAGCTTACTAGATACTATTTCTTAAAGGCATACCATTGCTGTTTTTATTTTGGATACACCATCCCACGAGGAAGATAATCACTGTTTCATTTCATGTCTGTTTGTATTGAACGAGCGTTTTGAAAATCCTTCACAGAAAAATTCCTCCAACAGAAAACTATTAGCAACATTCAGACAAGTAAATGCCTGGAGAACCAAAGAGTAGAGTGCTTTTCAAGAAAAGAATGCAACACCTGCAAAATTCTCTTTTTTAGTCATTGAGGCATTGCATATGACTGAATGACTTGAAAGGTTAAATTAAGGTCGAAATTAAATGATGAATTAAATGATGCGACTTGGACTGGAATTAGCCAAAATAAATTTAAGTTGATAACTGTAATACATACATAGCAATAATTTATTTTACTAATTGCAGAATTTAAATATTTATTATTGATCAAGATAATCCAAAGTAATTATTATTTTATTTTATTGTATCACAAATGTACTTAGATTAGATTAGATACACTTTATAATGATACCAAACGGGGAAATTCGCATGTTGCAGCAGCATTCAGACAAACAAATGCTAATTGAAGAAAATTAAGACATTAAGACAATAATATTAACAATAATTAACAAAAATAATAGTAGGCGTAATCCATAGATTCAGTATTAAGATAGTAGTGAAGTTATGTGTGCACACTCTGCAAAAAACAGCTGTAAAGTGAATGAACATACAGCTTCTGTAGGACAAACGGCAACCCACAGAACCTTTATGTTACGGACCTGAGTGTCCCCACCTCTCTGTAACGCGTCAGCACATCCTGACAGATGCAATGTGCTGCTTTGGTGTTTGGTGGAGTGAGTGTGTTACACTCACACTCACCTGGGCCATTCAGGTAAAGGGGAGACAAGCAGCTCAGGTATAGCCATGTCCTATTCTCCTGCAGCCAGCGCTGCCGATAACCAATCATATCAGGGGAACAGGCTGACTGTATCCTCCTTTCCTCTTTATGGGGTGGAGCTAAATGAGTCTTGCTTACTGGGTTAGGAGATGATAAAACACACAAGTTTTGTGGGATATATGAAGTGTTTAGCCCACCACCACAAACAGTAACTTGTCTTCCACTTAACTCTGAAACCAGCAGTGAACTCTGTGGCTATGTCTCTGAAGAGAAAGGGCAAAAGACTGGAGACCAACTGATTCTATCAGGATACATGCATATAATTCTGGGATCAGGCTACACAATATTTGTCTCGTGACCGTCATCCAGTCAGAATAGTCAATTATTGAGTCAAGATTCTCGTAATGATTTGAAAAGACATGGCAGACAGCTCACTGAATGACAGTGACTGTGGTTCTTTAATGATAATTAAAAAGGTAATCTCCAAGTTTGCCACATTTACAAATATCCTCCTCCAAAAATGACTCAAAAATGGACCCATGTTAATTAAATAAAAATTTGAAAAAAGTTGGGGGGTTTTGTCCAATGGAAGCAAAGATAGGTCAGACCCAACAAGCACCTATTTTGCAATAAGCCCTTGTTAAATATTTGATAACACTCATGAGTTTTACTCATAATGCTGAATTGACCGAAAACGTTCTACACTACAGAAGGAATGTACAGCCGCAAAATATTTAGTGGATCTGAATGCCTACGGGTCCTGAACAGGGTCTCATGTGGACCCATGAAGGCCTCTATTGAGTCATCTGACACTCAGACAGTAAAATGAAATCTTTGGGGTAGACAGTAGTTTTCATTGGGGCTATTCATGGGTTAATATTGTGTGTTCTGATCACAATGTAACAGCTAGAAATACATGAATTTGGTCCCGTGATGCATCACCAGTGTGAAAATCCTAACATTCAAATAAGGAAGTCAGAATCCAAAAAATCTGATTCATCATTTGAGAAGACAAATAATTTAAAATTGGTAGGTACCATGACCCGAGTACTGTAAATTCAAAAGTAGCTGCACACTGAGAACTGTCTTGTACAACCAAAGACTGACAAACATGCAAGTTATGGAGTTAGAAAATGAAAAAAGATTGCAATGAATGACAGCCAGAGGTGACGGTGCCTTAATTATCGACTCCATGAAATCAACCCACACTTTAGAACCCATGTTTCCACTGTGCACCAAACATTCAAATTAATTTTTTTTTACACCTCAGTGCATCCAACCACACCTTCTGTCCCGACATGTTCTGCTTTCACCCCATTTATACTTAATGCTGCTCACCACTTGTGGTTCCCACCAACCGCTGCTGGACTTTCTCTAAATGGTGGATAAAGTTAGTCAGTGATTGCTCTGGATCCTGAGACATTCCTTCTGAACGTCCCGAGGTTACACTGGTGCTGGAATATGTCCTGTGCAAAGAGTAAAGATCAGCTTTTGGAAAAAAATACATTAAATCCATTAAAATAATAATTAAAATTGTAATATTAGTCTTCAGTTTCATATCTAAAGCTGATAAAGACTTGTTAGAGGAGAACAGACCTATTATACAACCTAAACGGTGATTTAGTAGGTGGTACGAGGGCTGACACCATGTCTCTGTGGTCAGCACTGTTGTCTCTATTTGGTGCTGAATCAGAATTTAATGTTGGCTGTTGTTCTCTTAAAACTGCGACTTTAGGCCCTGCAAGAAACAAAGATTAGAAATCCACCAAAGCATATGCTACATAATTTCACATAAAGGGTTAACTGAACTGACCTAGACCATTACAACTGGATGTCCCAGACACAAACTGTTTCCTCATTGCTTTATTCCATTTTCTTGTCAAGAACCTCATCCTGGAAAACAGCGCGGGATAATTTTGTTTTCAATAATTAAGACCTGTACTAATACAAACATTCAAATCGTGGTGTGTTCTCTACCTTGAGATGGCAATGACGACCTTTACAACAGTTCTAAATCGTCCCAGGGGTCTGCGTTGGGAGGAGAGTGAGCAAGACGGCCGTACTCCCATTTTGGCTATGAGACACAGCGTTGCTTCTTCACAATCTTGGAAACCTCCCAGGAGCAGCAGCAGGTAACGTTTCTGGTAAATCAGAGCTTTCCTGTAGCTCTCAGCACGTAGACAGCGACCATAAAAACGCTGCAACTGAAAGACAATAAATATCTAGTTGGTGACATTGATCAACACAAAAAGTTGGGGTTCATCAAGTGGAATTGCTGACTTTTAAAAGAATGTTTTTCCACAGCATTTTTTTCTCTTAGGATTGAAATTCCAAGGAATACATTTTGAAAGTCACACTATTTTACTCTAGATGCTGTGACTTGGGTAATTGGGACACTGAAAGAGAATGGAGCCATATAAATGTCACTTATTAAAACCATAATTTTCCTGCTGTGGTAAGTCAAACCCCCAAAATGGGGTTTTAAAATATTAGAAACTAGAAAAAAGCTGAAATTAACCTTGTAAAATCTGTCAGTGGACAATACAATAACATTTTCTCTATTGTAGGGAATGTGTCTGAGTGCAGCTGTGTCCTTCTGACCTTGCTGTTGCTGAAATTGTCACCGATTGGTCTGTTTTCAGTTTCTGCGGCGACCTTGGCGAGCTCATTCTCTCTGCTCCGGAGCTGACGTTCCATGCAGGTGAGTCTATGCTTGAGGGTGGCTCTCTCTTCACTCAGTGACGTCACATGCTCCGTCAGTTCTGAATTCTCCTTTAACAATCTTCCCAGCAGATTGGATGATGAATGCATGGATGGTATCTACAGTGAAAAAAGAATATTTAATTTCTAACAATCAAGTGAAATTTGATTCCAATATTCTCAACCTTAGATCATCAAGCTCAATAAATACCAGAACCGATGTCAAAGATCCGCAGATGCCAAACCATCTGGATTAGGTTAATCAATATTAATATCTATATTATTTACCAAGTCACAGTGAAACAATGTCTCTACCTGCTGATTTTGCTGTGCACTCCCTGCCTGGTAGTTGTTTTGCAGGTGCTGTGAAGATTCATCCTTGTGATGCTGCTCTGCGGTTTGTCCAGACAGCCTCTGAGTAGCCATCTCCCGCTCCTCTCTTTCCAGCTCTGACAGAGTCCGCTGCAGCTCCTGCATGCGATGCTGATCTTGTTGCCTCAACAACTCTAACTCACACTGAAAAAAAAAAGTGTTCAGTGTATTGCAAGGCAGCAGGTTGTGGATCCAAAATGATCTTAAATACACACTCAAGGGATTTGAAAACATATTGGTCATTTTATCCAGCTAATCCCAAATGCGCACATAAAGAAACTGAGAATTTGGATTGACATATTTGCCTAATACACCTCAGTATAAGATTCTGACCAGTCACCACAACAGAAACAGAGCACCCTGATGGTGGACACAGTAGTAGCCACTGAATAAAACATTGTAGACTGCAGTTGTGTCAACTGAAAGATTATGGTAGTTACAATTTTGGTGCTGTTTTTTGGACAGTTTTTTTTATATGTATTATGTAAATAGGAAAATAACACAGTGGTATATTTTTTATTCCATTCAACTGTTGAACACTTGTAAAAAATAGTGAATATAACAAGGGCATATAAGAACTATATTGATGTTTTACCAGTTTGTTATTGGTCCTCTCCTGTCGTCTCTCCCTCTCCATCTGTTCTTGCCTCCCCTTTCTCTTCTCTCTCTCCCACTGCTCCTCCCTCTCTCTCTCTTTGTCCTTCAGCAGTCGTAGTTTGTTCTTCAGGTCAGTCAGTTCCACCCCATGGCGTTTGGACCGCTCTCGCTCCACTTCTAAAGCACGGCAGGCTTCTTGTTTCTGCTCCTTCAGGGTCTCCACAGCTACCCGTTGACGGGCAGAGGCCTCCTGCTGCTTCTGCAGGTCTTCTCTTCTCGTTTTGTCTTCCTCTTCCCACTTCCTTTTGTTTTGCAGTAGTTCAGATTTAAGTTTGTCCATCACAGACATGAGGTCCTCGCTCCGCTTTCGCTCCTGCTCCAGCTGGGCACGCATGTCAGAGATGAACCTTCTGTCCCTGGCTGCATCTGCCTCATGTCTGCGACTAAGTTCATCCATCTGCCTGGAGCAACGATCCCTCTCCTCATCCAGCTTCCTGTGAGCATCGGCAAGCTTCGAGTGAATGTCAGCTGAACGAGATTCTGCTTCAGTGAGGAGGTGCTCAAGACGAATCTTTTCTTGGATGTTTAGTTCCTGTTGTTGAGTAGACAGCTGGCGTTCATTTTCTAGTTCCTTCTGGGTGTCATTTAAACGTTTCTCCAGCAACACACTTCGGGACTGTTCAATCTGAAGCTCCTGTCTGAGGTTGCTGTAGGTCACCCTGTCCTGCTCCACCTGATCCTTCAGAGCCTTGACATGTGACCTCTGCTGCTCAGAAAACTGTTTTAGTACCTGGGGATGGAAGAAAAGTGTAATGTTTCAGTGATTTAAAAGAGATGGGTTATGTACACACTCACAAACACTACATTTTTCCCAACATTTGATGTGTAAAACTAAGAAAATCTGAGAAAACAGCAGGTAAAATTGTTTGTATTTAGCTACAGTGGCCTATACTACAAAGTGGGATTTGGTAGGGTGGTAAATGTCTTTTGTGCATCTAAACCTGCTGAGGAGTAGGCCATCCTCAAGATACCTTAAACACATATAAAAGCACCACCTACTGACCAAATGGAACAAAAAAAAAATTTTAGAAGTTGTGAAATGAGGATCAACGCAACAAGTTTTCCTCTTGCCGGATGCAAGAAATGCATCCGGCAAGAGGAACCTTGTAATTTAGAGGAGCCATGTAATTTAATCACCCTTTTGTTTAGAATTAGAAAGTAACCGGCGTACCACTATACATTACAGTTCTATCTTTTAAATTTTTTCTCATGTTCGTACTTCACCTCTGGGATTAATGCTGAAAGAATAACACTTCACATCATAGGAATACAACAACAACAAGCAAACTTAAATGAACTCATAATGCAATCATATTGAAATCTGAGCAGTGATTTAAAATATCATTGGTATGCTTAACATCCTTAGCAGAAAAGGCCTCAGGTAAATCACCCCACATTTTTGCTCCAGGTATTAATAGAATATTCAGGATGTGCATTATTGCTGTTGTCATCATACCAATTTCTTTTCCTCTTCCTCTCGATCCTTGCGAAGACTAACAGCTCTCTCATGCTCCAGCTGTTGTTGAAGCTCTTGGACTCCTGTCTGCATCGTCCTCAAAGCTTCCTCACCCTCCTCTACTGCCAGCCTGAGGAAGAGCACAAACCTGAAGTCACCTTTACCTTCTTATGATCACTTTAGATAAAAGCAAGGAACAAGATGCAGAAAACTTGCATATGTTGGCTAATACAAGGATGAAAATAAAAGACAGACTGTCACAACCCATTAACAAAGTTGACTTTGCCGAAGATGATGTATGACAATCTATAATGTAATCTGAATTGTATATGTCATATTATGGGAGAGGCATGCTTGATTGCCATGTGATATTTACCTGAGTGAATGAATATTGTTCTTTTGTTCTTGTTGAGTTTCCAGAGCACACTTCAGTTGTTTGTGGGTCTCCTCCAGCTCTGCTCTCAGCTGGGATTCAAATTGTCCACTGAGATGATCTTCCTCACTCTGATGAACAAAGAAAAAAAGTGATCAGCACAGATTGCTGATGAAACCTATAGGTGGATTAAAATGTTAGTTTTAATCTCTATCATTTCCCCCCAAAAAATAAGTAAAGGAACAATTATGTCCACACTCCCCGGTAATATTACAGATTCATGCATGAATACAAAGAAACTCTCTTGTAACAGGATACAAGTTAAATCTCTCACGTTTGAGCGTTGCTGGGCCATTCGACAGAGCAGCTCCCTGAGAGCAATCACAGTCTCCTGCAATGCTCTCTTCTCCTGCTGCCAGCTCATCGGGGGTATGGAAGACTTGTCCCGGTGATCCAGCAGGGTAGAGACATCATTAGAATTATGTTCTGTGTGACTCAGTGAAAACGCTTTTAAGTCCGACACATGAGGGTGGGATGTTGAAGTGGCACGACATTGGGAAATGGCAAGAATTCTGCAACTTTCTTGGTACACCTTCTTCAGAAGGTCCTGCAGAAATAGAAAGAAATTAAAATGTGCTGTCAAACACATAAAATTAGGGCTACTTGTAAAGGAAGCCCACCTGAAGCTCAGGTGACAGCAGGTCATCACTGTAACTCATACTGCCTGCAGCGCTATCTGTGTTAATTGTGGGGTTGATTCCTCGGCAGTGAAGATATTCAACAAACTGAGCATCCAGCCTTTCAGTCTGTTCCAGTTCCACTCTCAGCCTCGCACCCAATTCTGAACTCACATCTGGAAAGGTAAGGACAGAACACAACATTCTTTCCTTATGCCTCCAAATGAAGTATAGATTTGTGAATAGTTTTTAAAGATGTCTTCATTTGGAAGGAATCAGTAGGATATCCTGTGAAATGGGCATATTTTTTAACAGATTTTTGTGGACTTTCTTGATTGTCTTGACACAAAACTTACTGATACACTATGAGCCCACTGACTTAAAATCTTCACCAAGTCATACAACTATCAGCCCCAGTGTGAAAAGACTCACTGCTGCCATATCCATCACTGGCCCATTCATGTGCCGAGAAGGAAGACGTGGAGCCAAGAGGAGAAGGAGGTGCTGTTATGTCAAGTCCTTCTGTTTCACATACCTTTAAAAAAACAACAAGAATGTTTTTTTAATCACATTTGAACCACATTAAGATAGAAACCTTCTGATTGACACTGTTTCACTACATACTTTATCAGTATCCAGTGACTCCACCATGGAGTAGTTGTCAGACACAGAGCCTGGTGAGTGGGTACTCTGTGTGACTGGATCTGGTGTGATAGTCCTGGAATATGTTGGCTCCATCAAAACTTTGGGAGATGTTTTAACTTGCTGACAATCCAGGCCTGTGGTGTTCAGAGCGCTGATCTCAGACAGCCGAGATCCGAGAACAGAGGTGTGGAAGGGATCTTGGATTCTGTCTTCCGAGCATTCAAGTTTCCTTAAAACCTCCGGAGAGCTCAGCGATGCTTCATCACGACAGATGCTCACAATGTCCCCGAAAGCTCTGTGAGAAGTATCTGACAGATGAAGAAAATTTTAAAAATCTATGAGAACATCTTTCTATTGTGCTGCCATTATCTTTAAAGATTCCCTGCAGTAGAATTTTTGTGGTCTAAATATTTTTAGATAAATATTTTTGCGGTCTAAAATTCCACTGGCATTCAGGTCAGAACTGTCATTGCTCTACAGAGCCTGGTATCGTACTAAGACAGGCTGCAATGCACTCAGAGACATGTAAGAAGACCACCTGCCAATAAAGATGCTAAGACATTTTACATACTTTTATAATTGTTTTTAAATATGTTGTAGGAAGTAAATACATGTCTGTTGCAAGGCTTCAGGAACACAAACTGACTCTAAATATAAATCTAAATTTTGCTTTGAATTCCTTTAGAAAAATTTGCCAAAGGAATAAAACATTTTATCTTTTTAATAAATACTTGATACAAAACAATGACAAATAGGCATTCGGTACTCACTCTTCAGTGGGTATCCGTGTTGGTAAGGAAGTCTGTCCTGTTGGTGACAGTCTTGTCTGAGCTGCTGTAGCTCTTTTTTCTGATAGGCCAGTTCTGTTTCCTGTGTAGCGAGGTCTTCTTGTAAACCTTGTAGCGCTGCCTTCAGCTGCTGGTTATCTGTTGCCAGCTCCTCAAGGGCACGATCTTTGGTCTGAGACAACAGAAATAAGTGACATCAAAATGAAGTAGTTAGCCTTGTTATACACACTATACTGCAATAATTTAATATTACCACAATTTTAAATGTCCTAATATTGCCCAGAAAGAGTAAATCACTGAAAGATTAACTATTACACTCAAATTCCATGCATTTGTTGCAGTATTATATCCAACCTGGGCTTCTTCATGTAGTGTCTCAGCTTTTTCTGTAGTGACACTCAGGCTCTGTTTCACTGCAGTCAGCTCTGACCTCAGAACCTGGTGCTCTCTCCTCAGTCTGGCAAGCTCACCCTCCTTCTGTCTTAAGGCAGTATCTGCCTCAGCTAGAGTCACCTCAGCATTTGTCTGAGAAAAACAACAACAACAAGAGTTCTCATAACAGTTTCATGAAATCCTGCATGCACATAGCACAGTTAAGCTTGATTTTATTCACAGCAGCCTGCTTATCCCGAAAAAACAAACAGCACGACTACTGTTTACACGAGAACAGTCACAGATCTTTTTCTTTGAAATGTAGAAATTAAAAATTAAACATCGAGTTTTACAACATCTGACTCAGTTTTTACCTCTTTGGTACACTGTAACAACACCACCTACATTTGCTAACAACTATGAATAAGGTAATACAGTATATAAGCATTTCAAGAAAGGCTTTACAGCCTTGAAGCTTTCTTTGCAACAATCGAAACAATCCTTACCGTATACTATCAAGAAAGGAGGTGAAAAACAAATACAAAGTGCATCATAGTTTTAAGACCAGCAGCTAACAGATTTCCCTGCTTCTTCCTCATTTTAATGTTACTTCCTCTGTTAGTAAGATTTGCCTTCTCTGGACTGACGCCGTGATGACGTGTTACAGCATTTAACTATATCCAGATGTTGCTTTGAGTGCAGTCTGTAGCTGTGTGTTAGTGAAAAAGAGGCAGAGCAAAGTAGTTCCTGTCTAAACACCGGGCCTGTTGAAGCACGTTTTTGAAGTTAATATAGATTTATTGGCAGAGGAAAATGAGATCTTCAAACATGGGGAATGGGTTTTAAAGACTTGTTCTGACCAGAATGAAACCCAGTCAGTACTTTTATGAAATTTTAAATTCTTATAAAAGTTATGCATATGCCAAAGATATAATTTTCCTGTTCTATTAATGTACTAAAAATAAATATACATTAGAAATGTTAAAAAAAAACAAAGGTTATCAATTAAGTGATGTTTACGTCCTTTATTAAAAAGGCATAATTAAAAAAATTTTCAGTTTAATATTGAAAGCAACAGCTTTTGTTGTAACTGAAACTCACCAGGACTTCCTTTTGAGCCTCTTTCTCGTTGGTTTCTTTCTCACTGAGCTGAGCTGTCAGATCCTGGATACAAGCTCTCAATGTCGTCACTTCCTGCCCGAGCCTTTCGATTTCCTCCTGGAGCTGGATCTCCCTCCTCCTCAGTGCCTCCCGCTCAGCTGATAGCTCTTCCTTCACAGTCTCAAGGATTTTAATCTTCGTCCTCTCCTCAGCAACCAGTTCCTCCATGTCGACCATCTCAGCTCTCACCTCCTGCACTTGTCTCTCAAGAGTAAGGCTGGTTTTTCTCAGGGCTTCCATTTCTAAGTTCATCTCCTGCTCCTTGGTTTTTAGAGACTGGAGTGTGCTTACATTGTCCAATTCTTTCTGTTGGAGCATGTCACCATTCTTCTCCAGCTGGGCTTTGACTTCCTCCAGTTCGGCTTCTTTGAGCACAAGGAGACCTTGGAGCTCACTGGCCCTCTCTCCCTCCTCTTTCAGCCTCTTTCCCAACTCCTCGCCATGTCCCCTGTACTCTTGCTCCTGAGTGAACAGCAATCGCTCCAGTCCTTCTTTCTCAGTCACTACAGTTTCAAGCTGACTCTGAAGGGCTTTGAGCCGAGATCGAAGGGACAGAGGTGAGGAAGAATGGGTCAGACTGAGCTCTTGCTTCAGATTGTTTGGGCCTCCCCTCCTCTCTTGCTCGTGCATGTTATAGTGGCATGGTTCAGGGCTGGGAGCTGGTGAGGGATTGATGCTGTCACCATCCTGAGAGTCGCTCACTTCATGCAGGTTGGGGCCTAATGTGGCGAGTTCTGCCTGCAGTGTGCTGATGACCTCATGAAGCCTCTCTTCTTCTTCCTGTTTGTCCTCACGCACCCGAATAATTTCAGACTGAAGGTGTTCCAGCTGTGAGTGAAGATCCTCAAGCTCAGCCTCCAAAACCTTCAGAAAGATTGAAATGATCAAATAAAATCTGTCATGGTAGCCTCACCAACTACAGGAACTTCTACAGTGTCAGTGTGTGTTCCTTTCTGATTCTGACCTTGGTCTGCCTGGTGTTCTCCAACTCCTGTTCCAGTCTTTGGATCATATTGCTCAGGTGGTCAATTTCATGATTTTTCTCCTGTAGTAATGCTGAGGGAAGGGACTCCTCTTCTGCATTCTCCATCTCACTTTCTTGTTGTTGCCCTTCCTTGAGTATGGTAAGAGCAGACACATTCTCCTGCAAGCATTTGTGTACATACCAGTTACATTTCAAAATGAATATGCTATTATTGACTTTGCTTTATTAAGTCTTCAAATGTTGAAAAAGACATTGCTATGTAGCCGCAGATAAACAATTGAATAAAAATTCTTTCCAAAAAGAACATCATGCTATTTTACCAAAGATGTCTGATTGGAAGTTAATTTATGAAGCACCTAAAGAAAATTGATAATAATTTGGTGCGAAGAGGAAACGCTTACTTTTAGGCCAGCAATCTGCTCTTGGAGCCCATTAACATGAGCTGTGTTCTGATTGGTCAACAGCTCCACCTGTAATGTGAGGTGCTTTAGTTCAACCTCTTTAATGGTCAAATCCCTCTGCACATTCTCCAGCTGGCCATGCAGAACTTCAATCTAAAAGATAAAAATTTATTAGCCGCACACACACTCAAATACAAATAGTCAAATCTGGAGCACCAGCTGACATTTCAGTCCCATTTAGCAATCAACGACATGTTTTGCATTAAATCCTACAGACCTCGTGCTCTTTGCTTTGTACATTTTGCTGAGCAGTGTCGAGGGCATCCCTGAACTCCTGGGTGGGGTCACGTGTGTTGTCATGGTAACAATGTCTAGTCTCATCCAGTTTGGACTGGAGGGCAGAGATTTGGAGCCTGTTCGAGAGCTCCTGCTGCTCTAGTGCCTGTTTATCCTGATGAAAGTGAGGACATTTATGAGAGACAGAATGGTCGGATACTGAATCCAGGACAGTGGTGAATGTGCATTTTCTTACTTGTGTGAGTTCCTTTTCTCTCATTTTTGCTCTGTGGAGCTCTTGTTGCAGTTGACTAACAGACCTGTTACTCTCGGCGCTGTTAAGCAGTGCTTGTTCTAGTTCTCTTATTCGCCCAGCCAGCTTGTCTATCTCTTCATTACGTTCTGCCAGATCACGCTGGGCTTGCTGATTGGCTGCAAGCAAGGAGGAACGTTCCTCATTTTTCTCCCTAATGCTAACTTGTAGATTCTCCACCTGTACAGACAAAAAAAGCACAAATTTTTGTCATAACTTCAAGTTTTATATACTTTAAGTACAAGGGAATTTGTTAAAGATAAACATGATTTGCACAAAAGCCAGTCTGTGTCTGCAGCCACTGCTACCAAATATTGTTAAGAAGCTAATATTCCCCATTGAAGAGTGAAGTGAAACATAGGAGTAAGATAAATGCAAGGCAAAACAACAGCAAATGAAAGTTACATGGATGATGAAATGGAAATGAACATGGAAGTGATGGCAAGCATACATAGGCACTAGTAATTTATCTACGAATGACTGAACAAAAATAATGACGTACAATACAACACACCATGCAAAGAAGTCAGGGGAGCTAAAAGGAGTACGGTTAGCTTTCATACCTGCATAACCAAGTCCTCAAACTACAGCAATCCATTTGGCACAGAAATAAACATATGGCAAAGGTCAGTTTGACTGGCAAATGCAAAAACATTCATCACTTCAACCCCCAAGTACAACTGCACACCCTTCAGTTAAGTGGTTCATAGCCCATAATGAAACGCATAACAAAAAAAACACTTCAAACGCACACACGCACAGCAAATGTACTTTCCTGTTACGATCTGTCTCTAGAAACAGCAGCATTTTGGATGAAATTGTCCAAACAAGAAATATTATCTCGTTCAATTTTACAGCATATAGAGTTCTTGTTATCAAATGATGGGCCTCACCCTGTATCCTTTATTATCCACACTGGATGTCTGTCTAAGTTGAGATTCAAGTCTTCGGATCTCCTGCTGGAACTCATCTCTCTCGTGTTCACGCTCCACAGCCTGCTCCTAAACGCATATGAACAAATTACTTGAAAGATTGTATTCAACAAAATCATCCCAAATCATCTTTGATGCTGTGCTTAGACAAACAACAACAAACTGAAGAAACACTAAGGAAGAATCAGGAATAACATTAAGGAGTATTTTTTGACTTTCATATTATTTAAAGATGTAGTTAAAACTAACCTCTATGAATTGACGATTGTGTTTAAGTTGTTTCTCAAGGGCTTGGACACGCTGGTAGAGGTCTTCGGTGTGGGTTTTGTGGCGCTCCTCTGTTTCCAGGCCCTTTGATTCTTGCTCTTCCAGCTCTCTCTCTAGGGCTCTGAGGCGCAGGGAGAGACAGCTGTAGTCCTTCTCTGCCTGTCGCTGCAAGTCCAGCCTATCCCGGGCCAAACGCTCAGTTTCTGCCAGCAGAGCTTGAAAATTAAAAAGAGGGAAATGAGGGAAACTGCTTTGATGTAAATGCATATATGAAGAGGAACTTCAAACAACATGCAAAACATAAGAGAGTAGTTCAATAAATACAGGAATTATTCATGCTTTGCCTGCAGAACATAATTCTATATACTCTCTGAACAAAAAAGTTCAAGGTTAAGTTGACACACCACTACAAGAGCATTTGCATCAAGTTACAGGTAATAGAAGTGTTCAAAAAGAACCCCCACACAGCACTGTAAATATTCTGCAAACATCCTGCGTATTCATCCCCATGTCCATATCACACACTCCTATACCTCTCTGACCCACAAACCTTCATCAGGATCTAAATTGAGCCAGCGGCCTATGGAGAAGAGACACTTCTGAGCACTGACATAAGAAATGTGCGGGGTAAAGCCAACTATAAAGTCACATTATTCAATAATGTTCAGCTTTCTCCACTCACTCACCTTTCTCCCTCTCTCCCAGGTCAGCAGAGAGATGCTCCTTCTGGCGCAGGAGAAGTGTGTGTTCCTCACTGAGCTCCTGATGCTTCCGTCTGAGGCTGTCCAGCTCTGCCGTGATGTCATGCACATGATGCAGCTTCTCCCTGAGGTTCTCCAGCTCCTCCACTAGTCTCTCTTCTCGTGCTTCCTTCTGCTGCAGAGATTCCTCTAGGACTGCCTTCTCAGCCACATAACCATCCAGGAGACCTGAACAAAGAGAAAAAAGAAACATAATTGTTGAATTAGGAATAAATATTAGTGTGATGGATAGTCAAAAAAGGAGGGTATGTTAATGTAGCTTAACCGGGCAGGATGAACATATAAAGCAGAGAAAACAAGGATACAGTGCTCACCCTCTGACTTATGGAGTTCCAGCTGAAGTTGACTTTTCAGCTTTGCTTGTTGATCAAGTTGCTCTAATAGGAGTTTGTGCTGCTCAAGGAGCTGAGCAGAGTCTTCTCTGCCCTGAGAGAACTTTTCCTCCAGAGAAAGATGGACATTATGAGAATGCTCCAGCTGGAGAAAATGTGAGAAACCCATAACTGGAGCTATTAATACTATAAAACAGAACTGAGGTTATAGCAAAAGGTTTTATTGTGGATTGTTTAGACGTCACTATCAGTTGGGATATCAATAGGCCTACACATTCTTTACCTGTGTGTTGGCTTGGTTGAGAAGCTCCAGTAGGGTGTCAACAGTGAGACGCAGTCTGCTGCAAGCGTTCAAAGCGGCTTCTTCTCCACCAGGATTGAGCTGCGTATCTGATATCAGCAGACTCTCACAGAGCTGGTGAGTCAGCTCCAGGTCATCTGAGGAGAATTCTGCAACTGAGATACCTACAAAAAGACAAGTCAAAACAATTCCTTGCAAAAAAAAAACAACAACCCTCAAAAGACATAAAGCACAATTCATTGCAAAGCATTAACATATCCTACATTACGAACAAATGAATGAATGAATTGAACAGACCTGATTCTTGTGCATCTTTGTTTTCTGCCGAGCTGCTCAGACGCATTGCCTGTTCACTAATTTTAGCTCTTGCACTGATCTTCTTTCCAATCAGCTCTTCAGTTGCAATTGTACCGCGAATCATTTCAATCAACACCTTTCTCAGTTTTTCATTTGCCTGGTCCAATTTGCATCTGTACAGAAACAGACAATATACACACATAGACCATTTGGAGTTTTGTGGCTAGAGTTACACTCCTGTGTTTCCAGTTCAGATGTAAAGAAATTTTTAGGGTAAAAGTGTGAAATAAAATAGAAATGTGCACTAGATTTTTATGGACGCTGACTCGTCTAGACTATACATAAAATACCAACAGCATACCCAGACTGTCCCTTACCTTTCCTCTTTAGCAGTTTGTAAGTCATCAGTCAGCATCTTTACAAGGTTGTTTCCTTCCTCACTCTCTCGTTCCCTTCTCTGGAGGAGGGTGTCCAAAGTATCCATCTCAGCATGCTTCCCTTTCAACTCTGCTTGCAGGCATCCTATTTCTGCTTGAAGCTGAAAATACAGATACAGTGAAGTAATTTTTATGAACTAAAACTAATTAACTGTCCCTTTATCATCTGTGTTATGACTGAAAACTGGCAAAGTGAAGAAGTAGAATGATGCAGAGTGATAACAAGAACTTCAAACCAAAATCAATTAAATTGATACCTCTAGAATAATTTTAAGATTGTTCCATTTGTTCAAAAAGTATGAGATAGTCCGTAACGAGATCTACCACAATAACTCAACAAAAATAAAAGTCATGTTGTGCAAAGAAAAGAAATAAAAACCAGCTGTTGAGTGTCAGAGGGATCTTCAAATCCCCAAATGACTGTTGGAACCATTACACAAAATACATCCAATCCAAGACAAAAACACATTCCTCCTGTTCTGAAACCAGCCTAGAGCGTACATACACACAAGCTGACAAATCATCTGGCATCCTTGGCAGAGGTGATGTGGTTAAGTGCCAAGTCTGTGTGGGATGGAGGCGAGCCACAGTCTAGATTCACTGCTGCAATTCTCTCAGAATGCGTCTGTAGTCATTATTCTTACCTTTAGTTCTTTTACTCATTCACGTTCTCTTTGTCCTTTCACCACATCTTCCCTCTCTTTTTCCCTCTCCCTCCTATCAAACACATCTGAAGCAACCACCTGCCTCAACAAAACAATGACGTTGCCTTGACAACAGCACCCTCCCAATCTCTCTTAAGCTTCTCTTTGCTAATCTCATGGGTGGGGGGTGACTTAATATCTAACTACCAAGCAGGGCAGGTGCTGAAACTTAATGCATTCGTGAATCAGGCACATTTATGCTGATTGTGGCAACTAATTTCCCACTGGCCTTTGACACACAGGAGGCAAAGGACAATAAAGTGATTTTTGAAGTGAATCCAATTCTAGTTGGAAAGGGTCTAGTTTATAACTAAGATCAGCTGTGTTTCACCTCTTTGCACCCATAGCAGTTTGCAGAAGACCAGCTGCTTCCAGACCACCTACCCTTGTTTCTGCTGTGCTTAAAAGATGTTTAATAAATCAATCATTCTTTTCCTGCGGACATACATAATCTCAGACAGAGTCAAGATTGGTTTTTGATGACTGCTGCACTTGATTAGCCTTAACAACCACAAAGAAATTAGAGACAATGCCCAAGTGGAATATGCTAGTATTAGTAAAGGACTAAGCTATCAGGGCAGTACGGCAGAGTTTTCTGTCTGTCACCTGTGACTGTTGAACTGTACACTACGTATGTTTAGTTTTTTTTAGCAGATCTTACGTTCTCTGAATGTATCCATAATGAAAATTATCAGATGAAAATAGAAATATTTTTAATGAATGAAGATGATCGTTTGTGGTATTTCCATTGTTAATAATAGGGATCAAATGCAAAAAATTGATATGTGTGTACATCAGAATTAAAAACTGCAAAGTGAGCAAACAACAAAAATCCATTTATAGAGATACAAAGGGGGAGGGAGAGAGAGAGAGTCTGTGCCTCGTACCTGGGCCACCACAGCATCTAACTGCTGCAGTTGGGCGGTGAGCTGGCTCATTTTGGCAGTGTAGCTCCGCTCCTTCTCTTCCTGTTCAGATGTGAAGCTCCGCCTCAGGTCATCAAGCTCCGCCTGCTTCTGTTCCCCAAACTCCGTCTTCACAGAGAGCAGTTACGTTGGTACATCAACTAAAAACAGCTGATCACTACCTTTAAAAGCTTCAAAATAGCAGAGGTTTATTTGTCTCTCTGATCAAGAGCGCTCTGACCATGGCTTATGACTAACTGGAGGCTTTGACATTTCAGATGGTTAAATGCCAACTGTCTGAAAAAAAAATTACCTTCAGCCTTAAAACCTTCTGCATCAGAGGATAAAAAGCTTAGATTCATCCATTTAAACCACTGTTCACATTGGAGCAAAACATACACATGCACAGTCCGACAGATTCGCAGAACAGACGTGAAATGCTCTCCATATGATGGTAGGATTATGTGGAAACCGGGTACAACAAAAGCTCCAGTGGGACACAATCCAAGAGAAAGACATATCCCTAGTAGTGAACTGGTGCAGCTGTAACTTACAAGGCAATGCCAACAACAACACACACACACACACACACAAACACACAGTTTATTACATAAGAGTTATTACATAATGGCATTTTGTGAGTCAAATACACGCACAATTCAGAATGACATGGGAAAGGATCTTTGCCATATTGTCAATATAAAAAAATATTACACATAGGCAATATGGCTGCCTCAACAATTAAAACTATTAAAGATATTGTGCAAAAGGATGCTTCAAAGCTACCCCAACACCAAACGCACACAAGCACAGACACACACGCAGACACACACATGCACAGGCACACGCACAGACACACACATGCACAGACACACGTACAGACACACACACACACACAGACACACACACGCACAGACACACAACACCATCTTCGTCATCAGCATGATTTTACCTTCAGCTGATTAATCCTATCCTGCAGTCTCTCTTCTGATTGGACTTTGAGGAGCTCCATCTCCTCTAGGAAATGCTGACGCTGCCTTGATGACTCCTCTTCTAGTTCCCGGCGACATGCCTCTAATTCTCGTGCAGAAACACCCCTCAACTCCTATAGAGGACACACATCATGTATTTCCCCAATTCTCCAAAAACTAAAACATGTAGCACAACTGTTAACTCACTGTACTGTTTTTGATTGAAACTTTACAACTATATTTGCATATAGTTATGCTTCACATGACGATCCAGAAATAGTCGCAATAGTCATTTTGACAAAGGCAAGATAGTGGGCAACATTTAATGAAAAAAGTGTGGCAATCTGGAGAAGAATTGTTTGTTATGACTTAATTTCAGTAATTACCTTTTATTTGTTTTTAACAACATCCAGTTGGTCAAATATTAAAAACTGCTTCTCAGAAAAATCCAATCAACTACACTGTGTGTCTGCAGGCAAACACTGCATTATAATGGATAAACAAAAACACTGTGATCCTGTGTAAAACTGTGTAAAGAGACAACTCAACAACTGTAAAAGACAACTTCCTGACACACACCTGTAGCTGGAGTTGGTGTTGTTCCATGAGCTGCTCTTTCTCAGAAGCATAGGATTTTGTGAGTTCCAGAAGGGCACAGCTGTGTTGTTGCTCCAGCTCTAAAACCTGAAAAAACACAGTTCATGGCATTTTCACCACTGTTATGTATTAGCTATTTTCAGAATATCTGAAAAAGAGTTAAAAAATTTCCTTTGCTTTATAGCGCTTGTACAGATACTCCATTTCATGTTCAGAATGACTACAAGTCTGATGCAACCATGTGTCACAAATTAAAATAACTTTTCATTTCTGGAACCACTGCTTTGATTTGACTAGAAAATAAAATTTAAAACAAATCTGTATTTTCACTTTGTGTCAGCATGCAAACTTCCTGTTGAAAATGCATTATTGTCAGTACTATTGTAAAAATGTGAGCTCTTTAATAAGAAACCAAATAAACATTTTTGTGCATATCTGTAACTACCTGCTTCTTAAGAGTCTCTAGAACGCTGCAGTGTTCAGTATCTAAGGCCTCTTTTTGAGCAGCCAGCTCAGTCTGTAGGAAAGACAACAAATCAGTATACATAGTCAGTTTTCTGTACTTGTGCATATTGATAATTTGATGTTGACTATATGTCAGATATAAGCAAAAGTCAATCAACTATCGATTTCTCACCTTGTGAGCACAGCTGAGCTCTGCTGCCATGGCACTAAACTTCTCTATGTGGACCCGAGCAAGTTCTTTCCTAAGTTCCTCCCTCATGGAGAGCTGGTCTGAGGCATGTTCTGACTTCTGGCGATTCAGGTCCTGATGATGCTTCTCTTCAAGATGCAAAATTTCATCACGCAGTGTCTTGGATTGAAAAGACAACAGTATTTAATACACAGAGACACTGAATTATAGAAGTGCTGTCTACTTTTAAAAAAATGGATATCCAACTTGGCTTGGTATTAGGATTACTTTAATTAAAATTGTGTCATACTTGCACTTCCTTCAGGTATGTAGATTCCAATGTGTCCATATTACTGAGCATTCTTTTTTCCAGTTCATTCCTCTCTTCTTGGTGTTTTCCAGCTAAATCAGCTTCTACAGCTTCCAGTTGAGCCCGACTGGTCTCCCGAAAGACGGCCTCTAGACTTTCAAGATCTGCCTTTCGTTTTGAATCAAGAGCAGCTTCCAAGGCAACAAGCTCAGCCTTGTGTTTGGATTCATGCTCAACAGCCATAGCAGCAAGCTTATCTCTGTGACTGGCACTGAGTGAAGTTATTTGTTCTTCATGACAGGCGTAGAGTCTGTCCATCTCTTTGGAGTGTTGGTTCAGAAGCTTTGTTCTCTCATGTTCAAATTCATTTTCAAGGTTGTTCTTTAGCTCTTCCAAAGACATTTCATATTTTTGGGTCAAACTCTGCTCCAACAAAGTCTTTTCCTGTTGGAACCTGACCACAAAGAAGTGAAATTACAACAGACTGTAAATACAAATTATTTTCAAAAGGTCTTATGATATAATGAAAGTGCTTAAAATATAATGGGAGGACTGCAGCTGAAACTTTGGTGTATACAGTACAATAAATCTCAATACCTTTATAGAGACAGCTGGTAGCTTTTATTGTTTTTTATTTGATAGTTTTAATGATACGTAACCAAAAGAAATTCAAGTTATATATACAGTATATGTTAAATCAATGACTGTGGTCTAAACCTTATACAGTCTTCTGGCCCTCTTCAAGTGTTATTTTCTTGGTATAAAAAAAATTTCTGCACATATTTGAAAACCACATATAAAACAAAAACAAATCTTATTTAGAGCACCAACACAAACAATTTTTACTTCAGTTTTAACCCTTGATAATCAGTAACTTCAAGCATTTTAAAGGATCTTGAGCTCAACACTGCTCACCTCTCTTGGGCTTGCTGTAAGTGCTCCTGATTCTGGAGCTGGAGGAGTTCAGTGGGCTCCTTGATTTCCGTTTCCATGCAGCTCTTTGCTCTTTGCAGCTCATTGTCAAACTGAGCCTTCAGTCTCCGCTTTATAGTTTGAACCTGTGGGCCTAAAAAGTCAAACATATAAAAAGCTGCTTCAGAATTACAGCTTATTCCATTCCCTTGATTTATGAACTGACTAGAACCTATAATGATCATTCTGCACACAGCTTTCAAACGTTCTTACTGTCATCATTGTCCAATACAGCCTGGATAGACTTTAACTTCTCTTTTTCTTCATCAAGCATTTTCAGAAGTCGAGTCCTCTCCTTTTCCATATCTCTGTCAAACTCTGACCTCAAGGAAACAAGCTCAGCACCATGTTTTTCCTGGAGCTCTACTCTCAGCTTCTTCAACTCTCCCTTTACATTCTCCCTTTCCTGTGTCAGAGCTTCCTCAAGACGAATAAGCTCCTCAGAAAATTCTCGTTTCGACTGCAAAAGGGTTGGAAATAACAAGCATAAATAATGGAAATTTCCCTACCATCTAATTCACATTGTGTTTCTGTATAAGTGTCAGTATAATTTTAAAGGTTTAACTGTATTCTTACACATATATAGACACACACACCTGTTTGTTCCTTTGTATTTTGGCATTTTGTTGTTTACTCAAAGCATCCAGCTTGTTCTCCAGGTTGTGGATGATGGTCATAGTAGAATGCAGTTCTTCGGTTTGACACCACATCCTCTGTTCCACCTCCACCTAATTAAAATAACCAATGTATTTAATGGTGCCCTATAAATTATGTGTATTTTTAATGCATATTTTCTCATTATCTTTCCTTACCTCAACCTGCCTTGCTGCCTCCAAACGAACTCTGGCAAGCTCTGTAACAAAGACATTTAAGGGGTTAATTATCTTTAGTAACAAATGTCATGTCTGTATTTGTATGTGTGAAGTACCTTGTAAGTGATGGTCAGAAAGTTTGGCTCTGAGTTGCTCCAGCTCTAGCGAATGACGTGTCTTTATTTCCTGCAGCTCTTCATAGTAGTGGTCAGTGAGATCCGAACGCACCTAATGTAACAGTAATTACCGTAAATGAAAATGTACAAAAGGGAGTAAAGGTGACTATGCAGCAGCCAATAGTTTCAAATCTGACCTGTAGCAGCTCTTCCTTAAAGGAAAGAGACATAGATGATTGAAGACTGGCAAGTTCCATATTGTGTTTTTCCTCCAATTGAAGGCGTAAACTGTCGAGCAATTCCTGGATGGGACATAACATTTACATTTTGTGATAATGTCACAAAATTAATTTACACGAAATTTAGAGACACAGTCTCTGAAATCTGCCATAGATGTTATTAAAATTATTTTTTTTAACTTGGATCAAGGAAGTATTTTATGCTGTAACAATAGCAGGTCATCAAAATCATGTAAATCATTTCCTCATTTATAATGTTCTCACTTTTGGTTTCTCACACTTCAGGTCAGTACCAGAAAGCTCATGGTTCGTTTCCTCCAAAGGCTGGCCTTCAAAATTAAAACTGAAATAGGCACAAAAACATTAAAATAGCTTCATTCAAGTTTGTTGTGCTTGATTCTAATCTTAGTGGAATACCTGTCATCTATGGTTTTTAACATTGATTCCTCCAAGGCTCCTTCCACCAGTCTCAACTGGAGCAGAGCGATTTCCTCTCTGTAGTTCTCCTCCGTTACCCGCAATCGCTGCTCAAAATATCTGAAGAAAAACAAAACACAGTAGCTTCAGAATGCCGGGGATGTTGCTCAGTGGTACAGCAACATAGGGGATTTTGCTCTACCACTGAGCAACATAGACTTATGCAAAATCAGTTTGATCCAAGTGCCCCATTTCTAAAATTGACAAACAATCAAGATTTTTGTAAGAACAAGTGCCATTATGATTGTGTGACTGTGTGGCCATCTGCATACCTCCTTAGGCTTTCCAGCTCTGCCTCATTCTGCTCTTTTATTTCCTGTTTTTGGTTACTGAATTCTGTCTTTAGGCGCTCAATATCATCAACACGAGATGAGCGAGCCAGAAGTTGCTCTTTGAGCTCTGTCAGTGAATAAGATGAACAAAGACCAAAAACAGTAAAAATGCAAAGACTGAAAATACATACATGTATTTACCGTGCAGTTCTTAAATGATCTTTTTGCTATGTGTCATATTGAATTACAGATAACAGTTACTGTTGACAAGGAAAAAGATTTTCCACCCCACACTTTTGAGGTTTTTGACTGTAAATCAATCTCACCTCCCAATTCCAGCCGACTAGCCCTCATGCTCTCCAGCTGGGTCCACAGCTGACCTACTTCTTGTTCTGAGCTCTGTTTCAGCAAAGTCTTTTCCTCCTGTAGGTGCAAAACCTGATTCATAGTGAGGAAATACAGTTTTTTGAGAATGGTACAAGCTAATGATTGAAATATAAATTTTAAAAATTTAAAAAAGCTCTGTTTCTTCACTGCAAGGCAGACTCAATGAAAAGAGAAATTTACAATTTAGCAACTTGGAAATGATTCTTGCGCGACTGCAACTCTTGCTGCAGCTGACTTACCTTTTCCTCTAGGTGGACTACTTGTTGTTCCTTCTCCTGCAAAGTGGCCTTGTAACTACAAACCAACTCCTCCAGAGCGCCTAAGCAAGAAAGGAAGAAAAGCAACAACAGCTCATATAAACAGGAACACATAGAATAACATGTATTGTGTAAGCTCGGTGGTCATCAATCTGAAATTTACAGTAACTGGGGCCCATATTGTTAGGCAGGAATCAGGTAGCATGCAATAACATGACCGCATAGGCCAATTAGTACAACTGCATTTTGTATATGTTGTTAGATTTTGATGCAGAAGATACATATTGCAAAATGTAAAAAATTTAACAATAATTTAGAAGATTGTGGGAGCATACACTCGGAAGGGAAGGATTGCAGAAAGATACAACTCACAGGCAGCAGTATCCTTTTCAGCCCAGGCTCTTCTTAGCTCTTCCACTTGTTTTTGGCTGTGCTCCTCACTGGAGGTCTGGAGTGCCTCCACCTTGTGCTGTGACTCCTGCAGCTCTGACTGGGTCTGGGACAGAGTCGCCTGAGCTTCGGTAAGAGATTTGTTGGTTTGAGTGAGGGTGGCCTGGGTGTGAGCGAGTTCTGTTTGAGTGACAATAAGGTTGCGTTGGGTCTCAGCAAGAGCTGTTTGGAGGTTTGATTTGGTGGTCTCAGCATCCTTCTCCAACTGCAATCTCAAATCCTGTGGGGAAAAAAAATTAGATGATTTGAAATATATTCTGAAAATGAATTAAATACAATTCAGAATACAAAATATTAAAAGAAAAAAATGTGTAGATGTAAGAAACTGCTTCAACCAGCTTTCAAACATTTTGTATGATATCTTTATAAGGGTTGACCTGTAAGTCCGTGGCCTGCTTTTCCTCCAGGGCAGCTCTCTCCTTAGCAACAGAAGACTCCCACTGCTGCTTCAATTCATCTGAACACACACACATTAAAAAAAAAAAAAATCACAAACATCTGTTTAGCTCCATGCACATTTCTCATGAATGGGGGTCATTCATCTACATCCATTATGACAGACATTATGCACCTGGGAGCAAATAAGGAAAAAGAACATTACCCATAAAACTGAAAAGAACTCACTCATTTCTTGTTGGTGCAGTTTAAGAAGTCTCTCGTGCTGCTCCTGGTTCTGAATTCTGATCTGATCCAGCTCTAACTGATGCAGAGCTACACTCTCCTGGGCAAAACCCTCTCTCAGCGAGGCCTCAACCTTTGTGAAGGCAGCCTCGTGTTTTTGCTGTAAGTTTGCCTGAGAGTGCTGCATCTGGGATGCGTGCTCATTAGTCAGGCTCAGACGCAAGGAAGCAAGCTCGCTGATCTTTTGGACCTGAAAGAAATGAAGAAAAATGCATGGTTTGTGTGGGAGCATTTCTTGATTCTGATACTGATTGCATGGGTGGTAAATTTACATTTATGTTATTTAGCTAACAAACTTAAACTCCAAACCATTTCATAACTGACAAAAGCTGAAATAAGATTTAATAACAGAATTAAATACCAAGTATTAAGTACTATTATAGATTAAAAATCATTGTAGGTATTAAATTTCTTTGACTATGAAATAACCATATAACAGAAGAATTCAAAACAGCACCCAAGGGTTGAGGAGGCCAAGAAATATGCATGTAGTATAACCTGTGCCTGATTCAGTTCAGCCTCGTGGGCAGCCTCCATGCTCTCCCTCAGTTGAATAAACTCCTTATCATGCTTGGCGGTCAACTCAATGACCATCCTCTCATGGTCACGTTCAGTCACCTGGAGAAAGACAGGATGGGACACTTCAGTAGCTGAAAAGAAATAAAATCTAGTCATTTGATGACATGCCACCTGACGCCCTCAAATTAATCAGTATGAGGCATAATATTGAATTTCTTAGTCATCCCAGAGTAGTGAGAAGATTCAGTGATAAATGGTCCATCTTTTTATGTTGGAGAGAATAAAAGTAACTAGATTCTACTTCACTTTGAGATGGAAGTCTCCAACATGGTGCAACATTAAGCACTCCTCTCAAGTATTCAGACTTGAGTTCTAAGTTACCTGTTTGATTAGGCTGATCTGTTTCTTCTGTTCTTCCTCCATGGTGTTCTTCAGCTTCAGCAGCTTTGACTCCAGCTGAGTGTTCAACTCAGAAATCTAAGAAATTATGCAGTAAAACATCAAGGAAATTCAAATCAATTCATTTGTATCAAATAATAAATAAAAACCAAGTTCATTTTTTTCCTATTTCATGATTTGTGTGGCAGCTCATAGGAAAATAATTTTAAAAAATTGCAAAAACACAAAACAGTTTGGTTACAGAAACAAATGAATTCTAAATACTCATAAATCTGTTACATGTTTAGTCTCCAAAATTTGAACATCCCACCTCGCGATGATGTTTCTCCATCAGGTCTTTGGTATCCTGCTGGTGAGAGGCCTCGAGCCTTTCTGTAGCCTCAACAACCAACAACTCCTGTCTCTCCAGGAGAGCCTTCACCTCCTCCTCCCTCTCCCTGTTCAATTTCTCCACATCACGCCTCACAGACAAGAGCATTTTCTCCTTCTCCAGTCTCTCCTCTTCCCATTTCTCCTTCTCTTCAGCCAACTGCAGAGACGATTTTGTTAAACATTGTAAAATATTTTAAACAGCTGTTAAATGAAAAAGAAATGCCATTTAACATCTCACCTCAACATCCTTGGTTTTTAGCAAGTTCTCAAACTGTTCCAGTTCCTCTTCCAACACTTGTTCCATTTGTTTAATCCGTTCATCCATCTCCTCCTCCTTTCTCCTGTGTTGCTCCTTCTCCTTTTCTGCCTGAGCTTGGGCCTCCTCCAGGTTTTGCCCCAAAAGTAAAATCTTTAATTCTAGCTCAGTCTTCAAATTTTCAACACTTTCCAGACGGTTGTGGCTTTTTTCCAGCTCCTTCTGCAGTTTACTCATCTCTGTTTGAACATCTAGAACTTGTGCACGAGTCGTTTCGAGCTCCTTCAACGTTTCGTCCAACTTAACAGTCCTTTGTCTTAGTAGGGCTGCAGTGGTTTCAGGCAATGTTTTTGATTCCTCTTGGTTCGAGAGAAATTCAGAATTATCCTTGAAGAGAAACATTAATTCATTGGAAATGTTTTGGGTGATAAACTAATTATGATCAAAATTAGTTATTACTTTATTTCTCCCTTTGCAGCGTTTTAGCACAAACATGGAATATAAGTATTCCTATTATAATTTCTCTACATTTAAATCTTGATGTGTGTAAAGGAAATGTGTGTTGTCACGTTTATATTATTTCTAACAAGTTCAGACAAGCTCATTGGTACACCTGGGGTGTTTGCAGCTGCTTGTCATCAATGAGGTCTGTGCTCTGTGTGGCAGATTTTGAAGACAGCTTTCCCCCCAGCAGAGACAATCCCACCAGGCTATGCTGTTTATGATTAGAGTGTAGCTTCCTTTTCAAGCTAATTTTTTTAAATTGTTTTAAATCTCCCTTACCATTTTGTCATCTGATGGAGCAGTATCAGAGACCAGCAGGCAGCCTTCAGCAGTTTCCTTTCCAATCAACATTACTGCATTTTCTTTTTCATTGATTAAGGCACAAAGTTGCTTCTTCAGGTGATCTTGTTCATGGGCGTTCTCCTCTTCAACAAGTCTTCTTTTCTCCTTCTCCTCTTCAATTTCTATGAGAACTTGTCTGAGCTCTCCTGATACTTGAGCCCACCTGAATAAAAAAAGGTATTATATGTTGGGCTAAAACATTTACCTTCAAAATCAAAGTAAGCACAAATAAATATGTGTGCAGAAATTCACCTGGCCCTGGCCTCCTCCAGCTCTTCAGTGTTCTTTATAACTTCCTCTCTTAACACATTCAATTCTCTCTCCTTGATTGCAAGCTCCTCCTGGAGTTCCCCACACTGCTGATTTAACAGCACTTTTTCCAGGTCTGTCTCCTCAAACAGCTGCTGCTCAGACACTTCACTTGTCTCCAGCTCACCAGAAGTGGAGTCGTTAAGAGCTTGAGCCTGCTGACTGGAATCATCGCCAGTGATGCCAGGAGAGCAGTGTGGCGTAGGACTGCTGTGAAGGTTGTCATTTTCTCCTTGGAAACTGTTTGAAATTGATAACAGAGGCTCTTCTCCAAATATATCACTGTTCAGTTCAAAACTGCAAAGAAAGACACAGATGATTAGAAGCAATTAATTATCCATTAAATAGAAAAATATAACAGATACCAGAAAGAGCGTTCCTCTAACCTGCAGTCTGCAGAGATGTCCAGCTGATTGCAGTGTTCAAGGCTTTCAGGTACCTCTGAAAACTGTGAGTGCGCAAGAGGAACTGAAGATAGGTAGCGCTCCATTAGAATGTCCCCAGATATTGACAAATTCCTGCTGCTTTGATCAAGTCCACTTTCCAAATCAGTCTCATCAATATTATTCTGTTCATCACAACTAACATCAGCTTTTGTTTGGTTCTGGTGCTCCTTAGAGGCTTTCAGTCCTGTCTCTTCTTCTTTTCTATACTTGAATTCTTTTTCCCGCTCCTCCAACTCCTTTCTGACTCTCTCCACCTCCTTTCCGTGCTCCTCTTTGAGCCTCTGCATCTCCTTTGTCTGCCTCTGGCTTTCCTCCTCAAGGCTCTGAAGACGAAGGGCCGAACTAGCCACCTCCTCACTAAACCTCCTCGCTGCATTCTCCTCTTCCTGAAGCCTTTGTTTCAGCTCCACCACCTGTCTGTTCAGGTTCTCTTTCTCTTCTTTGTACTTCTGCAACTCAAGGCACTGACTTTGGAGGGAGCTTAACTGGGTCTGGAGGTCTTGTAACCTTGCGTCCCGCTCCTCTCTCTCTTCTTCCCTACTTTTCTTCTCCTCTTCTAGTAAACAAAGTACATGTTGGTGTTTTTCCATCTCCTCTGCTAGTTCAGCGCTTATGCATTGGCATTTTTCCCTTTCTTCCTCCAGCTCAACCCTCAGTTTTTGAAGAAAAAACTCATCACTGTCAGTGCTGATGCCATCAACACTTAACTCTGAGCCAGGTCTTTCACTCTCTGATTCCCCTGATAGTCCCTCCTTATGACAGATGGCTCCCTCTTGGGTGCAAAGTCCATGCTGGTACAGTTGTTGATGAGCGTTAGGAACCTCAGACCCAGACTGACTTTTAATGCGGAGAAACTCCACACTGGTCTGAAAGACATTTCAGAAAATATGCAAGTTTAGTAACTGTGCATATTTTATGTAACCATGATCTGTTGATGCCACAGATTAAGCTATGAATAGGACTAACCTGCTGAAGCTGTCTCTGTAGTGCCTGAATCTGTCCAGCAAGTGACTGCGCTTCCAGTTGCACCTGGTCTCTACTGGCCAGAGCTTCCTGCAGGTTGGAACTGAGCCTCGAAATTATCTCATTACGTTTCTCCACAGCCTGCTGCAACTGCTGTAAGTTTATTAAAAATGTGATTTTATATTTTATGAACACAAAACATGAATTCATCCTTTTACACATATATCTTATTTGAAGCACAAGACATTTACAACTATATTACAACATTAATCAGTCAGAGGATTAAATAGTAATCTTATGACTGATTTTTTCAGGAGTCAGCCAAAAAAAGACAAAATCACTCTTAACAACTACTAACTAGAATAGAAAAAATAACAACTTTTGCCTCGACTATCTGAAGATATTAACAAATAGAAAATATGTGCCCAAGGTAATGGATGAGTCCTTTCACTGGAAAAACAAACTCAAAATGATATTGACAGACGCTAATCTCCATCACTGGACAAAGTGAACAAACAGATGAAAATCAGCAAAGCTTAAATGTGCTTAGAAGTGTAAAAAAAAAAAAAAAAAAAAAGCAAACTGAAGGCAGCAATTGAGACATGCATCTTTAAGTCCTCTACATGGCATGTCTGAAATTTACTCAAAACTATCCTGCTGTTTTTGAGATGTAGATAGGCTATAGCCCCAAAAGGTGAGCATCATTACATGAACATAACTTGGGCTCAAATATGAATAAAACTGCAAAGTAAGCAAATTGAAGCAACCACTTTTATGATGTAGACCTTTGAGGCTCCTACAAACAGCACTTGTAATGTTTCAGTGAATTTAGTCCAGTTGTTTTTGTGGATAGACCATACCTAATTACAAGTGGATCAGTAAACTCTAAATAGTCAAGGCCATTTAAGGGCCTAAATTCATGAGGTATAATTTTAGACCTTTTAAATTATCTCCAAAATGAGAAACAAGTTTAAACCCATCCCTCTACAGACACACATGCATAATGTAAATGAACGATGCTTTTCTGCACGGCTGAATTCATCCAAAAATAAAGCAGATGGAATTACATTCCCCATGGGTAGGTGAGGACACAGAAAAGACAGAAATTCTTACAACATATCAAAATTCCTATCTTCTTTAGTATAAACACAACATGAAAACACAGATAATGATTCTGTGAGATGGATCACTATGTTAAGAAACATGATATTAATAACAGATCCATAGAGAGGTTTCAGAACCCAGTTTCCATTGTGTGAATAATGGATTATATTGCTAAGTGCAGTACGCTTTCATGACATTAAACTCATCTTTGTTTTTGCTGGCAAAAACCAGACAAAACCCAAATGAAATACCCACAAGGGGTAAAATTTGTGAAATGGGTCACAAAAAACTATTCTTAGTCCGAAGCTGTAATACACTCTCAAACAAGAAAAGAACAAACAATGGTATTAGATCCAAGTGGTCATCCTGTAAAAACAAACAAAACAAACAAGGCAGTCAGAGACTGCAACATCCCGAGAAGGGTAGGTCAGGGTACCCTGAAAGTAGTCCCTGACAAGAGCATTGCTTTGACCTTTCAGGGTAGATCAAAGCTAGTGCATAGGTAGATCAAAGCACAAGCTTTGATTTATGGTCTTACTCACACTGGCCTTCTCCCTCATCTTTCTATCTTATCCAGTTCCTGAGTCTACAAAAGTTGAAATTTGACCTTGACCTAGTTTTCTCAAGGTCAAGGTCATCATCTCATTTTCATCCCCTTTGCTGTCCAAGTAATGTGCTTTTTGTTTCATCTTTCTATCTGCAACGGTTGCGAAGATATTTGGTGGACATACTAACAGACGGACGAACGAACGGACAAACACACCAACACTGACAATTACATTACCGCTTTGAAGCCGAATGTAACAACACAAGAGAAGGAACATCACCAGAGCACAAGTAAGGAGGGTAATAAATAATTCTGAATGGTAGTTTCACTCAATAATGTCAAGCCAGTTCATTTCTTGTGACCTGTAGCAGCTTGCCATTTTCTTCAGCGGGGGTCTTTAAGACCCTCACACAACCGAGCCAACCCATACCCTGCCACCACAAACCCAGCGCTATGGGGTTTATTATTCTGTCATTTGAAGTCATAAAGTAAATGGCTTTCATCAGTCAAGCTTTTTACACCAGCCAAATCCCACATTAACCCCGTTCAAATCCAAGTGAAGAGTTTCACTGTTCCGTTGAATGTTCAAGTAAGCCAATGTCCATTTCATTGTGAGGCCTGAGTGGGGCTCCTGTACTGGAGTGCCTGGGTAACAATACACTAAGTGCATAAAAATATACATCATACCATAAAATGAAAGAGTCTGACAACCTCGCTGAATGTTTAATCATTGACTATGTATACCTTCAACTGCTCTTTTCCAGTGAGTTCCAGTAGCTCCTCTTCTCTAAAATCTTCCACAGGGGACAGGCTGCGATTCAAGGAGGGAGGCTGGGTCTTCCGTTTTTGGTTCTCATGAACCTCTGGAGTCCCTGGCTTCTGGGGTTTCTTAGGAATAAAGAAAGTTGAAGAATTAAGCCATTTAGTTGATGTAAAAAAATGCCATTCCATATGCCACAAATGTGCACTGTACATCTTATGTTATGGGTGAACTTAAATAACAGTAAATAATGCCACAGTTAATCCTGACCAGGTTTCTATGACAACATGCCCTACAGAGTATGTGATGGTTAGTGACCCATTTCTCTAATATATTCCCAGGTTTTCTAATATTTAACAAACTAGGGGGAGGGGGGGCACATAGCACACAAAGAGCATACAATATTAGATAATGGAGGTCAGGTTGAGTGATCCCATGGATAGCCATGTGAAGTCATGCAAAAAAAGGTGATGATTTGACTTTTTAATTAAATCGAATGTCAAATAGCTTTTCTGCAAAGGTCAAATTGTTTCATTTCCCCTTTAACCCCATTATTGATGGAACACTGATAATCTCACTCTCTACCTCATGGTTGCTCTTGTTGTTCAGCTCCGAGTTCCTGGCTGAACCAGGAGCTGATTCTATGTGACGGTCTTGCGTTGAGCCGTCAATCGGCGAGACAGTCTGGCCCTTCCTCTTCTGCGTCTTTTTCGACGTCCCCGTACAGTCGCCTTTCGCCCGCTTCTGTCGGAAGCGAGCAAGCTGCGCAAGAAGGACAGTGAAATGTACATGGACACATAGGTCAAGACCACTGAGCACCACCACACAATTAGCATAGTGAGACTCAGGGCTCAAGGATGAGAAACCGCTTGAGTCCAGATTTATCACCCAAGTTGAAAATTACTGATTAATCAAAAAATCATTCTGACATCAAATGGCTGACAGTCCAAGCTGTAGGAAAGATAATAGATTTTCACAGAGGTCTATAATTTGAAGAGTCACAGTAGCACAAAAAAGGCAATGCCCAACAAACCAAGAAGAAACCCCAAACTAACACCAGAAATAGCCTACATCACATCCAAACCTGAAATGAGGCAATGATGCTAAATATTGTCAAATTTCAACAGAGCTGAATCAAAGCCAAAATAAATGTAGATTTTAGTGACACACTTCAGACAATTTCTCAGAAGACTTGAAACCAAAAAGAGTCAAAGAAAAATCATGCATCCTTCAGTCATTTGTTTCAGCTTGTAGAAAGGTCAGACAGTGACAATCAAACTGGTTGACAGGAGCTTTGTGAAGCATCACAAATTCCACTCTGAAATCATGAGATGACAAAAAAAATTAAGTTAAAATTGAATAAATGAAGAATTTGAATGTGAGAAGTTCGTTCACAAAACAAAATTCCAAGTCAAGCCATGAATTGTATCAGTAATTCCAAAGCGATCGGTTTGTTAGGGATCCACCTCAAGTCACGTCTATTTGCAACACACCTCTTCTAGCCACTCTCACTGTCAGATGAGCTCCTTTAAGCAGATTATATCAGACTCCTGCAGTTCACACTCTGATAGAGACCCTCATGAAGCCCTCCTGAGCGACAATCAGTCATCGACCTCCTTTTCCGCTGGTGGTCAGACCCATCACTTCTTCTATTCGCAGCAGTTTCCCGACTCTCCAGTACATCTTGTGATACGCAGCCGACAGCACATTTTACCAAACCTTCAAGCTAAAATTCTACTTCAGCCAAAACAGAAATCCAAAAACTCTGCGTAGGGGAAGGCATGTGTCTAGACTAAGAAAAGAGGGTGGAGACTGGGCAATGGATTCACAGTGAGAGGAGGAGACACGGCTCTGTGTGTGGTGAGCAGCATCCGAGCGTGCATGCTCAATTCAACTGAGATTGCATGGGCCTTTTTTGCTTTGTGTGATGATGACTCACATATATGCAGAAGACAACGCTGTGTGTGTGTCTGTGCCAGTGTAAATTCTGATTAGGTGCTAGATGGCTGGTCATAAAACCACACTGCAGATCTGCTTTGTACTATCATTTACCACCATGCAATCCATCCACAATTATCTGGTTTCTCTCTGAACTGCTATAAAAATACTCACTTGAAACAATCTTTTCTTGAACCCTAAAACATTTTTAATCCAAGCCTAATCTCCTCTGAAATCACTATGCTCGACTGCTTTTGTACTCATAACTTAAAACCTCACCCATGGTGAGCTTCCATCACTGCTTGCTGTCTCCGTCTGCCACAACAACACACATCACATTTGAAATCCGCATTAGCAAGAAACGCTGTGTTTTGCTCAAGGCCGCTTCTGTGCCACTGAGTCTTACTAAACAACTGACTGGAGTCTTTTGAGCACACATCAGATGTAGCTGGATTGCTGAATACAATCTTTAACAATGGTATTACTAAGATGCCTCTTGGGATGTGATTGTTTGCTGTACATGTGAATTTGTATGTGTGTAATTTGAGTACAAATAGGCCATTATTTCAGTGTGGCAAATACATCTGAGCTATTTGATCCACCAATACAGTTAAGGCAGCTGACAGCCCTGCATTACCATAGCAACACCGTTCCTGTGAGATGTAAGTGCAACATATTCTACCCTAACCAAATCTCATGGGCTCACTGCACCACCTGATGGCCTCTACCTAGCATGGCAAGGTGTACGGATATATTGAATGCAGACGTAATTAATGCAATACAAATTTTTTTTAAGGTCTATGATGTTGATAAAATAATAACTATTTATTCCCTTAAATCACTCAATTCACAGCAATCGCAAAAGAGCAAAAAATTAGAAATCCCTGATTAAACACCCAAGAAATAAAGGTAGAACACCAAAATCACAAAGCAATAGAATAATGTTCACAAAGACCAACAGTGCAAAGTCAGATGTCTCCACCAGTCACCCGGTTCTATACTTACCGAATGGCCTTGAGGCATGTTTGGAGATTTCTGTCATAATAAATACCAATAGTTCAGCTGAATTATTCTTTGCTATTTTGTGTAATATTAATGTACCACTATATATTCTTAATGGGTTCTACTACAATGTGTCAGTAATAGTTACAGTATGTCTAAAAAGAGTAATACCGTTCATCAAAAAAAGTAACCTAGTTATATATATCTAGTTCTATAACAATAGATATAATCCAGTTCTTATTGAAGTTCACCTGGTTGTTAAACAGGACTGATTTTTTTTAAATTAATAGTCCACACTAATATGGTCTATTATTTATGTGAAAACTTAATTATGTGAAAAAGCTGCTCTCTATTCAATTTTGAAAGCAGAATTTTTCAGATTTCAAAAACAAACGTAGATAATGACTGTACACCCAGCAATATCAGTTATCAGTTATAGCTCAATACTAAATATTAGACAAGCTGCGGAGAGCTACAAACGACGTATTTAAAGAATATCTAACATTTAAGAGCCAATACTAGGCTTTGTAATACATTTTCAGTAAGAAGAATGTACTGTTTTACAAACTGTTTCATCATCCCAGTATTACATTTATCACTATTTGTTAATAGCTGTAATAACTATGGAAACTTTACGCCTCTATGTTGGAAAGTTTTGTTGGCATTCTTGAAAAGGTACAGTAGACAATAAATTCATGAATGTAAACCACGTGTTAAGACGTCCAAATAAACTATTGCACGACTAAAAGGAAACCCTTTGTACTTTGCTAAATAAACCCATCAGTTTTGCATGCTGAAGTAAACATCCCTTTTCTTTGCAAATAAAGGCATCATTTTGTCTCTGCCAAACTCCAGAAGCAAATAGAGGTGATACATTAGCTGACGACTTTTAGTCCATAAATATTTTGCTAAGATATATGGGCCGCAGGTTAATGGAGCACTTCTAATATAACAGGCAAATGGAAGCCATAGTAAATAAAAGGTATAAAAGAGTTGGATCTAAATAAAGTGGGCAGGGGACAAACGCAGCTATCACAAAAGAGTTCACTAGCTTTAACTGCTAGCATTGAGTATTAGCGTGTTAACTGTTAGCAACAAACCTTAGCTCTCCCCGCGTCTAATTTCCTCTGCCGTTCATCTTCATCCATCTCTTGGATCAACTAAAACAATTTAAAATCAGAGACATACGTCCTAATTCAACTGAAAACCAAACACACGTTCCTTTTAGCATGAGTTAAGAAGACTCCAAATCTGTGAGCTTCCTTTAGACTCAACTGTCAACAGACAATATTCAATATGGCCGCCAAGAGATTTTAACTCCGCCCTTATCGAGTGGCTCTGAGTGTACGGACCAATCAAATCACATCTTCACACAAGTTCAAGCCTTAAAGTTGCCTTATATTTCCGTGCAACCGCCCATGTCATGTATAAATAAAACTCACAGTGTCCTCGACCAATGAAATCACCATGTGAAGCCACCAATTTTGAAAATACGGCTTTTGTAGCCAATCAGTACAAGGAAATACTCGCTTACTGTTTTGTTGAGCCCAAAGAATCGTCTACCATGTACGACAATTTACAAGACTGACAACATCTTTCTATCTATCCATGAATTGAATCAGATCAGAACACATCTAATCATTTTTGCTTATTTGCAGAGTGGGTGGATGGATACCATTGGATTTTGTAGGCATGGCCTTCATTCAAGTTCAACTTAATGAATTAAAGAAAACTTTATTTTAGAAGAAAATTGTCAGTATTGACAGTCTCGGCTCAGTCTCTCTCAAGTAACAGAAACCAAGCAATTATGCAAACCCTGGTTACAGTGACACATGGCAACCACAACTGGACTACAGCATTAACTCAAACACAGATCTGTGCAAAATCTGTGTGACCTAAAATGCAAAGATTCCAGGTAAAGAACATGTACTAATGTATTTGTATGTCTGTGTATTTTTGTCTAGTATTTTAACCAGTTCAGTTCACTGTTAGACTCCTTCATATAATCTTTTAGCATGACAGTGCTCTGGTTGACCAGCTGACAAGACTGAAGCTCAAACTGCTGAGAAAAGTAAGTAAGACACTATTCTACAATTTATCGAGGTGGAAAAACATTACTCTATCTACATTTGCTTTATGTGTCAACTTATTAATTTATAGTTAGGCAAAATGCATCAGTAGTGTTTTTTCACATTCCTTGAGAATTATACTTTGGAATGTTTGAGTAACCACCTTATATTTCCAGAGACTGGCAAACAAAAAGCAAAATATGGACAACAGAGCACAGTCTGCCAGGTCTGCAAGTAAGATGACAAATTCTTTGTTATTAAAAATAACTATAAGGGATGTCCACTAATATGTACAGTTTATGTACATATGTACAGTTATTTGATTCAACACAATGTTAAAGTTAGCAAAAGAGACCGATATGAGGAAATAAGATGAGAACATGTCATTTTAGCGTGTTATGATGGACAGCTTGTTGAACTGCACAGTGCACTGAGGCGAAAGCAGGACCTACTACAAAGACTTAAGGTTTGCAAACACACACACACACACACACACCTTTCATTTATTGACACAATCAATTTTCTTCATTACCACTGCATACTAAAATTAAACAGAATCAGCCATTTGTCTTTAGAAATGGTTGAGAAGTAATCGTGCATTTTTTATATATGTTATCTTCCATGCAGGAGCAACATATTTTACAGGAGCTCAATAGGCCTCACACTTGGGGAGGTTCACAAAGACAATACGAATCACAACTCCACACAGCCCCTCAGCATCCTCCACTGCTCTCACTTTGCCAGCCAGCTCCTGTTTTGTCCTTCCTGCAGCATCCACCACTTGTCCCTCCTCAGCCTCCACATACCATCCATCAGACTGTGAGATCAATACTCAATATCAAAAGCAAATAAATGTCCCACCTTATAACCCCGTAGTCTGTTAAATGTATTCAGTCTTCTGTTTGTCTTGCTCTTCTTTCCACTTTTTTTGTCCATCCTTTCACATTAGATGTTGAGATTGATATTGTTATTAAAAATTAGTTACAATGAGTTCAAGTATAGTAAAAAAAAAAATGGGGCAATTAAAACAGTCTGTACAATCATTCCTCTTTCTTTCTGTCACGTTGCAGCCACATCATCCTCCAACCAATATACAGCAGACTCCACAGCAGCCTTTGATAACTCAGATTCCCTCACCACAGCTCAACCCAGCACCACAGTCAGGAGGTACACAGCATCACATTGTGATTTGAAATCCTATTATTTCCACTGCATACAGATGACTCTACAGGTATGTATATTTTGTGTCTAGGTATGGTGGAGCTGATGCTGATGCAAAATGCTCAGATGCACCAGACCATAATGCACAATATGATGCTAAAATCCATGCCTCTTACGGCCACATCACCACCTCAAAGGCCAAACCACTGTGCCCCCCCGACTAAATTTCAGGTACATGTTATATTTCCATAAAAGTTAAAATGGGGGTGCTAGCTATGTGTCAAATGATGTTATCCGTGATGGATGATGATAATGATGATGATAAATGTGCCTTGTAATGTACGACCTCAGTTCACATGAGGTCGTACATGTAATCTGTTGTTACTGTGCAACTGTTGTACGTATTTATTTATTTATTGTAAACAGATAATATATGAAATTTCCCTCAGGATTATCTATCTAAAACGAAATGTGTAAGACCAGATGTCAAACCAAGAGGTGCCATCCATCATCATCATCATCATCATCATCATCATCACTATGGTCCAAACCCCACAGCATCACAGTTGCCTCCCATAAGCCAGCCGACATGGCTGCCAGCAGTACCATCTGTCTCAGCAGAAGAAGGGAAGGGACACCAATCCTCCATAAATCATACACCAACAGCCCCTTTTACACTGCCGCCCCTTGAAGCAAATGCCAACACGCTTCCAGTATAAACTAGAACCAAGGCAGTCACAGACTGCAACATCCGGTGACACCCCTGAATTCAAAATTTTACCCTGACCTACTTGCATAGGTCAAAGATCAAAGCTAGTGTTCCAACATTTCATAGATCAAAGGACTAGCTTTGATCTATGGTCTTAATCAGACTGGCCTTCTCCCTCGTCTTATCCAATTCCTGAGTGTACAAAAGTTGAAATTTGACCTTGACCTAGTTTTCTCAAGGTCATGGTAATCATCTCATTTTACCACCGCATGAGGCGGGGGAAACTCCGGGCGTGACGCCAGTGTACAGAGACGCAGACAAACATACATGCACACACTCATACTTACAGTCAATTTGAGACTGGCCAATTAATCTGAATAGCATGTTTTTATCATAATACGGTATCTATTTTGAAAGTTTTTTTTCTTTGCTTTTAACATTAACTCGTTGATTTTAAATACTTTTTTTCATTTGCACGATAGAAAAACATCTAATGGAACGGTTGCTTTTGTTATTAATTTTCTCCAGCATTTCACGTCTACTTGAATCTGCTTTTTATGTGTATTGACCTTCACTTCAAACATCTTAATAGGAACAGTTGCAGACTGGAGAAAAATCAAAACAAATGCCGAACTCAACTAGTAAGTCGTTGTGGATGAAATGTGACAATGAACGTAAATAATTTGGAAAAACACGAAAAAATCGTTGCGCCCGAACAGGGACTTGAACCCTGGACCCTCAGATTAAAAGTCTGATGCTCTACCGACTGAGCTATCCGGGCTCTGACACAGACGCAGCAATCATCCGTATTTAAAGATGCCTGGAACAGCATATTATAACCCGTTTGTCCTTTTAAAAGGCTTAAATGGTTCATCTTGGCATGTTTTTACCTAATTACTCATACCATCGTCAACTGAATACTGAATCAGTTTGTAACGAGCAAGCGAGAAGTCCTTGGACAGAACAAACCTCAAGTTGAGTTTTGTGCCCCGTAAGACCCGAGAGATATTCCAATACAGTACGAGAAGGCAAATCTTATTTTAAGTAATTCTTAACGAAAGAACAGTCGTATTACGATCGTCTGTAATCAAAACACATTTCCAGGTCAATCTCTGACAACCAATCATGCTGCGTGCTCTGTAGTTCTAACCTATCCAGTTCCTCCTTTCATTTGCCAATCAAATCCGCTTTTGTTGTGCTTGTGGTGGTATTTGTTTTTTTAAATTACCAATCAAGCCAAGCACATTTTTCTTTTTTAAATAAAGGCTGGAGCCAAACAGTTTGAAAGTCAGCAAAATACAAAATATCTCCTATCCAAAGTGCGGACATTGGAAAAGCAGTCAGGAGAAACAGCGTGTAAACCACAGTAATTAAAAATCTAATGCGATGAAGTACTGCCATGCCACATTTAGAACAGAAAATGTCATTTTTGCAATCGGCTAATAAAAAATTAGAATCGCATGTGTGTTTCTAGCATTGTTTTCTAGAATCAGCTGTAAAGGCTGAGGGCAAAAATTGCTTCCTATTTATGTTAAGTTTGTATTGTCCTGTCTCTCGGGGTCTTTGCTGTGACCCCACGTAACTGACTTTTGTTTCATGTTAGTTGATTTTCAGAAGACAAAAACAGAATCATTGCCTCGTTTTAATGAATTTACAGCTGTACAAAATGGTATTTTACAGGGCTTATAAAACAAATGAACAGACAAACCAAAAAACCCCATTTACCATCAATACACGGAATCACTGCCTGCTTACCATATTACCAGTCCAGCTTAGCAGTATGTCAGTGATTTTTATCCTGACCAAATGGCACATGACATCTCTTTATTAAGTTAAACAATTACAAAATATCAGCTCTATGTACAAGTGACACCATCTTCCATAACAAATTAATAAAGTGCATGTTTTTTCTTCTGAAGAACTGAGGCTTAATTGCTGGAAATAAGAACATTAGGTGATAAAGCAGAAGTAGACGATGGTCAGTGTTTGCTGTGGGATGATCATGCACTTGTGTTTCAGGGCTTTTTGTATGGCACAGAAGTCAGTTGTAATTTTAACATGCTTAAAACAGCCTTGTTTGTTGCACCCGTACAAGTCTACTATGGTTACACATTCCAAAATTACTGACCTTAAGCTGTGTAAATTTCATTACTGTGATGTTCAAAATGACCGTTGTGAAATAGCCTGACATTTATTTACACAGTGCATGTTGATATGTGTAGAATATCAGCCTTTGTTTTCAATTTATTTGTCAATCTGTGCATATGGAGGCAGAATCTGGGAAAGACAGAATATTTTAGACAATTTACATGAACTTTATACTGCATTATTTGCAAGATGACAAGCAAAATGATTTGATATTACTTCAAGACTTGGTTTTGAGAGACAGACAAGCTAAAACAGAGCACAGGACAGGAAAGGCAGCCTTCTGCTGTTGGTACAAATAGACACGATGAGTGTATGTGTGTGTGTGCGTGTGCATGCTTGCCTGTTACCAGCATTTTTCAGCACATTTTGTTGGGTTGTTTTGTTCTAGAAACGTCATACATTCTTTAAAACCTTCAGAGAAAACAACACAGACAGTACAGTTTTGATAATCATTTTCATGGTTTTGTTTGTTTTTGATAATGAGGAAAACCCAAGGGTGCCTCCAGTAGTTAATTTTTATTTAATTTTAATTTTTTATTAATGCTGACGTATTCACAATTTCTCTGCACCTTGTAGTAAAACATATGGACTAACAATAAAATGTATTGATATTATAAAGGAGTGTTTTCTGAAAGCATCTTGACTTATTACAAATTAAAATGTACCCTCTCTTCCTGTAATAAGTCTTGTATCATCTTTGAATGAGTGATGATGTTATCAGTCATAAGCCGTCCAGATGATTTCAAAGTTGAAGTGTTTCTGGTGAACACCTTTCTTGCACATGCCCTTCTTCTGTGTCCCTTGTGATGATCACTCCTAGACATTGATTTGGTCAAAGACGGGCAGATGCGTTTGATTATCTACGGATGATGGAACACTGACACTTACATGGTCTTTATGTAACCTAAATTGAGAGGAAGAGAACAGAAATGTCCATTTAGTTTCAGTGCATGTGAGCAGATGAAGATAAATATTAACACAAACAACTTTTACCTTGTGGATGTGAGGAGGCATTTCATCTTCTGAGCTCTCCTCTGCTAGAGGCTCATGGCTTCGTGCTGCTTGATCTTCTTCTGCCCACCCTCCCATTGGGACACGGGCTGATCTCACTACCTTTCCCCCTGCACCAAAAAAGCCTGGAAAAAAAGAAAGCATGCTTTTTGAAATTTAACCTAAAGTAAGCATACTCAGCTACAGGGCAATAAACATTTGACTTAAACATAAAATGACCTCGCGTAAAACCCCTGTAGTTGCTCCTTAAAGGTAGCACGAGACTAACTGCTTTGTAAGGCTGTTTAATGCTTTAATAAAAATTCATACTGGCACATTTTCCTATTTTATATACACTACATGCTAAATGACCTTGAAATAATTTTTCTTTTCTGGAAATGATTTCTGATCATTTCGATGACATCACTTTATTGAAATATGTTTTTTTTAAATGATAATTCCATTGTTTTTTTTTATTTTGAAAATAAAAATATAAATAATGTTGGTAGTGCAAGGTGTGCAGAATCCTTGGGAAAGGTCAGAACAAAAATAAATTCAATCAAAATGCACACAGTGTGACTACATCCTAACAAAGATACCTGTGGAAGGACCGCTCCTCTGCTGCTGTGTACCGCTCTGTAATGACGCCCCCTGCTGGCCCATGGTGGTACTGTCATTTGCTGACGCTGAAGTGGGAATGGCACTGGGACTGGGAACGGTGGTGGGGAAAGTGTGTGAACGAGGAAAATTTCTTGAGTGAGGCTTGGGCTCGCTTCTCACTTCATCTGGGGTGCTGTCACTGGTCTCGTCGCTTTCCTGCCTGTGCCAAGCGTGGCGAGACAGCTCGCCATGGGACTGCTGTTTGTGGAGCTGCAACAAAAAATAAAAAGGAGGTCAAATGGATGTCAGAAAGACATCCTGAGCTAGACGACCAATATGCAAATTAATTTTGATACAGCTTGTCCTTTACTCTCTTCCCATACATTTTCACATGCAAGTACCTCATGAATGTAAAGTGCATGGATGCTCATCTCAGTGGAAGCATACTCTGATAAGACCATACTGGTGAGTTGACCTTCCCATGCACTGCTGCCTGAGCTCACAGTTCGGGCATCAGTACTACAGAAAGATAATGTAAAAATTTAAAGACATAAATACATAAAGAGGAGGTTAATAGTTAAGAATACTGAATATTTAGGATGGATTGTCCATCACAAACCTCTTGGAAGAGCAAAATATAGATATATACTTTCTTAATCCCGATATGTTGAATGATGAAATTCAAATAGTGAATTTTTCATCACCATGAAAAGAACTGAGTTGTAAGTTAATACCACAGAAACACATTCCTACCCAGATCCTGCCATTGCTTTGTTCATGGCTGATGTGTGGCCAGCAACCCTGTGAGCTGCATTCAAACTGCCTCTCAGAGGCAGACTGCTGCTGATTGGAGAGAGGGAGCGTAAGGCAGAAGCTCCATCACTGATGCCACCCATTGCCTGATTGGTCGGAGAGCCGTCCCTGACGAAATGAACAGAGGCGAGTGAAGAGGGGCCTCCAAAGAGGTTTGCAATGAGGCTCCGTGGCTACAAGAGGGAGAAAAGTCAAGAGACAGGACAGGAAATCAATTTTTACTTCTGAAGATGAGAGATATGATTGCCTTGATACTTAAGTATGAATGTTAGCTTAGTACCACACCTCAGACTGAGACAATGAGAATGGATGTGTGTCTGAAGGAGCCCCCATAGCCTCTCTGTGAACTCGTTCTTTCATCTGACTGATGAAGTGTGTGGTCTCCTGAGGAGGCTGCCACTGGGGATTGGTGATGGCAAAATGCATCAGAGATAATTCCGTCTTCCCATCCTCTGCTTGTTGGTAGATAGAGGCTTCAGTCTTCCCCTCTGACATCCACTGCACAGGTAGGATTGAGAGTCAAACAACAGACTCTCTTCTTAACTTATACTTCATGTTTGATTGAATTAAAATAATTCAAGTCCGACTGCCTATGCATAAATAATTGATTAGATATTTAATGGATGTCTTTATCAAGGTATCTATGTGTGGCTTCACTTCATGTGGGAGATCTTACTGCAGGGTGACCATGCTGCCTGATGTCCATCTGGGCAAAGGAGCAGGTGTCTCCTACCCCGACTACCTCCACAGTGAAGTTACGGAAGAAGTCAATGATCTCCAGAGACTTCCTCCTCAGACAGAAGATCAGGATGATGGGAGTTACCACTGGACTGAGCAGCTCCTCTAAAATAAACACCTGCAGGAAAACAGGAAAACAATTCAAAGATTAAGATTAAAGATTAAGATTCCTTTATTTGTCCCCTGTAGGAGACTGATAAGGAGTAGTTTAGTAGTAGTTTCAAATATTAGCAATGCACAACTAAATAATATTTATATTTGCTATAAACAAACTCATTCTGCAAAGTAACTGGTAACTTTAATCATTATACAAGCGTAGTAAAAAGTAACTCCAACGCTGAAAAGAGAAAAAGTTGTGAGTAAAATACCTCAAGATTACCATCTGAATAAATTCTGTTTTTGTTACTGTACATTCCATCACTGGTACGTTCACACTGAAATATCCAATTCAAATGCAAATGATTACAGTATCAGTCACTGATCTACTTGATTAATAATAACTGGTACAGCGCCCTGATAAACAGCAACAGGAATTACATTAAATACTGAACATCACATCCTTAATGGAGTTTTAATTGAAGTCTTGACTCAGACTGCCACCCACTAGGACAGTCTGAGAAAGGAGGTACTTAAAAAGCTTCTTAGCGTGATGTGAAAACCTCTATGGCTTTGGTAAGTCTGCTTTATCATTAACAGGGATTTTTGAGTATGTAAAGAGTGTAAAGTTCTACATTAGAAATACAGTAAATATTCTCCAGAAAAAATATCAGTTATAGGAAATTGAATGTTCAAATATGATTTCAAAAACTACACAGTTGAATAACACAAGTATAATTAACATGTATGGAATGTATTTCAGAATATCCCAGAGAACTATATTGTACTCTTGTGGAGCCCTAAAATTGGAAAGTATAAAAAGATACAACTATTATTAATGTTAATTACAACTTTTAATATCTACCACACAAACACCCACATATTTTTGGCAAGATACAGTAATTCCCCGGCATTTATTCCCACTCATTATTCTTACTCACAGCTTTGTACTGGAAGAGCTGGGAGAACTGGTCTCGGGTCTCGTATCTGTGGGCATTGCCCTGCCAGTGGTCTGGCATGTAATGGATATGGGCCAGAATAACCCGCAGCAGCTGCTCAGGACAAAACACCATGTTCTTATCAGGAATGAATGATCTGAGGAGAGACGGCGGAGAAGAACTCAGTCCAATAACTTAAAAAATCAAAGGAAAATATTTAGTAGTGGGTTATCCCTACCTGCAGACTGTGACGCACACTCCAAGCAGTGTGATTGATGAGAGGACATGTTCCACTGCAAGAACGTCCTCGTCATAGATGGTCAGAGCGATGAGGACAGCCAGAAGGGACCCAGCAAAGAACGCTACGTTTTTGGCAACCACCGTGAGCAGGGGTGAGAGGAAACAGTTCATATACTTGGATGAAGGCTGAATGGAAGAAAGGAAGAGGGGGAGTAAAAGAAAAAGACCGACATCATTCTTAACTCAAGCCAAATTATTAATTCATAACCATTTTAATGGTAAGTAATGTTTCACTTTGAAGTAAATTGAATATATTCAAGGAAATTATGATAAATGTATGTTTTAAAGGTCCACTGACCGTAACTGGCTGGAAATAAAACTGTAAAATAACCTTGTAGCCTTTGCTTAGGCGCGACATGAGCTCATGGTCCAACTCATTGAAGTGGCGCAGGTAGCATCGACCATAAAGAGACCAGCATCTCGCCCCCAGAGAACCAGGCTCTCTCTTGATAACCTAGGCACACACAAACAAAAGCACCAATACAGCAACCTATTGTGTACAGCACTCACTGTCAAACAAAATTCTATAATGTCTGTAAGCATATTTAAACCAGATACAGTACCTCTGTGTAACTAAAGAAGGCATAGAGAATCTGCCACACCAGGATGACAGGACACAACAAAAGATTAGCAATCCCAATGCACAAAATACGGGACGCCAGTCTGTCTGCTAACTCGAGCCTGTTGCCTCCTCTCTTGTATTCTGGTTTCAGGCTCCACTCATTCTCAAACAGAGAGCCTACAGAGAAAGGAAAAGAAAATGAGAGGCCAAAAGAAGACATACTTGTTATTTGAAAACTTAACATATGAGCATTGGCACGTGGATGAATCACACCCACTGCGTACTGTACAATGAACATCATACATGGACGCACCTGGACCCCAGAAGAAGATGAGCTCAAAGTTGTATTTCAGACCCCGAGTGTAGAACACACAGTCCCTGAGTACGGGAAGTCGAAATCGCACGGGAAGTAGTGATTTGTTCACCATCGCAACCTAGGAAGAGAGCATTAGTGTGCTTCTTAATCATTTATGCAAGTAGCTGTATAAGAAGCGTATAGTTCAGTAAAAAAAAAGCACACCATGTAATTTTTAAAGCGGAGGATGCGATGGTAGATGTCCAGCTCTGTCAGTTCTTTTTTGTGGATGCAAATCTGGTGCTCTTTCTGGATTTCAACTATCCTAGCCTGAACTTCCTGCCATGTTGCGTAGGGGAGCTCTGACTGAAAAGACATTGAAACATTATTTTGTTAAGATGTGATACAAATCTGCCAATAAAAGAGCTCTACAATACCACTCTGTCTCACCATCGTCATCTTGAGTGCATTGATGTAGAAAGATCGGATCTCCCAGTAGCAGCAGACATTGTAGATGAATTTGACAAAGCGATGAAGCCAGAACACTCCAGAGATTATTAGCACGAAGATGACAAACGCATTGTCTCGGATACTATGGGAGAAAATATTTATTTCCATAATTTTTCTGCATGAACAGTTTCAGATATCCATGTGAATGAAGTTAGGATGATAATCTGTAATCCCCGAACAATAACAGCAGAAAATTAAGACTGAGCATGTGGGAGAACTGACTGATGAAATGGTATAAGAAATATGAGAAATAGGTATCGTCCACCTGATGGAACTCTTGGTACTGTACCATTACAACTTTACTATTGTTAAAAAGAAAGTGTCATGAACTAAGAACAGAGTATAGCATCGCACTCACTGGGCACTGCACACATCCACTGGGAGGAAGGCATCAGGCAAGGTGACTTTAGACGAGTCGGTGTGATTTACAAACTTGTTTGCAAAGAGTATGTCATAGTCGACACAGTTAGCCAGGAACACCGTGAAGCCAACCACAAATAGCAACTGACTGTATGAAGATTTAAAAAGGAAAAAGAAACCGAGATTAAGACGGCATGATTCCAGGACACATCATGCACCAATCCATAAATGATTCTTTCAAAGTCATTATATCTGACGGATGAGATACATACACCAACTCAAAGATCTCCCCTAGCAGCATACAGGTGAATCCATTCTTCTGGTGCAGATTATAAACGTAATGAACGTTAAGGGACATTATCTTAGGTTAGCAATTTTATTGTGTTAAAGCTTTTGAAACAGTTTGACCAAAACTCAGTAAAAGGATATTCTCTGGAAAAACAGGTCCAGGTTTTCTATGTGGTGCCATTGGGCTGCAAAGGATTTGTTACACATCAGTATTCAGCAGGTAATACCATGAGTGGATCAGAAGTAGGTGTATATAAGGTCAAGATTTATTTGTGAATACATGTCGTACATTTGGCTCCTTCGGGCACATGCATCAAGAGGTTCTCCTCTCCAGGGGGGGAGTCATTATAGGATGCCTCCAGGCGCTGATACTCCGTGTCAAAGTGTGCCATAGTGACATCGGCTTCAGTCTCACCAGGTCACTGAATCCACTGTGACAGACTGGAGGACAGACAACAGCAGGGAGGAATAAGAGGAAGGTTGAAGAGGTTACAGACAAGTGGTTAAACATGAAGAGGAACAAAATAGTAAAACTAAAGCAAAATTTGATACGTTTACACGACATGTGTCAGTTAAAAATCAACTAATTATGACATTTATACCCCTTTCTTATGAAAAGCATGGACAAGCTAGCCCCTCTTTGAGAGCTGACCAGTAGATGTTTCCCTCCACCAGATTTGGGAGGGAAACGTCTACTTTAAGTGATCCTCAAGAGGCGAGGTTAAGATCAGTAAGAGAACAGCAAACCTGAAGTTGGATTTTTGCTGACACTGGTGTTCAAGTCCATTGATAATGCAACTCAGGACAATTTAGTGATCAATTTCACTATATTTTGAAACACAGCAGGGAGAGCAACCATTTCTCAAAAGCAGAGAAGGCAGATATATTTTCTTTTGTTACTTATGGAAATAATCAATAACAGTTAGCAGACTGCTACAACAAATGAAATGATTTACTATAGACAATATAGAATTATTTTACTGCAGTTACTAAAATCATCCTCGGCAGTTGGGCTGACGAGGATGAGGAGCTAAATAAATCCCCAATTGACCAAAAGGTAAGTGTTTTTTGTCGTGAGCTATCTACTGGTCATGGCCAAAATCCTCCAATCAGATAACAACATCACCAGGAGGAGGTTCCAAAGGTTAAAACTTTATTGACTCAAGACCAAGATTACACATTATGGTGTACAAAACAGCACAGCACAACAATAACAATGGATAAGTGGCAGAAAAGTACAATCAAAATTATTTTAAAATATGGAAATGTGAAGAGAGTGAATGTTGATCTCTCCTTCTTACGTTAAAATTATCTTATATAAGTGTATGTAACTCTCTGTGTGTGTGTGTGTGTGTGTGTGTGTGTGTGTGTGTGTGTAGTCTGAATTATAATCAGACCTCACATCATGAATTGTCAATACCTAAATCATTTATTTTGACTTGAAATAAATTGTCATTGATTGATTTTTAATTAATTGATTGAACTTTCAAAATATCAACGTCAGAGATCACATAACCTCCTCCACCGTTCAGATAACTAAGGTCCCACCTTTAACATATTGTGTACAGGTGGGAGGTGGGACAAGATAATCCATTGAGAAAGAAATAATAAAAGTTAAAGTGAAGTTTGGAAAGCTTACCTCCATTTCATTTCAGAACGTCTTATCCAGCTCAGTATTTTACTCAGCATTCCCAGCTGTAAAAACACGGGAGACATCTGTTACCTTCACAGTAACACAGGGTTTAAATTCATGGCATTCTCCATTCCAGCAACATTAAAGTAAGTACAGACCATACCTCAGACTAACAGAGTGTTGTGAATGTTTATTATCTGAAAACTAGCGAAAAAACACTCGAACATGGCAGGACTGATTCCAGTGTTGTTGTCTTGGGCTAACAGCAGAGGCCCTGCCTCCCGAAACAAACAATATCACGCCCAAAACCTGCAGCTCTTTCTTACCGCTGGGTTGTTATGGCTTCACGATGCCAGTCAAAACAGCAAATCCAAGCAGAGTTATGTGATGAATGCCTTGGTTTTGTTTTCTTTCAGCTACCTCGGGTCCAGTTTCATTTTCGAAATAGCTAACAGTGTGTCGTCCGTGACAGTTCGCTGGCAGGTAATATACCCAATCAGAAAAAGGCTAGTCTGATTGAAGGACATCATCCAATCACATGCAGCTGGAGGCGGGCTCTATGAGGAAGTGACATAAGCAACTACGCCCTACGGCACGCCTTGTGAATGAAGCCCGTGGGGACAAGGACTTTGTTTTGCTTCCACCATCTGGTCGTTAGGTCTCATCACAATGGCGTCATACTGTCACCCTGTAGATGTACTCGTTGAAATACCTTTGATGAAATTCTAAAAGTACATCAGAGAAATAGTTTTTCTTTGAGGTCAGCAACTGCTCATTATAATGCTGGTATTATAAATATTATTACTAGTACTAATAATATGTTTCATGCATAATGTGACATTTTAAATAGAAAAAAATAAAAGCTATTTTCATAGTTTTGACAGAGTATGATTCGTGCTCTATGGCTCATGATATGACATAGCACTAATGCAGAAATCAATTCCTTCATCAACTGTAATCAAGTTTTCTATTGACTGCGTAGTGGGTTTTGATGAGCCAAGACAAGGTCCAAGACTCCATAGTAATAAGCAGATGCTTTACAAAATCAAATGAACTCTCTGATGTGATGAAGTTTCATATTATTGTTAAGTCTATTGAGTGGCAGCTTGGTTTTTGTTAAATATGTCACTGTATTTATTACAATGTTACCACCAATCACTTTGAGGATTGTGTGGAGGTACATACGGTATGTTGAGTTTGCATATATCGTATGTTGCATCTTCGCCTGGATGGTCAGACAGCACAAAAGCAATACAGAAAGGCACGTATGTACATAAAGTCATTGCTGTCGGTAAATGGAGAAATTAAAGGCTTCTGTCTCTAAATTGTTCATCAAATCCTAATTTTGTCACGATACAAACATTTCTGACAATATGCTTGTTTGTGCCAGCAATTTAAATAGATATTTCAGACGACCAGGGTTGCCTTGAATCAGGGGGAGTCTGTGTAATCCAGTTATTATTGTGATCAGGGTAATTTAATCTGTTCTGATTAGGCTTAGGCTTCAGTATAATCCTACAGGAAAGTCTGTCACAATGAAGCTCACAAGCTGATGGATACCATAAAGCAGCTGTACATAAACTTAAAAGTAAAATAGTGCAGGTCTATATTCAAAAAACACCCAATGGAAATGAAAATGATTTTCCACCATAAACCATTTGATATTTTATTCTACTTCACCGACCGTACAGGAAATTGACACCATAAATTACCAATGTTGCTAAGAATAAAAGATAAGGAAAGCTGGCATGGGGTTACTCATTTCATGCTTTCAACAATGTAGCTTGTGTCATTCTATAAGAAACTCCTGGATTATTGTATGTGGATGTTAGCAAGCTTGACCTACTGCAAGATGCAGTTTGCTGATTAAATTACTACTCTGTCTTTTGGGAATTAGGGGGTTGCAATAACAGCTAATTTGTCCTAAAGATGTGCCGTCATGCTGCCGTGCAACCCATGGGGGTGCTGGGGTAGCAGGGGTGAGGGGCAGGATGTGGCAAATGGGGGTGCCAGGAAGGGGGTAGGGAACCGAGAATTTGGATGAAGTCATTTCTCTGGAGTAACTTAATTAGATCAAGCTTCATCCTGTACATGAACCCTTTAAACCCAACGCAGAAGGTATGGAATACCAGGGAGGGACATTCAGGGAGTCTTGTGTTGCACCCACAGAGACATACAAGGTGCACCACAAGACTCCCTGAATGTCCCTTTTCAGTTAAAATCTTTTTTGTCCTCCCCGAGTTTTCACTAATTTTTCCACTTAAGCTTTTAGAACCCGGCAAATATATAATAGATCACTGTTATTAAATATGTGAAATTGGGATTCATTCATGCCTACATCAGATTGAAATGTAAAGGGAAGCAGAACGCAGGCATGCAAAAAATATTCGGAATGAAGTCTGTAGGTTCTCAGTTATCCAGGTCATGGTTATCCAAAGCCGTTTAAATCAATCCACTGGGCTTTAAGAAAGTTTCTTGAAAACATTTCGCCTCTCATCCAAGAGGCTTCGTCAGTTCAGAGAATCTGGATGAAGCCTCTTGGATGAGAGGCGAAACGTTTTCAAGAAACTTTCTTAAAGTCCAGTGGATTGATTCAAACGGCTTTGGATTTGGAATGAAGAGGACCAAAACTTTGACTGTTTGATCTTATTATCTCATATTTGATATTTGAAAGTTTTTAGCCTCCAGGTCTTGTTATAGATTGCCCCATTTTTTCAGTGAAACCAGTACAATTCAAGGTTGATGAACAACCAGGACGTTTCACGCTGACTTTGTCTCAGCGCAGTCTCCCAGATTGCCATAAACAGATGTGTCTGCAGAAAGCGAGCTGGGAACAGGAGAGGGGTTATTGAAAGAGGAAGAAGTTATTAACTGAAGAGAGATTTATGGATGCTTCAGTCATAAAACTGATTGACTGTGTCATTGTGAATGATGGCTCCGAGCACATGCAACATATGACATGCGTGCACACAGACACTCAGACACGTTTTAATAGATACATGTGTTAAAATCTATGCTTGCTGCGTTTCACTAAATGTGTGAATACTTTGATGAGTGATCTTGGCTCTGGGCTCTACAATAATCTGTCTGTGTTTTCACTCAGAGAACCAGAGAACATATTGATGATCTGTCCGAGATGAACACACATGCACACACACATACAGTATGCACACAGTCGCGCGAGCACGCTCATGTGCAAGCACAGACAGACACACAGTGTAAGTAAGTAAGAGGAGAAGGAGACATCAAGGAGAAAGAGAGAGGAGTGAGACACACTGCTGTGGCCAGATGAGTAAGCAGTGTTCTGCTCCTGACTAGCAGAGAAAAAAATCTATCCCACAATTCACTGCTGCAGGTCACTTTGTCCTGATCTTCTCGTAGCAATGACAATTTATAAGTCTAGACTTTGTAATATCCATCTGATGCAATGCACGTTTCAATGCATGTGTGTGGGGTTGATGCCTACTAACCATATAATTATAACCAGCAGAAACACCTCATGAACTCTGCTTTAACCCCTCCGTTTTGTTTTTTTGTACAAGTCAAGTCTGTTGAATTTGTTCTATTCAATTATTTGATTTATACTTCCTGGACTATGAGTTGGTTGGGTGGGGTTTGGTCGAGACAACGTTGCTTATTATGTCTCCTTGGTATTGGATTTTATAACTCACAATTAATTTTGTCATCAGATCATCTATAAGTTTTTTGATTAATTGATTAATCCTTCAGTAAAACACAACAAAAATGGTTATCACAGCTCTTAAGAAGTCAAAGGATTATCTTTGTCTTTCCATGCAGTAAAAATAAAGAGTCAAAGATGTTACTATAAAAAAAGAACAAATCTTAAGACAGTATTTGGGAAGCTGCAAACACAAACATGCTTGTTATTATTTATAACTATCAAACTTTCTGGTGATCAATTTTCTCTTTATGTGATAATTGATTAACTGACTAATCATTTAAGGTTTGCAAAACTCTATGTATTGTCTTTGTGTGACAAACTGCTTTCGGTTGTTGATGTTGACACCAAATCATCAGGGTGATTTATATTCCCCCTAATAATAATTTGAGTAGAAATGTGGCGCCAGTAGTTAATGTTTTTAAATGATTAATTGCTGTTAGTATTTAGATGCCAGCCCACACAATGTTTCCTGATGTTAAGTTAAAGTGTGGAAGTGTTCATGATCTACAGCATCAGGTTTAACACAAAAGTTCACTTTTCCAAAATTCCTTTCATATTAAAGATTAGGAAGCTTTTGTCTCATTTCCTGACTGGGATCTCAATTCCTCAGTGCTTATGTGCACATGTGTGGGTGCCTCTATAGACACATTTCAAACATAAAGGGGGCCCCTGTTGTAGCTTTTGATCTGTCTCGCAGATGAAGATGGAGGGTACAGCTAAATAATATTGCCATGCATAAGGGAGGCCCCCTCTATACCTCCAGGGCTCCAGAGGGAAAAGTCTAAGCTTCACAATGCATTATGGGGCTCTTGTGCTGTTGATGGCTGCACCTGGCCCCAGCAGCTTGGTCTTCAGATGAGGAGAAGAAACACACGCATGGTCGCCACCACATAAACCAGTTGTCTGTCTACCACAAAAGCTGGTGTCAAAGAGATATTGTTTGTTACCCTACTTCAGTTTTAGGTTGTTTGTCTGCCCCTGTTCTATGTGTACATATGGGTTATTTGATATCATTTTCCACCCTACAGGGGCTCTAACCCTGTAACTTAGCCCCCCTCTCCTGTGCATTAAGTTGTGGCCTTTTCAGAAAGATCACTGAGAAATAGTGTATTGAGTCCCCCTCTCACTTGGTCTTCTCTGTGATTTTTGATACAATAATGAATGATAGTGTCATATCTTTGTCAAGGAATCCTTCCTTTGTGTTGTTTCATCTTCATATAAGCCCACATAAACTATTTTAAATGTGTTATATCCAACAATATATCGTACCATATAATATTCATAGAAAAGGAAGCACATAGCTGCACCAGTCTTTTATAAGTCACCTTTCATAATGTGTTTATAAGTTGTGACAAATACTTCATTAATGTCTGTGAATTGCAAATGTTTTATTGATCAGTTAAAAGCACAAGGGTTTTTAACATTCTAATAAACATTAAAACAATAATTTCAACACCTAAGAGTCACCCATAAAGCCAATGCATTAAAGGTAATAAACAAAGATGCAGTGATATATGTTAATAATTGATCAATAAAAGGGTAATAAAGTACAATCAAGAAGTCATAAATGTAAGTCAGTGAGAGAGAGTTCTTGTAATAATGCAAGACTGCATTTGTAAATGTTAATTATTCATAAATGGAGTTTGATTCCGATGTTCTGTGGTCCCTTAAGTTCAGAGGACAAACTAAAAGCACTCGGAGAGCGTTCACATTAAAACCTGACCAAGCAGGAAATCGTTTTCTCACGTAAGAGCCCTTTAAGATCCATCAACATCCAAGAAAACACATGCATAGTCCATTTTGTATCACTGTGATAAGATCACATCATGTAATGTTGAATCATTGCATCATCACCATGATGTCACCATAACTACACTGTGTCACTCTTTGCCTCATGCCAGATTAATGATACAGATAATTCTTTGACCCAGGAAGCCTGCTCTTAGCATTTTTAATCATGTATTTATTGTCATCATTTGATGAATTACCAACAAAAATGTTTTTCACAAAGGCAAACCTACATCTTTTTTTCATCCCAAATGTAACTGCTTGTCTGCCAGTTCTTTATTGTTCAAATGTCTGCCTTTTTAATTGTAAAAAGTGACTTTTTCAAGTTCACATTTTATTATTTCTAGATTATGGCTGTTAGTTTTGTCTGGATGCCTTGCCTAAAACGCTGAATTCCTTATTTTCTGACCACCTTCACCCACACCATCCTCAACAGAAACACCCAATATCATCACATTGGGTGTGTGTCCCACTGGAGGAGGCTGATCCAGGGAGGTGTGTGCGGTGGAAGCGAGTCAAACTCACTCTGCCCTCTGACTGGTCCTCGTTCTCAACCCCACGCACCACACTTACAGAAATACGCACGCATCCACACAAATGTTACACACGCACACACGCACACACACTCACACACACACACACACACACACACACACACACGCACACACACGCTTCAATTAGCGCTCCTCCGACGGATCCCTGGCGTGGACATTTTAAATATTTCATCACAGCTCCGTGTGATTTTTTTTTTTTGCGGTTTTTTTGCGCATAGCGCCCGGCCGCTGCTGAGGTGTGTTTGAGCAGCTGAGCCATTTCGGAGATGAAGATTAACGCTCGGTGAATGGAAGACACTAACATAGAGGCACTGCTACCTCTCCCCGATCCCGACAAGCCCGCTCATCCCTCCCTAAACGAGATTTAAGAGCGGAGACCGGCGCTGGTGTCTGCGCTGCGAGGGGCCGGGAGCGCGTCGTCTTGGAGGTGGAGGAAGGATGGAGGCGTTTTTTGTAGAGGTAAGATATGAAGGATACGGTTCACTTTTATCGGGTTTAACATGACTCACAGCTTGAGCGAGATTCAGATCATAATTCCGACGATGATGGACGATGCTTTTTCGTTTTAACCTCGTTGGAGAGTTACGGCAGGTGTTGTTTTGCGCCCGTCGATTCATTCATCCAACAGAACCCACCAGAAGCAGGCCTATGTCTTAAACTGCATGTCGATTTTGACTAAAGACACACCACAGACCGGGTTTATTTGTACCACCGCAGAATATCAAAGCTTCTGGCTGCTTGGTGAATTAATTCTGAGCAGAGCTGCAGATAAATTGGCCAAACGACAGTAAACACGGGCTTTTGCTTAGACGAGGTTGACACTCGGATTAAAGCAATCTGTTAACGGAGGGTAGAGCGTGTTGGCTGAAAGCAGTGGGCCATCCACACCATGTTGCCCTTATTATTATTATTATTATTATTATTATTATTATTATTATTATTATTATTATTATTATTATTATTATTTGTTAATGGAGTATCCATGGGTGTGCCGATACATGCTTGCTGAATTAGGGGTGAGGGTGGGCGGGTAGGGAGAAGGGGGGATGTGAAGGTGATAGAGGAGGATTCTGGCTCTGAAAAAGTGGGAGAAAGGAGGAGAGGAATGAAGGATATGCGTGTGAGTGGATGAGAGGTAGACAAAGGGTTAACACTGTCTGTGTGACAATTTGGTTCCTCATTCATTCCTGTATTTCCATTCAAATGGCCTTTTTTTTTTTTTTTAAACTTTCTAAGCCCCTCGGGAAATACAAGACTTACAATTCTTTTCCTTTCCTTTAAACATCATCCTGTTCCATTTCACATGTCGATACACATCCACAGTCTCATGAAACATCATCTAGTCTGATGACTTTGATGCCAATATTCATTCTCGCCAAGCTACTTATCCTTCCCTTCTTAAGTTAATCTGATATGGGTTTAAATGCTTGTCACATTGGCAGTCTTGTCATAACTAATGGGTGTGTGTGTGTGTGTGTGTGTGTGTGTGTGTGTGTGTGTGTGTGTGTGTGTGTGTGTGTGTGTGTGTGCCTGCGTAAGTATAGGTTTATGTGTTGGTACCAGAGACCCTGGTGAGAAATGGTGTCTGAGAGATCACAAAAAGAGCATCTGATAACACGGAATAACAATGAAACCCATTTGTACGACCATACGGCAACAGCTAAATGCAAAAATCGTCCTCTCTGCTCCATTTCCCACCAGCCTCTTTGTAATATTGATCAAAGCATTGATTAGCAGGCCACCACATCACCAAGCCTGCAGCCACAAATGGTACAGACACCAAAAGCCTATGTAAACCTGAAAATGGGGTAACTTTTTCATTTGTAATGTTCATGCCTGAATTGGATGGTACTCAGAAACCTGACTTCATACAATGGTACTGCTGAGTAATCAGTCCTTGGAAAAGGTGGCTTTTCCAACATCCACTTAGTTGCATTCCCTCACTTTCTTCATTGCTCCATCCTACAGTTCAGATCCCTCTATTTGTCCACTATCTATTCATTTAATCAGACAGAGGGAACAGCTGACCTCTCTCTTTGGCTTTCTCTCAAGCCAGGCAGAAAACATGATAGCTGGCTGACCAGCCAAGCATGAAATGTCAGGTGGCAGTGGACCACTGTATAATCCCCTCATATTGAAACTGGATTGGTTAGTGGTGGAATATGCAAGTTTTAGTGACATTGTGCGCTGTAAATACAAATAAGAATCCATCTTTATCTGGTCAGGGTAGCTGTTAAAAAACATACACTTTACCTAATGTGCACAAAAAAGACTCTTGGTATACATTAGAAAATAGTTAGTAGAAAAGATTAGAATGTTAAATTACAGTATTGCAATATCTTCATTGCAGTATGAAGATATTACTAACTTCATATTGCAATGTGGGACCGGCCAATCAACCTGAAGTGCATGCTTTTGGAGGTGGGAGGAAGCTGGAGAACCCACGCAGACATGGGGAGACCATGCAAACTCCACACAGAGTGGGACTCGAACCCAGACCCGTTGTGTTGTGAGGCGACAGCCCTACCCACTGCGCCACCGTGTCGACCTGGTCTTAATATGACCATTTAAAATTTTGTGGTTTCTACGTACCCTATAGTTACAGAACAATGAAAGCTTTCACACACTGAAGTTGAATTTCAGGCACTGAAATAAAATACTAATCACCTGAATCACTGGAAGTTATGGAATCTCAAACCATCATAAATTTTTCAACCTTAACCATTATGGTATTTTCTGTAGACTTTTGCTCAAAATTTTACACGTTTCCATATGATGTGCATATTGCAGGAAGCTGGTTGAGTGGAGGGAACAGTCACTGGAGATGTGTGACCTATATTCAGCAGCTCCGAACGCATTTGTTCTGCTCAGAAGCTGCATCAGCTTTGCTTCTTTCTTCCTCTCTCTGAGTCCCTTCCCTCTGATGCAGTCTTACTCCCTGTAGCTATTCACTTGGTGTTTCTCCATCTCAGTTAACCCAACCATTTTGGTATAGATCTGTCTCTCTCCCCTCCCTCTGGTATTTTTCATCTTTCTTTCCTCTACATTCTATCTGTTTCGTTTATTTCCTGTCTCTCGATCCTGTCTGGTCTGTATGTATAGCTGTGAGACTACAGTTTGACATCAGCCAATAAAGGTATTTTAAAGTGTGTGAATAAAATAACATTTCCCAGAGACAGAACTGAGAAATATTAATCATTATCATGACACAAATAACTGTAAATATAATAATTTTGATGGTATTTGTAATCTATGTAGAATTTAAGTATAATTTCTTGTTTTATTAAAGTAATGGTTTTATATGTAAAACTTTCACTCCATATGGTCAAAGCACCAGGCCGCCCATCTCGAGTTGTGGATCTGCTTTCAGTTTTACCGCTGTCTTTATGTTCTCTTTTGGGATTGTTGGATCTCTGTAGAATTAAGTGTTGGTCTAGTGTTGGCTTTTCTTGTAAAGTGCTTTGATGTAATTAGTGTTGTGATTTGACATAAATGAATGAATGAACTCAGCAGGGATGAATTGATTTCAACTGATTAATATTGTTATTACGTTCACTACTAAACATGCATGTGAGTAAGACAAAAAAAAATTACAGGGCACAGTTTCCTAAAACTGTGACTACTCTTCAGATTGTTGTATTAAGTCGAAGGAAGCAAAAGGAAATCCAAATATTTAGTCTAAATTTAAAACACAGAATTACAATATTGTAATAATTCACATTAACGGATATTTATTTTGTTTTATAAAATCAAATTTTTCTTCTCTGCATAGTCTCAATTTTTTCAAAAATATAAGCTGAAAATTGACAAGGTGCACAGTGTTTAATATGAAATAAGTTTACAAAGAAAAAAAACATAAAATTGATAAATAGACTGTAGTATCAATTCCCACAGTTCTCTGTAACTGAACACCATCTCCCAGAATCCATTGCATCTTATAGCAGAGAGGCTGTTTCCATGGTGCCCTGCTTCCACACTGTTGCTGTGGAGTTTGGTTGCCAGAGCGACAGTGGGGGTGGGGGCGTGCAACTGTAGTCTAATCCAAGATAAGAGAGAATGTGATAATTAGCAGACTGCTCTAAACTGGCTTCTCAAAGTACTGTAAACACACGCACACACATACACACACACAGACACCATCAGCAGCTGGTTCTACCAGCTGTTTAAGCAGTATGCTCTGATCTGGTTTACTTTGGATAAATCATTCACGTGTTGGTTTTGGAATTCAGGACAGTTTTAAAGGTTTCCTGTCTAAAGCCTCAGATATTGCAGAGTAACATCAAACTGGATTCACAAGGCTTTTAAATCTCCTGATGTGTCCAGTAGCTCAAACACACAAGCTCTGTGTCTAACAGAGCTTGTGTGTTTGTGGCCATTGTATGTGTTACGGAAGTAAAATTCTACCAAGAAAGTTTTTCTTTAAATGACTTTGGCATTCCTTCATGTCATTGTCTGGTATTCATTTTACATTTTTAGTTTTGTCTCTAAACTGTCATAAAACATCAAATACAAATTATTCTTTCCTGTACACCTTGAAACATCTTATTTTGTCTTACTCACAATCCAAAGCACGCCTCTAAAACACTACCCTTGCTTGTATGTTATTTATTTTATGTTACTTAATTTTCAGTGTGCATGTTTTTCTTTATTTGTCTAGCTTCTTGTATCCACAGCGTTGAATTTAAAGTTTAATCTCTTTTACTGCCAGATGTGACTCACACAGATCAGGTGACACCCACCCACGCCCACACATAAACACATGTTGTTCTCCTTCCAGCTGTCGTAATCTCTTGAAAGCCTCGCTGGCCCAATTGTATTATCACCTTTAATGGAATATTACTGACACAGTTTAGGTCCCTGACACAAGCTGCGCTACAGGAGATGGATCAGAGAGGCAGCACAGTAATGAAAAGCAGAAAACACACATGGTAACCTCTGTGACCGCTTCAGGACTTCCCCACCAGGTTCAGGATTGACAAGGCTGTTATTTTCAATAGAGAGAAGCTCTGCTACATGAAGCATGACAGTTTCACTTAAGAGATGAAAGTTATAGTGTTTGTTTATCTTAATTCTTTCCTATAAAACTTCCATCATCATAGAGAGGACAGCATCTGTGCAGATGTGTAATCAAGGTCATTAAAACACGCTTGATGGAGCTTAAGATGTTTAAAATAATTCAGATTTTGGGCCTGTGGTGTCCGAAAGCACTTATTTTTGCAATGATAGTTTAATAGTGAGCTGTAATTAATGTGTTTAGTAAAGCAGGTAGACAGAAACAGACACACACCACATTCTAAATGTCCTCCGACTTTTCGGCTGCAGACATCCCATTATGACCTCGCACCTACCCCCTTCTTCTTTTGGTCATTGAACAATTTGTGTCATGATCAACCAATTAGTTTTTGTTTTCTGTCATTCTGCATCTTCTTCAGCCTCCACAGCTTGAAAAATTTAATTTCTTCCATTTATTACAAAGCAGATGTACTTTACCATACTTTTTATTCATGTCATAGATTTCCTACCATCAGGGGAATTAAGTATGTCTAATATAGTCAAGTTATTGACATTGAATTATAGTAAACAGTAAATATAATGCCTTTATCAGGTGTGTTAAACTATTGTAGTTGGGACTATAGAGGGTGTTAAAGAGAAATCAAGCACTACAGTCATGATTACAAGTTGTAAAACTGTCAAAAAATGCAGTGGCTTGTTTCTTGCCTTGAGGCTTTGCTTTCACCTCCTGTTGGTTAGCCAGCAAGTCAGGCGTGAGGTCAGAGGTCATGTTTGATGGTAAAGTGACATTTGACGTTGGTTGATGTTTAATGGAGCTTGCTGAACGGATGATAGGGGAACCTGGAGGCTCAGGCTTGCCTGCTGTTCAGTTTGAATTTCACAGAGCAGAAACCTGTGTTTTCCCCATGTATGTAGGTTTCCACACACAGAAAGCACTGGAGATTGTTTGGCATGCATGACCATTCCTGTCTGTCTGGGCTGGTAATAGATGGGGGATGGGGGGAGGACATATAGAAAACGAGTACAAGGGTGTTGGTAGGTCTACGTAGCAATGTTAGCAGGTCATTTATAACCGTCTGTCTCCCAGCTGTTACCTTTGCCTCAGAGATTTCTCATGGCTCAGGCAGAAGAACATCGATCCAGAGGCCAATTTACTTAAAGATGAGAAACATAATGCGCCAGACAGACTAAGATGTGACGCTTATTATTGTCTGGTTTATAGAGAGAATAAGGAGAAAGAGCAATGTCTCCCTGTCTCATCTGTGTGCTTCATCACTGGTGATAAAGACAGAGTCTAAGGCCAGCCTTCATCAGGTCTAGACTCTGCAGCTTCATCATTAAAATGGCCCTGTGCTTTTGAATTGGACCAGTAGAGCTGGAACACAGGTTGGCTGGAACAGAGTGAGGGAGAATACAGAAAATGCTTTTGAATTTTTGGGTTGCAGAGTGATCCCAGATGTGCAATGCTAAAGATAGAACTGAATTAGCATCAAATACAATATGTAGCAAATTCCTCAACTCAGACTTTGATGTCTCCAGTGAGGCGAATTTGGGTGAAGCTCATAAATACTGAAAACGGAACAGAACACTATCCTAATCCATATATGCAGAGATTTCTCGATGTTACAGTGTCAACTTTCACGCTCTACAGGCTCTGCGGGTGTTTATGATGTTCACCAAATCAGGCTGGCTCATTAGCATGCAAACATTTGCTAATTTGCACCAAACACAAGGTGCAACTGGATCTGATATGACTGGAAGTGTTTGATCATGAACAGAATCAGGAACAATATTGATTTTGAAACTTTTCAGCAGTTCATCCTCAGGGGATCATAAATATCTGATTCAAATTTCAATGAAATCCAGCAGCTAACAAGACACACTGTGAAACCTCTGACGACATTATAATCAAATGCCTTGATCACTTCAATATTGAGAGCATTATTATTACTCAAAAATGTTTCAAACTGCTTCAGTTGAACAAACTCACCATGTTTTTAAGAAACATTTTAGTGTAGCATGATTTTAAACATTTCTGATTAACTAGATCATTATAATGATGGAATTTACATCTATTAATTTACACATCATTTGTTGATATCCCTGATATACACTCAAGTATAAACGTTTAAGGGAGGAGTTGTGTTCCATTTCATGTCTTTACAATGCATCAGTGGTGTTGTTGCCTACTTTGTCTTCTGCCTCACTTGTGCCCTTTCCTTCCGCCCCCCCCTCTGTTATGCTATGTCGCCGTTTGAGTGGAGGTCAGAGGTCAGTGGTCGTTTGAAAGAAGACTTCACAGTGTGAATTGAACATACTTCCTCTGACCCTCAACCACACACACACACGCAGATGTCAGGCATTGTTACCGGTCCAATTGCGAAAGAAGACTTTAAATCCCTTTCAATACATTTGCAACTGTCTGTTCATCTATAATGAATACAGTCTGTCTGTGTTGTAGAAACCAATCGAAACAACTGTTTGGTAACATATTAAACCTAACAGAATTACTTCAGTTACATATGATATCAAATTCGATGGGTGAGAAGTTATTTGGAGCAGAGAATGATGCAGGTGATTTTAAATATGACAATATTTTCCTTGAAGGCATCACGGTTGATCACATGTGAAGAACTTGATGGAGAATTAAAAAGACAGAAATTAAAACCCAGCTGTACAGATTGAATTTTATGAAAATTCATGAAATCTTTATGCCCAAGCCTTCAAAATCATTTGGTAACAGATATTGATCAGCACTAGCTGATTTTGGTCCATGGTTAGATTTAAATTTGGATTTAAAAATCACAAGGATGCTCACTACATTTGATTATCTGCGAATATTTCAATGTTATCCACCGACACTGTTGGTGATTTCTCAGTCTTATTGTGCTTACTTAGCATTGTTGTACATCTAGATAGTCACATGTGAAATACCCTTCTAGTTGCACTCAGTTTGTGTGTCTGTTCTCTAGGGGGCCCGAGTTTGGGTCAGAGAGAAGGAGCAGCTGGTTCCGGCCACAGTCAACTCCTGTGGAGATGGAACACTGGTCGTCACAACCGACTATGGAGAGGTAGGAAACCTACACATCCACACATGGCTAATGTCTGTCTTTTCATACCATATTTGCCTTTGGTACATCATCATGTGATATAATCTGGTGCAAGACAATCGTCCTTCAAATGTCCCTGCACACAATTGTGTTAGTTTAATACGCCAGGGCATTGTGAAGGCAGCCTGTCCAACTGAATTCAAGTTGCTGTTCATTCACCTCCTCCACAGCAACCCCTGACTTTTGCTACCTTTGTCTTTTATCAATTACTTTATAGATTCACATATGAGTTTCTTAGAACAGATTAATTGTTACAACATAAATTTGGGTCTAATTGAGTTAGCAGTGATATGCTCTACTGTCCGTGATGATCTGCATGTTGAGAAAAAAAGATTTAGCTCATATAAATATAAAAATATTTGAGAACTGTAAAGTTCATTTAATCCATTTGACGCAGGTAGAAGATGTGAAGTGCCAGCATTCAGGTTGTGTTTCTCATATGTCATACTATGCATCAGCTTCTGGATAAAAGTCAGGCTGAAGGTGAAGCAGATGTTCAGGTTCATCCTCTCCTGCTCGGATCAGAAGAAACTACTGGTCATGATGCTCTACTTTCCTGCTCTAGTTCATTCCTCCTCCTCCTCCTCTTCTTCCACCTCATATATATGCAAAATTCATTTCAGACATATATTCTGCCTCCAGAGGCGAGCTGCGATGATGGGGAGCATTATGAGAGCACAAAAGCACACGCTGGTTTGTTTTATGATGTCAGGCGTTGGATGTCCAGTCTCTTGTTCTTTGAAATGGCAAACCCTGCCGTGGTCAGAGTCCTGATATTGAACACCACACCGATAATAAAATAATGGAAATTAACATATAAAATTTATTGAGTATGCATGAGTTTGCCTAATCTCTAACCAGCTAGGACGTGCACACATTGCTCTTTGGATTCAGAGCTTTCATAACGGCCGATGCTCGTCACACAAACATGTGTGCTCCAGTTTGCAGCATTTAGAGTGTTCTAATAATAGAAAGAAGTCTTTAGCTTGAATTCAAGAGTCTCAATCCTGCTTTTACACCCCATGGAAGGCCCACGTCTGCTTTCTCATTGTCACATGTGCAACAAATTCACGTTTTTTTGGCCTGAAAACGCTAAATACTGGTCTAAAAGCATCGTGCTTTGACGTAGCTGGTTCATTGTTCTTGTTAGAGGATACAGCAGGGACATACAGGCATATCCCAAAATAGAGCGCTGGTTATAGGAACAGGCATGCTGCATGTTCTGGATTATGAAAGTGCTCAACCTCCCCAGGCCGCATCCTGCTCTCCTTGACCCCCTACCCTCCCCTTTTGCTGGCTGTTGGTGCCTAAATGTTAGCTCTGCAGGAGGTGGTGAATATTTGATAGAAAATCAGCAGGATGGGAAGCTTTTCCCTGTTATAACAGGAGCTGACCCTTGTTAGCGGTACCAGGCTCCTCATCGCCCTACCGGTGGTGATCCTGATGCTGTCTTCAGTGTGAAAACTTGGAATCATTTCAATTTGTTCAGTATTCCAGCCGGTTATCTTGCCAAAGCTGTTGTTAGAATAAGAAACACAAAATTTAACAGCTGTTTTTTTTTTATTGTTACTTTTACTTTGCAATTTGCTGCTCACCTAGTCCACATCATGCTAGAGTTGAGTTACATTACGTTGTTTAAGACGGTCACCATCTACAGCAATGTAATTGATTGGATAGTAATATGAGCCTCTGATATTGGTTTAGAAATATTAAATGTTTGTTTCCTCTTAATGGGATAGAAAGCGTTTAAGTCTTGATCATTTGATAACTTCACTTACGTGTTAAAAACAAGTCTTTAGGGGTCTTTCTGTTCACGCTATGCATGTTAGTAACAATAGAACATACTGTAGTTGAAGTGTTTGAAGTCTGATTCTTTCAAAGGAGGTGTAATCAGTTTCAATTACATCTGAAATAAGTTTGCAGAAGCTAAATTAATGGCTGATTTATTAGTCCAATAACACAAGAAGATTAGGCGATCCTCCATCTGACATCTGTGAGGTATTTAAACTTCCTCCTTTCAGCGTGAAGGGGCTACATTTTGAACTCCTGAACTCCTTTCAATCTCCTTTTCCAGTAGGCCTGTGCAGCAAACTCATTTAATTTGCATGCATTTTCAGTCACTGAAGCTACTAACCAGGAAAGAGTTAACTTGACCAGTTAAAACAGGTGTTTTAAACATTCTCTCGGGACTGGTTAAACTGTGCATCATGGGCAAAGAGCTCATCCATAACCCAAGGTTTTATCTTTGTCTTTTGTCTTTATAGCTTACATACTGCACAGAGAACAGGATTAATTTTGATCTGTTCAAATGGAGCTTAATTGAACCTGTGGTGACCTAGGTCAGCAGAAAACTGAACTCAACAAGATAGAACAAATAGATGGTTTTGAGAAAATGTAGTATAAGAGCACACTGATGGTAGAACATAACTAGAGTTAGGTGACCAGTCATGATTAGACAGAGCTCCAACAATGAAACACATGCACATAAACATGCACGCTAACAGACAACAGTTAAGATGGCAATGAGTTATTCAAACTGTTATGTGACCTGGATTTCAAAAGCTAGCATGAAAACCTCAAAGAGACCTCACACTAGCGAAGAACAGGCTGCTTCATTGTGCCAACACAAAAAGACTCTGGACTCCGGCAAATACACAAATTGCCACACAAATGACAGCAAGTTGATGTTGCTGCCTGATATCCTGACCCATATTCCTCTGAGGAAACTGCAGTTATTCCTTTGATAAGTATCACTTCAAATGATCAGCTCTGTCAAGTGGTGCATATTGGTATCCAAAATTATTCTGCTTGTCTCATGCCTTCCCAGTCTCTCTGCAGTTTCCCCTCATCTGCAGGAAATGAAGCAAAGATCCTGGGTGGGTTGAGAGTGGATGGCAAAAATCTTGAAGGATGAAAACTTGTGAAATGTGCTATAGATGAACATCTGCTATGGAGTGTTCTCTCTCACCATCCCGTCTAAATTTGAATTTAATTAGTTCGATCTAAGAATTTTTACATTCTTCTCGGAAATTTTGACTTTGTTCTAAGAATTCTGATTTTTACATCAGCATTCTGACATTGTTTTCAGGATTCCTGCACTATTTTTAATGGAATTCTGAATTCAACTTGGAATTCACTCTCATCTTATTTTTCCAATAAAGAATTTTATTCACTGAACAATGTTTGTGAGCTTAGCTGAAATACTACTGTATTTCACAAATCAGGAGTCTTTCAAATTAACTGGCTACTGCATGGCTAAAAAAACTAAAACTAACTTGTAGCTAAAGGAGGCAGCTGTTGGTATACCCAAAAAATTATTTGGTTTTAAGATAATCACTCTACTGACTGCAACTGCTCCTTTTTTTTACCGTTAATAAAATCTGATCTGAGGGAGTGGACAATAGTCTTTTCCCTAGTGCTACTCTGTCCTGTGGACTTCAGATCCAAGATCAGTGAGGGGAGCTGCAGGTGTGTGTGTGTGTGTGTGTGTGTGTGTGTGTGTGTGTATGTGTGTGTGTGTGTGTGTGTGTGTGTGTGTGTGTGTGCGTGCGTGCGTGGGTGTCTGTGTGTGTGTGTGTGTCTGTGTGTGTCTGTGTGTGTGTGTGGTGTGTATGTGTTCTCTGACACTGTATCTTGAGCTGTGTAGAATATGTAGGTCACTGTGCCCACAGGTCTCTCTCCCTCTCTCCGTCTCTCTCTCCCTCTTTCTCTTTCTCTCTCCCTCTCCATCTCTCTCTCTCCCTCTCTCTCTCCACGCTTCATCTTCATCGCTCCCTCTCCTCACTCTGGCTGCTGCTAATAGGTGAAGTCAGATGAGCAGGCTTGTCTCCCCTGGCTCTCCTGAATCATGTAAAGCAGCTTCAGACATCAGAGGGTTTTAAAGTAAAGCTGTGCTAAGCGTTCTCTCTCTCTCTCTGTGTGTGTGTGTGTGTGTGTGTGTGTGTGTGTGTGTGTGTGTGTGTGTGTGTGTGTGTGTGTGTGTGTGTGTGTGTGTGTGTGTGTGAAATTTTATTCGTACTGAGATGCACAAGAGTCAAACGAATGATAATGTGAAAGTAGCTACGGCTAACTACCCATTGACTGAACAAAGGGTAGCCTATTCTCTGACAATGTCGACAACAGAAGATACTCACAGTTGTGCTTATAGATGTAACGGTAGCAGGCAAAAATAAATACGGACATCTTCAGCATCAAAAATAAATACGGACATCTTCAGCATGAATTGGTTGGGGGTTGAGTGGCGCACGTAGTGGGAATTCAAAAGATACGTAGAGAGATGCTTGTGAGGCCTACGACTGAAGACAAACCAGAGTTGGAAAACCACAAGCTACGTCTACATCACCCTCATTCTGTCTCCTTGGCTTCCCTTCACTCTATGTCAGACTCCTTCATTGTCTTCCACGTTTTCCATTACAAATTTAAGGCACTTCTTCAACTCTCTGCAATAATAAATTCTTGAACATTGTTTCAGTCATTGTGTGTGTGTATATGTGTGATAACAAACCACCAGAGGGCAATGAAAGAAGAAGGCAAAAACCTTTTCTCTTTCGCTTCACCTGTTTTTTTTATTTTAGTCAGTGACATACTTTTTTACTTTCTCAGAATCTTCTGCATCTGTATTGTGCCCACACATTTTCACAAAAACTGAAAACAGCTTCAGTGTTAGAAGTGGATGTAAAACTCTGTACTCGTATTTCTTCTAATTTGATGTCATTTTTAGATGGATTAGGAGTAGACTTTACTTCACATTTACCCACCATTCACAAACACAACTCCAAACCATTTTTCTATGTCCTCTCCTCAAGGAATAGACATTTCAATATAGAAGATTGGAGTGAAAAGAATTCATGGAAATACAGGCAGTAGCATTTAACAACAATGACTAGGTTGATGTGTGGTTACAGTCATCTGAGTTTAATATTTCATATATCTGAATCTATCTTATACTGTGCTTGAAGTTGGTCGAATGGTTGGTCATATACTATGGAAAATCATTCACATGTTGAAGTGAACACAAAAAAATGACCGTTTTGATAGCAGACATGTCTTGGTCTCAGATTGAGCCGTTAGAGAGGGGCAAATTAATGAAGAGAAGGATAATGTTAAGGAAGGAAGAGGGATGAGAGAGAAAATGGGGGTGGGGAGAGTGCACAGGAGTAAGAGATGAGAGTGATTCTTGTGACTTGAAGGCATGAATACAGGAGAGCTGGAGAGTGGAAGATGAAAAAGTAAAGAAATAGGAGAGAGGAAAGTCTGATAGAAAAATTAATAGGCTTGGAATTTATTTGATGGAATTACCATCTCTCTGTTCCCACAGATAAAAAGAAAAACACGCCCAGTCTGGTTCACACCTTCAATAGGCACAAATGACTGCGAGTATCCGGAAAGATTTATTAATCAAAGTAACTAAAATGCAGTTATGTGGAGAATATGGAAACACACATATAATCAATTTTTATATAAATTTGCCCAAAGTAGTTGATTGTTCATATAAAACATCAGGATGACTGCTCAGGCTGCCTCATTTTGTTTGATTCTCAACTTCAATTTTTGCTACTCAAGCTGTAAAATCAGTATGTGTTTAATTGTGGTAAAATCAGTATGTGTTTAATTGTGGTTGTGGTTATTTACTTTTTAAATTTTATATACTGGCTTAATCCCCGAAGGGAAATCAGTGGCAAATTATATTAATTATGTATTAATATAATTAATATATAATTATATATTAATTATATATTATACAGCATAAAGGACAAACAGTGAAGTAGAAACAATCATAGTGAAGACGTTGTAGAAGAGTTTTCCTCTCTCTGATAGGGAATAAGTTACTTCCTGAGCAGCTTGATGAGTAATATCTGTCGTATTCACACCATTTTTATACTTTCACAGCAAGATAAATGCACGGCACACAAATAAATTTCTTACATTACACTGCTGTGGGTTTGTGTGTCAGTTGCGTGCAGCGGCTCTTTGAGGTGGAAGAAGGTGTTACTGGCGTGAAACAGATTTATTTAAGAACGGGATGTCTGCACGCCTGCAGCATGCCCCTCTGCCAGTCTCAACAGATGACCACCGCATCTGTTAGAGCAACACACACACACAGACACACAGACACACACACACACACACACACACACACACACACACACACACACACACACACACACACACACACACACACACGGACAATCCTTCATTGTGAAAGCTTTGGAATGCCTGTAAACCTTTAAAGTGTGTATAGGAGGAAGCAAGCCCTGTAAAGGTGAAGCATCATGGTAACATGGGCGTGCAACACACTGAAGCGCTATTGCCTGTCAGATCAGATCTCCTCTTTTCTGCTTCTGTACTTCCTCTTCTTTCCATCCCACACAGTTTTTCCCCCCTCTGCTGTCCTCCTGCTTTCTAGTTTCCTTGTTTCATGAGTAACATAGATGACACACTGAGCTTTGTATTCTCATCTTGGATTTTCGTCATGTTGCATCATAACAAACCTTTTCATTGCCAAAATCAAAATGCCGTGCAAGACTGGCATTACTGGCCAGACACTTACCTTGCTCAGACAGACACACTTACGTCACCCCAACCTCAGGATAGCGAGCTACAAGGATGAGCTACCAGAAACGTTTCTGTCTTTGAAACACTGAGTGAGATGAGACCAATATAACACATGATGCAATTTAATCCATTTTAATGTACAACACAGAACAACACTCTCTTTCAGCATATGTGGTGTATTACAAGGAAATATCACTTCATGCAATGATAAAATAATAAATCACAGTAGAAGATTTAGACAAGGAGATTGAAACCAGTGTCTTGTGTGTATGTTAAATATATTAAAAGCAACATCATGTGGCCAGCTATCATCAACATGGGAAACATGGATCAGCCCATTGTATTCGATTTATTTGATTTTGCTATTTAGTTAATCCTTTGTGGACATTGGTTGCCTGTCATCATAAGAACCTGCTTTGTGTTGCATTGCTGTCAAATCCACTGCAGATTTAAAGTGATAGGAGAAAGTGTATGAGATCACTGTCGGGGAACATGTCACATTCAGAGAAAATTCATGCACAAAAACTACCATTTCTTCATAGAAAAGAATGGAGTTTAGATGTGGGACATGTAACCAGGGGCAGGCAGACAACTAACGGATGATTAAATAGAGAAATATGAGAGAAAGGAATTAAATTCCACTTAGAATCAATGTTTAAGTGTCACAATGACTTGAAAAATAAGAAAGTTGTACTATATGTGATTAATATGAAGCTACATGGTTAGCAGAACCACAGGACACAATAAATTTGTGTATTTTTCACTCAGTAAAAGTTGAATAATTTTGCCAACCTGCAGGGATGATATGTGACATACTGAATGTGTGTTTTGTTGTCCTCTAGGTGTTGTACTTGCAACAGGCTGAGGTTACCAGGGAGCGGGTGTACGCCATGCACCAGTCCAGCATCGATGGGGTGGAGGACATGTCAGCACTGGCTGAACTGCACGAAGCCGCCATCATGCACAACCTGTACCAACGCTACCAGAAGGATAACATCTATGTAAAAGCTCTCAGATTGACTTGTTTGTATAGCCTGTGAGAGTGTGTATGCATGTATGTGGCCGAACATGTGTGTCTATTTAATTGATGTCTTGATGTTCTCCCACTTCTCCTTTTCCAGTAATGTTTGGATGCAAGAAGCTTTTAGTGGGAAACACAAATCATCTTAAGAAACGTGTTCACTCAGTGGGACAGGCAAAGTGAAAGGCGAGAGCCTTTTAACGTTAGAACGCTGTAATGAAAAAGTTATTGTGTGGTTGAACCGACTCACAAGTGAGTCCGTTTCTTTAAAGATTAAATACTAAAGTAAATTTAAAAAATTCTGGCTAATTTGGTGACACCAACGGTGATTTAATGCTTCAGTAAATGACAACTGGTGTGTCTGTATGCAATGCCAAACAGTGGAATACAGTAAATTTCTCTCTGCCCTACATTAAAACACTTAAAAAACATTTTGAAATAATTTGTTAAAGATACACTAATATACAGTATGTTGCCTCAAGAAGGTTGCATGTGGAGGTTTGTGGTTTCCCACAAATAGTTTCAAATGGACCACTGAAGGAACAGTACAAATAAAAATTAGAAAGAGACCAAAGGCTACAAATTAATGGAGACAGAAATGGTTCTTTTCTGTTTTTCAGACTAACATTGGCAGCATCCTGGCAGCTGTGAACCCCTATAAGCAGATCCCGGGTCTCTATGACCTGGAGAGGGTGGATCTGTACTCCAAACATCATTTAGGAGAGCTCCCCCCACACATCTTTGCCGTGGCTAATGAATGCTACCGTTGCATTTGGAAACGCCATGACAGTCAATGCGTCCTCATCAGGTGAGTCTTAACTGTAGAGGAGGCTGTTTGGATAACTAAACAAATACGTAGCTTAATATTTAATTCATGCTTCCTCCATACTACTCTATCTTTTATTTTTCCAATCCTGTAACGAGGGGCTGCAGCCAATCCCTGCATGCATTAGAGCTGTTCCTACTGTTCAGTCTTCCAAATGGTTGCATTTTTTTTGCATTAATAGTTGGATGAGAAGAACGAATACACTGAATGTTAAAATATGAAAATGAAAATATGAAACTAAACCATGAGACAGCTGGAGATCTTAGTCTAAGAGAGAAATACAAAATGCATTGGCTCTACAGTCTTATTTAATTTTGTTTTCTCACTTAAGATGATTGAGATGATTGAGATAGACAGTGAGCCAGTGCAATAACTGGATCTCTTTCACATCAACAGCCAGACTACGGTACCTTGATATGTAAAGAAATGCCATGAATTTGGGTTGTCCTTGTGTGTGTATATACCCCAGTGGTGAATCGGGTGCTGGGAAGACAGAAAGCACTAAACTTTTGCTACAGTTCCTGTCTGTGATGAGCCAGAATTCAGCCGGGACGTCTCCAGCTGAGAAAAGTACGAGGGTGGAGCAAGCCATCGTTCAGAGCAGGTAAAGATGAGGCACGTGAAGAAGAAACGTCTTCTTGCCTCTGAATGTTTTTGCTGACCAGATCAGTTCTGGGTGTTTAGAATTCTAATTTTGGCATTTTATGTAAAAATAATAACTGAAATTAAGTCACTTTATATGGCTTTAATGATATGATAATCATTGCTGCATATGATTTTATTCATTTTACAAAATGTCATCAAGTCTTGAGTGTGCTGATTCCCCAAAATTTATCATATGTGAGGTTTTTCAGTCACTTCCCCACACATAGAATTATTGACCAGCAAAGCTGTTTCTTTTAGAGTGACATGCATATGGTGACTGTACTGCTTTCTCTGCTGCATGCTTATACAAAGGAGAACCAATGTAACTGTTCAATTTTCTTTGCAGTCCCATAATGGAGGCATTTGGTAATGCTAAGACTGTTTACAACAACAACTCCAGTCGGTTTGGGAAGTTCATCCAGCTTCATTTCTCTGAATGCGGCAACATCCAGGGAGGCTGTGTCATTGACTGTATCCTAATATTTCAAATGAATTAATAAATGGATGCATTTCTGTATGATTTAATGTTTGTATTGTTATTATTTGAAGTGTCTATGCGGAGTAAATGAATTTGTTTCCTTTACTCTCCGCATTTCAGATCTATTGGAGAAGGTAACCAAGTCCATGTCGCCCAATCTGGACATGTCCATTTAAAAGTCAGCAGTATATTGTCTATTTGGATTGGGAATCATAAAATGATGTTAAGTGGCTTTGCTGCGTTGATTTTTGCAGAACCGAGTGGTGCGACAAAACCCCGGAGAACGAAACTACCACATCTTCTATGCTCTGCTGTCTGGAGCAAGCAAGAATCATAAAAGTGAGGAAAAACATGAAGCCCTTTAGATATCAGTTTTTCTTTTAATTGTTTCACTCAGCCTTTTTTTGTTTAATGTGCTTGGGTTATTATACTATCACGACAAAAAATCAGTCATACAAAATCTGTTTTTCTCTAATCTCATATATTTCCCCTGTTAGGCCTTTATTTCCTGGAAGACCCTCCGGAATCTTTCCACTACCTCAGCCAATCAGGATGTCTGAAAGACAAGAGCCTGAATGACAAAGAACTGTTTAACAGTGTTATGGTCAGTGTCACTGCATCTGTCTCCTTCCATTTGTAAATTCAAATTTATCTTCAGGAATATATAATATGAACTAAGATGAAAACATCAGAGCGCAGTATTCTTGATGAGCTGATGGTGACCCTCGTGTATTTTTGTTATTTATAATGTCAACACTAATAGATGTAAAAGCCCAATTTTAAAAAAATAGAGGATTTTTGCAGTCTCTAAAATATTATTTCATCCATCAAGTTGCTTTAAAGTGGATGTCTCTGCTAGTACAATTATTACTTGTCAATAGTCAAATCATTGCACCTCAGGAATAACATTGCTTGACATTTCTACGCTTTGTGCCAAATTAAATAATATTGTCTAACTCCCTGAGGTGAGGAGCACCACTTCTGAGAAATGTTTGTTGAATTTTACCATTCATCACATCCCTGTGCTTCATCTTATTTATACAGTACATAGGAACTGTGTTTCTTACATTTGACAACTTCCTGCAAAGAATTTCTGAATTTTCCGCAAAGTGCCACAGGCATCTACTCGGTTGACATGTTTTTTTCTGTGCTTTTCTTCGTGCAGGAGGCGCTGAAGGTGTTGGAGTTCACAGAGGAGGAGATCAGAGACATGTTTAAGCTGCTGTCAGGAGTCCTACAGCTGGGAAACATTGAGTTCATGACAGCTGGAGGAGCCCAGATCACTACCAAGCAAGGTCAGATCAATGCAACATGATGTAGGAAAAGTTACATTTAAACTAAAAAATTACAAAAGTGTCTCTGTCCATCCCTCAGTGGTCACTAACGCCAGTGAGCTTCTGGGCTTGGACGCCTTCCAGCTGTCTGAAGTCCTGACTCAGCGTTCCATAATCCTCAGAGGGGAGGAAATCTGCTCCCCCCTCACCATAGAGCAGGTAACATAGACATCTATTCCCCCTGTGGACTGACCCCCATCACACCCACTCTAACACTTTCTCTGGTTTCCTTCCCACCGTTACAGGCTGTGGATTCCAGAGACTCTGTTGCCATGGCTTTATATTCCCAATGTTTCTCCTGGATCATCCTCAAGATCAATCAGAAGATAAAAGGGAAGGAAAATTTTAAATCCATCGGGATCCTTGACATCTTTGGCTTTGAGAACTTTGAGGTGCTTGTTTCTCTTGAAGGTGTTTTCTGAGTAGCAGTGGACCACTCTGCCTAAAACTCTGTCTTTGCTTCCAGGTTAATCGGTTTGAGCAGTTTAACATCAATTACGCCAACGAAAAGCTTCAGGAGTACTTCAACAAGCACATTTTCTCCCTGGAGCAGCTGGAGTACAACAGGTGCATCCTCACAACCAGCATTAGTTAGTTTATTACTCAGTATTACAACAAATTTATAAGTTTAAGGAATAAAATAAAATAATTATGTCCATATGTGAAGAAATACACAATAAAGGTTGCATTCTAACATTTTTGGAAAAGTGTGCAACATTAAATCTCACTGAGATTCTACAGACATTAAATTGTCAATATTTACAACTGAATAAAAGTGAATGAAAATGATTAAAAATAGCTTATATCAGTTGTAACACCTGTAACACCTGGGCTTACTTTCCACAGGGAAGGAGTTCAGTGGGACGCCATAGACTGGATGGATAACGCAGAGTGTCTTGACCTAATCGAGAAAGTAAGAAACTCAATACTTTCTGTTCATCTGACAGGATGAAATTTTACATGACTTTTCTCCTGTGACCCGAGGTGTATGAGACTCTTGGTTCAGATGCTCTTCTGGGCTGATGTTTCAGAGAGTGGTTCTGATTTCATAAAGCCAAAACAATAACGTGATTTTCTCCCCATTGTTCTTAGAAACTGGGCTTGTTAGCACTGGTGAATGAAGAGAGTCGATTCCCCAAAGGAACTGACTTCACTCTGCTGGAGAAGTTGCACAGCAGACACTCTGTGAGTTATTACACAAACAAACTGAATTATCAGATCAAATATGAAGCTCAAATAATGATTTATTTTTTTGAGCTATATTCTGTTTCTGCAGACAAACCCTTACTATGTCAAACCCAGGCTTGCTGAGTATCAGTTTGGCATCAAACATTATGCTGGGGAGGTGAGTTATAAGGAACTGAATCCCATCATCTCAGCATATAGTGTAATCTGGGAGACTCAATGTGATCCTGTTGGTCTCGGTTAGGTCCTGTACGACGTGAGAGGGATTCTTGAGAAGAACAGAGACACCTTCAGAGACGACATCCTGAATATGCTCAAGGACAGCAGGCAGGAAGCGCTCACACACTAATCAAACAGCTTTATGGGGTTTTAATAAAAGTGTTGACATTTTATTAAGAAGCTCCTTTCAGCCATGCAAAGTAGAAATAATCTGCAAGTTAAATCCCAAAAATCTTTTAGACAAATACACTCAGCAAGAAGCCTTTTAACACAGAGCCTCTCCCCCAAGCTGGAGATCCTTCCTCTATACCACATTCATTTTTTTACACCATAAAAATCATTGTGCGAGTGGCATTCACAACAGTTGTGATATTTTATTTGATATTCTCCTTCATGAAACGTCACTGTCCCGTCTTGTGGTTCTCGGCAGCTTGCTCTGATTTTACGGATGTCAACTGAGTCCTATCTGTATACTAAAAAGTATCAGGAATATTTTCCTGATCACTTAGAGTTGATTTCTGTTGGAATAACGCACTGTGTTCCCGTTGCCACTCAGACTGGACTTCATCTACGACTTGTTTGAGAAGGTCGGCAGCAGGAACAATGAGGAGAAGATGGGAACGGCCAGACGCAAACCTACTGTGAGCTCCCAGTTCAGGGTGAGTAATGCGAGCAGTTTAAGATCTTTAAGGCCAGTTCAGCGTTGAGGTTCAAGAAACAAGATTACAGTATCTGCAAAGCTCTTGCTCGCAGCGTTCTGGCTTTCCTTGACATTTCTACCAGCCGACAGTGAACTGTAAGTGAATTAACTCGATGAAATCACCTCGATATCAAGTCATCAAACATGCTTTGAGAAGTTGGTCAGATTTTAATGAAATTTTTAAACACATTGCCGTTTTAGGGAACCTAAATAGGAATCCTTTCCTTTCTCAGGACTCCCTCCACGCTCTGATGGCAACTCTGAGCGTATCAAATCCTTTCTTCATTCGTTGCATTAAGCCCAACATGGAAAAGGTCAGTTTCCGTCTTGCATTTCTTGTCGAAAGAATTTCAGCACATTGCTGAAAATGCCATATTAAGCTCTTGTACCAAATATTCCTGTAAGTTAGACAATGTGCCATTTCAATCAATTCATTCCTCTCTCACATGAACGTCGCTCAAACAGGAGAGTCTGAAAAATCAGTTGTAAAATTTTACTTGTATCCAAGCCTGATTCATTGAAAAACTTAAATTTTTTTACCGGTAGAATCCAAACGTGTTTGACCCAGAGGTCGTCCAGAACCAGTTGAGGTATTCTGGGATGCTCGAGACGGTGAAGATTCGTCGGGCTGGATTCCCTGTCCGCAGAACTTTCAAAGATTTCTTTTCTCGGTAGGCTTCTCCACATGCCTCTGAATTTTTATCCTTGGAGAGGTTTTTGCTATGATCTTTATTTGTTGTTTGCCACACTTTTTGCAACTTGTTTCTCTATCAGGTACAAGATCATCGCGAAAGAAAAAATTCCAAATGCAGCAGCAGATGATAAGAAGAGGAGTACAGACCTTCTTTACAAATACGACAAAACCAAGAAAGAGTGGCAGCTTGGCAAGACCAAGGTGAGATGTAGTAGTATTTTGTTCATGGTTCAAAGTATTTTTACGCTACAACTGAAATAAACATTCAAGGCACTTGTATTTTAAATATTTTCAGTTAACACATCTTTGTCATTAGTTAATATTTTAAATTTTAAGTTTTGGCAATGCAAAAAGACTTTATTAACCATCTATAATCCATACATTATCAAAATGATAATTTTTATTTTTAGTCCTGGTAAACATTTACCTTTGTACGACAGGTATTCATGAAAGAATGTCTGGAGCAGCGCTTGGAGAAAGATAGAGATGAAGTCCGACGCCAAGCCGCTATGATAATTCGAGCCCATCTACTCACCTTCTCTGCCAAGTAAGAAATGAAGGAAAGAAATAACGGCTAAAACTGGTGTATTTGTTCGTTCTGATTCACTGTTATTCTGTTCGTCCAACAGGAAGCACTTCAAGCGTGTACGTGCCAGTGTTGTCACCATCCAGAAATACCTCAGAAAGCACATCCATCACAGACAGTTTGTTAAGAAGCGTAAAGCGACGCTGGTGCTGCAGAGACACAGACGAGGTCAGGTGGCCCGCGCTCGAGTTCGAAAACTCAGAGAAGAGAAAAAGAAAAAGGAGCAAGAGCAGAAGAAGAAAGAGGAGCAGGAGAAGGTATCTGGTGATGGGCAGCAGGAGGAAGACAGTGATGAGATGAAGGTAAAATCAATTATTTTTTTAAAATAAAATTAAAATAACATTGGATTCAATTAACATTCTCTTTCTTTTAAAGTTGAGAATAAAACAAATTATCTTTCTAATCAGTCATGCTTCATCTGTCAATTCCATCTTTTCTCCCCCTCCAGGATGAGGCCCGGCAGATGGAGGAGATCTTGCAGTTGGAGCGAGAAATCGAACGCTTGCAGAAGAAGAGAGAGGACGAGGTGTCCCAGCTGTGTGAGTCCTCCAAACAGGAGCTGCAGCTGCGTCGCGATGCTGAACTCAAGCGGATGAAGAAGGAGGCGTCCCGCAAAGCCACGGAACTCATCGACCTCCTTAACTTTGGAGGGGTGGATACTTCACAGGGAGCGGTCTCAGAGAAATTTGCCGCAGAGACGAAACCTCCTAAACCTCCCAACGCCGCTAGGAGTGCATCCAAAGAAGATGAGGTGGATGAAGGGTTTCACGCTGAGGAGGAATGCATCCCTCTGCCTGATTTTCCTCCTCCTGTGGAAACGGATGCTCCTTTGGATCAGGACATATTTGTTCACCTCCCTCCCCCACCTCCTGCTTTTGCAGAGGGAACAGTACCTCCTCCACCTCCTCTGCCTGCAGACGGTGTGCCTGGGATTCCTCCCCCTCCTCCTCTACCTCCATTCGGGGACGTCTCCGCCGTCCCTCCACCATGTCCACCTCTTCCAGGAGAGAGGGAGAAGAAAGATGGAGCCAAAGTGGGGTCAGAGAGAAAGGTCAGCATGGTGGACAGTCTGGTGGACGGGGAGGAGCCGATCTACAGCATGCCGGCCGACACAGAGTCGGATTACGATCAGGAGGAGGAGGAGGGGTCCGTCACCGCCGGGGACGACAGCTCGGTATCGGGGAGCAACCGCGGGAGCGCCGCTGTGACGGATGAGGAGCACCCCAGGAAGTCGACCTGCACGAATGCTAGCATCGAGTCCTACAGAGGCAGCTCTGACTCTGTGAGGACACACACTCACACGCATCCTCACACGCGTGCACGCAGATATGTATGGGCAGCACCGATTTTAAATTTAACCCAGTTTGGATGGAAATCTGACGATGTGACATCCTTATGGTGAACACGTTCATTTGTTACAAGGATCCTTGTCTTTGCAGTACGCAGACAGCGACGATGAACACGACGGCATGATGGACACTGATGAAGAAGTGACTAACGGAAGAGTGACCCTCCTCAATGGCAATGGACCACCATATTTCCATGGCTACCTTTACATGAAGGGTACATATTATATTTTTAACCCATCCAACATTAAAATGACGACGTGATCTGTTATTTACCGATGAATTGTTAGCTAATGTTTGAGAGAAATATCATCTTCAGATTACTTGTTCCTTAAAATACTATTTAAAATAGTTCTGGTTGTGTCACGTGAGGTTTTTTTTCTAAGTCTTTTTATTGTCTGTTCCTTCAGCTGGTCTGATGATTCCATGGAGGAGGCGTTGGTGTGTGTTGAAGGATGAAACCTTCATGTGGTTCCGGTCCAAACAAGAGTCTCTCAAGTCTGGCTGGCTCTACAAGAAGGGAGGAGGCCTGTCTACTCTCTCACGCAGGTTGTTGTAGTTGTCACTGGGCGTGAGAGTAATTATTAATGGTTGACTGTTACAAAGACCCGTCTAAATGACATGATGTCAACGTTTGTTTCATCCATAGCCCTTGTGTTTGTCTCAGTAAACGCTTTGAACCCTCTGGAGTGCTTGAAGACATCAGAATCCCTCTAAAGCTGGAGCTCATCAACTTGATTCCTTTCTTGGTTTCATTCTATCATGAAAAGTTGACAATAAACATCTTATTATAGACATTTAAAAAATATAGAGTAAAAAAAAATTAAAATCAAACCACTAAAGAACTCAAATTTAAACCAAAACTGGGATTTGGACATACAAAGAAAAAGCATTTAAAATACAGTATGCTGTAAAAATATGTAGACAAATAATGTTGGGCATTAAATTAAAACATGACTGAGAATAAAAACTCTAAAATGTAATAAAATTTTTGCACAGAGACCTGAGGTGTTATCTTTATGAGCGTGCAGTCTGGATTACTAAAATAATACACACCATTATTCAGGAGCTCACACAGCTCACAAAAAGGCATTTCAAGCTAAGAAGTTTGAATGAGCCAAAACAATGTTGTCACTAAACCAGTGAAATATATTTCAAAAGTTTATACAAAGGTGTTGTATCAGAATTTTATTATTTGTTCATGTCCAATTCACCTGAGAACTCCAGTGTGAAAAAGAAAACTTCTCCTTCGTGCATAAAGGTCAATTCAGCCTACTGGAAGAAGACGAAAACCGACAACTGAATGAGTTTTGTCTGATGTGATGCATGATTTTACAGAATGCACATAAAATGTATTGATAATGAAACGATGCGCAACACACATTGTTTATGAACTCACATAAACCTTTATAATGTTGAGAGTGGACTGTCTTGTTCTTCATCTGTGTCAGAAATTGGAAGATGCGCTGGTTTGTGCTGAGAGACAGTAAACTGATGTACTACGACAACGACAGTGAAGAGAAGCTGAAGGGAACGATCGACATCCGAGCAGCAAAGTGAGATTCATCCTACACATTTATCTCACACACTATTCCCTCTCCCTTTTCCTAATGTCTGGACCCGACTGGCTTGTCTCAAACTTTTGCGCCGTTTGCACCTTCACAGAGAGATCGTGGATAATCATGAAAAGGAGAACGCCCTGAACATTGTGACAGATGAGAGGACTTATCAGGTTTTTGCTGAGTCACCAGAGGATGCGAGGTGAGGTGGATGAGAACAACCTTCCAATTATTCTGCTGCGGATTTGATATATTCTTCTAACATTTGTCTTCCTGTACAGTGGATGGTTTAATGTACTCAGTAAGGTACGCGTGTGCACTCCTGAGCAGCTGCTGGACATGTCCCACGAACAGGCCAACCCGAAGAACGCTGTGGTCAGTCTCTACACAAGATAAACGTTTGTGTTCCTAAACCTGTAGAGGAAATAGTGCACCAATAATTCACGTAGGAAACTGTTTTTCCTTGCTCCTTTTTGTCCTTTTTCAGGGAACTCTAGATGTGGGGCTAATCGACTCTGTTTGTGCTTCTGACAACCCTGATCGGTTAGTTGGATGAACCATAAAAAAGAAAATGCATGTGATGCATCGTTTTTCTATTTGTTGACGGTTTTCAGTTTTTATTCACGTCAAAGCTTTTGGTTTTTATTTGAATTACTTGATAAATGACACCTCCTCTTGAAATCTTTTGTATAAAATTCAATCTATCTATGTAGTTTGCTTCCTGTACTTTGAAATGCCATCACTATGTACTTTAATAAAATAACCTTCAATTATCTGATGATTTTTCTTCCTTCTGTCCCCTGCAGACCCAACTCCTTTGTTATCATTACGGCCAACCGTGTGATCCACTGCAACAGCGACACACCGGAGGAGATGCATCACTGGATTAGCCTCCTGCAGAAACCCAAAGGAGATGCCAGGATAGATGGACAGGAGTTCCTTGTCAGAGGTGGGAATAGAAGTGACTTGACTCCTGTTTAGGGATTTTCTGAATATTACATGATAAAGATGCAAATTTTTGAGTACGTTTACTGATCACGATAAAACATTTCATTCTTCCATGCGTTTCTCCTCTTGCCTTTTCACCTTACAGGCTGGCTCCAGAAGGAGATGAAGACAAACACGAAGAGCACTTCCCTGAAGCTGAAGAAGCGCTGGTTCGTCTTGACCCACAACTCCTTGGATTACTACAAGAGCTCAGAGCGAAACTCCTCCAAAATGGGAACCCTGGTCCTCAATTCCCTCTGCTCCATCATTCAGCCGGACGAACGGGTGCACAGGGAGACAGGTGAGGAAAGAGACATGAAAACAGGGCAAATTTAATTGAGTTGATCATGAGAGATTTTTACGGCTAGTTTTACAATTACCATTGCATACAGTTGTACACTGAGATACGAGTTAGTCAACATACAAGTTTTTTTTTTTTTGAGATACGAGCCATCACTCTGTCCATACTTTTTTTTTGATGTATGAGTAAAAATCTGAGATACGAGCCATGCTTTGGGACACCACCGCTAGTTGGGCTATAAATACGACATCAGCTGAGATTGGATCATAGTCGTTCCCAGATCTCATGACTTTTGCATTTCTTTTCACACTTTATCATTGTTTACATAACTTATATATAATTATTTATGCACAGTCAAAATATGAATAAAAATATGTTTCTGATTTCCACAATTTGGAGGGGTGTAGGGCTTTTTTACAAGGCTGGAATAGATTACAATGATTTTAGTTACCGGTATTTTAAATGGAAAATTTGTTTAAATTAAGAGTTGTTTGAATTATATTGTATCTCAAGGTACTACTGTGAATGAAAATAAAATATTAGCTAATATCCAGTTGAAATAAATAGTCTATATCCCCTTGGTGGTTAAAATTTTATTTCTTTTTATCTATTAGATTCTCTAATACGTACATGTTTTCTCAGGATATTGGAACATCATCGTTTACGGGAGGAAGCATTCCTACCGCCTCTATACCAAGATGCTCAATGAGGCCATGCGGTGGACGGCTGCCATCCAGGGAGTCATAGACAGCAAGACGCCCATAGAAACTCCAACGTTGCAGCTCATCAGAGATATTAAAGTATCACAAACGACGGCGAATATCCACAAAGACGTTAACATTACAAACCCACTCCTAAATCGAGTTTGTTCTCTTCCATTCCCCTCAGGAGAACAGTGTGAACCTGGACATCGTAGAACAAATGTACAGGAGGAATCCTATCCTCAGATACACTCAGCATCCTCTGCATGCCCCTCTCCTGCCACTCCCTTACGGAGAGGTCACCAGCCGTGAGTAAAACTTCACCTCGATAAACTGTGGAATTTGGTTTTAAGTAGTCATGTCAGTTACGGCATGAATATTATTATTCATCTCTAAAAGCACACAATGGCAGAACCTCAACAGATCATGTAACCTTATATAAATGAATAAATAAATTATATTTTCCTCCTGAAGGATACATTCCATTTGACAAGCTTGAAATAATATTTTGTGTCACCTTCATGTGAAGCTGACTCATGTTAAATTTTACTGCTCCAGGTGTAATTCTCAGTTGCGTGATATTTGTTTTTGAAAAACGTCCATGGTCATGAGACCTCATTGAACATACAGAGTTATTATGGGATATTTGTTGCACAACTTGTGCACAAGCATGACTCACAGCCACCATAAGTAGATATAAGGCCTTTTTTAAGAATCTTTTTCCCTCATAAACTCTGCACACAGATGCTCCAGGTCAATGTCAGGTGCTAATGTCACGTGTGCTAACATTAATACAGAAATAATTAATACAGAAATGATAACTCAATAAATTGATACTTGAAATACCATAGTCTTGGGCTATAATGTCTTACTGCATTCTTATATTTTATGTGTCTTTTATGCAGTTTTTGGGTATTGTGCATTCTTCTGTATTGACATTCTTCTGTATTTGCTTCCTACTTTCCTTTTCTTTCATCCTTTTTTTGCGTACAGTACAAAGGCAGCAGGGCTACGCAAGTCTGCAGGATGAAGCAGTGCGAGTTTTCAACTCCCTGCAGGAGATGGAGACTCTGGCAGACACGGTGCCCATCATTCAGGGCATCCTGCAGACCTGCCAGGACCTGCGCCCTCTCAGGGATGAGGTACTTTCTTAAATCTTAATGGTGGAAAATGTAAAATAAGGATAAATACTTTTAGCATTTAATAGAGAAACAGCAGTTGTTGTTTTATTTTTAAAGAAAATTTTGAAAAATCTATTTATCAATTGATTGTTCTGCTTATTACTTTCTTGGGGATTCTGACATGTTATTGCAACATTAAAATTTCCCATGTTGTCAAATTGAGTAACGCCATTTGATGTGTCTTTTTCAGGTTTACTGTCAGGTGATCAAGCAGACCAATCATGTGCCTCAGCCAAACAGCCCAGCCAATCGGGCTCACTGGCATCTGCTGACCTGCATGAGCTGCACTTTTCTACCCAGCCGAGCCATCCTCAGATACCTCCGCTTCCACCTCAAGAGGTCTGTCTTTTTTTTTGGCTTTTAGTTCACGTGTGTGATGTATGATTCTTGACGTGTGACAGTGTGTAAGCGATGTGAAATGTGATCTGATTCAGAGTACGTGAAAGATTTCCTGGCACGGATATCGAACGATACTCCACTTTCATTGGAGAATCTCTTAAGAAGACCAAGACTCGTGAATTTGTTCCCTCCCAAGAGGAGATTGCCGCCCTGTTGGTGAGACAGGAGATGAGCACCACTGTTTATTGCCATGGAGGAGGCTCCTGTAAGATCTCCATCAATTCACACACCACAGCTGGAGAGGTAGAGGACAATCAAACAAATCATAAGACCCTTTAATAGATCTAATGTTGGATCTCCTGTGTGTTAGAAGCTGATCCATGTTTTTGCGTCCCTGCTGCAGGTTGTGGAGAAGCTGATTCGAGGTTTGGCCATGGAGGACAGCAAGAACCTGTTTTCTCTGTTTGAGCACAACACCTTCACTGACCGAGCATTGGAGAGCAGAGTGATTGTGGCCGACGTTCTGGCCAAGTTTGAAAGGTACCTCAGTTTTTAATTGCTGGAAGGTCTAAATACTGTTTAATAAGGCTCACTGCTCCATATGTTGATGTTTTTTGATCCGTTTGGTGACTCATTCTGGACCTGCTATATTTGTTTCCAGACTGGCAGGCAGTGAAGAAGAGGAGGAAGAAGGTGAATGGAAACTTTACTTCAAGCTCTACTGCTTCCTGGATGTGGAGAGCATGCCTAAAGAAGGAGTGGAGTTTGCGTTCATGTTTGAACAGGTGAGGTTTAAAGCGCTTTATTGTTTTGGTTGACTCCTCTTAAAAGTTATGTTTCAGACAACAAAAGCTTTCACAATAAATTCTAAACTGTTTCATCATCCCTCACCCTCAGGCCCACGAGTCTCTGATAAGTGGTCACTTCCCAGCCTCAGAGGAGACTCTGCAGCATTTAGCTGCTTTACGCCTTCAATATCTCCATGGTGACGGCGCAGGTCGTGCCGGTTGGAGCCTGGGAAGCGTTTACCCAATTGGACGTCTACGTAATCGTATCCTCCACTCCACCAAACCAGGAGTGGGTGCAGGAGGTGGAGCTGGAGGAGTGGGTGGAGGAGGACCTGGAGATGGGAAAGGCATGGTTGGGGGACAAGGAGGCGTCCCAGTCGGACCAGAGAAACGTAAGACGCCAAGCTTCCTGGATGGCACCCTGAGGAGAAGCTTCAAGACTGGTTCACTGAAGAAGCAGAAGGTCAGTGATGGAACTGAAATTTTAGCCTATATAATATGATTTAATGTAATACAACGTGACAATAAATATTATACATGTAATTTTAATTCTCAATCGGATATTGTATTATTACAATGTAGTAACAGCAGTAGACGAGTCAAAGACCTCCTGAAAAGTTACATGACTCACAGTTGATTAGTCTAGTAATTTATTTTCATGTTGTGGAAACTAACCAAAACTAAAGTTAAGTCTGCGCATATAGTTAAGTCACACTTCTTTAGTAAAAGAAGTGTGAATAATTTGTCGTTGAATTGATAGCACTTTTTAAATGGACTTGAAATATGTCATTCATTATTACACTCGTTAGTGAGGAAGTGCTTATCTGTCCATTGATACCTGATCTTGTGGGTTTTTGCCTTGTGGACATCTAAAGCGATGGATATTTCTACCCAGCCGAGTCCTTCTGGCCTGATTGACTGTCATGCTTTCTGATTGGCTGATTGACATATCCTTCATTGATTGGCTGACCCGTGTTGTCGCAGGTGGAGGAGGAACAGATGTTGGAGATGTGGGTGAAGGAGGAGACGTCAGCCACGAGGACCAGTGTTCTGGAGAAGTGGACCCGGCTGCAGGGAATGCCTCAGCATCAGGCCATGCTCAAATACATGAGCATCATTAAGGAATGGCCCGGATATGGATCCACTCTGTTTGATGTGGAGGTAAGTTAAAAAAAAAAAAAGAAACGATGGATGTCAGAGATCTGTGCAAATATTTGCTGAAAAACATCTTCTCTTCCCCTCCGGTAGTGTAAAGAAGGCGGGTTCCCTCACGACCTGTGGTTGAGTGTGAGCGCTGATAACGTGTCCGTGTATAAACGAGGCGAACCGAAGCCACTGGAGACCTTCCAGTATGAACACATCACCTTCTTTGGGGCCTCACAACTCTGCACCTACAAGATCATTGTGGACGAGAGGGAGATGTTCTTCGAGACGCCGCTGGTGAGAACAAGATTTACCTCTTTTTTTTTTTTTTTCATGTGAGTTTTTCTTTATGCTTGTTTTTAGATGCAGTTAAAGACACCATAAGATTAGGATACAACGCCCACTGCTTGTGTTTTGTTTCTCTGTCATTAGGTTGGGGAGATCACCAAAATAATGAGGGCCTACATTAACATGGTGGTAAAGAAACGCTGCAGTATCATGTCAGTGAGCAGCGTGACGAGTTCCTGGGTCAGGTGATTGAAACCCTCCAGTCACAGCCCCTCAGTTCATCCAGTGGCAATAGATATTTCGGCACCCCAGCATCGGTTGCTTGGTTTTCTTGGAGGCAGTCGCACCAAACATTTCAAAGTCATTCAAACGGGGATGAGAAAGAAAGAAGAAGCCTGGGATCGGGATGATTGAACAGAGCATCATAAAGAGGAACGACCTGCAAATTCGGACATCCCTTTCAAATGCATAACACCCCCCCCCCCAGTTGTAGTCTTGCATATAGATATACAAGCACACTTGAAAACTTCACTCCTCTTTCCGGATGACACTCAACAAGCACAACTCAGCCGCCAAGTCCTGGTCTGTCCCAGGCAGAGACGAACAACCTCACCCATCAGTGCACTGCCAGATAGAAGAAAATCACATTTCCCAGTTAAATCTCTTTCTTTCTCCCTCCTCCAGTTTCAGAGTCTCTCTCTTTCTCTTCATGCTTCCTCTGTTTTTTTGTTTGGTGTTAAGTTCTACATGTTGAAATCCTGTTCCGACTCTCTTTCTGTCTTTTATCTGAAGCATCAGCTGTTATCACATCTCATTATGACTGAGAGAAATGACTCAATGTGGATTCTTTTTCAGGGCTACGAGAGGGTGGGGGGGGTGGGGGATTACCTCAATGCAATGCCCACTGGTCAGTGCCACCATGTGGCCACTAGAAGATCATCCTGCCATCTGAAGTGGCTTCAAATATCTATGAACAATATGAAGTAGATGCTCTTGAAACAGAAAAGTGAAGATTGACTTCACAGAGAATGTCTCTACAAGGAGGACATTATCAACCTGAATAGGAGAAGTTACCCTGTTATGTCTTATACTGTATAACACACATTATCTACTGTATATTCACATACAGATAAATTCTACCAATATGTATTGTATATGACATATTATAAGAGTTATTATCGAAATTTCAGTGGTCACTGCACTACACAGATGTCACACTGGATGCAGTGGTGTGAAAAACATGCAAGTAAATGGTGTTTGTAATGACTACTCTACATCTGAATAAGATGCCAATCCTTTGCATTATTCACTGGCTGTGCCATTAATGTGACTCACAGAGAAATAAGCATTAACTGCTGAGATGTAATAAGACTGGCTTTTGCAGCGACCATGTTTTCACAAGTGTTTTGATGAACTTATTATTATTGTCTGCACATTCAGCAGCATTTGTTGGAACCATAAATACTGTTAATCCCTTTCTGCTCATGCTTTTGTCACTTTTTTCTTTGCTAAAAGCGGTGACTTGAACAATAATGCACAAGTGCACCAGATCGTCTGTGTTCCCCTGGTGTAAAAAATGTTAAAATTGTTACTGTGTGCCCCACACTATCTTAACCAACATGAAGTACTGTGTCTGGAATGCTGCTGCTGTGTGTACGAGTGTATTTATGGTGTAATCCAAAAATGTTGGAAAAGAAAAGGGAGAGGAAAAAGACATGCAATGTTTACTGAGTGTATTCCTTGGAAATATGATGTATTTACGTGACTAACCTTTGCGATGAATGCTGTTGTGATCGTGAATTAAAGGGAAAACCATGGGATTGGAAGGGAGGGTTGTGGGTTATTTATTTATTATCAAATTGTGTATTGCAAGGTGTGTTTTTGGAGGATAATGTTAAAATAGAATGAGATATTTCAGTCCCAGTGTAAGAGGAGCAGATGGGACACTGTGAGGGAAATGAGCAATGGTGGAACTGTGTACTGGTAATGATGAATGATGGAATGTCATCACTGCTTTGTCTGTGTGTTTATGGACTGAAAAGTGAAGTCACTGTTCTGATAATATCACTTTACTGTGTGACACTGCAGGCAGATGATAGTTTTCATGCCTGTTGAGAACAACACAATATCCTCAGAGCAAATTTCCAGCAGAAGTGCTTTCTAATTTCACAGCATGGTAAATATTTTTTTTAATTCTACTTCGGTCTGTAAACTAGTTTTTATGTCAATAATAATTTGAGAATTTGCCCTGAGAATGTTCCTAATATTGGGTGCAGCTTCTGAGGCTGGCGATTAAAGTGTTGGTGTTTGACATGGAGCTAGGATGAGGTCAAAATAAGATGAGTCCAAATAAGCCAGTGACACCAAAAATCAGATTAGAATTTACATCTTAGTTGTTTTCTTTCTGTTCTGTATTTAAATATGTTTGTATTTTATAATAATATTTCACCAAATTACAACAAGACTTATCTCTTCCAAATCCTATTGTATAAATATTTTACTTGTTCAACATGGGCTATAAATTATGTTTCAAAAATGACCCCAGTATTACCAGCAATAAGAGATTTTTTTTGTTTTTAAGGAAAAAAGAAAAATAATTTACTTTCTTAGCTTGCAGACTATTCCAATTTAAATATATACTTAGTGAAATTCTGAATTCAAACTGTTGTAATAATCTCCTGTATATTATTGCTGCCTTTGATAAATTTGCCAAAATACCCTGAGGACATGACTAATTTGTTGGCAGAGGCAGCTTCGATATCTTTGGATTCTGCTTATAGAGTTACAAAAAGCAGAGTTCAAATACAGACTTATTTTAGATTTTGGATGAAGTAAAAGTAGAAAGAGGAAAACTAACCAATAAGCCATAATTAACAAGGAACCTGGAGCTGCCTGTTCTAGTCATTCTAGATCCATGGTTCTGTCTGTCAATGATATTACACTCGGCTCCTGAAATATTATCAGCATGTCTGTTAAAAAGAACAACAAACTGAAGTTAGATTCTGCATTATCTCTTTGCAGATCTGTTTCCAAGGGCAACTTCATCACAACGGGTCCGGTTATCAGCCGCAGGCGGCCAGACTGAGGCCCATTCTTGTCTCATGTTATGGTTATTATCATCATCATCACATAGTGAAACATATTGTGCTTGTTTAAAAAAAGAGAAAGAGAGAGATGTGTGTGTTGTTCTTTTTATTTGTAACTGGCTTTACAAAATTATGCTTTAATAAATTATTGGAAATATTGTCCTCTATTATGTTATGTTTTTGATTTTTTTTATGACACAGAAGCCTACATACAGTGATGGAAAATAACTGCGGATGTGAATTTAATCACTGTGGCCACCTTAAGCCCAATTTTCCCAGTCCAATACATTTCAGAAGATAATGTACTTTTCCTTTCACTGCATTCTGCTATAATCCAAAGATTAAATATATTATTTAACATTTTGACAATAGACAATTTTACTAAATTTTTAGTTATTGATATCAAGGCTTCAGTTATCACTAGTGGCTTTATACATCAATAAGAATTAATGAACAAACTACCAGTTATTATTGCATAGTCTATGTAGTAAAAGCAAACCTGTCCTTTGATCAAACAGGAATTAGCCTTTTTAATAAACCAACAGTCATCAGGGAATTCAATTAGATCAGCAGAAAACGATGCCAGGAAAAAATTAGTTTCTGTTGTTTGTTCCAGAGTTGGATCAGATGCAGCGATTTATCTCCTGCTGATCTCAAAACAGCAACTGGGGGAAATTCAGTACAACTTCTGCTCACATATATTCACGCATTACATCATAATAAATACATAAATACACACAAGGGGAAAAAAAGTTGCCACAATAACAACAGACAAAAAAAAACAACACACCACTAAAACAATTTCACTTCAGAGACAAAACTAAGGAGCCATACAAGATACATCTCAGCATAAAAGCACAAGAAAAAGCAGCAGAAACAGAAAGTACAGTGAACTGAATAGTTAAAGCAATAAATATATATTTTAAATGTTGAAATATAACCATAAATTAATTACACGTCTATACAACGTTTTTAAATTCCAGTAGTAAAAGTTATGGTCGTAAAAAGTATTCTGGCGCTTTTAAATAAACCTCTTGCGCAGCTGCTTGCGCCAAGAAAGCTTTGAAAAGACTCAGGTGCGCATCCCCGCCTCTGTACGCTGTGCGTAACGAGTTTGCGTCAGGATTCAGCCTTTAGTTCCTTCTTGGCAAGTTCGTCAACAGTTTCTGTCCTTCGTTGGAGTACTTGAAACATTTCCTCCTAAGGTTATCCTCCTTAGGTAATCACGAGAAGTCCGAGAAATAACTTGTTTATAATCTGCGTCTCCTTGATCGAATAATGAATCCGCGGTTTTCTATCGCCGTTCTCCTGCTCGGGTTCGGTTTGGCGACAGTTTGGGCTCAGACTGCCGCACCTGCCACAGGTAAGAATGATAAACAGCGACTCCGTGGTGACTAAAGAATTAATGACAACAAAAACAATAGAAAATCACCTGCTTTTTCTTACTTTACATGGAACTGAAGTTAGAGCTCAGGTGTCTTAGAATTGAAAAGATAAATGGAGGTAAAACATGACGTAGAGCAAACACAATCTGGTTGACCTTGTTGAACCAAAATTAGGCTACCCATCTTTGTGCGGTGTGTTTTGGTATTATTTATTGTAAAAATTTTTTAGAAAAATTCTACATTTTATGACATTAAAACAAAATTACGTAAGGAATCCTCATAACAATGGCTCTTTGTTGGACCCATATCTCTGTATTGTTGGGTCTCAGCTCCTGTGTTGGTTCAGGGTAAAGAACCATCAGGAATAAACAAACAGACCGCACAAAAAGGAGACCTTGTTTGTTTATGGCTGTTTTTTTAAAATATTTTTTTACAGATTATAGCTATGCGGACACAAAGCTAGCTGTAGACTTGAATAAATCACTGATATTAACATGACCGGCCTGAAGTCTTGCTTGTTTGTTGGCTATGTTGTCATAGAAGATTCCCCTGGAGGATCAGCACCAGAAAACACAGAGGCCTCACTTAAAATGTGTCTCATCACATTCACACCTTCCCTTTATCATGTCACTTCTCTTTTTGGAAACATGTTGATCAGGTTTATTCTTTATTGTGTGACTGCTTCATCTAAACTAAATGTCTCTCACAGTTTGTGAGGCGAAAAATGGGACAAGCTGCGAAGAATGTCTGAAGAACGTCACAGTAAGACACAAAGGAAACATTCTTGTGTGCTGGGTTGATCTTATTCTGGGTTAACAGTGTATTTGTGTGCGCTTGGAAAAAATGTATTTTCAGTGTGGAAACGCCTCCAGTGACTCCTCCCGCCTCCACACCTGTTGGACCGGTTTGAAGAGTCACAGAGCTGTCGCTTATTTCCATCCTCCTCCTCCAGTTTCTACTTTTTGCATTCGCTTGTGTGTCCAAGTATCTTCTGCATTCATTGTCTGCTCAGATAATAGAGGTTATCCTGTGTTCTGGTTGTTACAGTGCTTGTGGTGTATCACAACTAAGTCCTGTATAACATATCCTGTGAGGACCATCCTTCCACCGCATTCACTCTGCCCACTGAATGATGCTCGCTGGGGCCTCTGCTGGAGTAAGACAAGACACGACCAGATTATTTGATTTTAACACGATACTGGATGTGTGTATAGAAACTGAATGAAATCTTCTGAGAGATTAGAATTTCTAAGTATTCTTAGAGCTTTTCCAAAAAAAGTTAACGCAAAAACAAATCCATCACACCCTCAATTCAAACACAGGCTCGAGTCCTCATTTATTTATGCCTAAGGCATTTGAATGTAAAGCGTTTTTACTCATTTACTATGCAAAAAAAGTCACTAAATAATAAATGAGAATTTTGAGGCACTAGATTTAAATATAAAGGTTTTTGTTTTATGCATCTTTTAAGTCACCAAGTATCAGAGGTCATGCAGTGACATTCTTCTTAAGTGACATAATGAATTGCTTTACTGGTAGACAGTATAACCTGAAAATAGTTTCCAAATGTCTGAGATGATCTATTTAGATTCCCTGTTTTATCTTAAGAAAACCATCAGAGATAAAAGAAGATAACAGATAAAAGAGAAATAATTCCACGTATGTTTTTTTTTTCTATTTTAGACAGCTGTGGGTTCCTGTCTAACTTTTTTATCATCACTTCTTGCTCTTTTGCATTTGTTGAGTTCTTTTAATGTTCAGTGGCTATAATATTGAATCTATTCCGGTTGTTTTTTTTCTCTGTCTGCAGTTAATTTTCAGATATTGATAATTACCTTTGCGGTGATCGGAGGAATTCTCATTATCGCCTTCCTGATCTGCCTGTTCTGTTGCTGCAAGTGTGAGAACTTTGGGTAAGTGAGCAGTGAGCTAAACACAGCTGAAGCATTAAAATTTACTTTTAGTCACAGAAGAATAGAATGTTTTGACATCTTCTGAGTTACAAAATCCCCAACCAGTGTTGTTGTTTATGTCAGCCATATTTGCAGTACTTTCTAACGAACTTTTACAATGGGAAATAGCTCAAACTTGACTTTTTATGGTTTTCAAAACTATTTACTGTAATATGTGAGACTTGGAAGAAATAACAGACAAATTAACATACTTACTCTTAGATATGCTTCTCTACATAGTGTATTTGAACCTGTGACTTAATCTAACATCACAGGTTTTTTAGACATTGAAAACTTAGGGTTCCCTGCCTGCATCTCAGGGTTTGTATTTAAATTTCATCATGAGTTTTGCCAGTTAAACCCCGATCCGCCTCCCCTTCCAGCCCTTTCATTCGAGTTGCTATAAATACCTTCCCTCCGAGATATGCCTTCTTGTACAGACCATCCCATAAACATGCAGCATGTGATTATTAGTTTGAGAAAGAGCAGGAAACCACAAGAAGAAAACACAGTGAAAAATCAGCTAATTAACGTAAGTAGCACACTGCTATTTCAATCAGTGAAATGTGGACAGCGGTGCTAACAGGGTAGCTTGGTGTTGGAAATTTTCTGGTAAGACTAGTAGTTTGCTGGTAATTCTGGGTTCAGGTTTCCCATTCTGCTTGTAAAAATGTTACATTTTGAATTTGTGTGACCACTGATGAATGAAAGTACATTTGATCTTAAATTAATCTTTTCTTTGGTTGTCACAATAAAGCTATTTGACATGTGTTCAAGAATGTATGGAGGGTTAAACTTAGTAAATGTTGGTAAAAGATCCAAGTAAAAGATATTACTTTCTGTAATATTTCAACACTTCAGTGTCCATTTAATTCCGTACTTTAACTGCCAGACCTCATGGAGGCGTGCTCTCAGTTGAGTGTCTTTCTAATTTAAGTACGTATTTGTTAGGGCTAAGACCAGCGTAACAAATTATTTCAAAATGACTGCAGCACGTCTGTCATATGTCATAAAAGATGTTTGTTAAACTTGTCCTAAAGCCATAACAAGATTGTGTCAGGACCATCTAATCATTTGAAGATAATCGAGCTGCATTCTGTACATTTCTGACTAGCTCCTGTGGGGTTGCTGCAGCACCATAGGCATGTACTGTCATTGTATTCACATTGGTATTTAACTGTCTTTTCAGTGCCAAAAGATTTGAGGCCAAAATGCAGAAACAGGCTGATAAGACGAGAACCAAGCAGCAAGAAAGGTGAGGAGGAATGTTCTCTGTGTGCCATAGATGCTTTTCTGGGCAGAAGGTTTTAAACTATCGTCACACATAAACTGTTTTCCATGCAGTTGGTCATCAAATATGTTTGCCTTTGGTTTATTGCTTCTTTAAAACTGTTTTTGGGTGTTTTTACAGGCCTTGTCGTTTCTATGTAGTCATTTAAAGCTTTTACTTGTTGCACTGCTTTAAGGTGTTTTATCAATAAAATGTGTCTAAACTAGCCTGACTGCATAACTCTGAATCACATCTCTTGGCATATGATTAAAACCAAATACTAGAGTGTTATAATGCTAATAATACTCCCAATAATTCCCAAGTGTGACTTAAAATGTGCAAACATGAGTGATACTGTGGACCTAACCCAATATTTAAATGATTTATAAAACTATACAAAAAATCTGAGACACCCACCAGGGCCGTTTTTATTTTCCTTGAGATTAAATAAAATCTTTTCTCTGTGTACGAAGAATGAACGCTCTTTAAACCACAAACATCCACTAAAGGAGTTGTGACATTTCTGACGACTGGTTAAACATTTAAAAGTTGCAATTAGCGCTAGAACAAATATTATCCATCATTCATTATGTATTCGTCTCTTTTTATTTATTTTGTATTTACTTCCTGGTTTTCAATTTGCATGACTCAGCAGCTGCTCATTCTGCACTGTTAGTCTTGATCCATGTCAGTTTAAAAAGCAGCACACACACACACATGCAAGAAGTATGCATGCATCAAACTGTTCTTGGCCCAAACTGGTTTGTGACCATGTGACCTTGTGTTTGAGAGAAGAAAATATTATCAGTTGTGTAATTCTGAAGAGAATGTTTTGTTCTTGCAGGAAAGCAGCGATGAAAACCAAACATGAGGAAATCAGGAAGAAATTTGGTGAGCTCCCCCACATTATTCTTCTTTTTTACCAGCTATCCTATTTCAACCACTCAGAGAATGTGGGAATGATTATCAGTGTTAATTATGATTGAGTTTAAGTTTTTAAGCAGTCAAACTATTTGTCTTATTCTGAACTAACTCGCAACTAACTCGCAACTAACCCTTCTTTTCTTACAAAACAAGGAACAGGCAAGACAAATGCTTCATCTAAATTAATAATTTCTTACACTAGATAATTTCCTTGTAAGAAAATTAGAAATAAATTGAGAAATAAATGATTATTTAACAGATGAATGACTTTTCAGAGGAAAGGAGGGGCTATCGGAAGAGAGGAAAAACTATTGGAATGATTTGGAATTAATGGAGCAAAAGAAAAACTAAAAATGGTTTGCAGGTCTAGACATGTAAGTTACTAGTTCCTGAGATACAAACCGCTACAGATGGTGGCTGCTCATATGAAGGGCTGAGTCTCACCAGGCAATTGATCGCTTATGTAAAGTAAAACCCTCTTTAAGAACTGATGACAAGTTCATTCATGCATCGGGTGAAATTATTTGTCTCATCCTGATATGGGAGTGCATTTAAAAATAAACTGTTTTCTCAAACATTAAATAAATTATGGGTTACAGTCTGCATCATTTTAAAATTCTTTAATGTTTGGAATTTAGAAAAATATTGTGCATGAACGAGTGAACCCCTACATGCTGGTAGACATGTAGCATTTTATTAATTTCAAAGTAAACCAGGTTAGCTTTGTCTCCTAGTGTGTAGTGTTTAGTGATGATTTAACCTATTCCCCTGCTTGAGGTAACTCTGTTTTGAAGAAGATGAGAGTGTTGTTTATCCTGTCATATAAAAGGAAACACAACATACAGTATATTAACCAAAATCTCATGAAGTTCTTTCAACTCATTGCCTGGTTTGATTGTTTTGTGTCTTTTTGCCAGGGTTGACTGGGCCAAACCCATACTCCAAATTCTCATAAGTGGATCTGTGAACAAAGATTGACATCATAACCCTTCCATTTTCACTGGACTCTAACCTCTGAAAGCCATCAGCAACCTGTCCTGTAGTTGTGAACGTAGACTCAACCTCAATGTGAATGTAACCCAGGCAACCTTGGAAAATCACAGTAGTTTTTTACGGGCAGCCAATGAAGAGCCGAGTCAAGTTCAATGTGATGACTTTATGATGAAGGTTGAAAATGAAAGGGAGAATAGATGTACGTAACAATAGTGTTTATCAAGATGTGCTCACTCTATCCTGCAGTTCCTGTTTTATCAATATGTTTTATATAAGCTGAAGTTTTACATACTGTATTTTTACAGAATGTAATGAATCCGATGAGGTTATTTCCTTTTACTCTGGAAAATTGAATGCCTTTTCAAACGCTTAGATTAAATTTTTATTTCTTTGACTTGATGCTGATGTAGCTATATATTTACAATTAAATCCTATTTTAGTTGGTGTGATTGTCTTCTCTTATTTCAAATTCATTCATTACTGTTCATAAATGTTTGTTGTATAGCAAGATGTAGTGTTATTGGTAGTTAATTGGTTTTGAAAACATGGTAATTTTTTAATCAAAATAAAAATTTTCAGTCTAGCACTATGAATTTATATAGTGATCCTTTATTTGAGTGTGTTCAGATAGTCATTCCAAGTTTGCCTTATTTAAAATTTGGCTGTATATCCTGTAAAAATCTATTAAAAGACTGGAATGGAATAGAATTTTGCCATTTGTGTTTTGCCTGTTTCAGACATTTAAGTTTTGGCCTTCAAATTTGTATCTGCTTTCAATAATTGAAAAGGCGTTCAAATAACTGCGGCTTAAAAGTTTTGAAGGCTTTCACAAGCATCTGACTTCTAATGTGTGAGATAAAGAACATTTTTAATTTAAAAATTTGGGGTACTTTATATGTGGAAATATTTGATATTGTGGAATTTCCATTTTATGAGGAGATTTTAAATCTTAACGAATTAGGTTGTATGTGTGAAGTGTGGTGACCCATCAGTAGTTCCCATGTCTATTGTTGGGATTAATAGTAATGTTTCACAAAGAAATTCCTTGATATGATTATAAATTATAAAGGCAAGTTAATGATTCAACAATTTTTTGTACAGTCTTGTATGTTACATAGTTTTTGATTTTAACTGGATTTTGTCTCATGTTTATTACATTTTTTTTCCCTTTGAACCATTGCAGAAAACTCATGCTGGAGGGTGATGATAATGCATTTTCTCTGATTTTTCTGTCATGATGAAAAATGTAACTGACAATTGATTCTTTATTGATATATAAATAATAATCTAGTGTGTGTGTGTGTGTGTGTGTGTGTGTGTGTGTGTGTGTGTGTGTGTGTGTGTGTGTGTGTGTGTGTACATATATATATGCATACTGAACATACAGTATATACTGAAAAAATATGACTTAAAGCCATTTTTATAGCTATAGGCTATTTAAGAAATACGAATAGCAGCAACAAATGAACAGGATAAAACTAGCATCAAGTTATAGATATAACAAAGGAGACATCAACAAAAATGTAGATTATATAATACAATTATGAAACAGCATGTGTCAATACCAAAAATTTGTTTATAACTTTTTGTCATTATTTTACAGCTTGTATTTCTTTCAGATCCAATTCTAGATTACATTTATGAAAAATGCAACAAATGACAACAAATACATGCACAGACGGTTTAAGTATAATAAAAAATTTCACTGGGTTACCAATAGAGGCTTTCCAGTTCGCGTGATCGCGCATTTTGCATTGATGCGCGTTCCCGTTTCCGCGTCCCCGCGTATAAGTGGTCACGTAGTCCTGGGGAACCAATCATTTATTTATAACAGCAGTCCAAAGCGCGTTCCAGTCAGCGGCGGAGAACAGAGGACAGAAGGCGGCAGAAAAACAAATAAAGCTCAATTATTCGACTGTTCGGAAACACGCACACGAAATACAGCCAGGATGTCAGACGAAAAGCCAAAGGTAAGGCATTCAGGGCCACAGGATTGTAGATTTTTTACTGATGCCCCAGACGAGGTCCTACCAACCATTTGTGTGCAGTGCAAAATGGCCTGGTTTGCACGTTTTCTGAAACGGCGCAGTGTTTGTTTCGCAAATGAATGAGTACTAGCATAATATTTTTTTTTATATTTATACGCACTCAACAATACTATATGGCAATTGAAGTGTTTGTATTTCGTCAAGTACTGGCTACGGGATTGTTATAAGAAATTCCAGTAACACAATGATTGTCATTTGCGGATTTTTCCTTTGTCGAGACCACGTTACGTCTGCAACGCCGCAAAAGGGATAGCGGCGACAAAAGGGCGCTAATGGAGGTGACCCACTCGTACCAAAAAAAAAACAAAAAACGTATCCATGGTAGTTTTGTTTCTTCGACGTGGCAGGGTTTTTTCGTAAAGTGTTGAAATTTAATTGCTTGCTGTTAGCCGGTAGCCACGCTCGACACCAATGTCCGAAGGCTTGCGTGCTTAGCTAGCCCGGAGCTAACCGAGGCACCGTTAGCATCTGTAACAGTCCGCCTAGCGAACATGGAAGCTGTCTGAATTAATGTAGGCAGCAAAGGTTTGTTTTTAGTAAATATGTACATATAAATGGTGCGACTTCATCAATCCACTAACTACACACATAATGTTAAGACATCATTTAGGTGGGTCTTCATTTTTGAAGTTCCATGCTATATGTAGCATGCAACTTAGCTTGCTGGGCATTTGACTTGAACTTTTTATTTATTAACTTATTTTGGTAACTTTTATCTATTGTAAGTTGCATGCGATATGCGTCTGTAAGATTAGCAACGAATCGGCTATTTTATGGAACACGTTTGTCTCTGCAGGAGGGAGTGAAGACCGAGAACGATCACATCAACCTGAAGGTTGCGGGTCAGGATGGGTCTGTGGTCCAGTTCAAAATCAAGAGGCACACACCTCTCAGCAAACTCATGAAGGCGTACTGTGAACGACAGGTAAGATAAAAGCCCAAATGTCTTTCCCTTGTTATATTAATGTTCCCTCATTTTGCTGTTTCTGTATTATGAGACCCTAACGCACCTTAATCTTTGCATTTTGTTGTGTCACGTCTTTCAGGGCCTTGCAATAAGGCAGATCAGGTTCAGGTTTGATGGCCAGCCAATCAATGAGACGGACACACCTGCACAGGTAAGATGATGTTCTTAAAGCTTCAGTGAATATATATTTTTCCGTAATGTTACCTTATGAGAGCAGGCAACTCTTCAGAGATCATTTGGTTTCTATAACTTACCACAACGTTTAGCAATTCAGCAGTCTAAATGATGTGGTCATTTTACATGACCATCCAGTGACTAGAGCCTCATTCCCTCTGCTCCTCTTAGCTGGAGATGGAAGATGAAGACACCATAGATGTATTCCAGCAGCAGACGGGCGGATGCTGCTAAAGCCCTCCCCACCTCATTGATGGCCACCCTCAGACCACGCCCTCAGCCACCTTCACCATCTTTCCCCATTGCTCCGCTCCTCTCCTCTCAGCTTATTATTATTATTATTATTATTATTGTTACTATTATTTCCTATGTTTGAAGATGTCTGTCACAGATTTTCATCAGGTGTGTGAGAGTCGGGGGGGCTCCTCAGCTGTGTATGTACTGTTTCAGTCGAGACTGAATGATGTGAGTCAACAGTCTCTCTCTACTGGCCAATCAGGACAACATTTCCTACTGGCACTGCAGGCTGTGATTGGTCCAACAGTGCGTCCCAGCGCTTCCTGGTTTGTCAGTTCTTCTTATTTACTGTGCAGTGAAATCTTATCCAGTAGTTTGTCACGGATTTCATACTTTTGGTCAAATCCAAGACTCTTCAAGATTTTGTGTGGGGTGGGGCGGGATTGGGGGGGGTCGTCCACAGTCAGGGAGAATGAAAAGGTTTAGAAATGGAAGCACTATTTGAACTTAATTCACACATGTTTTCCATTTCACTACACTTTTTTGTCTTAACAGTGACTCCTGTCAAATAAGGTATTTAAGGTGTTTTTAATTCTTTGCATTTTAGATGCTATTTGGGTTCTGCAATGTTTTTTAATTGTTTCATTTAAGAATTAACACCCAGCAGAAGTATTTCCTTTCTGTACATATGTATCAGAGAGGATATTGGATAAATGTTATGGGGCTTGGACCAGTACTGAATTTCTCTTTCATATTTGATGTACTTGGAATACCCTAAAAACAAAATGTGTCACATTTTGAGGGAATTTGTTTCCATTTTGGTCATCCGGTGCAGACTTATTCAGTCATCTGGACAAATACTTGTTTAAGGGGTGGACAGTTAAATTCATCTGTTAGAATTGTGTTGAGTCTGGGTGTATAAGGATAGTCTCGTCACAAAGGGTGCATATATCTTCATTTCATTTCTCTATTTTCCACTGAAGCAGGCCAGTCCATATGATATTCGCAAGCGGTCCTGCTTGTGGGTGTTACTTTTTTGGGGGGGGGGGGGGGGGGGGGGGTAAAGGGTGGAAATAACTGGGAGGTGGTTCCTCAATGCCATTCTGTGAATCAGATGTCTTATCTGTTGCATTTGCAAATGTAGGCAGATGACACAAGTGATTCTAGATATGTTTTGAAGATGAATAGCTTGAGTAATGATATCCAGCAGAAATCATCGGTTTAATACATTTGAAGACACTTTTTCCTGCTTTGTCAACTTTGGAGCTGCTCCTTGTGTAAAATGCAGATGTTGTAGGCCATTTATTAAACAACAAAAAAACCCAACCTGACTGCAGTGTTGCCAACTGAGGATATTCCAAGTGGTGATGAGTGTCTCCAGTTATTTAAACATCGGGAAGGTGTATGCAGTTTGTTGCATATCAGGAAGGCAGGGAGTCAAACCAATGGAGTTTGGGAGATAAATGTTCCGTAAACAAACAGACCCGTTCTTCGTACACGGATGATAACAAGCGTTGGCTCAATTTGATCTTTGAAAGCCTGAAGTAAACCTGCATTGTTCAGTCAAGATCAAAACGTAACTTAACGTAGAGTGTTACGCAGTTTTAATTTTCATAGGGGAGGATCCTTTTTTTAAATTTTTTTATTGAAAGGCATCAGTATTATAACTGAACAGATGTTTGGGTATAGTAGTCGTGTAAATTAAAAGAACAAAAAACCTGCTAGGTACGAAATTTTGGCGCCACACGAAGTAACCCAGAACTTGACAATACAAATGAAAGTCTTACATTGACCTATTTAATGATCACATGGTTATAAGATATTTCATAATTGATTTGCTTATATATATATTCACAATAAATATGCTTCAAATTAATTTGTAACAAATACTTAACTTTGAAGCGGCTAAATTGGATTACTGCCTGCCATTTGAAATAACCTATTTTCTGGGGGACTGACCATCTTCTGTTCCACAGTCGTTAACATCCAGCCCTTTGCAGCTCTTTGTTCCACAGAAATGTTAGTCTGAAGACATTTGTCTGCACAAGCCAGTCCGAAATGATTGTTTCTGGTCTCATAAATTAAGAGCACAGTTATTAAGACTGACTTCCACTTGCATGTGAGTAACTGATCTGGATAAAGCTGGCTGACATTCGAGCTTAACCACGAACTGTACGAAGAACGGGGCCCAGATCTTGTCATGTTATTTGTTTCTCTACTGATTTGTACATTATTTGTTGTCTTTTACTACTGTATACAATAAATATAGTTTGGTACTCAGATTTGTTTTGCTGTGATGTGCTTCCTTTGCTTGTGTTAATGTCTAAATGTGTTGTATTTAAAGATTTATTTTTTTTTTTAATCTCCAAATAGAAATAACATCTGAATGTTGTGTGCATTCATACACAGTCAAGATTGCTTGTGTCGGTTATTTAGCTTCTATTCATTCCCTGTCATTGAATCATACCCGTTACTGTTTGATTTGTTATATGCGGCAGGATTTCAGTATCCACAAGGATCCTGTCTGCGAAAAATGAATGTACATACATCAGTGCTATGGATGGAAACCTCAGCTAGGTGGAGACAAAGATCCGTAATAAGTCACAAGCATTTTCTAGGCTTAGTGTTAAATTTTGGGAAGTTGAAGCATTTTGAGCATAAATTCACAGGGGGGGTCACTGAATTCTGACAAATCAACTCTACCTGCCCCCACTGGTGCAGTGTAAATGTGTTCTGTGGATTGGTTGGGTTCTGCAAATGCAAAAAAAACCTTAGTTCCAGTGATGAGAAAATTTTATACTTCAGCACGCTACAACAATATTTTTGCTTCTAGTATTGTGGGATCAGTTTGGGTAAGGCTCATTTGTGTTCAGGCATGACTGCCCTGGTGCACAGAGCATGGTCCATCAAATAGTTCGGTTTGGTATGAAATTATTTGGCTGCCCTCACAGAGCCCTGACCCCCAAACCCCACCAAAATCCTTTGGGTTGAACTGGAAATGACTGCGGGTCAAGCCTGCCCACCCAATGTCAGCGCTCCGCTGGATGAATGGATGGAAACAGACACGCCACATAATCTTGTAGAAAGCCTTTACAGAAGTGTGGAAGATATTATAATGGTAAAAATACATATGAATTTAAGATCAGGTGCCACAAAACTTCCTGTTGGTGTGCGAGTCCCAGTACGTTTGTCCAAAAAAAGTATAACCAATATGGACACTTCCCAAATCATAATATGACAAGTTGCTACAGGTGATAAATCCATTGAAGAAAATCATACAAATGAGGGCACAGTGTAAACTGTGGTATTTTATTATAATACCTTCCTCTGAAACCACACATCAGGGTACAAGGCCTCCTCTGGGCCATATCTGATTTGGAAGGAAGACAGATTCATGGATTGATTAGCAGACAAGAAAAACAAATAGGGAAATATACTACATCCTGATCTTTCTGCAGTTTATTATCTCATCATAAACTAGAGAGCAGAAATTGTATTAGTCTTGTAATTTTGCCAACCAGAGAATGAGAGAATTCAGAGACCTGACACATGCCAAGAAGCTGACACCTCACAAAACACGGTGATTGTTTACCAAGCAACCAGCAAATATTGCTCAAGTACCTTTGGGTTGATGATCCTATTAGGGTATTTACAGCAGCAATTGTTGGGAGACCAAGTACTATTTGACCCAAGCCTTCACAGTACTTTATTACTGCAGTGTTTTATGACAGTTTACGCTTCTGCATCTAATTGTGTGAGACTTAAATCATAGTTGTGTTAAACACACATCAATTTGTCAGATAAAAAAATACGGGACAACAGCTTCAGGTTCAAACCGTAGATTGCACGTTTTGTTTTAAAGTTGCTTTTTGATTTTCATGTCTGTAAGAGAAATTTCTTTCATCAGTGCATTAAATACTCTGTTAGCCTAACAAAAAAAACCCTACATGCATGCACTGGAGTATCTCACCCCTCTGGCATATCCGTGTCATCAGAGGCAGTTTCAGGATGAGTGACAGTGCGGTAAGTGATTTGCATGGCTCTGATGTTTATAAGGAGATGCAGGTGCAGGATCCTCCACACATATAAATGAACTCTCTGGGAGATGATGTCCATGGACTGTATATCTCTACTGTTTCAGGATAATTGAATGAATGCTGGACACACGGAGCAACTTTGATGATTTTTCAACAGTTTCTTTACAGCTGGAAACTCTGAATGTTCACACTTGTACCAACAAGAAAACAGTGCAGTTACTTGGAGTGCATTGTCATTTAAGGTGGAAACGAAGGGAGCAAAACATCAAGAGATTTCATTATGGAGATATTTGTACCAACTGGCAACTAAATCTAACATGATATTTGTGATGTCATCGCTGATATTTGTGCAGTTCCTTCTCTTGGGGTTAAGGGTCATCGACACGGCCACAGACACATGGAGACACTGCACAGGTATGCTATCGTTTGTGCTATCTTTCCTTTCTATGTTCAGCTTCTCTTGTTTTCACTTCAACGCATTTGATGTTTGAGTTAATTTTTATTTGGCAAATCGTTTATAGTCACATCTAAAACCTGGGAAACCCCTCCAGCTACAATTCCTTTGGATAACCCAACTGTCAGTTTCTACTTACAGTACACAGTGGGAGTGTTTCTGTGCAAGGCATTTTTTGCAGTATTAGCTTTAAATTAACATCCAAACACAAGTACAGGCAATGAATGGGATTAAGATTCCAAAGCAAACAGAAACATAATACCAACATTGTATAGTAAACATACGACATGTCTTTAGTTGTGTAGTAGCTCATTGATCTGTTTTCTCAAAGGGTGTCTTTTAAAATAAACAGCAAAAAAAACAACAACAAACACTCCCAAAACCTCCTGTAGTTTTATTGCCACCCGGGGCTATTTCTAACCCACTGGGGGAATCAGAGGATCAAGAACACTCTGCTGTTCATTAATTCAGTTTCCAGCACTTGTTCCCACCTTTTTCACCAGAGCTGTCCGTACTTGCAATCCTTTGTTGGCATACCTTAAAAATATAGATATGTATGCAAAGTAATTTAAGCTTAGATTATGAAAAGCAAAAAATATACTTATTCTTATTTTTAGACTATCTCATATAAAGCTACAACTAAAGATGTGTTTTCAGGCAATAAGTGTTTTATTGTTAATTGATCTTCCAAAAATCAAACAATTAAGTAAATTAAGTTAGTTAATTGAATTACATTATTAAATAAAATTACAAAATAGTTGATCTTATCCTATGGTTTGTTGTTCATATGTTGTCTAAAAACCTTGTTATACTTCTAATGCAATGGCAGCTAAGCTGTTACTTGAGAAAAGATATTTTGGAGCCAAGAAGTTTTTAGCCAAATGGTAGAAAGATTAAGTGTATTTTGGCAGCAGGTTATCTGTTCTATTCACTCAAAATCCATCTGTCACCTCTCCTGACCCCCAAAGTTTAGGAACAATTGGTTTGTGAATGGTTTAAGAATTTTGATTTCATTATTCCCTCATTCTTTTCAGAATTACTCCCACTGGATCTCCTTGCCTTCATCCTTGAGCAGGACACCTCCAAGCTTCCTGGGGTGCATGTGAAGCAGTCTGGGGGGTTGAGGGGTGTGCATATCTCACAAACGTCATATAACCCCTTGAGCTTTCCCTCCTCCCATCTTCTGGTGAACTGTGACCTCTTTCCTGAAGAATTCTCCATTGTTGTGACAATAAAAGTCACACGGCCCACAGCCAAGGTGAGCATTTTTGACACACAAAGACCTTAGTGTTTTTTATTTAAATGAAAAACAAAAACACATTTCTGTAAAATGCAAACATAATAATAACTAAAACTACTGCAACCACAATTTGATTTATTATTGGCTGGTTTTTGAAATGGAAAACAGTAATAACTGCATATATTTTATGTCAGATGTGTTGAGCTGAGAAGAAGAGAAGGATGTAAAAAGAACGCAGGACCATTCAAGGATTTCTGTGATCATAGCTATACATTAGTTCCCTTTCTAACAGGAAATGTTAGATTTGGAACAACAGAACATTACTAGAATGGAGCTCAGTGGATACAGATACCTGTACCAAGACCCACCAGTTTACTTTAATTCATTCAAACCTTCAAAAATCAAACTGGAAGCACAATAAAAGATGACAGGACTAAGTCTGGTGCACCCAGACTCAACATATAACACAAAGAACTCCTTGATCTGCCTCCTTGCAACCAACAAACAAACCCTATTTTTCTAAAACGCGTCTGGACAGGCTGGCCAAAAACTTGGAAAATACATTTATGCACAAATTTTTAAAAATGATTAGTTAATCTGAAGATTATATACAAAACCCCAAATCTGTGTCTGAGCCCAATACCTTCACAAATGGATGATGATATTTCAAAACACCAGCTAACACATTGCTTTTCTAATTTACCCACCAGAGAAATGAATACCTGCTAACCTTGATGGAGCCAAAACAATTAAAGAAAGGACACGTGGAGGAGAAGGAAGAGAGGAACAATACAGAGAAAGATTTAGGGAGGCAACATGACGGGGAGCGTCATGAAGACAGGGAGAGGAAGATGTGGATGAAGACTAAAGGGACACGTGGACGGATCATCCTGGGACTGAAGCTCTCTAGAAAAAGTCTTCATTTCTCATTTAGAGGTCATGAAGGGGTCACAGAGCAGTGGAGGTTTCGAGACATTCAACTGGCTGATAACCAGTGGCATACTCTGGTTTTGTCCGCTGGTCGCCGTCACGTCAGGCTCACCGTGGACTGCAGATCTCCAGTGGAAATGTAAGCTCATATTTCTTTTTTTTTTGTGTGCTTCTGACCACTTGATGGATACGTGATCTCCTACTCTTCCTGCTTCCTTTGAACCATAGTAAGCTGCCGTAGATCTGTCACCACATTACAATGGCACTGCTCCAAATCCGCTAACACCCTGCAGTCATATCATAGTGGACTGACAGCATATGATTTATAGTATATCGTGGAAACTCCCTCCGGTTCACAGAAGAGAGGAAAATCGCCCGCTATAGATTGCATACAATTCCCGTCTATGTATTACTTTAATTACAGAAGCTATTAGTTAATTTATAGGGGAAAAAAATCTTAAACCAGCATTTAAAAATAATAATTTCTTTTTATGTTAAACAGAGTTCCCTTCAGGCCTTTTCCTTCAGACATCAACATTCAGGGATCAAGGTTTCACATTGGCAGTCGGGGGAGACGTAAAGACTTGTATACAGTAAAACTCACCTTTCTTTAGTCAACGTTCATAAGGAGTAAGCTGTTGAGCTGCAGTTTTCTCTGAAACATTCTACTCTTTTCCTTCCCCCTGCACAGGGTCTCTTGCGACAGCTGGTTATTGTGCCAGGTTCAGATGCCACCCATCACATATGCCCCTCCAACAACCCACAGCTAGCGGTTCTATCCATACCACCGCTTCTGTCAGACCTGACTTTGATGAGAAAAGAAGATGCTGGCCACATGTCCACCTACGGTAACTTACAGATGTATTTTTGCAAGATATGTGGTACAGAATGACATAAGACACGTCATATGTGCCTTCTGGTGGATGGGTTGTCAGCTTTTTTACCGCTTTGATTGTCTGCTCGATTTTTTTTGGTCATAAACTGTTGAAACAGTGGAGCTAGTGTCAGCAGGACTGGAGGAGTCGTGCTCAGAGCTGCTACAAGGCCAGCTGTGGTTCAATCCACTTCGGAAAGGCCTCTACTTCTGTGACGGTAAAATGTGGATCGCCGTGCTGGAGGGTGAGAATCTACTTTGAACATCTACCCCAAAGGCTTTTGTCAGTTAAGGTTGAAAATTTGACACAATTCTCATCTCCTCCATCTCCTCAGATCAGAAACGACTGGACTATGTGGTGGAGCATCAGGTCCTTGCCACCAGCTCAGAGACGCATGATGTGGAGGTAGCCTTCCATTTTGTGGATGTTAATGCATTTCTACCACCCAAAAAAGCACGACAAAATTGTGTGAAATCTAAACAACAATGGAATGTGATCCGAAAAACATTGACATCTGGTATTTTTAAATTACTGTACATCAATTTTGATTTTGTTGGTGGCAACACATTTAAAAAAAATTGTGACTGTGAAAGTGGTGAAAGACTCAAAGAAAACATCTGGTGGAACATTTCCCATTTAATTGAATGAACTGTCAACAGGTTAGTAACTTGGGACATAAAAACATCATTCCAGACAGGCTGAGTCTTTCTGAGGTAAACATGGGGAGGGATTGACGCCTTTGGAAAACTGCACTGACAAGTAGTGCAACAAATGAAGAATAACATTTTTTAATGTAAAACTGTAAACAATTATAAGATTTCATTGCCTGTAGTAAAGTATTACTCAAAGAGTTAGAGAATCTGAAGAACTCTGTCAAGGTCAAAAGCCAATAGTCTTTGGTCAGACAACACTGATTCTGTAGTGACTTCTCTGCATCGGCTCAGGAACAGTTCAGTTGGAACAGTTCAAACAAAAGCATCTGTGATAGTGTCAGGTTGCATAAGTGCGCAATGGTTGAATAAACTACACATTAATGATGATGTTTTGGAGCAACATTTGCAACCAAGTATATGACGTCTTTCTTAAGGCTGATTTCTACAAGACGTAGCATATTCTGCATGAACTGCAGAATCTTGGCTCCATAATAGAAGAGAATGGGTGCCAAATTAGCTTTGATAGATTCTGATTTTCCTGCAGTCCTGGCTTGTCACCCAGTGAATGTTTTTGGCACACACTCTGAACCCTTGAACTCTACAGCACCTGATCATCCTGTATCAGGCAGGAATTAGAACACGTTCCACTTTCAAAATGACAAAAAATGTTTACAGGACATTGTTGAAAGAAGAGGTGATGAAACACAGAAGTAAATGTGACCCTGTCCCAGCTTTCTTGAAATGTGTTTGTGGCATCAAATTCTAAATAAAAATATTGCTTTAAAAAAATCTTTAATTTTTGTGTTTTGACATTTGAAATGTTGCCTATGTGTCGTTCTCAGTTACAGGGTTTGCTTCTTTAATGTTCAGGTGTTCCAGGTGCCTGGTGTGGGTCTGATGGCTGCAATGGCTCATCGTTCAACGGCCTCTGCTGTGTATCTGTGGAACCACACAGGCTTCCAGCTCTACCAGAACATCAGCACACATGGCGCTCTTGCTTGGAGACACTTCAGCATGGGAAAGAGGGTGTGATATAAAACAATAGATGGCTTGTAAAGTATCAGTTAAGCATGAGTGTATATCCGCCCAGTCAAAACAGTTTGATGGGTTTATCTCTGTGTTTTGGATCTTTAATCTAGGGGTTTCTGGTGGTGTCTAACTCTGGCACAGAGATTGACTTCTCTGTGATTTACAAGTGGAGCAAAAAAAGAAAAAAGTTTGTGCAGATTCAGAGTCTGCATACCCACTGTGCACGGGACTGGGAAGCCTTTACCATCAATCGGCAAACCTATCTGGCAGTGGCCAATCATAGACAAGGTAAAAGGTAAACATCCATCGAATTAATATTAACCTGACATCCAGAAAAATTTTAAAATAATATATGGTATTCTCTCCCTCTCTGGTCTTCCAGGTAATAATAATCACACAATAGACAGTGTGATATACAAATGGAGCAGGTTAAGAAAAGCTTTCGAGGTTCACCAAATGCTGCCAACCTCTGGGGCTTACGACTGGGAGTTCTTCACAGTCGGACCGTATCATTTCTTGGTGGTTGCAAATGCCTTTGATGGAGTGACCACCTCTGTAGATTCGGTCATCTATATTTGGGTAAATGGAAGCTTTCAGGTGTTCCAGAAAATTAAGGTACGTAGTGAACATAAAAGAAATGCATAATTGTTCTTGTGTAATTGTTTTGTCTTTGATTTGGATTGAACCTCCACCGCAGAACAATGAAACTCAACACTAAAATGGAACACATTTGTGTGTGATTTCTACACCTCCTCATCAGATGGGCTTTGTTGAGATCTGTATCCCTGAGAAAAGTGTGAAAAACAACCTTGTTTGTATAAGAGGGAAGGGAATACAAGCATTGCGAGATAAAAGGGGTAATGAAAGGGAAGTGGAGGAAAAGGAACGTGTGAGACAGTGTCTAAAACAACATGTGATTTGCCATGATTTGCATAAGTGATGGCCGTGCTTTGACATGTACCTGACAGTGAGTCATCTTCAAATATAGCCACAAGTAAGCAAAAAGTGTTGACACATTGATAGTAACGCAAGAAACCATAATTATATGACTTAGGGGAACTCCACCACTGGAGACGAGGATTCCTGTGAACACTTTGGGGCAAGTGGAAATGAATTCGGTCAAATAATCCAGAAATTGGTGAAAATTAATTGCCAATTTTTTCATGCAGAACTAAAAGTAAAAATTATGTAAACATTTTGAATTTTAGATGCTACATTCAATGTTACATTAAAAAATTATCAGTTAAATACAGTGTATACACATAAGTTCTGATGCAAACATGTGAGAAACATTTTTTTGATCCAACTCCAGCAGATCAGAAGACTAAATCCTGAGATGAACTCTGAGTCCTGCTTAATGAGTATTTATTCATCTTTTGGAAATGTCGCTAATGTTTGAATGTGAATTGGGCACGTAGCTTTTCAAGTGTAAACCTTGATGAGGGTCCAGGATTCTAATTATTTGCAATAAATGTTCATCAAATGCAGTCCATGTTTTTTGTTCATCTGAAACATAAAGCCCGTCAGTTGATAAATCAACCCATGTAGGTAAAGCAACATGTTGAACTGCAGTTGCCATAATACACTGAAGTTAAAATTTACAGTCACAGATTAATGGCTTCTTTCTTTCACTGTCTACGTAGACATTCTGTGCCACAGACTGGGAGATGTTTCAGATTGACAGTAGAGTCTTCTTAGTGGTTGCCAATGGACACAAACATCATGCCAACAGACCGAGTCAGTACGCCATCAACTCCACTATCTACGAACTGGACGTGAATGGACAGTTGTTTGTTCGCTTCCAGGACATTGTCACGTACAGGTATAGATATACAAGCATGGTAGTATATAGTTGCACTTCCATTCCGTAGCTCCACTCAACTGAACTTGTTTTTTAGATTTTTATTAGTCATAAATACCTGACACCTACTTATTTTGGTATCAGCGTACATCAAGGTTACAAAATAGCTGAGCAGGTGCCAAAGGTGACGTGAAAACACTGCAGGACACTGATTGGTTGTGAGAATCATCATTGCATCGATGTGTCACCATGGATCATTCTGCACAGCACAAATCCCTGCATCCTATTTTTAAAAACTCAAGCTACTACAGGGGCAGCAGAGCAATGTGTAGTTATTTTGCCTTGCAGCAAGAAGATTTCAGGTTTGATCCACTTCCTTGTGGAGTTTGTGTGTTCTCCCCGTGTCTACATGGGTGTTCTCTGGTTTCTCTGCTCCCACCCACCTCCAAGAACATCTAACTTGGTGAATTGGCCACACCAAATTGCCCGTAGGTGTGAGAGTGAGCGTGATTGGTTGTTTGCCTGACGTGTGTCTCTGCGATGAGCTGGTGTTTCATCCGGGGTGTACCCTGCCTCTCACCCATAGCCTGCTGGGATAGGCTCCAGCAGACCCGTGACCTTCTATGCGGATGGGGGGCTGAAGATGAGATGGTTGTGATTGAATCAGTAAGTGTGACTACAGACCTTGGTTGATCATCCTTTGAAGGATGCACCCGCTGAATTGGTTGCTTAGTTAAGTTGACATAATTACAGAAAATGTCACTAGATAAAACTTGTCTGATCTGAGTCTGTGCCAAAAGTCTTTAAACAAGATGGTCTGGTTTGCAAATAATCTCACAAGCTCTTTAATGTTTTTGCATGTGCGTGACAAGACCCTGTGCTTGTTTGCCTGTTGACGTCACCTGCTGGAGCCGATCGGTAGTTGATCAGTAATAGTACAAGCTGTACAATAGTTGTAGTAAAACTAGTGTTTGGAGTTGGACAAGCATTGTATCCAGGAACCTTTTGTTTAATTTTGTTATTGTTGATTGTAATCACAGGTCCACAATGGGTTTTGGGGTACATGGTCCACTCAAGATCCATTGAGTGGATCCTTCATGGATGGGACAGGCAGGGTCACGTCACTGTCATGCATTCGGTCTACAAATGCAGCCTTTGGAGGTTGCAGGATCTGAATTGAAACACAACTGTGATCGATTGAGGCAGCGCAGATGTTTTTTCTGTGGTTAGAGAATAGAGGTGCTTGTGGCGTTGAATACATATTGACAGTTTCAACCTATGTGAACATTTCAACCTTTTGTCATACCTTTTCTGTGTCCAGTGCAGTGGACTGGGAGTTCTTCAGTCTTGGGGAAGATTATTTTCTGGTTGTTGCAAACTCCTTCAATGGAGAATCCTACTCTCTCAACAGCATCATTTACAGGTATGCACACTGTGAAGCCATCCACTCTGACAGCCCCGAAAATCAATTCCTGGAAGAACACGAATAATGTTTCATCATAGATTTATTACTTCCAGCTAGCCAAGTTTGTAAAAGCATACCAACATTTATGAATGTTAGAATTCACTAGAACATGGCTAACCACTAATTTTAGATCTATAGCTTTTGTTGATACAGATACTGTACACCTTTTATTTGTTTCCTATGCTGTATTTTTAGGTGGCAGGGATATGAAGGCTTTGTTCCTGTTCATTGGCTTCCAACAATTGGGTGCAGTGACTGGGAATTTTTCAGCTCAAAAGGAGAATCATATCTAATCTACTCCAGTGCTAAAGCACCTCTCTCCAAAGTTTTCAAACTGAAAACATTTTAGAAAGAGAAAGAAAACAGAGTGTACAAGTGGTGCTGTATAATGCAGCTTTTCTGTGTAAATATTTGTCTTTTTTTTGTAAGAGAAAATGTTTGTACCGATGTTGAAATGTTTGCGAAGTGTGTTGGTAACTATATGTAACAATTTGCATGGAGTCAGTGCCTTAGGAACCGTCAAATTCATAAACTTAGTTTTGTTTCTATAGTTTTGGAGCCTCTAAAAATAAACCTGACAAGGATTTTAAAAATCTAGAAATACACATGGTGGGTTTTGAAGTATGTAAATTAAAAAAAAAAAAGTTTAAATCTGATAACATTCAGCAATTTTTAAAAAATAAATTTGGCATAGGGTAAAACACAGGATAAAATTTTAATATAAAACACACTGCCATGATAATATTATCCATCATATCCATGTATTAATTAAATGGGAAATAATAAATAACTTATGAAGGCAATGAGTTTGTTCCAGTGAATTATGAAACAATTACAATTCAAGATGAACTTTGTTAGATTTCTATCTTTGTGTGACAACATTTACCATCAGTGACCTCTTTAACGTTTTATATATAAATGGAAAGTGTTTTCTCATATAAAATTGACTGTTTGTTACGTGTTTGCTTGTGACTGTGTTAGTTATTAATATAAAAATTGAGCGTAAATTATTAAAAGTACAATAAACTACTCTGAAATTATATTTGCATTAAAGAATTATTTGTGCAGTCATTTCAGTTCATTTATGAATTGTTGACAATGTCGGTAAGTTGAACAGATCCTGTGGGACAATCGGACTAAAAAGTTTTCTACTTGATGGAAAACCGCTCACTTTTTTTTGACGCCACATTTACCAATCTCCACAATTTCCACCGATTACCGAATGACGTCCTACCTTGCTGCTTTCAGAAATGCTAGGAATTTCTGAATATTACAAAATGACCAGTGATCAACTCAAACAACTATTTCTGATGCCTGGTCATTTCACTGACAGAAAGTCCAAAACATAAATAGCCCAGATAGAAGATACAGTTATTATGTATTGAACTGTGACACTCAGGGATAAAGCGAGGTTTCAACTAATGTTTCAAAACAGTACGGCGTCAGTAAATATTTTGATCTTTGGCGTGTCCTTGTTATTCCAGAATTCTAAACGTGTATTTGAATGCAGCGCAAGGGCGCGTAGAGACTAGCACTGTTGGAAATGAAGTTTCAGTTGCTGTAAAACGAAATAGAACAAAATAAGTGTTTGACTTTGATGCAAATATTTGATGTACTGGTAGTGAATTCATGAAATATAAATAAACAAAGCTGAAACTGTCTCCACATATTGAAATAATATGAATGACAGACAGTTATATTCATTATGAAAAGACATGTTAGCCAATTGTAGGACTACAAGGACCACAATGCACCATTTAATGGTCTATCTGGAAGAAACATGGCTGCCTACAGACATCCGACAGTGTTATTTACGTTTGGTTTTTTACGTGTTTTAAGGCACACAGCCGAACAAATTAAACTTCATCTGACGCGATAGCTAAATTCTCTATCCACGGAATTAGTACATAAAATTTTGTGAAGAACGGTTATTTTTTTCCGGTTCTAGTGACACTGTTCACGTTGCCGATAGTCTATCACTTAAAATTTTTGCGGAGATGTCAAGCTACTTATCAGTGCCGGACTACGATTGATTTATATTTGCGTGTTAACAACACCGGAGGCGTAGTCTAGTCAAACGCATCAAGGTTTGAGACGGTTGTAGTCGCTATGTTTTGCCCCGTCAAGTCTTCTTATTTTAGAGTCAGCCCGATCATTGTCAATAGAGAACTAGGGAAGACCAAGATGAGATAGCAAGAGGGCACATTGGAGTGCTAAAACACGGCTTAATACAAACACATCTGGGAGAAACCTGAGTTTAGTGATTCACTCGGCATGTTTGGGAATCTTTTCGATCAAGAGGAGGACGGAGAGGAGAACGGTTTCGCAGCAGCTTCCTCCACGGGGAGAGCTGCCAAGGTGGGAGACGAGCCTCCTCCGCCCCGAGGAAAAAGCAGTTTGTGCGGCATCAAGAACCAAGGAGGGACCTGCTACCTCAACTCTCTGCTCCAGACGCTGCTGTTCACGCCAGAGTTCAGGGGTAAGACCAGGGTACATTTACTTAGAGAACACTAGTGAAACAAATGAATAGAGGCTAATACTCGCTGTTTTTGCAGAGAAGCTGTTCAGTCTAGGGCCAGAAGAATTGGGATGCCTGACAGACAAAGAAAAGCCGGGGGCCAAAGTAAGTTTGATTACTTTATGTGTAACTGCTGTTGCAAGATCTTTGTCATGTATAATTAGGTTTTTCCCCTTTGCAGGTCAGAGTGATCCCACTGGAGCTACAGAGATTGTTTGCCAGTCTGCTGCTGGTGGATCAGCAGAGCGCCTCTACTGCAGACCTCACTGATAGCTTTGGCTGGAACAGTGCTGAGGTCAGAGCCCATTATCTTTGTAAAGATTACTTTATCTTCAAGTCAATAAGGGCCTCTCAAAGCTGCACTCCAAACTGCAAATTATTTAGAATTCAATGCTATTTAATTGATTGGAAGAACCCGGCTGGGGAGTCGAAGTGTAGATAAAAGTTTTATGATGGGATTAAAATAGAGATGAGAGATAAGGAAAACTGTCCTGGTTTCTAGATGGTGACTTTTCAGAAGTTTTAAAACTAGATTGATGGCAATCATACTAAAAGGACATGTTCAGTATAGTCAATAAAATGCATCTTAAAATTTCTAGTGTTTTTTTTCTTTTTAAAAAAAAATCCATTTAACACTACTTTCTCAATGCATTGCTCCAAGTAAATTGAGAACCTGCTGACATTGCCGATGAAGTACATCCAGAGGGTGTTGTCATTCTCTTTCAGGGAACAAACCAGCATGACGTGCAGGAGCTGAACAGGATTCTGTTTAGTGCCTTGGAGCACTCTCTCGTGGACACCTCTGGCAGTGCTTTTATCCAGCAGCTCTACCACGGCACCATCGTCAACAGCATTGTCTGCAAAGAGTGTGGCAATGTCAGCCAGAGACAGGTGTGTCAGTGTTTGCAGGGCTTCTCTTGCTAGTTCCTTTTATCAGGCCAATTAAACACACCTGTAAATATAGTTTTGTCTTTGGTTCAGTAAAACTGGCATTGGATGAGAAATTCACATTGAATGCAAAGATGACTAACCTTTTTGTTTTCTATAGGAGGATTTCCTGGACTTGACGGTGTGTGTTTGTGGGATGTCCAGCCTGGAGGAGACTCTCTGGAACATGTTTGTGGATGAAGAGCTGTTTGAGGGCAATAATCTATATCGCTGTGCACAGTGTGACAGTCTGGTTACTGCTGCCAAGGTCAGTACCACATATCCGACTGGGTGAACATAATAAAAAAGGGTGTGATATCTTGAACTTTGAGATTTTAAAATCCGTAGATTTAAACAGTTGAATAAAAGATTAAACAATTGAATAAAAATTAGGAGCTAGATATGTAATGAACTTGTACTAACTTTTTCTTTAGTTTTCTTTCTCAATTTTTTATGTGTTTTGCTCCCACTCAGTCTGCCAAGCTTAAGAAGCTTCCTCCTTTCATTACCATGTCTTTGCTGAGATTCAGCTTTGACTTTGTTAAATGTGAGCGATACAAGGAGACAGGGCGCTACAATTTCCCCTTCACCCTCAACCTGCAGCCATTTTGCGAACAGGTACTTTGCCTGACACGTTTTTAGATGTATAGGAATTTTCTTTGTTTCTAGTCTAGTGCTCACATCAGTTAATATTCTTCCTTACAGACGGATGGAGAGGACACTGATTACTCCTATGAGCTGTTCTCAGTGATTATCCATAAGGGTGGCTGCTATGGTGGCCATTATCATGTTTATATCAGGGATATTGATCAACTGGGCAAATGGGAGCCACCGGTAAGAAAATAAAGTTGTAAAAGTCATTGCTTTTTGTCCTTCATTCCTTATAAAGTGCCTAAAAAGCAGGTTAGTGCCTGATTTTTCTGATTTGTATTAGTGTCATTATTGTATAAAACTTCAATTGAACTCAGTTTTTGAATGTCTATGTTAGAAAAGGTGTCTGTTTTGTTGTCAGGAGGAGGAATGTAAACTGAAGATCCAGAAAAAAGTGAAGGAGGAGGTCAAGAATGAAGTGTGTGGGCCAAAATTACAAGAGGATGACCCTCTGTCTGTCCTAACTGCAATTATTGCCCAGGTATGTTAACAGCCAATCTAAAAAGTGCTGTTTTGTTGTGTCTGAATTTTGACTATTTTTGTCTTTTAACCGTTTGATAGCTGTGGATAATTATTAGGTGATCTTGATCGTTTTTCTGATAGGAGCCATCAAAGATTGTTCTGTTGGACCAACTGGGACAGAAACTCATGGATAAAATTGGTTCATCCTGGAGCAAAAGGTTCAGAAAACAGTACGGTCCTATAGGAAAAGTATGGATTCTTTCTTTGCTTTAAATAATTCTGATGCTGTTTTTAAATCTGTCTTTATTTGCAGATTGATTGTCTTTTCATTCTCTTTTTTGGTGTGTAGTTCCTGAAGTCCAACAATGACACTTTTATGTTGTTGTCCAACGGTACTCAAGTGACACTGAAGGCAAACACACCGGGCCCTGTGACAGAACCTCTTGGCTCAACAGAACACACCTTTAACTCTAACCATTCAACACATGCAGACCTTAGAGATGCGAAACAACAAGAGCCTGAAGACGGGGTATAAAACCAACAAGCACAGTTCAGCAAGAATGTGTGATCTAAAATGAAACTGAAGACTTTATTTAAGAAGAAAACAACACCCAGTTGTGTCCATTTTTCATCTGTGTGCCTGCTGGCCCTCTGTGGTTACTTTGATGCCTGTTTCTCACGGTGTTCCTCTTTTTCCTGTCAGCAGGGTAGCCACTGGTTTGACTTCAATGACTCCACGGTGACATCCATCAGGAGGTCTGACATAGAGAAGCAGTTCCAGGGCAAGGAGAGTGCATACATGCTGTTCTACAGAAAAACACAGCTGCACAGACCCAGCGAGGGTAATTCACTCCATGTAATACATTAGCATTGGAAACGAGTGTTGGATCTGAGAGCTAAATGGAGTGGAGGTGACAGACAGAAGAGAACCTTTCAGCAATTTAGAATAGGAGTACTGTAATTAATCGCTAGTATGATTTTGATAATATCGATTGTGTTATTATTGCCGTATGAATTATAGTTGTTTGGATGTGAAGGACAGACAAGGTAAAATGTGTTTTGTTTTTCTTCTACACTCACAGCACTGAACAATCCCCGATATAAAGTTCCTCCTCATCTCATCCAAGTGGCTCAGGAAGAAAACTTCAAACTCCAGCAGATGCGGTAAAGAAACACACTTATATCACACAATCTCACCTTGTGAAGCTTTTAGCTGTTTGATAGCTTCTCAGTGCATCGATAACCAGAAAAAAGATAAAGTAATTTACGCATTCACATAAATTGTTAATAACAATTGTTTTTGTTTCTATTTCAGGGACAGGTTTGAGGCTACGAACAACACTATAGAGCTACGTCTCCACCTGGCAAACTGTTACAGGATGGAGAATGGAGCGCTTCAGCCAATCAGCAAAGAATGGAATGGGAGCAGCACTCTGAGTTTTGACCGTAGGAAGACTGTGGGAGATCTTCGTTTATCTATTTATCAGGTAACATCATGTCCAAAATTACCAACTTAATTACCAACTTCATTTTTTTAAATGCCTGTTAAATTTCTATATAGATGCAGGAACTGTGGGAAGGGGATATGGCTCTAACTATGGCCAAGAGTCTTCCTGCAGGTTTGCACCTGTATAACACCATTACAGGTGAGACGCTCGACATGCTTTTACGAGATTAAAGTAGTTTTTGTCAGTGCTCTAACTACATTTTTTTGTGTCATTCTTTACAGATGACAGCATTTCTCTTTACAGTGCAGGCATTCAGACAAACTCTGACCTGTTTGTGTGGAATGGCAAAGAGGTACGAGTATATGGTGTAACATTTTTTGGCTTTAAGTTTATGACAGAAATTTTTAGAAGTTTATTTGAACTCTCAGTTTGATTAATATCAAGGCGTTTGCTTTTTTTTGTACCTCTTCAGGTGTGCGGTGCGAGCGTCCTAACTGGAGCGGAGTGGGAGCCAGTGCTGCTGACTGTAGTTCGTCCCTTTTTGGAGCAAGATGGGGCGGAGTGTGAGGAGGGACATGGAGGATTTGAAAATGGGGGAACTAGACTTAAAAAGGAAGCAAGAGGTTTTGCTGGTGCTGTGACGCTTGGGCAGGTGAGGGAGGCTTTAGGGGAGCCCAAGCAGATTCTGCTGTGCCAGGAACGTAAGGAAGGAAAAATAGGTGAGAAGGGGGAGGGAGAAGGAGGAGGGGCAACTGGATGGCGGCTGTTCCCCCCTGCTGACATGCAGCGGACCCTGAAGGAGCTGTCGCTGAAAGATGGAGACGCGTTGTTGGTGCTGGAGCCACAGTCTTTGGACAGCAGGTGAATTTCTCTGGAGTAAATGCTTGGTCGCTCCGTGGTGCACCGGCGTCGTACCCGGAATGTACCCCGCCTCTCGCCCCAAGTCTGCTGGGATAGGCTCCAGCAAACCTGCGACCCGCAACAGCGGAAGAAGCGGTTCATGAAAATGAATGAATGAATGAATAAATGGTTGTGTTGAGTGTGTGTTTTTTACTGCCGTTCTTGGTTCAGCGTGTTCACTCTAAATGGAGACATCGTCACCGTGACTACGCCGTCTGACTGCCGATGGCTCCAGGTAGAGTTTCGACCACATGGAGGAGGAGGAGGAGGAGTAGAAGAGGAGGAAGAAGAAGAGGAGAGAAGAAAGATTAAGGTTCCTGCTACAGGAAGTATGGTTAGTCACTTGTTTGCTGCTGTGTTTTCTCTGCTTGTCATTCATTTGTATTTAAGTTTCTAAGTATCCTGTTGTTTCTGAAAGCGTCATGTAGTCACATGTGATGTCTGTCTTACAGCTCCTGGGGGAGGTGAAACAGAGGGCCATGGAGGAGCTGCAGTTAAACAAGGAGCCCCCAGGCAAGCTGTTTGATGGTAAATAAGGCTGCCCCAGATCATGTGACTCACACATTATTCATTAGCAGTCAATTATGTATACAATTTCAACAACACAGCAACAATATGCATCCCTCAGGCCCATGAAATTTAATGCATTATTTGTTTTGATGTTAAATGTGCTCGACTGAAGGGTCTTTATAGTCTATACCATATTGAAATAACAGCCTGCACTATTATTGGATAATGTTGTCTTAGCTGCTGTTGTTTTGGACACATTCTTAAATGTGCTGATTGTTGGTTCTGACTAGATGCACAGTTCTGTCTGAGGCAGGTGGACTGCACAGGGAAACTCCTTCCTCCAGGTACTATACCATTTCTTACCGGTGATAAAATTTTATTGTTGTAGATCACTTAAGAACTGGGAATCCCCCATTATAACAAAATATTAAGACATGCATTCCCTGACACTGTCCCCTCATAAAATATGTAATCTGTACTCCCCCTTTTTCTAATAGTTATTTTTATCATCTGTTTTTGAAGTTTTACTAAGTGCACATGTTTTACCCTGGTTCCCCCCGCAGTGTGTGAGGAGCTGAGTGTTCGTGAAGCAGGCGTGCGACTTATGACCACGCTTACACTCTGTCCTGGAAATGCCCCTAAGGCCTCACAGGTGTGTCTGTTAATCTGAAATCTCCAGTAAAATGTATGTACTTGCAGCTGCAAGGATGAATGTTACAGAACCTTTTTAAATAAAATTAATGTGAGTTTTTCTGTTTGTGGTGCAGATTTTCTTGCACTTCTCTGTTGGAACAGCGCCCCCTGCTGGAATAGAGATGGACATCATTGTGGAAAACAGTTGCACTGTCAGAGAGGTGAAGAGAAAATGTACATTTATAATAATGACTAATAATATTTGCTTGTAGGACATGTTGGTACTTGAAAAATTAAATTGTTTGGTGTTATTTTCAGTGTCTCAAGGCGATGCTTGACGCTGTTGGACTTGATGGTAAGATGGAATCAATTTTATTCTTCACTTTTAGTCTTTAATGCATTGCAGGCTCCTCCTTTGTGTGTAGTGTGTTACTGCAAACCAAAATTATCTTCAGGTTTCTGAGGCAGCATTCTAATAGATTGTACAATACACTCCACTGTGTGTTTGCAGGCACCTGTTGGCACTTGAGTAGACTCGACTGGTGCGAGGAACTTGGAGAGCCACTTATGGATGAGGTGAGTTTTGATTTATGTGAACAATCAATCATTTTGTAAATCATTATCACAGAGACCTTTTTAATTTTCATGTTTCCTACCCGTGGTGTTTCCCAACAAAATATATTAATTGAATATCATCAGCCAGCTGATAAAATACCAAAGGATGAAAGGAAATTTGCCTAAAGAAGAAATGTATTTGGAAAGAAAAATCGCTCGCATGCCCAAACAAAATGTATGTTGGACTAATTGCTGCCAATTCTCAGGATGCTTCTCTGTCAGAGATGAAGATAATCAACGGAGAGACATTAATCATCGCAGAAGGACAGCTTCCTCCAAAGGTGCATTGATGACTTGGCTGGGGATTCATTATATGCTATAACACGACTTCTCTCTTTAGCCTTATCTTATATTTTATGTTTTTATCAGGGTTTTCTCAAGCTGTCTGTGTGGTGGTGTGTGGATCCCGCGAACGCCGCCCAGCAGTTTAATCATGCTGACTATGGAAGCGCTGAGGACCAAACAGTGGAGGTTTTACCGGAAAGACACAGTCGCTCACTTCCTCTGTTTTCTGACCACATGGCACAGCTGAGGAGTGTTGGACAGGTGGAGATATCAGAAGACGCCACCCTGGAGGATCTCAAAACTCAGGTAGAATATTAAGGCCACAGTGTGTCATTAAAATCGGGAGTCGACAGTCAAGTGAACTAGTTAGGTACCGTTTTCAGCCTATTTCTCTGAAGTCATTGGACTCTCATGCTTCATGCTCTTTTAACAGAAAACTTAAATTCGGGTCTCTTCAAGTCATGAATGACCATGAATTAAAATTTTTTTTTCTAACCAATCGTTTAGTGACCTTGTTCTTACTTTAGTATGTTGTGTATTTTTCAGGTGTTGACACTGCCTGCCCTTCAGGATGTGTGCATACCTACCACTGCGTTCATGCGTGTGTGGCAGCTGGATGCATGGCAGCTTGCACGAATCCTCAGGGGACAACAATTGACACTGAAGTACAAACACTTCTACAGGGTTTATATCTTTATATGTGTAATTGATAGCTAAACAATTATTGATCATTATAGGGCTGTTTCATACAATGAGGAATTGAAAGAAATTCTTTTGAATCATGTTTTTTAAATTTTGTTCTGCTACAAATCATCGTGCTCTTTACAGTACTCTAATTCTGTTCGTGTATTATTACCGATGTATCACAATATGACATTTTGATCATACTGCACAGCTAATTATAGATAATACAGGCATGTTATCTCCTGACCAGGAAACTAAAGCTGACCAGTGGTACAGACCTTTGTGTGCAACAGCTACTAAAAGAGGAAGATCTTGGGTGCGGTTTTGAACATGAAGTTTCTAATTTATAAAGAATGTTTCTTCATTGTGTTTGAAATGTAAAAAAATCTTTGTCCTTCTATTACTAAGGCCCAAGGAGGTTTTACTTCATGTGAAAATGGGAGTGCCAGGGGAGAGGTGTTACTACCCTGCAGAAGAGCTGGTATGGGATGCGTCCCGCGACTCCTCTCCTCACTCTCTACGTACTTGTCTGGCAGCACACTACGGCCTCTCCCCCGACGCTCTGCTGTTGGCCAAATACCAACCTCTTAAACACACGTGGGAAGAAATCTCAAACTGGGTAAAATGACGTCATTTCTTGTTTCTCCTCTTGTGTTAGTCGAGGGAAATCCATATTCATGCTGGCAGTCACTGTAATGCAAAGGCTGGTTCAGTAAATGACGGAGGTGTTCTCATCTATTTTTTCCATTTTCTTCCGCTTATCCGGGGTCGGGTCGCGGGTTCTCATCTAGTAGGACTAAAAAAGAAACTCAGCCTCAAACATTTACTTTATTACTTTGTCACAAAGTCTTAATTATTCTTGCATGTTTTGCTAATTCTCATCGTCAGTGAATCATACTGTATGTCGTCTTTACTTCAGAGCCAGCAGATTTCCAAAAAGAAAAAGAAGAAGAAAGCAGAATCTCTGCTGGGTGCACCATTTCACTTTAAAGATGGCGACACAATCGGCATCAAGGTATTGGTTTTAAAAACTAATCTGATTGAATGTTTTGAGAGAAACTGAATGTAATCTTAATATTTTCCCAGAATCTTCTGATTGACAACAACCGGGACTTTGTCACCCTTGAGGATGAGCAGGGCCAGCAGAGGCTCAGGGAACAGGCAGAAGAACGCAGGAAAGGGTGAGATGTCACTGACCATTCTGCCATTCTTAGACATGCTTCACCTGTGACAGCAAAGTTACTGTAAAACATGTTGATTATTCAACGTTTTATCCATGAAATGAAAGCTTATCCCTTTATTTTTTTGTTTGTTTTGCAGAGAGCAGGCTGCAGGCTGTAACGGCGTTGGGCCTCAGAAAAAGACCGCACTGAACAAATTCAGGAAACCAGAGGTGGCGCTGTCAATCAATGTCGGCGTGTTCAGATAGCAGCCGAGTCCTTCAGCTGCATGGAGACAGAAGAACTACTTATTAAAGGACATTCACAAATACACAGTGCCACACTGTAAGACAATCCACTCATTAATCATGTTATAATTTTATCGTATTTATCGTAATAATTTAAACTCTGAATTAAACAGTAATTCAATCTCATTGGTCTAATTTGGTGACAGGAACGAAATTAATATAATTTTGACTTCTTGACTTTCTGTTAAATAACAGTTTACAGTAATTTGCATGATTCCATTGTGGATATCTCGTTTTCCTTTGTCCTCACCCTTTCTGTATTCTAACCAGGATACACACCTTTTGGTTTTTGTTTTAAAAAAATTAAGACATTTTGACATTCAGACGAATGGATTGTGTTGCTCATCAGTAGTTGATTTGTAACATAAAATAGACAGTACAAGACCTGAGAAAACATTGCTGCTGATTTGTTTTTACTTCCTTTTTTCTATTAGCGGCTGGTGGTTATAGTGACACTTGTGCTAACAAGAGTTTGTGTTGTGGACTTTGTTACATAGAAAAGTAATTTGGGTAAAAAAAGAGGACTAAACCGTTGAGCATAAGCCAGCTGTTGTCAACTTCTGATATGTTTAATTTGTTTAGTAAACAACAATAGGAAGTCAAACTACATTAAGTCACATTGTTTCTCATTAGTTAATGTGTTTTAAGTGATGCTCATTTTTTAATGACAAGCCATTGAGTGCCAAGAACAAGAGTCAGAATCACGATTTCTTTTCTGGTATTATTCCTCTTAATTATGAGAAAGTAAAGATCCCTGAGCTGCAACATGGGTTATTCATTAGAGAGTTTTTTTTTTTTTCATATATGAACTTCAGGGATGTTATAATTTTATGCGAATCTAGAGACAAATTCTTTATACTGATTGAATTGCAAAATGTTTTTTACAGTGCTAGTTTTTTTTTATTACATGTAATCTGGCCTTGAGCTGTGCCAAGTTGAAATTTAATTTCTTTTTCCTCGAGCAATGCAGGAAACCTGATGATTTCCCGAGGAACATTGAGCTTTAATCATAAGGTGTGTTATTATTTACTAGTGTTATTGATGAAACCTTTGCTAAGGATAATAAAGACTCATCTGCCATTGTGACTGTAGACGACTGTATCAGTGTCAGATTGTATCTACAGGAAGTATTTTACTGAGATTAAAGTTTTGCGGTGGTATTTGTCAGTTATTTTGTATTCATTTTGCTCAAACTGAATCATTTTGACATTGATAATGATCCTAACGGCTTCAAAAACATTATTGTTTGCTCATTGTCCTTTAACCAGTCATTGAAAAGATTGTGAGAGACAATTGTTTCAGACATGGGACACTATGTACACTATAATGACCTACAAAACTATGTAACAGTTTCATTTATACTTGAGAAATATATAAATACACCACTCTTTTGCATTCCTTGTTGGGAACTTTTTTTAATTTTAAAACTGGATTTCCACTTCAGTAAAGGCTGTGTAGTTTTTGTGTGGATCCACAATGGTCAGGAAGTTTGGAAGTTCATTTCACTGAATTTTGTGACTAGTCTTGAGTCTGAAAGCACATTCTTCTTCTTTTTTTTTCTTTTTAATGAAAACTAGTCTCAATAGTTTAATTAAAAGCACAAAGAGACAATTGCATCTGACAGAATGCCACAGCAGGGGGATTGTAACCAGGAGCCTGTCATTGGTATGCTGGAGCCATGCACACCCAGTCCTGAGACCTGGTTGGTTCTGTGACTGTGGGACATAATCCACAGCAACTCCAGGCAGCTCTGACTGAAGAGTGGGTCAGCTGTCTCCATGGATGACGTCATGCAGAAATTTATTGTGTTTTTGGTCCAGCTCTTCCTTATAAATAAATATAAAATTTATTTAGGAACAAAATCTGGTTTGTTTTCATGTGACACAAGCTACAAGGGCAAAATTGCGGGGGTTTTTTAAACAGTTTTTAAACGGTCTTTATTATATCAAACATCAGTGCTAGAAAACTAACAAAAACAGTCCAACGTCACATGTGAACATTAATGTACATCTATAAGTAGCATGCTAGCGTTAAGACGCTATAAACATGCGTTGTTTATTTTTATTTTTATTCATAAATTTATTTTATTCTTAGTTGGAATAAAATCGTAATCGTCGTTTAGAGCCGCTGAATAATCCACAACCAATCACTGCCCACCGGGACGGCGGGACGTCCAATCATCTTTTAAACTGCAGCTCGAATCCCCGCCCTCCGTTCCACTTCTTTGGACACATAGGAATTGTCGCAGGGAGCGCAGAAGCTGCCTGGCTTTAATACTAGACACGATCAATAACATTTGCAAAAATGGTAGACGCTTTCTGCGCCACATGGAAACTGGTGGACAGCCAGAACTTTGATGACTACATGAAGGCACTTGGTGAGCTACTTTGATTTGTTGTTAATTCATTTTACACTTTGAAATAAGAGGCTCTAGTGTAAAAGATGTTGCCTGCTGTAACTTTAAACTGCACTTGCTCAAGATTATTTTTATCTGGGATAAATTATATTCGTGTTAAGTGCAGAAATTAAGAAAATATATGGTTTGCTTCATTTGTGACTACAATAACACGCCATTAAAATGTTTTAATTTTTTTTTAAACAGGTGTTGGGTTTGCCACAAGACAAGTGGGCAATGTCACCAAACCAACTGTAATAATCAGCCAGGATGGAGAAAAACTGGTGGTGAAAACCCTGAGCACCTTCAGGAACACTGAGCTCTCTGCCAAGCTGGGTGAGGAGTTTGATGAGACCACACCGGATGACCGTCATGTCAAAGTGAGCTGAGTATATGTCAGGTTAATTCTTAGACATGGCATTCACTCTGACTTGGATCTGACATGACCTGAACCATTCATGTCTCTGCTTGCAGTCTGTTTTCTCCATGGACGGAAACAACCTGGTACAAGTACAGAAGTGGGATGGCAAGGAAACCAAATTTGTCAGAGAAATCAAGGATGGAAAGATGGTGATGGTAAGATTAAATAACACATAATGATTATATCAGCCTCTACAACTATAGATACATATTTTTATTTCTGCCATTGTGTTTATATTTATTGCTTTATGGAGCCATAACCCGTAAGGATCCAAGTGTTTAAAGGACTGAGGTTTTATCACCCAGTGTGCATGACTTTTAAACATTGCATTAAAATCATAGCTGAATTGTAACTGCCATCATGTAACACAGGTTGTTTTTACTTTTTCCCTTCCCTACCTGACAGACTTTGACGTTTGAGGGAGTCCAGGCAATCCGTACATATGAGAAAGCTTGATTTGACCACTTGGACGATGAAGTCATCTCTTCACTGCGCCAATTTACCCAGAAACATTTCTACTTTTGCAGTGATTTGCACTTGCTCTTGTAACATGAGATATTAATTTTGTGAAATGTTTTTGTAAAATCATTTGTTTGAAATTTGAACTTCAACTATTTCCCTCTGTGTATTCATGTTTGAAAGAATGAAAAAAACTAATAAACACTTGACTGAATATTCTGTGTCTCAAGCCTTTCAGTTTTAATTTGAAGAGAAATAGATCTCCCTTGGGAATGTGTGGGTTCTTGTGCACGTTTGAATGCAGTCCTACATTTCTTTCAATCAAACAATTCAACCTAAGTTGTGGGAACAGTGGTCCTCCTGTGATGGGTGAGATCCAGGTGACAGCTGCAGGGTTATGGTGCAGGCCAGGGCGTCTAGCAGCAGCAGCAGCCGGCGTGACCGCTGAACTCACGGGTGTGAATGTCCTCTAGTAACCTCCAGATGGTCAGAGATGAGCAGGAGCCTGAAGCAGTGGGGTGGGGGTGTGATGTCACTTGAGATAATCCGGTTTTAGTTGTGGTGTCATTACGTAGAGGCATCATGCGATGGTGTGTGGACCAACCATGAATGGATGCAATAACAAATGACAATAATAAGGAAAAACACTGCAGATGTGGACAGATTTGTCAGTCCAGCATTCCCTGGTTAGTAACTAAAAGTGAAAGCATAAAGTGTTTGTGCGGTGTTTTATACAAGAGGGCACTGTCATAAAGCTTTTATTCAGTGTGAAGTTCCCTCATCTATCCTTCATCTTTCCCACGTTTTAAGAATCCAACCTAAAGCCTCCCTGTCCTCTGCAGTGAGCTGTGTGAAACCCACGGAACACTGGGACAACAAGTGGCCATTCTTCTCAACTCAGCACAGGCTGCCAAGTTTTTGGGCCCCCTCTAAATAGCTTACGGTACAAAGAAACGGGTAACTGGAGTGGAACTCATTTGGCCATTCGCTGCTGAATTAATTTAAATTAAATTCCATCTGTATACTGCAGGTAGAGCATTCCAAAAATCATCCCTGCTCCCACAACAGCAGGCCAAATCATTTGCGTATGTATTTAGTGTGAAAACAGTTAAAAGGCAAGGTCAGGTCAGTATCACACCCTGTGTTGGAGAAACAGTGAGAGATAATATTAGTTCAATGTAGCATCATCTCTTCTCAGTGTGCATAACAGGACAGGGTGTGTGAAATCTGTGTCCTTGGTGTAAACTGGCCTGTTGTAACATCACTCTAGCTTCATGAAGCAAATCTATCCATCTATCTATCTATCTATCTATCTATCTATCTAGCTAGCGATCGATCTATCGATCTAGCGAGCTAGCTAGCGAGCGATCGAGCTAGCTAGCTATCGAGCGATCGATCTAGCGAGCGAGCGAGCTATCTATCTATCTATCTATCTATCTATCTATCTATCTATCTATCTATCTATCTATCTATATATCTATCTATCTATCTATTTATCTATATATATATACAGTAGATATATATATATATATATATATATATATATGATGGAAATGTATAAATATATGCGATAGAATGTGTGTTTGTGTGTGTGTGTGTGTGTGGTATATAATATATATAATACGTATATATATATGGTATGTATTATATACCACACACACACACACGCACGCACCTAAAACACACCTAAAAGTAAGAAATCGTAATCTCATTTACTCCCACCCTTAACAGCCTTACTATTACTATTTAAGCTTAATGCTAGCCTGATTAAATAGTCACCTGGAGAAATATTGTGTTAGAAATATTGTGGTTGGCATCATCAGAGAAAGAGACAACTCACCAAATAAATGCTTGCATTGCTATGTTTTAATGTCAAATTACTACTTTTTACAAATATGAAGGATCTTTGATTGTCAGATGTTACATCTGATTTGATCTGCAATTGAAGAGCAGTTGTAGTAGTAATCGCTCAGTATATATCTTTTCATTAATGCTACTATTTACAATAAGATTATTTAAACATAAACAATTACCTAGACTTATTGTAGCAACAAGACTGAAATTCAAGTATTTCGTGTTGCTGCTCTTAAAGATTTGGGCTTGCAAAATAAAAACACAAACACATCATGCGCATTTCATTCAAGGAGCAACATAAAATATTTTGATCAGTCGGGTGTTCAAAAATGTATGTACCACACATATTATTGTGGTGAAATGAAAACAACAAATATTTATCGCCTCTCATCATGAATAAAAGTGTTGGATGTTATACAAAACATCTTCTTTCAACAACTCATAGAAATAATTCCCACAACTTCAAGAATCAGAGGAGCATCTCCTCAGAACTGCTGTGTCCTGGAGAGAATCACCTTCTGCAGCATGGGCTGTTGAAGACTGGTTCTGCTCTTTAAATGAAAAGATAAGTGGGTGTACTTTTGAGCAGATTTAGGATTAGTGTCATAAGCTGTAGTAACTGTCTGTACAGTTAACAGCCATATGTAAACAACAGCTGGTGCAAACTGACAAATTATTTACCAGCTTACATCTCATATCATCTGACAAAACCTGCAACGCTGTCTGCAGCAAGTCAGCGCGTTGTCACATGACTGCAGATATAATAGAGGATGTCAACGTTTCACCTTGATGATATACTCAAAATTATCTTACAGCAACATTTAAATAGTGTGATCAACCTGTGGAGGAGCCGCTTCCTGCAGCTCTATTTGATCTTCAGAGAATTCAACTCATGTTCAACATTAATCTGAAATTATCCATATTCTTCATCGAATGCACAGAATATTCATAAACATCAGCATGATGTTATCTTAAGTATTAACACCGTTAAAAAGATGTGATGAAAGGATTTTCCTGCTAATACCAGGTTCTATATGACAAATAAACTAGATGATGCTTTCAAAGACTTTACGTAGATCTTAGGAACCCATTCAAAGGCTCCCTAAACTATAATCTTTCCACATCGCACACAGACACAAGCAGTCATTGACCATCCCTTATGACTGAAAATGAATCTCTTGTGCCCTGCTGTACTTCAGCTTGTATAACATCTTTGATATCAGTGCAGGAAAAGACTTCACATTTCTAACGTGTCTGCCAATTCTAGCATAAATCTGATTGATTGTAGAAAAATAAATATCAAGTAAGATCCATTTTGACAGTGCACACAGGAAATGCTGGCAATTTCTGTAACACCAGTGTTGAAATATGGTGCTGGTGCACGTCTACATGGACTTAAAGGTTTAAATGTAGTGTTTCTGGTATTGTTAGGAGCTCTCATATACAGTGTTCGATCATTCCTTTTAATGCATAATAAATAGACGGAAGAACACAAGAACATTTTTCTTTCGTCAGTGCTTTGATGCCTGGCTTGTACCCATTGGGAAAGAAATAGGAATATGTGAATAGGAATACTGTCCAAAGACAAAAAGAATAAAATATCTCAGATAAATGAGTGTAAAATGCTCTATTTCTTCTTGAAAAGCATGCCATCGTACTAACTTGCGCGCGTTGCTACGAGTTCATAAATTAATAGTGCATGAAGGCTGCACACCTTATTGTTCCATTTAAATATTCCAGTGACATGCACCTTTCAAAAGAATGAAACATATAAACAAATAATAAATAAATAAATAAATAAAGGTAATGGAGAGGAATGACACTGTTCGGTATTGAGAGCTCAACCAACTTGGAAATAGAAATAAAATCGGTCCGTCACGTAAAATCACCCATCTTTCTCTGCTGTCCAGGGACGAGCAGCAGTGAAGAGCGGGCTGCGTTTCAGCAGCGCAGGGAGTGACGTGACCTTGTCATCATCATCACTAAACGGACTTCACTGTAAACATCAGACTAGAATCAGACCGAGGCTTCAGATCTGCAGTGGCGAGAAAGCGTAAAATGGGAATTGGGCCTCGTCCTCGTCCACAAAGAAGCACTGGAAGTAGGGCAGCTCATCTGTTGAGGAATTCACAGTTCAGCACAATAAGTTCCTCGCCTCTGTCTGGAATCCTGAGAAGAACGTGCCGTTTGCACACATGTATGATATTTCACTTGTGATCTGGGAATCTGGACTCACCTTCCATGGCAAAGCTGTCTGATAGGGAAGGCTCCACTGTCAGAAAGAGAATGTAATGTCAACCATAAAGTGATTTTATAACGTATCATCATTTACTTACTGCTCCTCTATAAAGTACCTTTCTCCTCGCTGGCAGCTCTCTTCTCAGCAGATCTATCTACAACACAAAGAAAGGATTGTGTGAGTGAATAAAGTCCCAGAGATTTTTTTTAAAATTGAGTTGCTTATTAAGAGTTATACCTTTCTTTGCTGGCTCCTGTATCTCTTTAAGAACTCTGTCTTCTTAAATAGGGAAACAAATATAAATTTGACATATTTGTACATATTTCACACTTAAATTTTAATTATTTGATGAGGTAATGATTAATTCTGATATACCTGTAGATTTCTCCCCCCTGGCTGCTTTTTTCTCAACCAATTTTTCTAAAACAAGAAAACAAAAAAATAAATAAAATCAGAGGGACAGTATGAAGTCATATGAATATAATATTCAGTTTGTTAACAGTGAAGTACCTTTCCTCACAGGCACTGGCTTTTCTTTAACTTCTCTGTCCTCTGCAATGAATCACAAATAGTTACCAGCTGTGATTAGTCCAAAACGTCCTGGTCTTCTTTTTTCACAAATTAACACAGCATTATGTATTTCTTGATGCATTTAAAGTGGAATGTGTGCATATATCTTTCTTTGCTGCAGTAGTTTTGAAATTTTCTTTTGAAGCCTGAAATATGATGTTTGGATTTCTAGACCGATTCATATTCAGCAGGAAAATATCCTCAAACTTCATTCATTTGGAAACCTTCATGTTATAATCTAATTACTACAGAGGGCTAAAAGAAGTGCTGACCAAAATGTATCTCCAAATGACTGCAGACGCTGCAAACACTTTACCTTTATTCATTGCAGTGTGCTTGTCCTTCTCTTTAGGAGTCTCCACTTCTGCAAAAGCAAATCTATGTTCACACATGAACAAAGCTAGAAGGTTTACAGAAACACATTCCATTTGTGCTTTTCCTGTTGGTGGCTGGTTTAGGCCTTTCTTCAGAAACAATCCTGGTCTGTTTTTAACAACTAATCTTTAACTACAAGGACAAAAAGTTGTTCATAATACCGTATAGAAGCATTTGTTTGCTAATAGAGCTGCTGCGGAGAAACAATTCTCCATTTAATGCACAAGACATCCTTTATGATCATTATATTCAGCTCTAAATTTTTTTTAAAAAGTATGCATTTGTCACCTAACATGGAAATGTAAGATGTGAAAATTACTGTACCTTTTTTAACAGCTGGTTTGACCTTGTGTTCTGGTACTTTAGGCTCTGTGTTAATAAGAAGGTGAAGTTATTGGCACAGAGTAAATAACCTAGAGTGACAACATGTTTTAAATGTTTCTAGTGGCACTGCAGCACAAAAATAAACACTCAGTTACCATTTTATTATGAACACCTTATGAACTCTATATCATTCAAACTGCTCATCAGAACCTGAACATTATGACCTACATAAAGGTCACGTTTATTGCAGGACGGTTGAATGAGGTGAGGCACGTATCTTGTAAGCTGGCAGACAATAAAGTTTCCTCTAAGGTGCTACAGAAACCAGCAGCATGCAGACGTTAACATGCTACCTTTCTTCTTTAGCAGTGATTTGACGTTTTCCTTTGTTTTAGCTGCCATTTTAGGAGCTGATTCAAAAGAAAACATTTTCAAAACGTATTAAAATAAATAAATGTGTAACAGATGTCTTGCTTGATTCAGTTTTTACCTTCATGTGCTAACTTCGGCTTCTCCTTTGTAACACCAGTTACTGAATACAACATAGAATGGAAATGAGTTAGGTTTAGGTATCATTTAAATTCTTTCAGTGGTGCATTTTTCTGTTCTGTATCATTACCCATGAAGTCTACTTCAGTGGGTTGGTTTGACATGGTAATACTGAGGTATTACGGATACACAGCACTTCTTCAGTTCTGTTGGCATTATGGTAATGTTTTTTTTTTTCCCGTAAAATTCTAGATAATATAATAAATGCATTACCTTTTGTGGAAATAACAGGCTTAGCCACAGCTTCTAAAAGGAAAGAAGAAAAAAATGTCGTGATTTTTGCTTTTTTGAAAAGTGATTGGAGTTCTAGAAGTAGAACTTTTAACTGATCAGTACCTTTTTGTGAAGTTCTTGCTTTTTCCTTTTCTTTTACAGCTTCTACATTAAAAGAAAAATGAGAAATGTCACAAAAAACCCTAAAAGAAAAATCTCAACAACAATCCTAAAAGTTGCACATCTACACAATTCTATGCAATGTAGCATTGCGCTCTAATATACTGTAGGTAAAGCCATTGTTGCCATGTGAAAATCATGCATTTCAAAATTCCTTCCTTCCTTCCTTCCTTCCTTCCTTCCTTCCTTCCTTCCTTCCTTCCTTCCTTCCTTCCTTCCTTCCTTCCTTCCTTCCTTCCTTCCTTCCTTCCTTCCTTCATTCATTCATTCATTCATTCATTTTCTTCTGCTTTATCTGCCGTTTCCAAATTATATGAAACATTGTTTAAAAACACTTTTATCAGCAAAGCATATAAATGTTCAGAACAAATGTGGTCTTGCAGTAAACGTGAGCTGTGGTTGAGCAGCTGAATGCAGAAGCATCAAAACTTTACAGAAATACCTTTCAATGCATACCTGTCCTTTTTTCTGCAGATCTAGGTTTTACTTTGGTAACAGGTAGTAGAAAAATAAATGACAGTATTATTGTAAAGTGTGCGATGGGTTGTGAGAAACCATTAAAAAAATAATCTCACAAAACTACAATTGAATTAAATTTGAAACAAATTTTAAAGGCCAAAGAAAAACAGACCTTTTGTAATGGTTGCTGGTTCTGCCTTCTTCTCTTTGAGGAGCGTAGGTGCTGCAGGTGCTGAAGAGAAAATATCCCAAAGGAACATTTTTATTCAACCTTTATTTAACCAGAAAAAATTCCCATTGAGTTACAATACTATAACTCTATTCCCGGGGGGAGTCCTGACCAAGACAGACGGTCGTGAATTACACAATACATAAAGGACAACACAAGGCCACAAATTAGACCATAATGATATACGACACGCACTAGAGTACACTAGATAACAGACAGGTATAACAAGTTACTACGGACAGCTACAAAGGCATTTTGGTTAAAAACATTTGCATTTTTTTGTTGAGGTTGGTTTAAAAAGGTTTTTAAAAGTATTTGGATGTGGATGTGATTCTGTTTGTTTAAAATTGAAAAGTCCTTCATGGATGTTGAACACTTTGTAGTGCATATGTGCACCCTAGACAGAGATATTCTGGTAGGGTAGATAACAAGTATTCAATGTAGTCGTGTAACCAGATGGACATACCTTTCTTTACAGGCACAACTTTAACCCGCTCTTTTGTTAGGGACTCATTTTTATGAGATGCTTCTTCCTCGGTAAAAATGAACAGTCAGTAGGAGAACCAATGGGTTGACTATATATCAGAAATATTGATTAGTCTCCTCTCACCTTTTCCTACTGAAGCTGGTTTTGTTTTGAGTGGAGCTGGTTCTAATTCAAAGAGATTCATATTTATTACACTAGAAAATGGAATAATCCTGAATGTGAGGTTAGAAATTACCTCTCTTAGTTGAAACCGGCTTGTGTTTCTGTTTTGAAACCTCAGCTGCTGGAAAACACATAAGAAGATGTTCAGAATGGAAAATAAAGACCCCCAATTTCATGTGAATGGACTTGTTTGAAATGTGTCGTACATGAATCTGGAGATATTGGTTTGACTTCCTCCTTTGGCACTTTGACGTCTAAAAAAAAGAAGAAAAATAAACAGGTGCATGCTTGTCATCATTGTTCCACTAACTTACACAAGGAAAACTGCAACACGAATAAAATACACAACACAAAGAAAAAGTTCTTTCTTCGACAGGACCATTTTGACTTTATAACCGGAAAAATCTTATTCAGGCCAAATCAATTCTAAAATAAAATAGTCCCATAGTATCTATCTGGACATTGTTAACCTGGGACTCGTCCGTTGTGGTATAGAGTTCTGTAGATGACTGCTTATATCTGTTTGACAAAGTTTACGCTGGATGGCCTTTCTTCCACAACCCCCTGTATTATTGGGGCCTGGGCCTGGCCTACATCTGACACCAGCTTGTGCCCCCGTAGGGCTTCATTAAAAAAGTCATTTAAAACATAGGTTGTTTTTGTTAATAAAAATACGTGTTATCGATGATGGGTTAGCCAATTTTTTCTTTGTTTCTTATTTCATCTAAATATCTGGGTGCAAGCTGTTTCACGACAACATCCATCAAAGATCAACCAGAGGTAAAATGTGACTGTGACCTGCTTCTTAGTTGTATTTGCTCACCTGCTTTTGTAACATTAAGATGCTCCTTCTTCAGGACAGACACAACCTCCTTCTTGAGTACTTTGATTCTTTTAGGAGGTCTTTTCAGTTTAGATTCTGACAAACACAGCAGAGATTGAAGAGAATCACATAGGTATACAGGACATCCATACATTGTACAGTACTTCCAATGAAGAAAGGGGAACTATCCATATGCTTCTTTGGATCCTTACGTGACAAAGTAAATCTAAAATAAATGCATCACCACTTTTACCTTGTGCTGACATGACTGGTTTGACTTCAACTTTAACAGCTTCTGTGTGTCAAAAACAACATTTAATGACTTTATGACTAATATTTTGCTCTTGTGAAAAAATTATTATCAAGAAGTTCTAGTTAATGAACCAATAATGCATCTGCTTTACCTTTCTTAGCAGGAGCCGCTTTCGCTTTACTCTTTGGAACCTCTGTTACAAAATACAAACTTCAATTAGCTGGCTATTTCTTGTATCATTTTAAAATTTCCTCAAACAATATTGTGACTGAAAAAACTGTTAACTGACGGAAGTTACCTTACTTCTTGTTACTATGAAGAGACAACAATCACACTTTAACTTGTCTCAAATGTTTTCCTTTGAGTATTTTAGTATTTTTTAATGAGTTGAAGTACATTACATGTGATCTGCATCCATATTCCCTTATATACAGAACCATTTTATATAGATTATTTTCAATTCTTTTGTTTTGACTTCATCTTAGAAAACTCACAAGCTTCTAATTATTTGTCTTGCTGTGAAGCTGCATAACTTCATGTAATGGTTGCACTGTCAGCAATTCCAGCAGACTGTATGACACTTTATGTTTAAAGTTGGTAGAATTCAGTGTTACTTGACAGTGTGTATTTTATTTGTGATGAAACACACTGTAGATCACACTGAACCCGTTACTCACCTGTTGTAGTAACATTCATACGCTCCTTCTTTAAGACAGGAACAATTGGCTTCTTGACAGCTTTCAGCACCTTTACTTCCTCCTTGGGCTCATCAGCTGAAATGAACAGAAAACGTATTCTATGGTGTCATTACTATGGCACTTTTTGTAATTGTACACAGTATTACACAGTTTTTCTGATGAAATCTGATCAATATAATGTCCATATAATGTCCAAAACAATTAAATCAATTCCTTGAAAGAGATATTATTATAATAATTAAAGCTTTGTAACAGATGAGTCAAAAATGCACGACTGAAAGAGGTAATTTAAAACATGGGTTGTTTTGAGCTGTTTGTAACAATTATTGATGACAAGGGAATCCTGTCTTTTCTGTTATTTTCTTATTTCATCTAAATATCTGGGTGCATGCTGTTTCACTCCAAAATCCATCAAAGTTTAACCACACGTAAAATGTGACTGTGACCTGCTTCTTATTTGTATTTGCTCACCTGCTTTTGTAACATTAAGATGCTCCTTTTTCAGGACAGACACAACCTCCTTCTTGATTACTTTGATTCTCCTTAGAGGTCTTTTCAGTTTAGATTCTGACAAACAGAGCAGAAGATTGAGGAGGATCAGATAGGTATACAGGACATCCATACATTATACAGTACTTCCAATGAATAAAAGGGAACTATCCATACGCTTTTTTGGATCCTTACGTGACAAAGTAAATCTAAAATAAATGCATTACCACTTTTACCTTGTGCTGACATGACTGGTTTGACTTCATCTTTAACAGCTTCTGTTTGCCAGAAACAACATTTAATGACTTTATGACTAATATTTTGCTCTTGTGAAAAAATTATTATCAAGAAGTTCTAGTTAATGAACCAAATAATGCATCTGCTTTACCTTTCTTAGCAGGAGCCGCTTTCGCTTTACTCTTTGGAACCTCTGTTACAAAATACAAACTTCAATTAGCTGGGAATTTTCTTCTATCATTTTAAAATTTCCTCAAAACAATATTGTGACTGAAAAAACTGTTAACTGACTGAAATGACCTTACTTCCATGTTAACAATCACACTTTAACTTGTCTCAAATGTTCTTCCTTGGAGTATTTTAGCATTTTTTAATGAGTTGAAGTACATTACATGTGATCTGCATCCATATTCCCTTAGATACAGAACCAATTTATATAGATTATTTTCATTCTTTTGTTTTGACTTCATTCACAAGCTCTCATTATATGTCTTGCTGTGAAGCTGCATAACTCCATGTAATGGTTGCACTACAAGCTATCAAGTGTTACCTGACAGGTCAGATCAGTGTGTGTTTTATTTGTGATGAAACACACTGTAGATCATACTGAACCCGTTACTCACCTGTTGTAGTAACATTCATACGCTCCTTCTTTAAGACAGGAACAATTGGCTTTTTGACAGCTGTCAGCACCTTCACTTCTTTCTTGGGCTCATCAGCTGAAATGAACAGAAAACTTATTCTATGGTGTCATTACCATGGCGCTTTTTGAAATTTTAAACAGTATTACTCAGTTTTTCTGAATAAATCTGATCAATATAATGTCCATGTAATGTTCAAAGCAATTGTATCAATTCCTTAAAAGAGATAATATTATAATAATTAAAGCTTTGTAACAGATGAGCCAAAAATGCACGACTGAAAGAGGTCATATAAAACATGGGTTGTTTTGAGCTGTAACAATTATTGATGACAAGGGCATCCTGTCTTTTCTGTTATTTTCTTATTTCATCTAAACATCTGGGTGCATGCTGTTTCACTCCAACATCCATCAAAGTTTAACCACAGGTAAAATGTGACTGTGACCTGCTCCTTAGCTGTAGTGAGTCACCTGCTTTTGTTACATTAAGATGCTCCTTTCTCAGGACAGACACAACCTCCTTCTTGAGTACTTTGTTTCTCCTTAGAGGTCTTTTCAGTTTAGAGTCTAACAAACAGAGCAGAGGATTGATGAGGATCACATACTGTACATATTCATTCATTCATTCATTCATTCATTCATTCATTCATTCATTCATTCATTCATTCATTCATTCATTCATTCTTTTTGTCTTGAAGACGAGTAAATCAGTAATTGTATTGTCTCCAGCCACTTATCCGAATCTGGATTGACGCTTTAATTTAATGTGTTTGCATTGTTGATGTTTAAATTTTGTGATGTAAGGCGACCTTAAGTGCTAAGAAAGCCACCTAACAAATAAAATGTATTAATATTATTATGACAATATTTTGTTCATGATCACATCATTGAGTAGCAGATGGTAATAACAGTCTGTCAGGTGCTGTAGCACTACCCACTGACATGATTTATTTGTCCAGATATTGTGATCATTGACTCCACTCCTGTAATCTAGGAAGACTCTGAAACCAATTAAACACATGAGAAAATAGATTTTCATAGGCGCCATTTGACTTTACTTTCACTAGAGTGACATTTCTGGAAACTCCTAAAATTAAATATGCCCACAGTAAGAAACTGCAGTTCAAGACATAGCTAGTTACATCCCGCCTCAAAGCGGTGATGTACAGTGATACCTCTACTTACGAATGTCTCTACTTACGAAATTTTCTATTACGAAATTTCTCAGCAGGAAAATATTGCCTCTACTTCCGAAGGAAATTTCGACTTACGTAATGTAAAAACATAGTATCGGCTGATTCTCGAATCTCCCACAGGTTCATGAACGCAGCATTCTCATAGCTGCTCTGCCATTGGCTATTACCTATTGCGTACTTCCTGGCATCCCATTGGCTAAGACGGATGCCACTCCACCTCTGTGTGGAGCTAGATCAGTGCTTATGCAGTGTCTCGGCATTCGGCACCCATGAGGTAGTCTAATAGTTTTGCTCAAATATAATAACTTTTTGAGTACGTATTCGCTATGGACCCCAAGAAAGTGACGGAGAAAGGAGGAAAAGAAAAGAGGAAGAAAAGAGTTTTTTTGTCCATACAAACAAAGCAAGAGATCATAGAAAGGCATGAGAAAGGGAAGCGTTTGGTTGATCTCGTCAAAGAACATGGCCGAAATGAATCTACAGTCGCCACGTTATTAAAACAAAAGGACGTTTAAAGACTTTAAGGCATCGCGTAGGTGGTTGGAGAAGTTCAAAAGGAGGACTGGAATTCTCTGTTGTTCGGCATCATGAGATAGGAGCGCATGAACCAAAGAGGGCAAAAAACAATGGGGACAGCTGTTAAAAGGTAAATGACTGTCATTATTATCCTTTACCCTATTCTTTGTTTTTTACGTTATGCACAACTCTCATTTATTGTATAATAATCTAATCGCAACATGTATTTGTTACATGTTTTGATGCATTTTTATGCTTTGTAAAACATTTATGTCGGAATTTTTGTGGGCTTGGAACGGATTAGGGCATTTGCATGGAAAACGCGTCTCTACTTTCGTAATTTTCTACTTACGTAATTTCTTCCGGAACCAATTAATTTCGTAAGTAGAGGTACCACTGTATTGTAATTTGCTATTGCCATCACTATCACCACTTTTACCTTGTGCTGATATGACTGGTTTGACTTCATCTTTAACAGCTTCTGTGAGTCAAAAACAACATTTTATGACTTTGTGAGTATTATTTTGCTCTTGTGATAAAATTATTATCAAGAAGTACTTATAAATGAACCAATAATGCATCTGCTTTACCTTTCTTAGCAGGAGCTCCTTTTACTTTAACCTTTGGAACTTCTGTCACAAAATACATGCTTAGTTTAGCTGTTTCATTAAAATTTTCATTAAAACAACATTGTCACTGACAAACTATAAGCCGATAGTGTCTTAGCTTAACATTTTATATATCTTGCTGTGAAGCTGCATAACTCCACGTAGAATTTAAAGTGTTACCTGACAGGTCAGATCAGTGTGTGTTTTGTTTGTGATGAAACACACTGTAGATCACACTGAGCCTGTTACTCACCTGTTGTGGTCACATTCATACGCTCCTTCTTTAAGACAGGAACAATCAGCTTTTTGACAGCTTTCAGCACCTTTACTTCCTTCTTGGGCTCATCAGCTGAAATGAACAGAAAACTTATTCTATGGTGTCATTACTATGGTGTTTTTTAGATTTTACAATGTATTGCACATTATTTCTGATGAAATCTGATCAATATAATGTCACACAGCTGAAACATTTCTGAAGAATTTATTACATCAATTCATTGAAAGTGATAATATGATAATAATTAAATTTTTGTAACAGAAGAGTCAAAAATACACGACTGAAAGAGGTAATTTGAAACATGGGTAGTTTTGAGCTGTTTGTAACAATACATGTTATTTGATGATGACGGTTTGTTTCTTATTTCATTTAAACATCTGGGTGCATGTTGTTTCACTCCAACATCCATCAAGGATCAACCACAGGTAAAATGTGCTGTGACCTGCTTCTTAGCTGTAGTGACTCACCTGCTTTTGTAACGTTAAGATGCTCCTTTTTTAGGACGGACACAACCTCCTTCTTGAGTACTTTGATTCTCCTTTTCAGTTTAGAGTCTGATAAACAGAGCAGCAGATTGACGAGGATCACGTTGGTATGCAGGATATCAATACGTTATACGTTATGTTTTCCCCACCATGTTCGTTTAATTGTATATTATGCTAAATATTGCAGTTTAACTGTTGAATGGATTCCATTGGGTTTCTCTAAAAATAATTAGTCTAGAGAAGCTACACATATCCACAAGAGGACAACTAATTATCCTCAAGTGTTAATCTCCATTTATATCTAAAGCTTTTGGTAACAATAGTCAGTGGAACCATACAGTATATTGTGAAATCATTGAAATCATGGCGTTGGTGGTCGAATCAAACCTGTCTTTGTGTCTCTCTTCTTAACAGGTTCTTTGGGAGTCTTCTTGATGTCTTTCTCTTCTTTGGAAGACTTGGTTGCATGCAGTTCTTTGTGAGAGATCTTTTCTGGTTCTTTTGCTTCAGCGGGGATTCTCTTGACATCAACCTTCAAGGGCTTCTCTTCTATTTCTACTTTTTCCTTCACAGAAGCCTTCTTTTGGTCTTTTTCCAACCTAAATTTTTTATCCTCAACAGGTGCTGTTTCTTTAGATGATTTAATTACTTCCTTTACAGAAAGCCTATCCTTTTCTTTCTCTTTCTTGAAAAGATTCTTTATGTCTTTCGGAAGTGACTTCTTTTCTTTGGAGGGCTTCACTTGTTTGTCTACTTCAGAAGGTTTCTTAATGTCTTTATCTTCCTTGGATGGTTTTGTTACTTCTGCTACTTCTTTAAATGGCTTTTTCACTGTTTTCTCTTCTTCTTTAGATGGCTTCTTTACCTCTGCCTTTTCTTTAGGTGGTTTCTTTGCTTCTGCTTCCACCTTAGATGGTTTCTTTACTTCTTTCTCTTCTTTTGATGGCTTCTCTACTTCTGCCTGTTTAGATGGTTTCTTTACCTCTGCCTCCTCTTTAGATGGTTTCTTTACTTCTTTCTCTTCTTTAGATGGCTTCTTTATTTCTGCCTCTTCCTTAGATAGTTTCTTTACTTCTTTCTCTTCTTTAGATGGTTTCTTGACTTCTGGCTCTTCCTTAGATGGTTTCTTTACTTCTACATCTTCCTTGGATGGTTTCTTTACATCTTTCTCTTCTTTAGATGGTTTCTTGACTTCTGGCTCTGCCTTAGATGGTTTCTTTACTTCTTCATCTTCTTTGGAAGTTTTCTTGATTTCTTTATCTTCTCTAGATGGTTTCTTGACTTCAGCCTGTTCCTTGGGTAGCTTCTTTACTTCTTTCTCTTCTTTGGATGGTTTCTTGACTTCTGGCTCTTCCTTGGGTAGCTTCTTTACTTCTTTCTCTTCTTTGGAGGGTTTCTTTATTTCTGCCTCTTCCTTAGATAGTTTCTTTACTTCTTTCTCTTCTTTAGATGGTTTCTTGACTTCTGGCTCTTCCTTAGATGGTTTCTTTACTTGTACATCTTCCTTGGATGGTTTCTTTACATCTTTCACTTCTTTAGATGGTTTCTTGACTTCTGGCTCTGCCTTAGATGGTTTCTTTACTTCGTCATCTTCTTTGGAAGTTTTCTTGATTTCTTTATCTTCTCCAGATGGTTTCTTTACTTCTGCCTTTTCCTTAGATGGTTTCTTTACTTCTTTATCTTCTTTAGATGGTTTCTTTACTTCTGCCTCTTCCTTAGATGGTTTCTCTATGTCTTTCTTTTCTTTAGATGGTTTCTTTACTTCTTTGGGAGTTTTCTTGACTTCGGTTTTTTCTTTATATAGTTTCTTGACTTCTTTGTCTTCTTTGGATGACTTCTTTACTTCTGCCTGTTTAGGTGGTTTCTTTACTTCTTTCTCTTCTTGGGATGGCTTCTTTACTTCTGCCTCTTTCTTAGATGGTTTCTTTACTTCTTTCTCTCCTTTGGATGGCTTCTTTATTTCTGCCTCTTTTTTAGATGGTTTCTTTATTTCTTTTTCTTCTTTAGATGTTTTTTTGAATTCTGGCTCTTCCTTAGATGGTTTCTTTACTTCTGCATCTTCTTTAGATGGTTTCTTGACTTCTGGCTCTTCCTTAGATGGTTTCTTTACTTCTGCATCTTCCTTGGAAGTTTTCTTGACTTCTTTCTCTGCTTTGGATGGTTTCTTGACTTCTTCCTCTTCTTTAGATGTTTTCTTTACTTCTTTAAGCTCTTTGGATGTTTTCTTTACTTCTGCCTCCTCTTTAGTTGGTTTCTTGACTTCTTTATCTTTTCTAGATGGTTTCTTGACTTCTTCCTGTTCCTTGGATGGTTTCTTTACTTCTTTCTCTTCTTTGGATGGCTTCTTGATTTCTGCCTCTTCCTTAGATGGTTTCTTTACTTTTTTCTCTTCTTTGGAAGGTTTCTTTCCTTCTTTTTCTTCTTTGGATGGTTTCTTGACTTCTTCCTCTTCTTTAGATGTTTTCTTTACTTTTCTCTCTTCTTTGGAAGTTTTCTTTATTTCTTTCTCTTCTTTGGATGTTTTCTTTAATTCTTCCTCTTCCTTAGATGGCTTCTTTACTTGTTCCTTTTCCTTAGATGGTTTCTCTATGTCTTTTTCTTCTTTGGATGGTTTCTTTAATTCTTTACCTTCTTTGAAAGTTTTCTTGACTTCTTTCTCTTCTTTAGATGGTTTCTTTACTTCTGCTTCTTCCTTAGATGGTTTCTTTACTTCTTTCTCTTCTTTAGATGTTTTCTTTACTTCTGCTTCTTCCTTAGACGGTTTCTCTGTGTCTTTCTTTTCTTTAGATGGTTTCTTTACTTCTTTATCTTCTTTGGGAGTTTTCTTGACCTCTGTTTTTTCTTTATATAGTTTCTTGACTTCTTTGTCTTCTTTGGATGACTTCTTTACCTCTGCCTGTTTAGGTGGTTTCTTTACTTCTCTCTCTTCTTTGGATGGTTTCTTTACTTCCGCCTCTTCCTTAGATGGCTTCTTGACTTCTTTCTGCTTCTTAGATGGTTCCTTTACTTTTTTCTCTGCTGTCAATGGCATCTTTGCTTCAGTTTCTTCTTTAGATTGTTTCTTTACTTCTACCTCTTTAGGTGGCTTTTTGACTTCTTTTTCCACCTTATATGGTTTTTTGACTTCTTTCTTTTCCTTAGATGGTTTCTTTACTCCTACAACTTCTTTAAGCGGTTTCTTTATTTCTGCCTCTTCTTTAGATGGTGTTTTTAGTTCTTTATCTTCTTTAGATGATTTCTTGACTTCTTTCTCTTCTTTGGATGGCTTCTTGACTTCTTTTTCCTCTGTAAGTGGTTTCTTTACTTTTCTCTTTTCTTTGGATGGCTTCTTTACTTCTGTCTCTTCCTTAGATGGTTTCTTTACTTTTGTCTCTTCTCCAGATGGTTTCTTTATTAATTTCTCTTCTTTAAATGGCTTCTTGACTTCTTTTTCTTCTGTAAGTGGTTTCTTTATGTCTCTCTTTTCTTTAGATGGCTTCGTAATTTCTGGCTCTTCCTTAGATGGTTTCTTTACTTCTTTGTCTTCTTGAGATGTTTTCTTTATTTCTATCTCAATTTTAGATGGTTTCTTTATTTCTATCTCAATTTTAGATTTCTTTACTATCTCTTCTTGGGGTGGTTTCATTTCTTCCTTCTCTTCTTTTGTTGGTTTCTTTATTTCCTTCTCTTCTTTGGATGGTTTTTTGACTTCCTTCTCTTTAGGTGGTTTCTTTACTTCTTTCTCTGTTTTGGATGGCTTCCTTAATTTCTTTTCTTCTTTAGATGGTTTCTTTACTGCCTTGTCTTCTTTGGTAGGTATCTTGTCTTCTTTCTCTTCCTTAGATGATTTTTTGATTTCTTTCTCTTTCAAAAGTGGTTTCTTTACTTGTTCCTCATCTGAACACAATTATTTTTAAAAATATCATCCACTATTATTTACTTCATATCCTACCACAATTATTATTGGGTGTGTAAAGTGATCAAGGTGGTTTACACACCCTAAATAAATCAAAATATTTAGCACCATGTAATTTTGGCTATATGTCAATAAATTGCTCTTGATGTGTAATTACCTTTGGCCTTCTGTAGTTTTTTCTCAAGGAGTTCTGCTCTTAGCTTTTCTTCCTTTAATTGTACCTCAGCAGCTGCTTCTATTTTGTCCTCCACCTCTTTCCCCCCTTCCTTTGCAGCTTCTGCCAGGTCTGTAAATAACAGCATATTTTCACAGATAAAACTCAGGTCTTTCTGTGTAAGGAGTACATTCTAGCAATAGAATCAGTTTGTTAGCTATGGGATCATTTGAGTCATTGTGTTTCCACCTGTATAAATCCGCAGTTTTGAGAATTGGAATGATTTAATGATTTGCCCAAAGAATTACATAAAAAATGTTTTCAGCTAAAGACAACCTGATATTTTCAATGATGATGCTTGTGTTTGATTATTAAGTAATGATATCCTACGAATGGACAGCACGTTGAATAGAAATGTGTGACATTTCTGCTGATAGACCTGGACAGGATAAATATAACAGTCATCCCTTCTCAAACAACTATTCCTAAAATCTAATCCACTCTAATCCGTTCAGTCTGTAAAAACATCTTTTTCATTGAAAAAAAAAAAAATCATGCTGATGCTTTCAAAATGGTACTAAATGCAGATTTAAAGGTTGTTATTCACAGTCAAAAAACAAATGAACACAAAAACACAAGTAAAAATCTGAAATTTGACACGTGTCATTGAATGATATCTGATTATTATTATAACTGATATCCTGTCTCAAGTCATTCCATGTCTTTTACTAACATCTTAAAAAGTGCAGATGGTACAGTTAATTTACATTCATATATATATATATATATATATATATATGCTGTGTACTTTATTAATCCCGGAGGAAATTGTTAAAAAAATTACACATTGGTCGGGAATCGAACCCGGGTAAACTGCTTGGAAGGCAGTTATGCTTACCACTATACCACCAAGGCCACACCATTCATTATTACCTGTCAGAAAATAAATTCAGAAAGTGTGGTGATGAAATCAATGTACCTTTTTCATGTTGGGCTCTGGATCCGACTCTCCTGAGCCTTTCAAAGGGAATGTGAACTTTCCTCCTTCGTTTATGTTCTGTTTTCACGTCGTTGTTCTCGTCATGATCATCGATAATGTTAGTGTGTCGATCTTTGTCAACAACAGTCAGTTCTTCTCCTTCCTCATCATCAATTTCTGCACTGACATTGTCAAGTTTTGTGACTGACAGGATTTCTAGCTCTAGATAGTGGACAAATGTCTCTTTGTTTTCATCTTCATTATCTGCCTCCATGACAATCTCCTCTTCATCCTGTTTTTCTTCTCTCTCATCCTCCTCTTCAAAGAACTCATCATCACCAAGGTGTAAAACTTTGTAGGTCTGTTCATTTTTTACAAACTCATCTTTCACATCAGTGACAATTATTTCAATGTTTTCTTCAACTTGTTGTCCGTAGAAATTTTTATCATCAATAGCCTCCTTACTGACCACTTCTTCTGTTTTTGTCTCCCATTCCTCTTCATTCTCCTCCTCCTGTCCTTCCTGTATCACCAGACCCTCTGTGGAGTTTTCCTCTTCCATGTCTTTGAAAATAGGTTCATTTTTTGTCTCCTCATCTTTAGCTTCTGCACCATCATCGGTTTGTGTTTTTTCCTCCTTATCATCTAGTGCATTTTCAGCTTTCGTCTCCTCTTCGTCATCTTTAACTTCTGCACCTTCATCAGTGCTTGTTTGTTCCTCCTCCTCATCTATTTCATTTTCAGTTTTTATCTCCTCATCCTCCTCTGATTGTAATGCATTATCACTAGTAATTGCTTCTTTATCCTCCTCTATGTCCTCATCACCAAGAGTATCATCTTCAGTTATTGTTTCCTCCTCCTCCTCTTCTTCATCTTCCACCAAAATATCTTCAGGTTTTCTTTCCTCCACATTCTCATCAATGAATAAATCATCTGTTTTGGTCTCATCCTCTTCTACTGTTTTCGCCTCTTCTTTTTCCTGATCTTGTACAGCAGCATCTTCAGTTGTTGTCACCTTTTCCTCTTCCTCATTGTCTTCTTCCAAAATCTTTTCAGGAATTTTGTCCTCCACCTCTTCATCTTGGACTAAATCTTTTGTTCTGTTCTCATCCTCTTCTAGTGTTTGCTCCTCCTCTCCCTCCAACTTATCTTCTGCTGAATTGACATCAGCTTTGGTTTCCTCCTCCTCCTCCTCTTTTCCCTCAGTATCTTTTTCTAAGACATCTTCAGGTTTTTGGTCCTCCAACTCATCTTGGACTAAATTTTTTGTTTTGCTCTCATCCTTTTCTAATGTTTGCTCCTCCTCTTCTTCCACCTCAACTGCTATTGAATTGATGTAATCTGTTGTTTCCTCCTCCTCCTCATGTTTTATCGCAACATCTTCAATGATTGTACCCACCTCCTCTTCCTCACTATCTTCCACCAAAATATCTGCAGGTTTTTCATCCGCCCTCTCATCCAGGCCTAAATATTCTGCTTTCTTCTCATCTACTGTTTCCTCCTCCCCTCTGTCCAGCTCTCCCCCCAGCTCCTCCTCATCCATTATCTCCTCTTCCATCTTTATTTCCTCCTCCTCCTCTGCTTCTAATTCACCCTCCTCTGCTTTGATAGTGCTCTTTGCTTGTTCTTCTTCACCCTCCATAATTTCTGCATGCTCCTTTGTTTTAACTTCATCTTCCTCCTCCTCTGCTTCTTCCTTTTTAGTCTCATCATCAAGGGTTGCGTCATCCTCCAGAGATGGTTGATGTTCTGTTTCTTGAAGCCTCGCTATTGACGTGATTAATAAAAAATTAATTCCTGTGATTGATCTTGAACCTGGCAAATTAATGTGTCTATTAAAGAATAAGTGTGTGAATACCGTCATCTTGCTCAGCCTCTATCATATCTGCATCACTAACAGGTTCAATAGGGTCTTCAGCCTCGCCCTCCATCTCTGAGCCTGGGAATCCACTTAACTCTGCATCAGCAGCGACTGCATCTTTGGCAGCAAGCATGATCTCTGTAACTGCATGATTAACCCATGTGACCCGTCTGATCTGACTTTCACATATTTGGCATTTGTACAACAACAAACTTTGTTTTACATTCAGCTGAAATTTGTCAGTGTGAAATGGAAAATTAACTTTGAACATCAACATAATGTAAAGTACGTGCTGTGGTTACTGACTGTCCTTGTGGTTTTATCATGAAAATTTTTTTGTCAACAAATCTCCAGAAATAAACAAATATCAGGTAACTTAACTCGTTAAATTAAATGTATACTTTTCAATCAATCTTTACATAAAAAGAGGTAAATAGTGCCTTTGTTGAGGTTGAGTTTCAGTATTAATACATCAGTGTTCCTGTTGAAATGACTCATTTTCCTGAATAAATGAGTCAATACTCTTACTATAATGTAATACTTTAAGCTGAATATCAAATATAAATTTTGAAAGTAGACATTATGAGATTATGGTTTTGATGCTGATAAAAGTTCACAAGTTTCTCTAAGTTTATTTCTAGAGTGAACTTGAAATCTGAAAATGTCCAGTAAACCCAGTTCATCCAATAGGAATATCTGGCACATTAGTGATAAGAGAAAGAAATTCAACATTGTTTTCAGTATTATTAAAGGAAAACGTTAAATGTAGAAACGTACTGAGCACTAAATCAGTAAAATTAATATTTTTAATGTTGATTTTTTTAAATTAAAATTTTCCAGGGATTTGTTGACATAAATAAAAACATATAATGCTTTTTATTGAATTGTTCCCTCAACATTAACACCCACAATGACAACAGTCTATAACACTCTGAAGGCTATTGTTTGACCCTCATTGTCTGATGTACTGACAAATTCATGCAGTAAGAACATGAAATAGGTCACTTGAAAACACACGTCACTCAGTACAAACAATCCAGTTACATACATACAGGAAATCAAACATGTTTAAATTGTTGTGATACAGACAGTTCAATCAGTTGTACAGATAATGCTTGGACAATGCAATTCCAAATGGAGCATAATACAATGAATTTCATGCTCCATATCTATTTTTTAATAAATTAAAAAATTTCTGAGATAAACTCAATATTATAACACACATATTTCGTATAAAAAATAGCTTGACAAACAGAGGGAGAAATGTAGTCACCAAACCATAGAGACGTTTATAATAAGACAGACAATGGTTATGATTTGTTTGTGTTATAGTTTGGTCATGCCAAAGAAAGAAACGTGTCAAATACAGTTTATTCAAACAGGGTGTGCATACAGAGTCATCATATTTGTTTCACGCTGAACACGATAGAAGGCAGCACCGAGCCAAGTTCACACAGAGTAGTAAGAAAAATAAAGTAAAGTAAATAAACATGCATGAAATGAAAATTGAACACACATGTGCAAAAATGGACATTGTAATGCATTTGTGTGATTGTAATGTATTTGTGTGTACAGTGATGGCAGTGTTGTCTTACCTTTTTCTAAAGGTGGGAGAAATTCACCTACGTTTCAAAAAAAGGAAAAGAAAGTCAGTCTTTAAGAAATTATTTTGAGCTTTTTCATAATAACCCTGTTGTCATTACTTACCTTTCCTGTGTACAAAATGCATATCAGATGGTGAGACTACAGTTTCATCTAAACAGAGGGAAAAACCCCCCACAATTTTAATTGCTGTCTCCATCTGGGAAGAGACTTAACATGCCAACTAAAACTGATTTTTAAAAAGTCTGACCTTTTTCAGTCACTACGTTTACAACTGGTGCTGCAGCAGGTTTACCTAAAACAAAAGAAAACAATACAGTAAAATATGCATCAATATATGTATGTATGTGTTTGTGTGTGAAGAAATAAAATAAAAGAAGCATACCTCGATCACTAGTAATCATGCTTGACATGTAAGCCAGGAACACATCTTTCTTGTCTGTGAACTCCAACAGGGCATCTTCAACAACTTTCATGGGGTCAATGGACACTTCAGGCATGATCCCTGAAATATTATCACACCAAAACATCAGCCACACAACATAACGCTAAAAAATACATTGTTATATTGTTGACTTTCTCTTCCATCACCATTCTTATTCATATCTTTTTCTCTTTGTCCAGAGGAATATACAACACATTAAAACATGCATACAATGGAGCTGATATATTGCGACATGTTAAGAAAGACCTTTTTCATTTATCAGCGTTTTGGAGATGTAACTCAGAAAGTCATTTATCTGTTCTGTTGTTCTCCTCAGAGCTGCTGTTGGACTGAATCCTACAGCTTGTTGGATCTCTGCCAACAGAAAAATCAAAGTGAGAACTGCAGGCAGCAGAAGAGTAAACATGGAAGAAGTGTTCATCCTGTTACTTAATGAAGGTATGTAGCTATTACCAGTAATATTGGATTAAAGTATCAAAAATAAATGTAGTCAATGTACAGAAACAATTATTTATCTGGGTAATAAATACGACATACATTAGGTAAAGGTTAAGAACCATGACAGTCACTGCACCTTTTATTGTGTCCAATATTACATCCATGACTGCACAGAGGACATCCCGGATGTTTCCTGCTATTCCACTCACAAAGTCATTCACAGCATTGAAAGCATTCCTTCCAATGACCACTGGGTCAATGAAGCTGATGTCAGTGATTCCTGAGGACGTGCATCCAGACAAAAGACACATCAGTTCATTTAAATTTGTTTTTGTTACACAGTAAATACTGTTGATTTAGTGATAAATCAAAAGAAGGAAAAATGATATTTAAAGTAAATATGTATTAGTAATATAAAGATTTAAATATGAAGCTGGTACCTGTTATTATGTCAAGGAATTTGTCTACGATGGCACAGAGCACGTCACGGATGGAGCCCACCATTCCACTCACAGTGTTGTTAGTCACATTGAAGACATGTCTGCCAATGACCACAGGGTCCATGAAGCTAACATCAGTGGTTCCTATGGAAACACAAGACAGACGGCGGATGAGCACAAAAGACCAGATTGTAAAATCTGTGATGTGCTTTATGAAATAGAAACCACAAGTTTAACGACAATCACCTTTCACTACATCCAGAACCGTGTCCAGAATGGTGCAGAGCACATCCCGGATTTTGCCAACCACTCCGTTTATTAACTCATTAGTGACACTGAAGACACGTCTGCCTGTCAACACTGGGTCAAAGTAGCTCAAGTCTATAATTCCTGCAGGAGAAAAGGTTATGTGAAAGGCATACATCAATGCTTTGGAATACAATCTAGCAAAAATATTGAAGTATAGGTTTAATTGCTTGAATGACTTACATTGTTTTGACTAATATTGTGTTACTTGTGTGCAAATGAAGACGGAATGCAGTTAGAAATAAAGATAAATACAGGGAGTACATACCTTTATTTATTTTCGATATAATTTCCAGTACAGAATCCACAGCAGCACAAAGTGTGTCCCTGAAGGAGCCCAGGACTCCACACATGATGTCATTAGTTGAGTGGAAAGCTCTTCTACCGATGGTCACAGGGTCAACGTAACTGAGGTAGAAGTTCCCTGTGTTTTTCACGAGGCGGAGGTTTATTGTAAAGTCCACCTAATAATGCTGACATCTTTATCACCCGGTTGAGTTTGTTGTCTTACCTTCCTCATCTGAAAAGTAGCGAACAAATCCATCTTTTGCTTCGATTAGTTCTTCTGCAGCATAAGTGGCAGCAGACATGGGGTCACTCAAATCAGGTGCACATTCTAGTGGCACAAAAATAAGAGTCACATGTTCCATCCATCCACTTCCTTATAAACGAGAGTTACATATTGTTCTGCGTATTTCAAAGGTGTTTTTCTCTTAAGCACCTTGGAACTTGTGAAGCAGACTGGATACTTCCTCAACGGCGTCGTTAACAGCTTGAACAGGGTCCGTCATGATTTGCTGAATGTCTGGGAGTTAAAATGGACATAAAGATGATTAGCATCATGATAGAAGATCTGAATCAATTCACTTGTAAATATTTGGGACCCACCAGGAACGGTCTTGTACTCCACAAAGTCAAACATCACTATTCCCACAACCACCCAGGACAGGAGAGCAGCAAGAGCGATCAGGAGCTCCGCGGACGTCTTGAGCTTCCCGAGGAGCCCCAGGCCTTTGGCCCTGGCGGATCCTCTCCGTGCTGCCACTCCATTAGCCCCAATGGCTGTGGAGGAAGATTATAAATACTAGAATCTGTGAACTCACACATAGGATTACACATTTTTCACTAAATTAGAAAATATGATTGCTTCATCTGTGGAAGTTCTTCATGGTTATTGTTTATTCAGAGCGTAACACAAAAACCTTGCTAAAAGCAACAACCTCAATTGGATTAGCACAAAGAATAAATCGATACCCAATTTTTCCAACTAATTGATTACAAATAATGATTTGAAACAGAAGCTTCAATATTACTTTCTCCAGCTGCAGTAGAAAAAACATTCTATTATGCTTATGGATGAAATAAACAATGCTGTTCAAATCTGGGGGTTATTAATCATTTGAGGATCATAGCAAAGTGATGGAGAAATTCAAATTTCCTACAGCTTTGAAAATCCACTTTTTATTTTTCAAAAATCTACTATTTCCCATTAATTTAATGACTGCAGCAATATGGAATGAACACAGTCACGACTGAGTGAAATCTCTCACCTAAATGTTGCTGACTTTAATTTTACCAGCTCCAATGTCATCCTCTGGACACTGGAGCTAAATCACAGGTGAAGGATGTTTCCTGTGTCGCTCAAAGTAATAAACTTTACACGGTGAAGACAGAGTGTCTAAACTTACTTTTTATCAAATTAGAACCTCTGCCTGTGTATCGTATCAACATGCAAAGTTTAATATGAATGAGATGAAAGTGATAGAAAATGTGACACACAATGTTGGAATTTGAAATTTCCGCTGAATTTCTTTAAGACCAAAACAGGGAACAAATAATTAAAAAGACATTAATTTAAAGAGGTCTGTTATTCACATTTTATGTGATTATCCTAAATTGGCATAGACATGATTCCAGTAGATAATAAAATATTGAAAAGGTTTAAGAGACAATGCTGCTTGATAAACTTGATCAATAGAAAAATATTTGAGTAGAGGATCTGTCTAAACTTAAGCTAGTTCTGACTACTAAATGACCATGCACACAATCACACTAATCTTGAACAACAACCTAAAATTAGGAAAGAATTCAGTGTGGGTGTGTTATGATGCGTGTCATTGTTGTTCTTTCTGAACATGTAGTTGCATGTCTTGTTTTGCGTACTTAGTTGTGTGTGGGAAAAAAGTTGCTGTCTTTGAGGCAGCTAATGGGGATATAAATGGTAAAAGAAATTAACAGTAGAATAGTCTTTTAATAGCATTAAAAAGCATCTTTTTACTAGCGTCAACACTGATGTACTGTACCAAATTAAACCTGGTGCCAAACAGTCCAAGATACGTGCATGACTTATGAGTCACATCCTCATTTACAAATACTGGATTAAGCTCAAAGCAGTCTTATGTGTCTAATAAATTATGATAGACAAGTGGTATCAAACTAAATGCACAGTGAAATTTCACTTGCTGTTAGCTCAAACAATTTTTGTTATTATTTATTTCATAAATAATATTTTCTTGTTAAGGAGATTATTGTTTAGGGCGATCACAGACTTATTTTTAAAATCTGTTGAAAGTCGAAGCCAGCTTCAGCAGCAGCCGTGTCTGTCACAGGAGAGATTCAGGCTACATGATATCCTGTATTTATAGCAGCTGACTTTCAACACCGTCCTACGATGACTCATGACATTATAACATCACAACTTCTTTGTTATACAGTATATCAACTCAGCTTTATTTGCTCCTGCAAACCGTGAGAGTAGTTAACTTCAATACTGATGCACTTGTAGCTGTCCTACCTTCAGCCATGGTGACAGAGAGACAATTTCAAGTATTATCTCTTGAGTTGGGGGCAAAGCCGCCTCATGCAGAAGTGAAGGAAAAATCACGGTAATCAGTAAGAATCCAATCAGAGTCCAGTGAAAAAATGCCCCAGATGTTAAATTATTCCATTTCAAAGTGGTGATCGTAGTCTTGATTGCCAAAACATGTAGTCCACAGGTTATAATGAACAGTTGTTTTTTTCAAATGAAGGAAATGGACAATCAAACTTGAAGCTTTCTCCAGATGTTGGGGAATTTAGTGCTGCCGATGGGGCAGCATTGATGAGGGGGATCTAAGAATGGTGGGCAAAGCAAAGCAAAGACAAGACAAGGAAAGAACCAAGCTAAGCAGAGGGCTGGGTAGGGTGAGGGGGTAACACACGCAGTATTCCACCCAGTGTTTTTGGTGCCTCACATGGGTATATGTGACAGCACAGCATGGGGGGCTTCAAGGTAACTTTATCCCCCCAGAAGGTCTTGGTTATTCTTAGCTGGAGCTCTGCACACCAGCTGCTCTGACAGGCCTTTTTTGGCGTTTGAAGGGTGTGTGTCATATCAGTTGGCTCAACCGGGAAACCCGTACTGATGGGATTATCTGCTCACTAAATCGGAATAAATCGGGTGTCCTAGATGAGGAATGGGCAATAATACCTCTGGAAACAATAAAATGTTTTCCTGCCCAGCACCAGCAGATATTACGCTCACATTCATGACTTGCTTTTTCCAACAACAGCCCATTTTGTTCACAGCGTCTTCATTGCTCATCACTTTCTTTTTATGCACTCACAGCTGTTTGTGGTTGTTTCAGCTCAGACATACTGTATGTACAATGTAATGTTTGAAGTTACAAAAAAGGCATTCCAGTAGCTGAAAATGAAGTAGCTTTTATAGACAAGTCACTTTTTGGATCTGATGATGGTAAAAAAAAAATGAAGATATTATAAAAGTTATTACAGTACAAGTAATCCAGAGAGGATGTGAACGTTGTGATAATCCAACTTGTCAGAAGTTCTCCAAAGTCATTGGGGTCCCTTTGGGGACAAATAATGTTCTTCTTAGCAATTCAGGTGTTGGGGTACAACAGTTAACATAACATTGATTGAAAGCCATGCCATTAAATAGTGAGAGAATACGGTTCATAGTGGAATGTTTGAACAAACATGCAGTAAATATACTTTACTGAAATTCATCAATTGTACATCAAGGTAAAATAATACAAATTTCAGATGCACAAAACATAATACTATATAACCAGAAGGTTGTTTTCACAGTAGAGCTGCAGAGCCGGTGGGCACAGGTCTTGCAATCAAGGTGAGCTCCACAGGTACAGGAGGAGGAGCGTATCTCTCCTCCCTCAGCAGCCTCAACAATAAATCCTCAGAGTTCCAAGGCCAGCGGTAAACACATGTGTTCTGAAGCCAGCTCGGGACGTGATTCTGCATTTACATGGTCATTTTGTAGAAAAGAAATATTTGAGTGAAAACAAGAAAAATTGTGGAGTAACTGAAAAAAATAGCTAAAAATAAATAAAAGTAAATGTTTTTTTTTTTTTTTTTAAGAAATAAAAGTCTTTCTGACCAGGGATGCATTGAGGAAGAGAACCGGTATGAATCTGAAATTCAAGCTGCCTTGCAGGATGAATTCTTTTTGCATCTGGAAAAATAGAATTTGAAGTCTAAGCAACTATTTGCAATCCGTTTTCTGAGTGTTGTGACTCATTTGCACAAAGACCAAACATAAACTCACCATGGTGTGAAAATATCTGGTGTGTAGACCATGTCTGTCTACCACAGAGCTCTCAATGTCTGCCTTGTACTGTGGACTGATGGCGATGATGATCAGGGTTGAAGGCTGTTAAAACACATCCCAGACTGCTTCACTGCCTGATAAAACTACTTTAATTCAACAGACTAAAGGTAAAGCTGACATTAAGTTTGGACACAATAATTCTAATTTGATTATTGTAATCATTTAGTGCTATTCAGTTTTATATTTAGCCATTATCTAGTCACACCACCATTATTACTACGTCTATTCTAACTCGGCAATAGTAGTGCAGGACTGAACGGAGTGTTAAATTAGTCATTCACTTACATCTTTTAGATACCTGTCCATCTTCTTGTTGTCATCTGTGCATCTAGGGTTGTCTAATATTCCAATCTGTGAAATGACATCCAGAGCTGTGAATGTTCTGATGTGTTTTAATAAAATGTGCAGCATTTGAGAGAAGAAGTAGCTCACAGGGAGAAAACCTTGTTTTCTCAGGAAGTCTGTGAAGGCAACCATCTCTGAAGCGGCATCCGAAGAATAAGTTATAAATATGTTTCCTGAGAAGAGCAGAAAGAATTTATGTTTAGACAATACAAAGATCTTTTTTGGGTTTATTTTAATTTTGCTCACCTCCTGCTTAAACTACAAAAGGATCATTTGACTTTACACCCTCATTGAATATAATTTTATACCTAATACTCCCACAAACAAGCCTTTTCCTGCACTGTGCCAAAACACAAATCGATGACGCACAAACCATGACAAATGTCTTTATGAAGGAGCGCAAAGAGACTCACGGCACTCCTCAGGCAGATTGATTGCTCTCCTTTCCTCACGTGGATGTGTAGCACACACCTCCATTCTGGCTGAACTGGAGTTCATTTCGCTCACCTGTGACATGCTCTCCATGGGGGGGAGGAAAAACTGTGGCACGTTCACCGAGACACCTCCCTGAGCAAAGCTGCCATTAATGAAGTCATTATGAAATCAGACCCTGAAGCCATTGGAAAGGAAAACAAAGTCTTCTTTGTTCAGTTCTAACATCTGATGGGCATGTGTAATATGCAAAGCATGGACTGTGACAGCATGTGGTGCACGGCATGTGATTTAATACTGAGGCATGGAGGAACTTTGTCTCCTACTGGACTAGTTATAGTTACTAGTAGTTATTCCCTTTTTACCACTTCTGGGCATCAATCCATGGCCCTCTGTGCTGGCTGGGGGCAGAGTGGAGGCATCGCTGAAGTGAGTTTTTGTTGACTCCTACAGAGAGAGATCATACGTGACCTCACACTTTAAACATTTCATTGTGCACATCAGTTGAGAATAAGCAAAACACGTTTTAATAAACTATTACATAAGAGGGTCTTGAAAGCACAGATATGCAGAGACACTGACCATTTCCTATAGTTTTAAAAATTTTGCAGCATGTTTAGATTTCCATAAATATCCAAAAGATTATAATAAAACAATTGTGAAAGTTGCCTTCCTGGTGCACAAGCTCTTTATCTTTCTGTACAGTCAGTACACGTTACAGATAATACTCATGCACCTACAGCAATCTGAAAACAATTTTAACTTGTGGGCACTTATTTTGTGTTTTTTAGACAATGTTATACCATTTTCTCCCTTCCAGTAAAAGAAAAAAAAACAAAAAACTTCCATACCGTGATTGTACATCATGTGAAGAGGTGCAAAGGATTCAGAGTACTGACAAGCAGCATCAGACCTTAGTGGCAAAGTCAATTCATTATTTTCCTCCGGCCTTCTGAAATGATAAATACGAATTATTTTATCTCAAATTAATTTTTTAAGAAAGCGTTTCACTTAATTCTTTGATGTTCTAACCTATTTCCTTACCTAGAAATGCCACCACCCATCCTATCTCCCACAGGAGGAGGGCAACAGCCATGAGGATGATAGTGATGATGATGATAATTATGATGGATTTTCATCCCAGCAGGAACCTCTCTTCTACCTTCTGGATCTTTGAGCTGCAACAGCTTTTTATTCAATGCAACATAAGCAGGAGGCTGAAACATTTGGTTCACCCGTCTGACTCCACATGGAGATTTTGGATAGAAATTATCTGCATCCATAAATCTTGGCAGGAATTTATCATGGTAAGGATGAGCAGGAAATATCTGGTTTACTGTGACTTCAGGGTCCAAAAGTTGATCGGAACTCGGTGGTTGATTCGTGACTTTCATTTGTGATTCATCCATCTTAACCAGATTTCTACACTGGCTGAAACACAGAAGAAATGTTAGCCATTTGAGGATGAAGGTAACAAACATGGCATCTGGTTCAAATGAGACTTTGACTTCACTTAGAAATACATACTGTAAATACTAAACAACATACATTGAAGGTGTGTTGTACTTACTGTGATAAGCAGCTTCATCGACTCACCTGTTCTCTGCTGGATTCTTTGAACTCTTGTGGGTGTATAGACTTGTGCTTGTGTGACAACCTGCTATATGCAAATTCCTCTCTGCATAGGCAATGACCAATCAGAGCCAGGGTTGCAGTATTTGTGTTTCTAAGCCAGATGAAGCCATATTTTACCCTGACAAAAAAAACAAATAAAAACCATACAAAAAAAAAACCCTAGTAGGAGTTTCTACTTACGCTTAGATCACTGATTGCTGGCCATTTTTCTTCCGGCGTGTTCTCTGACGGTAGGTAGCAGCTAAAGCAGGCAGAAGTGGAACACATTATTTTTGGGGGGAATCGGAGAATGACTCGTGGTTTAGGTATAAATGGATTATTCTAAAAAACGCTAAATATAAATGTTATATTACAGTTACGTTAATGTAAATACAGACGGTGGTGATGGGAAGATTGTTTATTTCAAAACCAGTTGTGCACAACTAACAGACAGACAATAAATAATGTAGAGACCAAAATAATTTTTCTAATATCTACAAATCAAAGTGATTTGAAGATGAGTTTTTGCACATTTTTAGACATGTGAAAACCAACTTAAATACACACTGAACTAGTGTCCTATCCTAGGATGGAATTTCACACCCAGATGGAATTTTTATACTCACGGATGATAAAAATGTCACCCTTGGAAAAACAAAAATCACACAGTTGTTAAACTTAAAACCAATAAATGCTAAAAAGAAAAAAATACAATGAAATTAACATGTTTGGTCTCGTTGAAAAAAAAACAAACATGGTAGATACACATTTTGAAGGGACAAATGCACACTTCATTTCCTGTCATGTGAGTGGCAGTTTGTATGTTTGGCAGCTGAAGCAAAAACACAAAATTTCTTACACAGCCTAATGCCATACAATAATGCAACGTACACTTTAAAATATCGCCAGTATAATAAGCAGTCAGCTGAACGATGGTTACAGTTGGAGAGGATGTCAACCTCTTTTTCAACTACAAGAAGCAGGAACTAAAAGTTACTTTAGGCCTATCAATAAATCATTGGCTGAAGCTAACATGAGGTGAATGCACTTAATATTAGTGCAGGTGGCATACAAGTCTGAATGTAGGAGTCCATGATGCATCAAGTTAGTGTGTAGAAAGCATGAAGGCATTCCGTTACATTATAAGAATATTACTAAACAAGAAAAGGCAAGAACAGGTGTTATAGTACATTTAAATTCCTTGAGAAGAGGAGAGAAGCATTGTTATATTAACCTTGTAAAAAAAGTAGGTGGACTTCCAGAAAAAAAGCTTTCTGAGATACTTCATCACATGTTTTCTAATTATTACCATTCCTAAAATTATTATGTCACAATTCATCTGTGAGCTTCGCATGTTTTTCTAAGATCTGCCAATCTGAGATAACCTTGGAGTAAAAAAAATCCACACATTTCCAAAATATCAAAAGTAATATAAAATGAAACAAAAAAGAGATAAGTAAACAAGCAATTTATATTTACACTACATACAAATTAAACAACACGAATCATTTCATTCATCGATGGCAGTCATTTTTAACTCGTCGGTCATCTGAGTGCCCCCCCCCCTCCAAAATATCCTTTGATTTGATAGTCGGTATTCTGCCAGAGCTGCAAGATCCCTGGAGAATGAAGCTTGGAAGTCAAGAAGTAAATGAGTTTCTAAGAGCGACACAGGATGAGGGGATAGGTGGGGTCTGGCGCCCTCTGCCGGGCGGCCGGTGACATGACATGAAGGAAAAGGCAGCGCTGCTCAGAGATTATCTCCAGGCTGGTACTGAGGCTCTGTGGCAGTGAAGTAGTCCTCCAAAAATGCCTGCAGGTACTCAAAAGTGGGCCTCTCCTCTGGGTCTTTCTTCCAGCACTGCACCATCAGCTCATGCAAGGATATGGGGCAGTCCTGTGGGCACGGCATCCGATATCCCCGCTCCACCTGCTCCAGCACCTCGCGGTTGTTCATGCCTGGAAAGACAAACACAGAGAGACTCAGGAAAAGGTGGCTGAAGACCTATCTGCACAATTGTGGTCCAATATTACAGTCTCCTTTACATTGGAGTTTAACTTACTCAACTAGCAATCATATAATCTACTTTAAACCAGGTATCTGAGTTGTAGGGAGCCCATGGAAGTGAATGTGGTACACACACACAAACATACAGAACAGAGAGTTGAATTGTTGAAAGTCATAATACTGGATCTTCAACTCAATATCAGAGTTTTAAAAATAATCTAATGATAGTCTATTGTCGTTTATTAATTTGTTTCACACAAACACACACAACTAAACCGTCTTGCTTTGCGTGCTGCTCCCTAAAACTGTGATCATTTATTTTGCCTTCTGTAGTCTTAGCACAGACAAAGCGTTTAAAATGTACTTATATGATTTAACCATGAAATGTGTTTTTGTCATCTGACAAATAATAATGTTTTTGATAGTAATTTGATTGATTTGACAATATTTTCATGTTTGTCTGTAGAGAATATCTTATGTGATATGCAAAACATCACAGTATTCATGAAACATGGTGATTTGCATTTTTAGCCCTCTAGGACTTTTTAAATCAAGACGCCATGCAGACATGCATGCAACGTCAAAAAATACAAAGACATATTTGTCCTACTAACAAGGGTAAACCGCACTGGGGAGGGAGTGGAGATAATTTATGTGGAGCATGGCATTGACATGAATGCTGTAACAGCATGTAATTATGGCGCAGCAACCTGGGAGGGTCTGTTTGAAGTAGCGCAGAGGAATTAGCATTGACTTATTATCTGATGGATGTCTGTTGGGTCGAGGGACAGGAGGGCGGTCGGTTCGAGGCCCACGTGGACCAAAACATTTGGAATGCAATCTGGCATTGGAGAGGTGCCAGTTTTCCTCTTGAGCACTGCCGAAGTGCCCTTGAGCTACGTACCGTCCCCTTACAAGTTGATCACTGTTGCACACAGACACTCGATACACAGCCACTTAGGCTAAGGATATCATTACTGGTTTAAGGTTGTGAATGTAATTTTGATTAGGTTTAATTAAATTAAAAGTGACTGTTGGGCTTTGATACAAACATGGACTCAACTAAGTGACCGTCAAGTTTATAATAATCTGATAGTTTAAAATTCCTTAAATATACTATTGAATGTGTACGGAAGAAAAACAGGGAAACATGATGAAACACGTTCACACCGCTCTGGGTTCCAAGATGAGTGTGTGACAGCTTACGTTATGTGACATGCCGCTTTTCTTTCCAGCATCTAGGACAGTGAACATACTCACCCGGGTAGGGCACTCTGCCCTTGGTCACCAGCTCTGTCAGCAGGATGCCGAACGACCACACATCTGACTTGATGGTGAACTTCCCGTACAGCGCTGCCTCGGGAGCCGTCCACTTTATTGGGAATTTTGCACCTAAAAGAAATTCAGATGCAGACATTTCTAGTTTAACATTTGCATAGTTTTAAACAGAAAGTAGGGCAGGGTTCTGCTTTTTTTCATGCACCTGTGATTTCGTTAGTGTGCAGATATGAGGACACGGCAATGTCTCACCGGTGGAGGGGGAGAAAAATTCCATTACATCGGCCCAAGTTGAACAAGTCTGAAGTTTTAATTGCTAACAAATGAAACATGTTGAGTGACAGAGTCCTAAAGTCCTCTTTCAGTTCATATCTGCCAACACAATGAAGGGATGCCACTTGTTCCACATCCCCTAAAGGACACACATAGCAACAGATAGACTTGTGCATAACCTGCACTACACTCTGGTGTGAACTGTGTATGTGTCACTGCCATGATGCAAACACATGTGCTTTGGACCGCTGTTGCCAAGACCAACTCCTGCTCATTCACCTTGTTTATTCCCAAAAGTACTATGTGCGCAGTACTTGTATATAGTTGTGGATTAAATAATTTTTGGAAGTGATTAAATGGAACAAGTCATCGCCCAGCCTGCCACATTTTCCTCCAACAATGAGGCTTTCAAAAAGATGTTGTGGCTGTGGATGAACAAAATAACAGAAAAACAGGCCCTTAAAAAAAAATCCTAAAATTTATATCTAGCATCATGATTAGCATAATTTTTCCTTGATATCTGTACAGAATTATTAAAATAAATAATAAGAAACAATATAGGAATGTGTTTCTGTGATATTACGAGGCATTTTCAGTAAAAAGCTCTTTAAATACTTTATTTACCTTGTTGAGATTCATGGACATTACAATACTGCTGACCCTAAGAGGCAGATTCCTCCATGTATTAAAAAAAAAAGTAATACAACAAAAAAAGGATCGGAAATGGCCATAAATTATACTGTTATGCTACAGCTTGAGATGCTACAGGGATTGTTTTCACTGGACGATGCTGCAGATCCTTCCTAGAAACCAATTAACACATCATTAAAGTCTTTATGAGCTCAAACCCTCCTTAGGTTTTTTGATGAGGTAACCTCATTAAGTAAATCGCTACTTTTCAAACTACAAAGTACAAATGGATTTCACATGAGGAGTTGCTTAAAACCGGTGCAACCCGGGCTTAAGCCTTTCCTTACCTTGTCTCGCTGTGTATTCGTTGTCTTCAATGAGCCTGGCCAGACCAAAGTCGGCTATCTTGCACACCAGACCTTCTCCGACTAGGATGTTGGCGGATCGCAGGTCTCTGTGGATGTAGTTCATCCTCTCAATATACGCCATACCTGCTGCCACCTGGGAAATTAAGTTTATTTTTCCGATGACTATTGCATCACTGAACAGTTTAAATATTTTAGATTTTTTTGTTTTTTTTGTACCTGAGCTGCCATATCCACTAGGTTTGGTAGTTTGAGGCCTCGTCCTTCTCCATCTTTCAGGAAGTCAAGCAAACTCCCTTTAAAAAAAAAGAAAAGAAGAAATAAGATCTGTGGTCACATTGGAAATGATGTGACATCGCTTCTGGAATTCCTGCCGTTGTGTCAGATTTTTATTTGTTCATTATTGCTGTGTTGAGGATCTCTGCGCAAAGCGCAGCGCTATATAAAGTAAGACATACACAGAACTGTCAACGCCAATGCATAAATTATGAACGCGCTGTGTAGGTATATGCATGGACGCGTGTATGTAATATTCATAGTCTTCTTCAGTGTTGATTTAAAAGCGAATCTACCTTTGCACATGTACTCAGTGACGATGTAGATGGGTTCTTCGGACACCACGGCGTAGAGCTGCACCAGCTTGTCGTGTCGGAGCTTCTTCATGATCTGAGCCTCCTCCAGGAAGGACTCAGGAGACATGGTCCCGGGCTTCAAGGTCTTGACCGCCACCTTGGTGGTACCGTTCCATGTCCCTGAGGGATTCGCCATGAAAACGACAGAATGAAATATGAAAGGCATAAAATTCAAGCACATTAACATTTAAACAGGAGCCATTTACAGATGGTGCATCCTCTCAGCCAAAGCAAAACACACTGAACGAATGTGCATGAATCCTAGCGCTTTTACTTTTGCAATCGGATAGAAAAAAATATTCAAACCAGAAAAATCACAGAACCTGAAGCTAAAAATCTAACTAATAAAATTTTCGAAATGTACAACTGATAACTTTCTTTAACATGAACAAACATCTCCCTGCTTTCTGAACTCATTTCAAAATGCATGGAGGAAAAAATTGCTAAATAAAAACTTTATTTTAGCTTGTAAAAACAAGCTTCCATTTATTGACTTAATGCAAAACAATGTTATTCTAGGACTTGATGCGTGTCTGCGGTACCAACATATTCAGATTTCTGCAAATCAGACACGCATGGAATGTTTTCACGACCAAAATGTGGAAGAAAATATGTTTAATTGAAGGAGCTAAACTAAAAACAGGATGTGCCTGAGTAAAGTTTGGAAGAGACATGTCCAGCAGGAAAAAAAAAAGATTTAACTGGGCTAGTTGTCACATGAGCTCCTGCATCAGATAGTGAGTCATAGGAGGACGATGACTACATTCAGAGGTCTGTCCAGCATCTAAATTTCTAAATGAAATAATTGAAGACAAACACGCCTCTCTTCAGCCCACTTTTACTTGTGAATGATCTAACACATACAGCATGTTTCACAACACCGCTCACAGCTGTCCATTTCTTCTTCCATGCCAAAAGACAACGGCAACAAGATACACACCCATCCAGACCTCTCCAAACTGGCCGTTGCCGAGACGTTTGATGAGCTGCAGAGACTCCCTCGGGATCTCCCACACGTCTTTGGTTTTGACGGAAAGGTCGGTCAGACGAGGCATGCCTTTGTGGCACGGCACGATCAGTCGACAGCACAGCCCCGCAGCCCTGGCTGGATCAACCGTTGAGATGTTTAGATGAAGTAATATTATAACCACAGGGCATTGTTATGTTCTGAAGAGGAAAAGCAGCTTGTTTCAGCGTAAGCGAAACAGAGTCTCACCAGAATAGTGCTGTACGAGCTGCTGGAGCGTCTCAAACTGGGCCCTGGTGGTGATGTAGTAGCCTCCGCTGTCCAGCTTGCGAATCTTATAGTGTTTGACGTGGTCACCCTTGATGTCATCCCAGTCCTGAATGGAGAGAGAATAGGCCCCTGGAACAGCAAAACACAGCCATTAAAAATGAAAAACTGACAGATTCAGGCTGATCGTAACAAAACGTTTGCTAAGATTTACAATATCCCAGACCACGTGGGAGAACATGATAGTGCGTATGAGGCTCACTGTGCAAAGATTCAGGCTAAAGAATGTGGAGCATGACACCAAATGAAGTTTAAAGCTGCAATATCAATCTACGCTGTAAGTTTTTCAAAAAGAAAGACTCAATGCACATTTTAGTAGAACTATGTCCTGTATATTTACTGATTAACACACGTATTTCCTTAACTTTCAAACTTTCACCATGGCGGTTTGTTGGATGCCACTCAGTCTGAGTACCTTTGGTTGTTTCACTCTCGCGGATGAGGAAAGTGCCTCTGGCACTACCGCTGGACAGCAGCTGCCTCTCTGCATCCTTTCGGCCTAGTTTACCAAAATACCAGCTGCAACGGAAAACACAACGATTCCACGATATGATAGCACTCTTCGTTGAAATAAAAGCAGAATAAGTATTTCTGTCTTGCTGCTATGTCGGAAGGGAGAGATCTCATATATGTGTGATGTGCTGATTAAGCTGCTGTGCATCGGAGGAATGTGTGTGAGCTCATAAAAGTGTTTTACTACTCACTCCTCAGCTTGGATGGAGTCTACTGGAGCAACATAATTGCTGGGAATGTAACCGGTTCCACCTGTAGTCAGAGAACGGGCCTCCCACCAGTCTCCCTCACTGGAGAGAGAGAGAGAGGAGTAATGAAGGTAGGATTGAATATTAAGAGAGAGATCAGCATTTACACGTGATGCAGATGAGCATGAATACACTAGTATTTAAAATCTGACTTTTACGGGACAATCTATGATATTGAAAAAAGACATCCAGGCTTAACATAAAACATCTTGATAAAACGGATCGGGACTAGAAGAGAGAACCCTTCCCCTCTGATTGGGCCTTTAGCAACATCTCGAAATGTAGCATTTGCTTTCGATGGTGCCGCACTGAGGTTTTCATACTTACGTGCTATTAAGGATCTGGAACCTCTCCCCCTTCCTGAAGCTGAGGTCATCCTCGGTCCTGGCTTCATAGTCGTAAAGAGCCACAAACAAAGTCACTCCTGCAGGACGAGGAAAAAAAACCCACTTGACTGTTAGAATTAGAGGAGGTAAAATATATTCAAGTTTTGTTATTTAATTATACGATCCAGTGGGTGGTATTCTGGTTCTGCTATCAGAATTTGTGGAAATCCTTTCAAGAGTTTTTGTGTAATCCTGCAAGTGATCCAACCAATTCCAAGCAAGCAAACAACGAGCAGTGAATACACAACTGGATGTGGGCGTCCTCTGGGGACGGTGAGGTCACTCAAACTCCCTGGAGTGGTTGTGTCCCTTAATGGGGCAGAAACTGTAAAGTGTTTTCATTTCCTAATCTGATCTCAGTCATCCCCTGGAAAAATGCTCCAATAGTTTGCTGCATTTCGCCTAAAGGACCTCACGATGGCCGGAGGGACCAGATGAGGTCTCTACTCTGTCCTTGTTGACCTTTGTTTGAACAGGTTTAATCATGGAAGCCTTCACTCTCCTGTCAAACATAAATGCTGTGTAGTGCTGCCCTCCTGGGGTCAGTCCTTATTCATACAAGCTGATTATGCTGACTAGTGTCGGCATGTTCGTGTTCACCTGCCATAGTTCAACAAAAGCCCTCCATGTAGACAGAATATGCTCTAATTTCTGCTGCACACATCATATTTATCTTTTATTACGTGGAGTGATTGGATGTAAAGCTCGTTGCCCAACCGTGGAAACAATTTTACACCGTGACTGATCTTTATGTACGGGCAATGATTTAAGGCAAGCTTGTTTTCCATTACCTTTCAAACAATGAATGTTCATCTTGTTTTTTATTACCACTATATCTGCACACAAAGAATAAACATCCACCTGGAATACAGCAATTTATCAGTCAACACACTCGCATTGTTCACTGAATATTGGATTGGGGCTTTGCTGCTTTACGACTTTTCTGTTCTTTTAACTTGCTTGTCTGTGATTTGACCCTTATTTAGTGACAGAATTACAATCTCACAGTGTCGCTCTGCTCTAAGAGAACACATCGACATTTTGGCATTTAGGAAAGGAAAGCTTTTCCTTCATATTTATAGACTTTTAGTAATGCTAAGCTAACCCGTGAGCATGGTATCAAATAAAACGTCGTTTAGACGGGAGTTTTAGATGTGTGTCACATATTTAAAAGCCGTCACCTGTTCCACCGCGAGACCGAAGCGTCCCAGACTGCGAGGACGTGTGGATTCCTCCAAACACAGTTACCCCCTGTGTGGCGCCGCTGTGGAAGTTGTTATAGTTGGGGATGGTGGTGACCCCAAAGCTGGGGTAGTGCTGTGGTGTGGGATCAGACCCATAGCGATACCCCGAGTTGTGAGACAGGCTGGTATCCCGGTCATCTGTGAGTTTTGCTGCTTCTTTATCCTTACATTGGACACAGCCCATTCTCTACTGTCTGTGGGCGGAAAGAGACTGAATTAGTAAATGGGTGAAATAAAAGTCGACTCCGTTGGGGGAAATCGTGATTCAATATTCCATTATATCAAAGATTCCTCTGAGAGTTACACAGTCTTATGAAAAATCTTTCAATTAGGCTGAAATTAAACCTGACGCTTTAAACGCCACAGCTAATTATACAGAGGAGCACAATATGACAGAACTACCGGCCGAGGATAACACAAAAACCGCAGTGAATATGTGCAAACACGGATGTTAATGTGAAATACTCAAAGCTTCACTTGGAGTGTTCCTTCTTAACAAAAAGTTTCCATCCAGCTTTTGCATTTACAAGTTAGCACAGACTTTTATTTTTGTTTTCTTGGGGAAGGAGCCACACACCCATCTAATATACAGACTCAGAGCGTCGAGTTAAAATGCAAAAAAAAAAAAAACACACCCCAAAAACCCCACACCGCTCTCTGGCTCTACACCGAGTCTTACGAGGAGGATTGATGGAGCATTTGAACTCACTAAAGCAAAGTCAGTTACTGCAAAGAATGAAGCAATCGTCCCATTAAAAGAGTCTTATCATCTTTTAAAAGATCCATTTAAACTAATGCACGTTTCAGCTCACAGTGCCCCCCCCCCCACTTCAAGCCGTGGAATCTCATGAAGCCGGCGCAGCTCAGTGAGAAGAGGCCGCTGACAGAACCAATGTCTTTCATCAGCTTGAGCAACCAGCTGACTTTGGGAGATGGCTAATTGGAAACACACTTGTTTACAGTCACAGAGGAGCGAGAGCGGTGGCGTAGGGGTCAGATGGCAGCGGCGCCACAGAGGAATATGGAAACGATTGCATTCACATCCACGTTACGAGAACAGTTGAATCCCATTTAAATGTTTCTGCAAGCGATGTTTCTGCAAAGATGAAAAAGGTGCAACAAGGAGACAGTATTGAGAGCTGAATCGTAATTCAATCGCTTTGAAAATCGACTACTGTAATCGGTATTTCTGAAGAAAAATAGCAAAAAAACAAAAAAAAATCACCAGTTCCAAAATGTATCAAACTGATCTTTTTGTCTTATAACATCATCTTTGGTTCCAGAAGACTGTGATGTGCTTTTGCTTACCTACACATAGAAGTTTACATCTGAGATCAGAGGCATGCCCTCAGAGACACCAGAGCTTAATGGTCAGAAGGAGAGCTACTGAGTAATGAGCAAATTCCTTCAGGTCTGTTTTACATTTAAAAGCCAGACCAAATTGCCTGTCAGAAGAAAGTGCCAACAGATGCATCACATGTTGCAGATTTTAAGTGAAATAACACGCTACAGGCGTTGAAGCCGTCTCTCATCAGACTTTTGCTTCATGTTATGATGTTTTTTCTTGTGGACTTAACAGTGAACTTGATGTATGAGCTGTGAATTACTCATTTACATTAAGATGTACTGTGATACCATGACAAATTACACATGTGCATGACACACTCCTAAAGTACAAATATTCAACGTTGCAAGAAAGAATGCATACATGGCAAGTACAAACATTACTACTTGTGCACAGAATATTTATTTTTCATTCTCATACTGTATTTTTTCCAAACTTGCAGAGCAGTAAAGACTCTGCAGACAGGAGGATCATTATGATTCATTACAGACAATAAAAACCCGTTAAATACCTAAAATAAGCCCAGTGGGAGCATTAGGCTAAAAGACAAAAGCTGGGATCACAGACTGATGTACAAGTAGGTTCTTCAGCAGTCCTTTAAATAAAAACAATCTTCCTTGACACTGATATCAACATCCTCTCCTGGTGTGGAAGGTGCAGCTTGAAACCCTTCAACATGTTCATCCGATGTTTTCCATTTCCGGGGAAAATGCACAATCCTCTGTTAACCGGAGAAGATAAGGTGATGTCCGTGCAATCATCAATCGCAAACAGCAATTTTCATGATCAAAAATATTTTTACATTGCACAAGTGAGAAAATATAAGAGGTAAGGGTCTGGTGCATTCCTCTTTAAGTGCAATGGTTTAAAGATCCTCTCTCGAAGGGCTCTGGGTAAATGAAGGGGGATCTCACACTGTTGTGCTGCCTGTGAGGATTATAAAAATCTCCCACATCTTAAAGTGAGGGACTACCATGGTTCAACATATCTGGAACCGTTTTTCTACACAGAACTAGTCTTAGTACTAATGTTTATATGCATGTGCTGTCTATCTGGTTTAGTATTCTGATCACTGTCGACTCCGTGAATGTCTGCATTTTTTTGGTGCAACATTTAAATTAGTGAGTGATTTTAAAACAACAAGAAGAATCTTGTGACACTTTTTACAGACCTAAATGGACAGAATTCTAACTTCAATTGGGAGCTAATCTGATCTACTAGGACATTCATGAAGCTGCCTGATCAATACAGTAAATTCCAAAAAGGACAGAACATCATGGAGACGCAGCCTAACCAATGGATTAATCAGGAAACAGTCAGTCAAGCAATATAGCGAAAATAAAAAAGTTTATCTGAATGATCAAGAGCCCAGAGATTTACTGGATTCATCTATCAGATGATCAACAGAGATTTAAATCCACTGACAGTTTTGGTAATTGGTTCACTGTTTGTGTTTTTGAATGTTGGACAAAGTAAGACCCGTCACCAGGACGTCATCATGGACAGGACAATGGTATCATTTTTATGCTTGTCAATGACTAAATAATTAATTTACCAAAAAATGTAGTCGGCCCTGATAATGAAAAAAAGCTGTCAGTTGTAGCTGTGTCTTATACTATGATAAATTAATTCACCAAATCCTGAGAAATTAAAAGGTGAAACAAAGGAATCTTGCAATGTATGGGACCTGATTTTCCATATATTTATTATCACAAAAGTAAGACTGAAATGTTTTCCAAGGACAATAAATAGCGCTAAAAAATAAAAACTACAAAAATATCCATGGCTGGACTATAGCTTCTATTATTGGTGAAAATAAAGTTGATGTGAAAAACGCAGATGTTCAAATGTGCTCTAAAATGGCAATTACAAACCAAGTGACATATTTAAATTAATTCTGTCCAGCGGTTTTGGAGGCTGTATAGGTAGACTAGTCCCTGTTATGAACAGAAACACATACATATTGACAAGTTTCCCTTTGGCAGGGGGCATAAAAATCCATGTAACATTTTAAATTTGAATTGCAAACTGTTTAACCCAAACTATTAACCCTAATAAAATTACTGACCTCACCGGAATACAATTATTTTGCAATTCAACATGTATGAAACTCAGTACTGTGTTCCCAGGACTTGGTACAAGTCTGACAATCTCCTCTTTATGGCTGCCATTCTCCAAATAGTTACAATATTTGCTTGTGTATCAGACAACTGAGTTCATTCAGTGGATCAACAACAAGACAATGACCACATTTCACTCTGCGACAAGATTATCAGCACAATGAAATTCACTGTTAAAGCCTTCAAAGCATTCTTTTAGTGCTGAATGAAGTAGTTATAAATCCCACAGCTGAGGTTCATACAGTATGTACGTGTGGGTTTAAGCCACAGTCACAATGTTCACAGTTAAATATTCTGAGTCATGTTGTTGTTAAATCACTGAGGCCATTGTAAAGGATCACTCAGTCACAGAGATTTGCACCTAGTGGAGGAATATTTTCCAAATGGGGAAAAAAAAGAAAAACTAGGAAAACATTGTCTACTTTTTTTTTCCACAAAAAGCATCAGATTCTTGCTACTTCTGCCTGTCAGTCTACACTGGGGGTTTAATGGTTCTTTCCAAATATCGTGCCAGTGGAGAGCAATGTAAGAATCCATTGGAAATAATGATGTGGTGGGTCTACCAGAGACAATTTCTGGTGGAAGTGAATAAAGCGTTGGCTGACATGTGTTCAGGGCTGTAGGTTGAGCTGCAAGAAATAGATGGTTAATCGATCAGCACAAGGCAAAACTAGAATGCCATTCAATGCCATGCAAGTGTGTGCCAAGGCCCAACTATCCCATTTAATGAAATATAGCCTAATCCAAAATCAAGCTCAAGGCTCTACAACCATAATGGAAGGGTAGTGGATTTGTAATGGCTAACCATAAATAGTGGTGGATCTGGACAGAAAGAAAATGTGCGGAGAGAATCTCTGTCAGTTTAGATTGTTATAAACTTAATATAATGGAGTTTGGGGCTGTTGGTCACACACAATAAGACATAAAAACATCAACAAAGACCTTTCAGATACAGTGACTGATATTTCTGAGTTTCTGATAATATATAACCCATATAAATGCTTGGATTATTCCCTTGATTGTGAAAATAATTAGGGTCAGTTTTAATGCTTGGATTTTTATCAAAGATTCCTCTACAGGGTATTTTCTGGAATTAGCAATTATTGTGTAACCGCTTGTGCAACGCAGCAATTAAAACCTGTGTTGTGCGCAGTTGAGGGAAATCCTGAGAATTGCTTCAAAATAGAAAAGTCTCACAATTCTATCAACTGGTTCATCTCAGTGTTCATCTCCTGCATGATACTGGCTAGAAATAACACACAAAACGAGCCACAAAAACTAAATTGACTACTTTACAATAAATTTAAAACTAAAGAAGAAAACGTGAAACTATTATAACCTTTAAATAGCAACACAAAATTCACTCCCCATCCCTACAATTAGCTGAATTACTGGTTTTGATGACTTACAGTATATACAGCAGTCGAAAAGAAATTATTCTACCAGTCACAACATATGACTAAAGATTCAATACTCAGATTACTCTCATGTTAAGATAAATAAATCCAGCCAAACATCACATTTGGGGATCTGAACCCATCAAATGTTTGGAATTTTGATGGACAACTTCATGAGATTAATGAGAAATGTAGTTACTTTTGTGGATGCATGCGTTTAGATGCAAGCTTAGTTGGGGAGACAACTTGTGGTAACCTCTAAGAAAAAAAACAAAACAGTATATATAACAAGCAAACAGTTAATAGATTATCATCACCTCTGTGATGACATAATCTTGATTAAACCTTACAAATCATAGCTTTCGTGCCTGTTTGTCTCTATGGACATGGGGGCCTGGGGGGAGACCTATACGGTCCATGAAACATCAATGCAACTCCTTTCACTCACATTTGATGCAATTCATTGTGCATCCATTCACGGACCAATGACAGGCTGACTTACTCATGGCTTCAGGGTGCTGAGTGCATAATTCACACACGGATCAACTTACTTGG